>CM014732.1:79490746-80166782 GCA_004329165.1 Spatholobus suberectus | reverse complement strand
ACGAAGCAACTCCAGATTCCAGTTCCCCGAGATTATCATAAAGTCCCCGCAACGTGAGATCATCAAGGTAGGGGTGAAGAACCCCCACAAAGTCTTTGAGCTGAGTATGCACATCAATCCATTTATCATCCCAGGCCCGGATCGTACGCCCCTCCTTAAGAATCCAAACATTGGACTCGCCTAACTCTGGCCAAAGCTTAGCAAGAGCTTTGCAAAGCACAGAGTCAGTATTGCATATTGTAAGTTGAGAGCTGCTAATTTCTCCTCTCCCATACTTCCCTTTCAACACATTGCACCAAAGCTTGAGCTTCTAGATTGTAGACTCCATCCAATCTTCAGACAAGCTTTGTTCATTTGAATCAAGTTGCACATTCCAAGGCCTCCCACATATTTAGGGAGCATCATAGTTTCCCACTTCAGGGCATGAGTTTTCTTCTGCTGTGGCTAGTCACCCCAAGCAAAGTTGCTTTGCATTTTTTAGATCTTATGTAAAAGTGAGGTATAGGATTTGTCATCATCGAATATACCAAATGGCTTGGACAATAGCTTTCGAGAGAGTAATTCTCCCCACCAGAAAAAGATTTTTAACTTTTCAACCAAAGAGCTTGCTTCAAACATTATCAATGATGTACTGGAAGTCCTACCTTTAGGGGCACGTCCCATAAGAGGGATGCCCAAGTATTTCCCCAAAGATGAGGTAGGCTGGTGATGCGCTAAAAATACGCTCAAGGACAAGCGTACCCTTATTGCAATAGTAACAAAAGGATGTGAGTCCAAATATCGAACCCAAAGGACTAAATGGTGATTACTAGTTTCCAGAGATTCTATATTGTTTAGGTAAAATTAAATAGGTACTGGGTTGATTCAATAATGATAAACGTGAAATAGGAATTGTAAAACAAACAATGACAAGTAGAGAAAAATTCAGAGAAAAATAGGCTTAAGGTTGTGGTTTCCTTCGTGCTATTAAGTTCCTTCACATCTAATTCTAATTGAACCTCTTACTATTCATTAATTACCAATATTCCCCTACGAATTTTATTGTCAATGTTGGTCATAAATTGGAATAGTCCTTTCTAAGTTAATTTCTCAGATCATGTGAGATATTAAAATCCTAGGAAGGCATGAGAAATAAAAGGAGGGATTAAATTAATTATTTAATCCAATTGGAAATTAGGAATGAAGGTTGATCATACGACAAAACCTAATTTGATTACCCTACACGTCTACCAATTAATTGCGGTACGACTGCGTTCAATTAATCGATTCAAGCATACAAGGGATGATTAATTCCAAGTAAGAAAATAAAAACAGTAGAGCAATCTAATTGACTGAATAGAAACAAGAATTCAATTAAAATTAAACATTTAGGGTTCTAAATACTAAGTACGCACAACCCTAACAAGAAATTTAGCTACTCATGGTAGAAGAGATATCATAATTTTAAAGAAATACATCAAAGGAAAAGAAGAAGAAATCTTTTACAAGAAAATGTTTTTTTCCAGTTTCTACTCTGAGTATTCTATTTCTTCAATAATCCTTTCCAAAAGCCAAACCAAAAAAGGAAGAATTGAGGAAGAATAGAGATAAGACGGAGATTTTTTTTTCCCTTGTGCTTTGTCCTTGCTATTTAATATAATTTCAAAATTCTGAGTAGAAGGCTTAACCCCGGTCCATTCCGCACAATCTGGGCCCATTAAAAATTCAAATAAAATTAAAACTTGGACCTCAGACTCGCCCATCGAGGTTGGAAACTTGTTAGACGATTTTTTAGAATTCGCTTCGTTTTGACGCCAGCGGGCTATCTAACCTACTGGCGAATACCTTCAGGGCAAGTCCCATCGAGCGGCATACAAGAGGCCCGCCAAGCGGGTGCAACCTTGTGCATTTGTTTTGTGCTTCAAGTCTCCTTTTTGGTCATTCTCGTGTTTATGAGCTTCTTTTAAGTCCACTTTGATAAGTATAATACTCCTCTATATCTGTGATAGATTTCTTTTCTTTGCTTAACTAACTTTCACATAAAATTCAATAAAATTAAGATAATTCATGTAATTTTAAATAAAAAACTTAAAACATACATCACATGAAATCCTTCATTGATGATTATTTTCTCACAAAATTTTAATGAGTTAATATAAAAATTATGTGAACTTACTATAAATCTATATAAATATAGATTATCATCAGCTGGAAACCTGCTCTGTCCGTCAAATCCTTGTGAGTAGGCTGGTCCATTTTCCTGGACAAGAACATGCGATTTTTTCCTTGCTGATTAGTTGACTCGACATCCTATAGAAGTTCTCCAAAGTAGAGTGCATGCAATCAACCTAGTCATGGGATGATTGTCCAAAAAGCAAAAGATAATCAGCAAATGAAAGGTGCGACACCTGAGTTCCCTGTTTTCCCATTTTCAGAGGATGTCAGTTACCACTTTCAACTTCCTGCAAAAAAGATGCATTAGTTTATCCATACAAAGTACAAAAATATATGGTGACATTGGATCAACCTAGCGTATGCCTCGTTGCGGGGAGATGAAAGCGTTCCGAGATCCATTCCATATAACATTAGTTCTCACGATCTCGTCCGGAAGACCCGTTTCAATCAGGGTGGCCTTGATAAAGGAAATCTATTGTAAGCTTTAGCCAGATCAACTTTAACCGCAAAGTAACCTTTTTTCCACGCGTTTTCCTCATGCTGTGAATCAATTCTTGGGCAACAATGATATTTTCCTAAATATTGCGGCTGGGAATAAGCCTAATTTGATAAGGGAAAATGATCAAAGGGATAATGGCCTTGAGACGATTGACCACGGCTTTGGTCATAATTTTGTATGTTACGTTGCAGAGGGATATAGGTCGAAACTGAATAATAGATTTTGGTTTATCACTTTCGGGATAAGACATTTATCAGTGTCATTCACATCCTTATCTTTTCCAGGTGGCTCCAGGCCTTACAAGCAAACTGATAGATGCCGTCAGACCTTGGCGCCTTCCAGACCCCTATACGGAATATAGCATCATTAATTTCCTCTCTAGAAAAATTTCGATCGAGGTTAATCACCAGTCGAAAGGTATCGAAGGGAAAGTAAGCTTCATCTGATGCCAAACTCTTGGATTCTCGTCTTTCTTAAAGAGGTTATGAAAGAATTCATTAGCCATTGCCTTAAGCTCATCATCATCATCTCAATCCAGTGTCCTTTAGAGTTCTTCAGAGTAAGAATTTTACTCTTGCGGCGCCTAATGACAGTTTTAAGGTGATAATACTTCGTGTTCTTGTCCCCATCCTGTAGCCAATTCGCCTGGACTTTTGGAACCAAGCTAGCTCTTATTAGTATAGAGTAATATCAAGCTCAGAATGTAATTCCTTTTCAAGCTTAATGAGGAACTTATTCGCCCTTCCTTCCTGGAGTTTGTATTAGATGCCTCCCAATCTAGCTAAAAGAGTTTTCTTTCTGGCCTTGATGTCCCCAAAGGAAGTCTCCTTCCACTTTATCAGCCCCGTTTCCAGATTATTAATGCTCTGTTACAGCGAAGTGTATTTCCTCCACAAGTCAATGATGGCCTCTCTGTAGGAAGCATGCAATCCATGCATTAGCGAACCGAAACGGTTTTGGGGGCCAAAACGGATTGCTTTCCTTGAAGGAGGATGATGGTAGGGTGATGATTCGAGAAACTAACTCTGGATAACACTTTAACCACAACTTTTGGATATAGGACATGTCAAGCACAACATATGAAGACCTTCGTGCTCTATTTGTAGTACCTCTAGTTGATCTCAAAGAGAGCCAAGAGAGGTTTTTTAGATCCACCTCAACAATTAGCCTTGCATATTTCCCCGTTCTTGCACCAAGGTGTTCTTGTCCACCCGAACAGTCCGTCCTATTCTTCGCCGATTGTGAAAAGCACATGGCCTCATTCGCAGGGTTGAAGTTGGGAACCCACTATCTAACTGTCAAGTAATGATCGTATATTAGCCAAGGTCCCTCCATCATAGTCTTTTCTTTATCCTCAGGGTGAGAGAAAAGAACAAGGAAGAAATCGTTACCTATATCAACAAGATGCAGACTCCTTTCCTGACCCACATTTGCTTTAGCTTGTTTCAAGGGCATCTTGCGGCCCAAGAGTTTGACAATAACTGCATTCTTCCATGGCCTCCTATTCTTGTTTCTTCTTTCTTAGATAATATGAACGTTGGGACAATCATATTCTCCAATCTTGCGCTCTTCAATCTTTATCTCGTCATCGGAGCTATCTTGGTTTTCCTCTTCCTCACTAACACTACTCGATGATTCTTCATCCTCTTCACTAGCCCAGTCAAATAGTATAGTTTCGTCCTCTCCTATCATGGTATGACTTTTTTTGCTCCTCTAGTATCAATTTGCTCCTGCGTATCCCTCTCCTATATCAGCATAGAAGATTCTGTTTGGCAGCTTCTCCAGTGAAAGTATCGTCTCTTCCCTTGATCTTTTTCTTGCCTACGATCCACCTGGTCTTTTTCCTCCACCGAGAGAACCCTGTCGTCATTCAGAGAGAATTTTGTAATTTCAATTTTTAATTATAATATGCCGCTCAAAACATGCACCATTCGGTGTTATGCCTGAAAGCAAGAATCTAAGTATTAGCTCACACTTTCCAAACTAGAAGATTTAGAATATTTAGAGATTACTAGACCCATTCCATGTTGGAATTATCTCATAGTTGCGACTTGCGAGATTTGGAATATTTAGAGATTACTAGTCTCGTTCCATGTTAGAATTACCTCATAGTTGCACATGGATGTTAGCTCTATAAATAGAAAACTTCCTACACCATTATATTGATTCATATACTAACTGAGGGTGTATTTGTAAAACGTTGAATCTCATTTTAACATGAATTCATCAAATATTTTCAGTCACATTTGATTTCTTAGAATATGTGAAACGAATGCCAAAAGCCTAAACAATTGAGTGACATTGCTGGTCCCCACACCTTCAGTTATTCATTGGACCAGCATTCTCACTTTCACTTTGTTCACCACTTGAGCAAATCTATAATGCTAGACAAAAATAGAATTTTGAACGTTTAGTAGTTTTCTTGAGGGTAAATGCAATTCGGCTTAGGGTGCTACTATTCTCATCCTTTTTTTTTTGTTAAGTTACCCCCTACTTTATCAAAAAAGAGTAAAATGTCGATTTTGTCCTCACCTTTTTACTCTCTTTTTCTCACCCTACCCGCTACTTTATCACTTAAATATATTTTTCTTGTGTTAATGTTTTTTTGAAAAAAGTTAACACAATAAAAACATGTTTTCATTGTATAATATATTTGCAATATAAGTGAACCTTGTAATATCAATAAATTATGATATAAATTACCCTTTTTAATTAAAATTAAATTAATTAGTGATACAAGTTACCATTTTCAAATTAATTATGATACAAGTTATCCTTTTTAATAGTATCATAATTTCATCATAACTAATTTGATACTATTAAAAACTTAATTTGCATTATAATTAATTTGATTATTATTAAGAATAGTAACTTATATCATACCTTTTTTAAAATTATTTATAATTAATTTAATTACTATTAAAAATGTGATTTACATCGTAATTAATTTAATTTTAATTAAAAAATATAATTTGTATCATAATTAATTCAATTACTATTAAAAAAGGTAAATTGTATCGTAATTAATTTAATTTTAATTAAAAATTTAATTTGTATAATTGATTTGATATTAAAAGGTAACTTTTTTCAAACAGTAACTTATTTCTAAATTAATTACATAATGGAAACATATTTTTGTTGCGTATTGTTTTACTGTACACAACAAAAATATATTTCCATTGTATTATAGGGGGGCCTTAATACACAATAAAAATACGATTTTGTTATGTATTGTGTACAACGAAAATGTGTTTCTGTTATGTTATAGGGGTGTGTCCACCCTATACACAACAGAAACACATTTTCGTTGTACACAATACACAACAAAATCGTATTTGTCGTGTATTAAGGCCACACCCCTTTAATACAACAAAAACACGTTTCTGTTATGTATTTTGTACAACGAAAACATGTTTCTGTCAAAGGTATATTTTGGTAAAAAAAAAAAAATCAAACAATATAAGGGGGTGAATTTAGCCAATAACGGGGTAAAAGTAACAGTTCCCTATATTTTTGTTTAAAAAATAGAATTTCTTATATTCTTTTTAGTTTGGACTGGGTTGAGCTTTATTTTCGTTACAAGTTTTAAGTTTGCCACTATATTGGAAAAATGGAAAGAATCTTGAATACAATAAAAGTTATATTTTCTTTTTTCTTTTTTATATTCAATTGATATGTTTTCTCTAAAATTGAGTGTAATAGCTTCCACACAATAGCATCTTAATTATATCAACGCCGCCGGTCATGATTGGTAAAACGAAAACAAGAAATTGTAGTCAAAAGCATTAGTTATTCCAGGTTTTTCTTATGATAAATCTTAGAAGTTAGATTTTAGCCTAATTCAACTTCAAAAATTAATTCATGTAGGTTTTCTTATGATAAATCTTAGAATTTAGATTTTAGCCTAATTCAACTTTAAAAACTAACTCAGAGTAAAGATTATTCCCACTTACATATATTATGTAGTCATATCACTAGAATGAAAAATCTCCAACAATAAAATCTTGTATCTTTTTCAATTAGTTTTAAATACCGCTAGGAGAAAACAGTATTCCAATCAACTTTTATTGATCTTTTTATCTCTAAAAGCCAAAAACAGTTGCTGAAACAGAAACCAAACAGCTCTCAAATGCTGGTATAGTGAGCATTAATGCTTTGTCCGTGGTCTCACATAAACTATTCAAGCAACCAAATGCATAATCAATTTAAGCAGTTATTTTCCTGTTTCGAACTGCGTCCACAGATCAAATACGTGCGTCCAACTCAACGCTACACATTGTAGCTTCTACTTTGACGTGGGTGAACAGATTTTTTATGCAACTCCAAACACTGATAAAAGGTCAACGAGTCATGCTTTCAACCTCACCAGCTTTGTAAGATAGAAGCATGCACACATTAACTAAAATAGAGAGAACCGTATCTCGTAAACATTAGCTTAGCCACTTTTTTTGCCGATGAAAAACTCCAAATATGATTGACCATTACTGACAAGCCGACCCAACAATGCTGTAGAAATTCTCTATTGAGAATGTGCATCTCCAGCTTTTAGATTAGTCGCTGAGATTAGTTTCGGACTTTTGGTCGAGAAATACCCTGGACAACCCAAAACAAGCTTTTAGATGCATGCAAAATGGCTGACCAGGAAACACCTTTATGTCCAAAAGCTTTAGTTTTGGGGGTGGGGTGGCAAACTAGCATCAATGACATAACTAGACATCCATTTCAAATAAATTTGTGTTTCATTAACCTAGTTTTAGAATGACATTAGGAAAAGACTTCACTTTCCCAAGTCAACAATGCATAAACTACAAATTGATCAAATCCAAGACATCAACTGAATTGCAGCTGACACTAAACAACCAACACAGCAGAATCCTAAAGACTAGAAAAGAAACCTACATGTGTCAAACAGAAACTACCATTAACTGCAACATCTAGGAAGAAATCAGAATAACAAGATCAGCAAAGAGTCCAACAATGATTGTCAATGATGGACTTGGCTCATGTCCGTCAGGGCGAGCTTCTTGTTACTGCATGATGGGCACTTGTATTGCTTGATATGCTCTGCCCTAGCAGGGGTGATCTTCACACATTTACCATGAACCACTTCTCACAGATGTCACAGCAAATCCAGAATTCATCAGTGCCATAATGCTCACCACATGCCCCACACAAGGTCTCTCCATGTTCATCGTCATCTTGCTCATCCAGTTCTTCATCTCATCTTTTGGTTGCAACTTTTTGTCTGCCTACTCTGAGATTCCGGAGCCGCTGTTCCACAAGACAACAAATAGATGAGAAAACAAACTAGCCGAAGAGTAAAAGAGAACCACAGTATGATGATACCATGCAGAAGAGCCAGATACTTCTATACCAACAAATTGTCATACATTTACAGAACTACAGTTACAATGCATTACATTTAAACCATGACTTCAAACAACTTTGGAAACATCAATTTGATACCACTACCACATCCTGAAATTCAGGAAATGAAATACCCAAACTCTAGATTAGAATTCAAAACAACTATTACAAAACCATAATAGCATGTTCAAGAGTTCAGATACTTTATCCCCCTTTTCATCTCCCATTTCTTACAGGAATGAAGGTGTTAGTTATGAGTCCAAAATTCAAACAAATTGTTTATACATGTAAGGAACACAAAAGGTTGGAAGTTAATAAATGGATCTCTATAGTTCATCTACCATAAACTCTTTTAAGACCAAATTTCATCTTAGAAGTACAACAGCAGCAGCATGCAAGGTCAAAACTAAAACAAAATAAGTAAGGTCAAGTATAGAGATTCCATTTCACCACATTCGTCTTTAGATCACAGCTTAATCTTAAGGGATCAAGTTGTATGAAGGTCATAAAGTTTCAACACATATTGTTTCTCATTCTGACTACTCTACAGCTATCTTTAATTTCTATTCTATGATCAGCATGCACTCATGTTAATCTTCTTTTTCTATATTATTTTCATTTAGAGCATATAGAGAATGCCACTAACCATAACTACCCATATTTTCCGTTAAGGTTATATTTGGGGATAGTATACCACAATATTGAACCCCTACCTACAACGCACACACACATTCAGATGATACATCCAATTTGATACTAGATTTATCTTCTGAAGATTTATATATAGATTTTCCACATACGTTATCATCCTTTCACCATTTTCAAACATTTACACAATCTTTCTAATATTTCAATTATAGATTGAACCCTCCTAAAAATTAATTAACTCAATGACCTCAGGTACTTAAGTTTAAATGGATCCTGTATCTAGAAACAGACAACTCCTGAAAATCAACATTAGTTCTTCACTGCAACACAAAATAAAGTATGATTGAAAAATATATTTATATGTGATGCACAGGTGTGAGAAGATATTATTACTTCCTTGGAGCTGGACTTGACTTGCTGCCACTGTGGTTTGAAACTGAAGACTTCTCCTTAACCTGTTTCTTTGCTGCACCAGTAACAACTTCAAATATTGTTGGCAGTTCATTGATCATATTGAAAAGCCGTTTCCTGCATTACATATGCAAATCAGGAGTACATGAACGATTAAGACACGTAAAGAAAAGAACTGAACCAATGAGATAAATCAGACAAGCAGGATCCCAATTGCTTTGTTATTTTCAACTAACTTAAGTTAACTTCAAATAAGATTTCTGGTCAGAGTATGAAATACCTGTCAGCTTTATCAAACCCAAATCTGGCTCCAAAATAGAATGCAATAGCAAGTAACCATGCATCACTATGGACAGCAACTAAAGATAGCCAGTCTTTTCTTGCATGCCATCCCTAGCAAAGTTAATGCCCAGCACGGGCTCAGGAAGTTCTGGTGGCACTTCTTCAGCAGGTAAATTTACTTCCCACTGCTCACTGGGAAAGCCATACAAGCACAAATTCTCCTTCTCTGAAAGAATGAAGGTAATTGATTTATAAAACAAGCACCAAAGAGAATATCTAAAATGGAAAGCCTTATAATCCTCAAAAAATAATTCTTAATTCTTTCTCTGGTATTTTTCTTTGCAGCTAGAAGAGCTGCATAATAATATTTCTATTTTCAAAGAAAAATTAGCAAAAATTTACCACCATGAAACTGAGGAGGACCAGGAATTCAATTTAATTTAACCTAACTCTGCATGCAAGAATGCTATAGGAGAATGACATTGACACTGCTATTACAAGTTGACAATGCTAATGAATTCCCCTTAAGTTCAGTCAATAAACAGATTTGATAATCACATTTCAGTAATGAAATAACCACCACGACTTTATAGGGAAAACATTGCATCATGCCAATCCCTATTGTCATTCTGTTATTGCTTTTTGTATATTATAGCCAAACTTTATCTGCAATTACATTTAATCATGGAAGGCAACAAGTACGAAATGCAAGTTATGGCCACTTTGACTGATTATCACATGGAATGCAATTCCCACCCCCACCCCAAATCATTATTCAAAACTATTTAATCACATGACAAATAACAGTTAATTTCTAATTGAAACACGTGACTAAGCTACAATTCAGCAAGGCATCATAAAGGAATTATAGTAGAAAAGATAGAACGACACGATAATAAGCTAGCTTTAAATAATGTTCCTTGATGCAAGAACCAAGAGAAGCGTAAATTAATCATGAGAACAGAAAACCTGGAAGAGTTTAAAAATTAAAATACCGGTACTCTCGTATAAAATTGACTGCATTAAATATATTAAAGAAGGTAAGAACAAAGTAAAGGACTCAAGGAACCAAGTACAAACCCCAAAAGCAATAATAGTTAAACCTCCATTTAGAGCAAAAAAAATCCCTCAAAAATCAAAAAAATCAACAGAATGAGTACTTATTCGATAATTTTTAGAGAAGCTTCAATTGAATCCAGCCCTACAGCTAGTTAAAAGCCAATTGATTATTCAAAAACACCAATGACATGGCACACAAGCCTACATAAAAGAAAGTACAACGACCAGGATCACACTGGTTGTAGAAATCTTCACATCTGCAACAACATTACCAAGCAGAAAAAGTCCATCAGTATGGAAAAGCTTTCAAAACCTTCATACATATAAACTTTAAAATACAGACACAAAAAAGACGAATGTCATATTCAAATGTGAAAATGAACAAAGACATAAAAAAATCAGGAAAATAAAAAGAAATAATAAGAATAAGCATCATATAGCAGTTACAGGTTAAAAAATCACAAAGCCCCCACATAAGTGCTAAGCAAAACCTGAGTCAAGCACACTGAAAAAATAAAAATAACAAGAGCAAAAAGAAGAAACACGTGCAACTTCCTTACAAAGCACAAATCAAATAACACTCATAAACCAACACACTACCACTATGGTAGTTTCATTGCCTCTTTCCTCAAAGCACATTTCAATGTCAATAGGGAAACCATCAAGTTGTCACAGAAATCAATGAAATGAAAAATACCCACTGAAAACCATCCACATAAAAAATTTCAAAAGCAAACCCATTCACAGGGCAAACAATACAAACTTTAAAAACACTCAAAACAAAAAAATTTCACATAGCATACAAAACCTAAATTAATTTTCGCCCCAAATTAAAGTTTGAAAAATGTCAAATGCTAATAAATTAAAACCAAAATTTCTCACCAACACTTGTCATGCGCCAACAACAATAACAGCGACGGGCATACGAAACCAAACCCACACGACAATTTTCACCGACCCAAAAAATTAAAAAACAAAAAATCGAGAATTTTGCATGCAAAGCACATTACTTGACTAGAAAAACGACGTCGAACACAGAAATTGAAAATTATTTTTAAAAAAAGAAAAAGAAAAGATGTATACCGGTGGTTAGGGCTTGATGAGACCAGCTCTTCGGCCCTTGAAATCCCTAAAAACCTCTTCGACGGTGCGAGGATTATACTGTGTGCGCGAGTCCATTGGTCCCTCCGGGCTGCTCTCGGAAACCCAAATCAGATGAAGGAAAGGGAATAGAGAGCGAAAGGAAGTGGTTTGGGTGAAAAAGAGAGAGATTTGGGAGTTAGAGAGTAAGGGCGAAAGTGTAGAGAGTGTGGGTGCGGTGGTGGCTCTCTCTGCCTCTGCAACCAAATTTTGCTTAGTGCAATGCACACAACAAACAACAACTTTTTCTTCCTTTGTTTGCTTGGTTTTATTCATATTTTAATTTTAATATTTTTGGTCCAAACTCGAAAATTAGAAATAAAATCCACTCTTGAGGGTACGCAATGGCGCCGGCGTGCTCAAAACTCCACCATGAAAATTACCCATACTTCATACAAAAAATTATACCTTAAATAGTTTTAAATTTCTGTAATTTGGTTTTGCCTTGTTTTAATTTTTTGTAAAATTCTTTTGGTATTTTAAAGCTTGACATTTTTTTTAATATTTTTTGTTTATACCATTAATTTTGTATATTTGATGCTGATAAAGCAAACAATAAAAAATATTAATTAGGATAATTAAAACAATTAAGAATATTTTAAATTAAATAATTCAATTATTTTTATGTGCGTAATTCATTAAGTTTATCACTTTATTGATTATTATATAAATAATAATTATATAAATTTTTATTTTTAATATATTATAAACATATTTTTATTATTTTAATATTATTCTTACTTTCAACATTACTTTACTTTAATATTGTATTTTTAAAAAATATATAATTTATTTAAATGCTTAATTTACTTTTAACTAGTATTTTAACCTGTGCATTACACAAAATAAAATTTTATTTATATAACATAAATTTATAATAAATAAATGCCCCTGAATATATAATATAAATTATTTATAATTAAAATTTGTAATAAATAAATATTTTGAACATATAAATTATATTTAAATTTATAATATATTTATATTATGATACAATGTCATTCTAATTAATGATAATTCTTTAAAAAATATTAAAATTTAATTTAGAATAAAGATTTAAAATAATATATTAAAGATATGAAAGGTTAAAAAAATTCTAAAACAATTTCGTTGAAAATGACAACTAAAAACACTATCGTTGAAGAATGATAGCTAAAAATATTCTCGTATAAAATAACTATTCTAATTTATATATAGAGAGAGGATATATTACTTTTGTCTTTGAAGACAAAATTATTGCTGTGATATATTAAAAAAATAAATTATATTACAATCATCAAATTTAATGAATTAAAATGTAAAATTAACATCAAGAGTAATATATTAAAAGTAAATTATAAGCATCTAAGTAAATTATATTTTTTTTTAAAATGTACAATGTTAAAAATAAATTAGTGAATTGAAAGTAAAACAATGTTAAAAACAATAAAAATCATTGTTCATAATATATTACAAATTAAAAATAAATTATAAAGTAAATTATTGTAACTTACCTTAGTTATATAAATAATAAATACATTACTTAATTAAATTATGCACCTAAAATAATCTAATTATCTTAATTTAAAACGTCTTTATTATCTTAATTATCTTAATTAATATTCTTTATTTTGTTAACCATGTCAATACTAAGGAATAAAAAATAATATTACAAAAATGTGAACATCTAAAAATGACAAGAAGAAAAATTGTAAGGACTAAAATAAGAGAGAACCATATTGCAAGAATTTAAAACATATTTAAGCCTAAATTATAAACCAACTCCTCCTGTGTCATAACTCATAAGTAAATAAATTTCCTCACTTTTAAATTAAGAAATCTCTAATTCGTAAGTAAATTTTCTAAAACAAAAACACTCATAAGTAATAATTTCCTAACTTTAGTTTTGTTATTGTTTAGTATTTCCCTAAAAAAAAACTTTAGTTTTGTTATTGTTAGTGTTTTATAATTTCTTTCACGATTTATTTTAACTCTTAACATTTTAAATTTGATTATTTTGTAGTTTGTTATTATATCAATTATTTTTAAAATTTTAAAATTTATAGTTTTGTTTTATAAATTTTAAACAATGACTTTATTTATTTAAATTAATTATACATATTATTTATAGTTTTAAATAATTTTGTTTACATTTTTAATTTTTACTTAAGTTAAAAATACATATACGAATGCACAGGATAGTTGATAGTTATTCATCATCTCACCACACTTGCCATTTGCCAACATTGCTTAATTATACCCAAATGACATATACTAGTATGGGGCCCATGTAATGCACGGAAAATTAACATTGCGATTATTATTTTGATTGATATGCAATATTAACTATTGTAAGGTAAAATAACGTTTGTTAATATATAAATTTCTAAATGTATTTATTTTAATACTTAGTATAAAGAAGAAGGACCATAAGTTTTAATATTATTAGTGAAATTAAGTACGTGATGCTTATTTTAATGTCAATATTGTGTGATTTTGTGTTTTTATATATAATATATATATTAAAAATACAAAAATCACTACAATATTGACATTAAAATAAGCACAACGTACTTAATTTCACTAATAATATTAAAACTTATGGTCCTTCTTCTTTATACTAAGTATTAAAATAAATACATTAGAAATTTATATATTAACAAACGTTATATTTACCTTACAATAGTTAATATTGCATATCAATCAAATAATAATCAATGTTAATTTTCCGTGCATTACATGGGCCCACATACTAGTATATGTCATTTGGGTATAATTAAGCAATGTTGGCAAATGGCAAGTGTGGTGAGATGATGAATAACTATCAACTATCCTGTGCATTCGTATATGTATTTTAACTTAAGTAAAAATTAAAAATGTAAAAAAAATTATTTAAAAAACTAAAAATAATATGTATAATTAATTTAAATAAATAAAGTCATTGTTTAAAATTTATAAAAAAAACTATAAATTTTAAAAATTTTAAAAATAATTGATATAATAACAAAACTACAAAAGTAATCAAATTTAAAATGTTAAGAGTTAAAATAAATAACGTGAAGAAATTATAAAACACTAAACAATAACAAAACTAAAGTTTTTTTTAGGGAAATACTAAACAATAACAAAACTAAAGTTAGGAAATTTATTACTTATGAGTGTTTTTGTTTTAGAAAATTTACTTACGAATTAGAGATTTCTTAAATTTAAAAGTGAGGAATTTATTTACTTATGAGTTATGACACAGGAAGGAGTTGGTTTATAATTTAGGCTTAAATATGTTTTAAATTCTTGCAAATATGGTTCTCTCTTATTTTAGTCCTTACAATTTTTCTTCTTGTCATTTTTAGATGTTCACATTTTTGTAATATTATTTGTTATTCCTTAGTATTGACATGGTTAACAAAATAAAGAATATTAATTAAGATAATTAAGATAATAAAGAACGTTTTAAATTAAGATAATTAGATTATTTTTAGGTGCATAATTTAATTAAGTAATGTATTTATTATTTATATAACTAAGGTAAGTTACATATAATTTACTTTTATAATTTATTTTTATTTGTAATATATTATGAACAATGATTTTTATTGTTTTTAACATTGTTTTTACTTTTCAATTCACTAATTTATTTTTAACATTGTACATTTTAAAAAAAATATAATTTACTTAGATGCTTATAATTTACTTTTAATATATTACTCTTGATGTTAATTTTACATTTTAATTCATTAAATTTGATTGATTGTAATATAATTTATTTTTTAATATATCACAAGCAATAATTTTGTCTTCAAAGACAAAAGTAATATATCCCTCTCTATATAAATTAGAATAGTTATTTTATACGAGAATATTTTTAGCTATCATTCTTCAACGATAGTGTTTTAGTTGTCATTTTTCAACGAAATTGTTTTAGAATTTTTTTAACCTTTCATATCTTTTAATATATTATTTTAAATATCTTTATTTCTAAATTAAATTTTAATTTTTTTAAAGAATATCATTAATTAGAATGACATTGTATCATAATATAAATATATATTATAAATTTAAAATATAATTTATATGTTCAAAATATTTATTTATTACAAATTTTAATTATAATATAATTTATATATATATTCAGGGGCATTTATTTATTATAAATTTATGTTATATAAAATAAAAATTTATTTTGTGTAATGCACAGGTTAAAATACTAGTTAAAAGTAAATTATAAGCATTTAAATAAATTATAATTTTTTTAAAAATACAATATTAAAAGTAAAGTAATGTATTGAAAAGTAGAATAATATTAAAAATAATAAAAATAATTGTTTATAATATATTAAAAATAAAAATAAATTATATATAATTATTTTATTTATATAAAATAATCAATAAAGTGATAAACTTAATTGAATTACGCACATAAAAATAATTGAATTATTTTAATTTAAAATATTCTTAATTGTTTAATATCCTAATTAATATTTTTTATTTTGTTTGCTTTATCAGCATCAAATATACCAAAATTAATGGTATAAACAAAAATATTAAAAAAATGTCAAGATGTAAAAATACCAAAAGAATTTTACAAAAAATTAAAACAAGGCAAAACCAAATTTACAGAAATTTAAAACATATTTAAGGTATAATTTATTTGTATGAAGTATGGGTAATTTTCAATGGTGGAGTTTTTGAGCACGCCGGCGCAATTGCGTACCCTCAAGAGTGGATTTATTTCTAATTTTCGAGTTTGGACCAAAAATATTAAAATTAAAATATGAATAAAAACCAAGCAAACAAAAGGAAGAAAAGGTAGAGTTGTTGTTTGTTGTGTGCATTGCACTAAGCAAAATTTGGTTGCAGAGGCAGAGAGAGCCACCACCGCACCCACACTCTCTACACTTTCGCCCTACTCTCTAACTCCCAAATCTCTCTTTTTCACCCAAACCACTTCCTTTCGCTCTCTATTCCTTTCCGTCATCTGATTTGGGTTCCGAGGGAGCAGCACCGGAGGGACCAATGGACTCGCGCACACAGTATAATCCTCGCACCGTCGAAGAGGTTTTTAGGGATTTCAGGGCCGAAGAGCTGGTCTCATCAAAGCCCTAACCACCGGTATACATCTTTTCTTTTTTCTTTTTTAAAAATAATTTTCAATTTCTGTGTTCGACGGTCGTTTTTCTAGTCAAGTATGTGCTTTGCATGCAAATCTCGATTTTTTGTTTTTTAATTTTTGGGTCGGTGAAAATTGTCGTGTGGTTTGGTTTCGTATGCCCGTCGCTGTTTATTGTTGTTGGCGCATGACAATTGTTGGTGAGAAATTTTGGTTTTAATTTATTTGGCATTTGACATTTTTTCAAACTTTAATTTGGGGCGAAAATTAATTTAGGTTTTGTATGCTATGTGAAATTTTTTGTTTTTGAGTGTTTTTAAAGTTTGTATTGTTTGCCCTGTGAATGGGTTTGCTTTTGAAATTTTTTATGTGGATGGTTTTCAGTGGGTATTTTTCATTTCATTTGATTTCTGTGACAACTTGATGGTTTCCCTATTGACATTGAAATGTGCTTTGAGGAAAAGAGGCAATGAAACTACCATAGTGGTAGTGTGTGTGGTTTATGAGTGTTATTTGATTTGTGCTTTGTAAGGAAGTTGCACGTGTTTCTTCCTTTTGGTCTTGTTATTTTTTATTTTTTCAGTGTGCTTGACTCACGTTTGCTTAGCACTTAATGTGGGGGCTTTGTGATTTTTTAACCTGTAACTGCTATATGGTGCGTTTATTCTTATTATTTCTTTTTATTTTCCTGATTTTTTATGTCTTTGTTCATTTTCAACATTTGAATATGACATTCGTCTTTTTTGTGTCTGTATTTTAAAGTTTATATGTATGAAGGTTTTGAAAGCTTTTCCATACTGATGGACTTTTTCTGCTTGGTAATGTTGTTGCAGATGTTGAAGATTTCTACAACCAGTGTGATCCTGGTCAGTTGTACTTTCTTTTTATGTAGGCTTTGTGTGCCATGTCATTGGTGTTTTTGAATAATCAATTGGCTTTTAACTAGCTGTAGGCTGGATTCAATTGAAGCTTCGCTAAAAATTATCGAATAAGTACTCATTCTGTTGATTTTTTTGATTTTGAGGGATTTTTTTTGCTCTAAATGGAGGTTTAACTATTATTGGCTTTTTGGGGTTTGTACTTGGTTCCTTGAGTCCTTTACTTTGTTCTTACCTTCTTTAATATATTTAATGCAGTCATTTTATTAGAGTACAGGTATTTTAAATTTTTAAACTCTTCCAGGTTTTCTGTTCTCATGATTAATTTACGCTTCTCTTGGTTCTGTGCATCAAGGGACATTATTTAAAGCTAGCTTATTATCGTGTCGTTTTCTATCTTTTCTAACTATTATTCCTTTTTGATGCCTTGCTGAATTGTAGCTTAGTCAGTGTTTCAATGAGAAATTAACTGTTATTTGTCATGTGATTAAATAGTTTTGGAATAATGATTTGGGGTGGGGGGGGGGAAATTTGCATGCCATTGATAATCAGTCAAAGTGGCCATAACTTGCATTTCTGTACTTGTTGCCTTCCATGATTAAATGTAATTGCAGATAAAGTTTGGCTATAATATACAAAAAGCAATAACAGAATGACAATAGGGATTGGCATGATGCAATGTTTTCCCTATAAAGTCTGTGAGTGGTTATTTCATTACTGAAATGTGATTATCAAATCTGTTTATTGACTGAACTTAAGGGGAATTCATTAGCATTGTTAACTTGTAATAGCAGTGTCAATGTCATTCTCCTATAGACATTCTTGCATGCAGAGTTAGGTTAAATTAAATTGAATTCCTGGTCCTCCTCAGTTTCATGGTGGTAAATTTTTGCTAATTTTCTTTGAAAATAGAAATATTATTATGCAGCTCTTCTAGCTGCAAAGAAAAATACCAGAGAAAGAATTAAGAATTATTTTTTGAGGATTATAAGGCTTTCCATTTTAGATATTCTCTTTGGTGCTTGTGTTTTATAAATCAATTACCTTCATTCTTTCAGAGAAGGAGAATTTGTGCTTGTATGGCTTTCCCAGTGAGCAGTGGGAAGTAAATTTACCTGCTGAAGAAGTGCCACCAGAACTTCCTGAGCCCGTGCTGGGCATTAACTTTGCTAGGGATGGCATGCAAGAAAAAGACTGGCTATCTTTAGTTGCTGTCCATAGTGATGCATGGTTACTTGCTATTGCATTCTATTTTGGAGCCAGATTTGGGTTTGATAAAGCTGACAGGTATTTCATACTCTGACCAGAAATCTTATTTGAAGTTAACTTAAGTTAGTTGAAAATAACAAAGCAGTTGGGATCCTGCTTGTCTGATTTATCTCATTGGTTCAGTTCTTTTCTTTACGTGTCTTAATCAGTTCATGTACTCCTGATTTGCATATGTAATGCAGGAAACGGCTTTTCAATATGATCAATGAACTGCCAACAATATTTGAAGTTGTTACTGGTGCAGCAAAGAAACAGGTTAAGGAGAAGTCTTCAGTTTCAAACCACAGTGGCAGCAAGTCTAAGTCCAGCTCCAAGGAAGTAATAATATCTTCTCACACCTGTGCATCACATATAAATATATTTTTCAATCATACTTTATTTTGTGTTGCAGTGAAGAACTAATGTTGATTTTCAGGAGTTGTCTGTTTCTAGATACAGGATCCATTTAAACTTAAGTACCTGAGGTCATTGAGTTAATTAATTTTTAGGAGGGTTCAATCTATAATTGAAAATATTAGAAGATTGTGTAAATGTTATGAAAATGGTGAAAGGATGTATAACGTATGTGGAAAATCTATATATAAATCTTCAGAAGATAAATCTAGTATCAAATTGGATGTATCATCTGAATGTGTGTGTGCGTTGTAGGTAGGGTTCAATATTGTGGTATACTATCCCCAAAATATAAACCTTAACGGAAAATATGGGTAGTTATGGTTAGTGGCATTCTCTTATATGCTCTAAATAAAATAATATAGAAAAAGAAGATTAACATGAGTGCCAGATGAATTTCATATGAATAGAAATTAAAGATAGCTGTAGCGTAGTCAGAATGAGAAACAATATGTGTTGAGACTTTATGACCTTCATACAACTTGATCCCTTAAGATTGAGCTGTGATCTAAAAGACTGAAGTGTTGGTGAATGGAATATCTCTATACTTGACCTTACTTATTTTGTTTTAGTTTTGACCTTGCATGCTGCTGCTGTTGTACTTCTAAGATGAAATTTGGTCTTAAAAGAGTTACGGTAGATGAACTAGTATAGATCCATTTATTAACTTCCAACCTTTTGTGTTCCTTACATGTATAAACAATTTATTTGAACTTTGGACTCGTAACTAACACCTTCATTCCTGTAAGAAATGGGGAGATGAAAAGGGGGATAAAGTATCTGAACTCTTGAACATGCTATTATGGTTTTGTAATAGTTGTTTTGAATTCTAATCTAGAGTTTGGGTATTTCATTTCCTGAATTTCTGGATGTGGTAGTGGTAGCAAATTGATGTTTCCAAAGTTGTTTGAAGTCATGGTTTAAATGTAATGCATTGTAACTGTAGTTCTTTAAATGTATGACAATTTGTGGTGTTATAGAAATATCTGGCTCTTCTGCATGGTATCATCATACTGTGGTTCTCTTTTACTCTTCGGCTAGTTTGTTTTCTCATCTATTTGTTGTCTTGTTGAACAGCGGGCTCCGGAATCTCAGAGTAGGCAGACAAAAGCATTGCAACCAAAAGATGAGGATGAAGAACTGGATGAGCAAGATGACGATGAACATGGAGAGACCTTGTGTGGGGCATGTGGTGAGCATTATGGCACTGATGAATTCTGGATTTGCTGTGACATCTGTGAGAAGTGGTTCCATGGTAAATGTGTGAAGATCACCCCTGCTAGGGCAGAGCATATCAAGCAATACAAGTGCCCATCATGCAGTAACAAGAGAGCTCGTCCCTGACTGACATGAGCCAAGTTCCATCATTGACAATCATTGTTGGACTCTTTGCTGATCTTGTTATTCTGATTTTCTTCCTAGATGTTGCAGTTAATGGGTAGTTTCTGTTTGACACATGTAGGTTTCTTTTCTAGTCTTTAGGATTCTGCTGTGTTGGTTGTTTAGTGTCAGCTGCAATTCAGTTGATGTCTTGGATTTGATCAATTTGTAGTTTATGCATTGTTGACTTGGGAAAGTGAAGTCTTTTCCTTAATGTCATTCTAAAACTAGGTTAATGAAACACAAATTTATTTGAAATGGATGTCTAGTTATGTCATTGATGTAGTTTGCCACCCCACCCCCAAAACTAAAGCTTTGGGACATAAAGGTGTTTTCCTGGTCAGCCATTTTGCATGCATCTAAAAGCTTGTTTTGGGTTGTCCAGGGTATTTCTCGACCAAAAGTCCGAAACTAATCTCAGTGACTAATCTAAAAGCTGGAGATGCACATTCTCAATAGAGAATTTCTACAGCATTGTTGGGTCGGCTTGTCAGTAATGGAGTCAATCATATTTGGAGTTTTTACATCGGCCAAAAAAGTGGCTAAGCTAATGTTTACGAGATACGGTTCTCTCTATTATAGTTAATGTGTGCATGCTTCTATCTTACAAAGCTGGTGAGGTTGAAAGCATGACTCGTTGACCTTTTATCAGTGTTTGGAGTTGCATAAAAAAATCTGTTCACCCACGTCAAAGTAGAAGCTACAATGTGTAGCGTTGAGTTGGACGCACGTATTTGATCTGTGGACGCAGTTCGAAACAGGAAAATAACTGCTTAAATTGATTATGCATTTGGTTGCTTGAATAGTTTATGTGAGACCACGGGACAAAGCATTAATGCTCACTATACCAGCATTTGAGAGCTGTTTGGTTTCTGTATTCAGCAACTGTTTTTGGCTTTTAGAGATAAAAAGATCAATAAAAGTTGATTGGAATACTGTTTTCTCCTAGCGGTATCTAAAACTAATTGAAAAAGATACAAGATTTTATTGTCGGAGATTTTCCATTGGCTAGTGATATGACTACAATAATATATGTAAGTGGGAATAATCTTTACTCTATGAGTTAGTTTTTGAAGTTGAATTAGGCTAAAATCTAAATTCTAAGATTTATCGTAAGGAAACCTGGAGTAACTAATGCTTTTGACTACAATTTCTTGTTTTCGTTTTACCAATCATGACCGGCGGCGTTGATATAATTAAGATACTATTGTGTGGAAGCTATTACACTCAATTTTAGAGAAAACATATCAATTGAATATAAAAAAGAAAAAGAAAATATAACTTTTATTGTATTTCAAGATTTCTTTCCATTTTTTCCAATAATAGTGGTAAACTTACAAACTTGTAACGAAAATAAAGCTCAACCCAGTCCAAACTAAAAAGAATATAAGAAATTCTATTTTTTAAACAAAAATATAGGGAACTGTTACTTTTACCCCGTTATTGGCTAAATTCACCCCCTTATATTGTTTGATTTTTTTTTTTTACCAAATACCTTTGACAGAAACATGTTTTCGTTGTACAAAATACATAACAGAAACGTGTTTTTGTTGTGTTAAAGGGGTGTGGCCTTAATACACAACAAAATACGATTTTGTTGTGTATTGTGTACAATGAAAATGTGTTTTTGTTGTGTATAGGGTAACACACCCCTATAACATAACAGAAACACATTTTCGTTGTACACAATACATAACAAAATCGTATTTTTATTGTGTATTAAGGCCCCCCTATAATACAATGGAAATATATTTTTGTTATGTACAGTAAAACAATACACAACAAAAATATGTTTCCATTATGTAATTAATTTAGAAATAAGTTACTATTTGAAAAAAGTTACCTTTTAATATCAAATCAATTATACAATTAAATTTTTAATTAAAATTAAATTAATTACGATACAATTTACCTTTTTTAATAGTAATTGAATTAATTATGATACAAATTATATTTTTTAATTAAAATTAAATTAATTACGATGTAAATCACATTTTTAATAGTAATTAAATTAATTATAATATAATTTAAAAAAGGTACGATATAAGTTACTATTCTTAATAATAATCAAATTAATTATAATGCAAATTAAGTTTTTAATAGTAATCAAATTAGTTATGATGCAATTTATGATACTATTAAAAAGGATAACTTGTATCATAATTAATTTGAAAATGGTAACTTGTATCATAATTAATTTAATTTTAATTAAAAGGTTAATTTATATCATAATTTATTTGATATTAAAGGTAACTTATATTGCAAATATATTACACAACGAAAACATGTTTTCATTGTGTTAAATTTTTTCAAAAAAAATTAACACAAGAAAAATATATTTAAGTTGATAAAGTAGAGGGTAGGGTGAGAAAAGAGAGTAAAAAGAAGGTGAGGACAAAATAGACATTTTACTCTTTTTTGGTAAAGTAAGGGGTAACTTAACAAAAAAAAAGGATGAGCATATAGTAGCACCCTAAGCCGAATTGCATTTACCCTCAAGACAACTACTAAACGTTCAAAATTATATTTTTGTCTAGCATTATAGATTTGCTTCAAGTGGTGAACAAAGTGAAAGTGAGAATGCTGGTCCAATGAATAACTGAAGGTGTGGGGACCAGCAATGTCACTCAATTGTTTAGGCTTTTGGCATTCGTTTCACATATTCTAAGAAATCAAATGTGACTGAAAATATTTGATGAATTCATGTTAAAATGAGATTCAACGTTTTTGCAAATACACCCTCAGTTAGTATATGAATCAATATAATGGTGTAGGAAGTTTTCTATTTATAGAGCTAACATCCATGTGCAACTATGAGGTAATTCTAACATGGAACGAGACTAGTAATCTCTAAATATTCCAAATCTCGCAAGTCGCAACTATGAGATAATTCCAACATGGAATGGGTCTAGTAATCTCTAAATATTCTAAATCTTCTAGTTTGGAAAGTGTGAGCTAATAACTTAGATTCTTTGCTTTCAGGCATAACACCGAATGGTGCATGTTTTGAGCGGCATATTATAATTAAAAATTGAAATTACAAAAATTCTCTCTGAATGACGACGAGGGTTCTCTCGGTGGAGGAAAAGACCAGGTGGATCGTAGCAAGAAAAAGATCAAGGGAAGAGACGATACTTTCACTGGAGAAGCTGCCAAACAGATCTTCTATGCTGATATAGGAGAGGATACGCAGGAGCAATTGATACTAGAGGATCAAAAAAAGTCATACCATGATAGGAGAGGACGAAACTATACTATTTGACTGGGCTAGTGAAGAGGATGAAGAATCATCGAGTAGTGTTAGTGAGGAAGAGATAACCAAGATAGCTCCGATGACGAGATAAAGATTGAAGAGCGCAAGATTGGAGAATATGATTGCCCAACGTTCATATTATCTAAGAAAGAAGAAACAAGAATAAGGAGGCCATGGAAGAATGCAGTTATTGTCAAACTCTTGGGCCGCAAGATGCCCTTGAAAACAAGCTAAAGCAAATGTGGGTCAGGAAAGGAGTCTTGCATCTTATTGATATAGGTAACGATTTCTTCCTTGTTCTTTTCTCTCACCCTGAAGATAAAGAAAAGGCTATGATGGAGGGACCTTGGCTAATATACGATCATTACTTGACAGTTAGATAGTGGGTTCCCAACTTCAACCCTGCGAATGAGGCCATGTGCTTTTCACAATCGGCGAAAGAATAGGACGGACTGTTCGGGTGGACAAGAACACCTTGGTGCAAGAACAGGGGAAATGTGCAAGGCTAAGTGTTGAGGTGGATCTAAAAAAACCTCTCTTGGCTCTCTTTGAGATCAACTAGAGGTACTACAAATAGAGCACGAAGGTCTTCATATGTTGTGCTTGACATGTCCTATATCCAAAAGTTGTGGTTAAAGTGTTATCCAGAGTTAGTTTCTCGAATCATCACCCTACCATCATCCTCCTTCAAGGAAAGCAATCCGTTTTGGCCCCAAAACCGTTTCGGTTCGCTAATGCATGGATTGCATGCTTCCTACAGAGAGGCCATCATTGACTTGTGGAGGAAATACACTTCGCTGTAACAGAGCATTAATAATCTGGAAACGGGGCTGATAAAGTGGAAGGAGACTTCCTTTGGGGACATCAAGGCCAGAAAGAAAACTCTTTTAGCTAGATTGGGAGGCATCTAATACAAACTCCAGGAAGGAAGGGCGAATAAGTTCCTCATTAAGCTTGAAAAGGAATTACATTCTGAGCTTGATATTACTCTATACTAATAAGAGCTAGCTTGGTTCCAAAAGTCCAGGCGAATTGGCTACAGGATGGGGACAAGAACACGAAGTATTATCACCTTAAAACTGTCATTAGGCGCCGCAAGAGTAAAATTCTTACTCTGAAGAACTCTAAAGGACACTGGATTGAGGATGATGATGAGCTTAAGGCAATGGCTAATGAATTCTTTCATAACCTCTTTAAGAAAGACGAGAATCCAAGGAGTTTGGCATCAGATGAAGCTTACTTCCCTTCGATACCTTTCGAACTGGTGATTAACCTCGATAGAAATTTTTCTAGAGAGGAAATTAATGATGCTATATTCCGTATAGGGGTCTGGAAGGCGCCAAGGTCTGACGGCATCTATCAGTTTGCTTGTAAGGCCTGGAGCCACCTGGAAAAGATTAAGGATGTGAATGACACTGATAAATGTCTTATCCCGAAAGTAGATAAACCTAAATCTATTATTCAGTTTCGACCTATATCCCTCTGCAACGTAACATACAAAATTATGACCAAAGCCGTGGTCAATCGTCTCAAGGCCATTATCCCTTTGATCATTTTCCCTTATCAAATTAGGCTTATTCCCAGCCGCAATATTTAGGAAAATATCATTGTTGCCCAAGAATTGATTCACAGCATGAGGAAAACGCGTGGAAAAAAGGTTACTTTGCGGTTAAAGTTGATCTGGCTAAAGCTTACAATAGATTTCCTTTATCAAGGCCACCCTGATTGAAACAGGGTCTTCCGGACGAGATCGTGAGAACTAATGTTATATGGAATGGATCTCGGAACGCTTTCTTCTCCCCGCAACGAGGCATACGCTAGGTTGATCCAATGTCACCATATATTTTTGTACTTTGTATGGATAAACTAATGCATCTTATTTTGCAGGAAGTTGAAAGTGGTAACTGACATCCTCTGAAAATGGGAAAACAGGGAACTCAGGTGTCGCACCTTTCATTTGCTGATTATCTTTTGCTTTTTGGACAATCATCCCATGACTAGGTTGATTGCATGCACTCTACTTTGAGAACTTCTATAGGATGTCGAGTCAACTAATCAGCAAGGAAAAAATCGCATGTTCTTGTCCAGGAAAATGGACCAGCCTACTCACAAGGATTTGACGGACAGAGCAGGTTTCCAGCTGATAATCTATATTTATGTAGATTTATATAGTAAGTTCACATAATTTTTATATTAACTCATTAAAATTTTGTGAGAAAATAAATCATCAATGAAGGATTTCATATGATGTATGTTTTTAAGTTTTTATTTAAAATTACATGAATTATCTTATTTTATTGAATTTTATGTAGAAAGTTAGTTAAGCAAAGAAAAGAAATCTAGTCCACAGATATAGAGAAGTATTATACTTATCAAAGTGGACTTAAAAGAAGCTCATAAACACGAGAACGGACCAAAAAGGAGACTTGAAGCACAAAACAAATGCACAAGGTTGCACCCGCTTGGCGGGCCTTCTATGCCGCTCGATGGGACTTGCCCTGAAGGTATTCTGCTCGGCAGGTTAGATAGCCCGCCTGGCGTCAAAACGAAGCGAATTCTAAAAAATCGTCTAACAAGTTTCCAACCTCGATGGGCGAGTCTGAGGTCCAAGTTTTAATTTTATTTGAATTTTTAATGGGCCCAGATTGTGCGGAATGGACCGGGGTTAAGCCTTCTACTCTAGAATTTTGAAATTATATTACAAATAGCAATGAGCAAAGCACAAGGGAAAAAAAAATCTCCGTCTTATCTCTATTCCTTCCTCAATTCTTCCTTTTTTGGTCTTTGGCTTTTGGAGAAGGATTATTGAAAGATAATAGAATACTCAGAGTTAGAAACTGGAAAAAAAACATTTTCTTGTAAAAGATTTCTTCTTCTTTTCCCTTTGATGTATTTCTTTAAAATTATGATATCTCTTCTTACCATGAGTAGCTAAATTTCTTGTTAGGGTTGTGGCGTACTTAGTATTTAGAACCCCTAAATGTTTAATTTTAATTGAATTCTTGTTTCTATTCAGTCAATTAGATTGCTCTACTTTTTTTATTTTCTTACTTGGAATTAATCATCCCTTGTATGCTTTGAATCGATTAATTGAACGACAGTCGTACCGCAATTAATTGGTAGACGTGTAGGGTAATCAAATTAGGTTTTGTCGTATGATCAACCTTCATTCCTAATTTCCAATTGGATTAAATAATTAATTTAATCCCTCCTTTTATTTCTCATGCCTTCCTAGGATTTTAATATCTCACATGATCAAGTGATAAATTAACTTAGAAAGGACTATTCCAATTTATGACCAACAATTGACAATAAAATTTGTAGGGGAATATTGGTAATTAATGAATAGTAAGAGGTTCAATTAGAATTAGATGTGAAGGAACTTAATAGCACGAAGGAAACCACAACCTTAAGCCTATTTTTCTCTGAATTTTTCTCTACTTGTCATTGTTTGTTTTACAATTCCTATTTCACGTTTATCATTATTGAATCAACCCAGTACCTATTTAATTTTACCTAAACAATATAGAATCTCTGGAAACTAGTAATCACCATTTAGTCCTTTGGGTTCGATATTTGGACTCACATCCTTTTGTTACTATTGCAATAAGGGTACGCTTGTCCTTGAGCGTATTTTTAGCGCATCACCAGCCTACCTCATCTTTGGGGAAATACTTGGGCATCCCTCTTATGGGACGTGCCCCTAGAAGGTAGGACTTCCAGTACATCATTGATAATGTTTGAAGCAAGCTCTTTGGTTGAAAAGTTAAAAATCTTTTTCTGGTGGGGAGAATTACTCTCTCGAAAGCTATTGTCCAAGCCATTTTGGTATATTCGATGATGACAAATCCTATACCTCACTTTGTTCTACATAAGATCTAAAAAATGCAAAGCAACTTTGCTTGGGGTGACTAGCCACAGCAGAAGAAAACTCATGCCCTGAAGTGGGAAACTATGATGCTCCCTAAATATGTGGGAGGCCTTGGAATGTGCAACTTGATTCAAATGAACAAAGCTTGTCTAATGAAGATTGGATGGAGTCTACAATCTAGAAGCTCAAAGCTTTGGTGCAATGTGTTGAAAGGGAAGTATGGGAGAGGAGAAATTAGCAGCTCTCAACTTACAATATGCAATACTGACTCTGTGCTTTGCAAAGCTCTTGCTAAGCTTTGGCCAGAGTTAGGCAAGTCCAATGTTTGGATTCTTAGGATGGGCGTACGATCCGGGCCTGGGATGATAAATGGATTGATGTGCATACTCAGCTCAAAGACTTTGTGGGGGTTCTTCACCCCTACCTTGATGATCTCCATGTGAGGGACTTTATGATAATCTCGGGGAACTGGAATATGGAGTTGCTTCGTCCATTCTTCCTTCACTTGCGATCCAGAAGATCCTTTCGATTCTGCCTCCTCTTGACAAGCAAAGGAATGATGAACATTGATGGGCATGTGAAAGACTTGGTGAATTTTCCATTGCTAGTACCTACAAATGGTTGAATGGATTTTGCCGTTTGGAAGCTAATAGCCTCTGAAAGAAGATATAGAGGCTAGATGTGCCTGAACGTGTTCGTACATTTGTGTGGCTGCTCCAACATGATAGACTCTTAACAAACTATAGAAAGGCAAAATGGAATTTGGGGGACCTTTTCTGCAATCATTGTGACGACAAGATTGAGACTACAATCCATGCCATTCGTGATTGTCCTTTATTTGGTACAAGAGAAGTTTTTAGTTTCTCAAGAATCTGAAGGTGAAAATGTTTGTTTTCCATGTTTGTTTATTATTTAAAAAACAACATTTCCAGAAAATATTGTTTTTCGAAAATCTTTTTTACCTATGTTTTTCACGAAATTGTTCCTATGAGGAGGTAGGAATGAGTTAGGAGAAAAGTTTTACTGTCGTAAAAATATCACGTTACCTTTATTAACTCATTTAGTGTGATAAATAATTAAAATTTATGGAAAAGTTCTATTAAAATTAAACATAAAAATATTTAATTCCTAAGTAACAAATATAAATATTCCTAAGAATATTTATGATCAACCAAACAGATTTTAGTCATTCCTAAGAATCATAATTCCCAAGATTTATGATTCCTAGGAATCATTATTCTTGAACATGAAAAATTTCTCTTATACCAAACGCACCTTTAGTGTTTATTAATTGCGTTCAACTCATTTAGCACAATAACATTGGGGGACTTTTTTGGATCAAATTTACAAGTGTGGATCAGAGATAATCTACTCAAAGATTCTGACAAGAAGGTGGATTACAAAAGCTGGGCAAACAATTAGGCTACCTTAAGCCATTTCATATGGAATTGGAGGAATAGAATTGTTCATGACTCTGAGTTTGTCTATTTGGTGTGCCCTCATGATATTATTTGTATGGCTTGGGACAACTATGTGAAAGCTAAAGCCTCTCGGGCTCACGATGCTAGCTCGCCTAGAGTTAATACAAGGTCATATGGATAGCTCCTAACTCTGACTGGGTTTGGGTTAATGTGGATGGTGTTGCTACAGGTAGCCCGGGTTTTGCCGAATGTGGTAGCCTTATCAAAGATGAGCATGGTAGGTAGCTTGGTGGATTTGCTAAAAGTCTTGGTTATACTTTTGCTTATATAGCGGAACTTTGGCATGTTTTACTAGGTTTGCAAATGGCGAAAGAAAAGGGATTCAAACAAGTGGAACTGCATGTTGATTCATACACAATGACCAAAAGCATCAGTAGGGAAATTATTAGGAGTGTTACGAGTTGCAGGCTTGTCTAGCAAATCAAAGACTTGATCAACAAAGATTGGAGAGTTCATATTAGAGATATTTTGAAAAAAGTTAACAGTTGTGTAGATTACTTGGCCAACATTATGTGTACTATGGATGGTTAGATGAAGTGTTTTGAACAATCCCTTGCTCAACTTAGATAGTTAATATTAGCTAATGTTATAGGTGTATCCTTTTTTTGAATGATTTTGTTGTAGTTTTCTTCTTGGGCCCTAGCCTCGCCTATTCCACCTTCCCTCCCCCTCCCTCCCCCAAAAGTGGCATATTAAGCCTCAAATTAGTCCCCTAACCCTTAGAATGGAATGGGACAACTAAGACCATCCTAAACTTATCACATTAGGCTTATTTGAGATAGACCCAAAATGATTATATTACTAAAAGACAACATTTACAAAGATCAAAACATCCATAACGAAGAATTGCCTTGATTTTAAATGTTTTGGTGCATTAAACATCTGATCAATCTCTCAATTGCCTACAAGTTTGCATCTACTCTAGGCATCAAAGAAAAGAATGGTTTAAAGAAATGCATAAGTTATTATTATTTTGTAACCTAATAATAATTTGGCACTATTTATTTACATCGCAATACTAACGGCACCCCGATCTATCTAATAAAGGGAACACCGTCTAATGGAGAGTGTCCAATACAGACAGTCCCGTAACAAAGCGTCCAATACAAATGATCCAATAACAGAGTAATATGCAACAAAAATAATTTTCCCCCAATCTTAAGAATCTACAAGGAGCACTAATAAATATAGAGCAAAAATAGAAATCATAAAAGCACAAAAGATACCAAGATTTTAACGTGAAAAACCTCTCAATGCAAGGTAAAAATCATAGGTCGTCCAGACCAAAGAAATAGTTCTATTATGATCAATAAGGGTACAAAAGAGTCTCCAAAAATGCACAAAAACGTGCTTACAGCTAGCCAAGCAAACCAAGCACCAATACTTGCAAGTGAGAAACAAAAAGATGAAAAACACCTTAAAACAAGGCTATTGTGTGAATCAGATTCCTTTCGCTCCAAAAATCAACCCAATCCAACTATGAGAAAATCCGTAGTGGCAATTAGATGAAACATGACTGGTGAGAATGCGGGATGACACTTCCTCTTCTCTTCTCTCTCTGTTTGTTGTTGTTCTCACTCAAAATAATGAGTCTCTCTCACCCTAATTTGACCCCTCTCCACTTAGTTAAGTAAGACTAAATAGGCCTACACATTTAGGCCTTTCTCCGCATAAGAAGGGAGCTCAAAACCCAACTATGTGGAGATGACCGCCAACCCAGCGATCTCACAACAAGCTTCAAACTTCATTCTTGGTAATGCTTTAGTCATTATATCAGCACCATTATTATCGGTGTGAATTTTAACCAACTCCAATAACTTAGCATCCAAGGCATCACATATCCAATGATACTCGCATCAATGTGTTTAAACCTTGAATGGAAAGTTGGATTCTTACCAAGATGAATAACATTCTGACTGTTAACAAACAGCAAATACTTGTCCTGAGTAAAACCAAGCTCCTGCAAGAATTTCTTCACCATAGCAACTCTTTGTATGCTTTGGTAATGGCAATGAATTTTTCTTCTGTAGTAGACAAAGTTACACACCTCTGTAGCCTAGATTGCCAAGTCACAACTTCCCCTGCAAATTTAATCAAATAGCTCGAAGTGGACTTCTTAGAGTCAATGTCTCCAGCCATATCTGAGTTTAAGTACTCTATCAAAGTAGTCTTATCACCACCAAAACAAAGCCTCATATTAGTGGTACCATCAACATTCCAATACTTTCTAATTGGGTTTGACAAAAATTTACTAACTGTATCAACAACATGTGCTATATTTGGTCTTGTGCACATCATTGCATACATCAAACTACCCACCGCAAATGCATAAGGAACCTGTTCTATATCTAATTTCTTAGCTTCATTTGATGGACTCTGTTTAAAGCTTAGTTTAAAATGATAGCAAGAGGAGTGCCCACCACCTTGGCCTTTTCCATCTAGAATCTTTGCAGCACTCTTTAATGTAATGTTCTTGTGACAGTTGAAGCTTCTTCTCTTTTCTGTTACGCAAGATTCTTATACCAAGAATTTATTTAGTAGCTCTCATGTCGTTCATGGCAAATGACTCATTGAATTGATTCTTCAACCTGTCAATCCTAGAAACATTTTTCCCAATAATAAGCATGTCATCAACATATAATAATAGGATAATGAAGTCATCATTAAAGAAATTTTTAACAAAGACATAATGGTCAAAAGTAGTCTTCCTATGGCCTTGCTCACACATAATAGACTCAAACTTCTTGTACCATTGCCTCAGAGCCTGCTTCAGACCATATAGGTTCTATCTCAACTTACACACATAGTCTTCCATGCTTATAGCCGACCAAGCTAACTAAGCACCAATGCTTACAAATGAGAAACAAGAAGATGAAAAACATCCAAAAATAGGGCTACTGTACGAACCAGATTTCTCTCCCTCTAGACCTCCTTTCACCGATCCGACTGTTGAAAACGAAGAATCATGAGTGCTAAATCAGCCCAATCCAACGGTGAACGAATCTGTAGTTGCAATCAGACAAAACTTGACTGGTGAGAATGCGGGATGACACTTCCTCTTCTCTTCTCTCTCTATTTGCTGCTATTCTCACTCAAAATAATATGTCTCTTTTATCTTAATCTGACCCCCTCTCCACTTAGTTAAGTGAGACTAAATGGGCCTGCACATTTGGGCCTTTCTCCACATAGAAAGGGAGCCCAAAACCCAACACTATCTTCATGCACACTCCCTAAATAAGATTGTTTGGTTGGCAATGACATCAAGCAACAATAGGGACAGTGAGAAGAAACAGAATGTATGAATCTTACTTGAATGAGAGAGTCTAGCCTAGTGTATGAAGTTGGAGAAACTTTTATAAGAATTTTAACAAACCTAAAGTGGGAGCAAATTTTTGGTACTCCTTCGCTGCTTACTACTTCCTTATGGTTAACTTTCTATATTTGGTAACTTTTTCTTATTTTTATTTAAAAAGAAATTTTAAATCAAGGAAAAATAATCGTACAAAATCAGATGTCATTGTTATAGTTGAATAACATGATTATCTTCAATTCCACTATCCTCAAAATTGACATCCCTTTCTCCGGCCATGTTTTCAAGAGATCACACTTGCTACATTCACATTTCCAAAACTGGATTCTTCGTCTTTTCTAACTATTTTGTTAACTTCAACAATGAAAGTTGTTGCTGAAACATCGGAAGAATTAGTTAAACTCAAAGACAGTCCTTTTTAGCCACGGCTCATCTTTCACAGTGGTTCCCAACCAAAATTTACCTTAAAACATTTCAGGAAGTTCGTTGATTGATAACTTGTGCTAATCCAAACTTATTTCTCCTTGTATCATAGAAAAATCAGGCTTCAAAGTGGAATAGACAACAGAAGCAAATGATCCATTTTTTATCACTCCTGAAATCTGTCGGTCTAAAACACAGATCAATACTCCCAGATTGATTACCATGAGTATAGTTTAAGCGCCCACCAAAAAAATAAGTTTAAGCTCATGCAATAAATGGTATTTCCAGGTAGGGAGTATCAGATTAAATCCATGGCAGGAAATTTATCAGCAGAACGCAGGCTTTCTATATTTACATGTGACTGAAAGAGTGATCCACACAACAAAAGTTTCTGTAATTGAGTTTTTGCCAGCTCAATGTATTGCAATAAATTTTAGAGGTTAAGAAGGACCCTAGGAAACAAAATACTATAAGAGTAATGCTATTCACTCTCAAAAAACCTACAATATATTTTACAACAAAGGGAGATAGGTGAGATAAGAGGAGTAATGTGATTAAACAAAAAAATGAATTGTAAACAGTGTTATAAGAAAGTTGAGTATGAACATTATTCTATAAATACTAGGATATGTTGGCAAAAAGTCAGAAACTATGTGCTAATAACCAAGAAAAAGAAAATCCAAAACATGCTGTTAAGAAATATGAAACAATTAATGAATTAACCACTTCCCAAATAAAATTACATACAATATTGTAAAATGATGTAATAATTTAAATCCAAACAAGCATATGGATACCTATTTTAAATTTCTTGTGTCCAAGATGAAAAAGTTGCAGTATACACTCGTAAATCCAAGCTCAAATACTTGTTAAAGTTCTGCCAAACTAAAGTATCATCAAATATTTAATGCTACAATTCTTAATTAGGTAAACAGCAATCAGTCGCTTAACATATGTAGAACTTTGTTATTTATGCAATCTCACTACAATACTGATGCAATGCAAACTTAACATCATTTTCTTTTCCTTTCTGATAAAAGAAGAAATTTTATTAGAGAATAATGGAAAAAATTACAAGGTAAAATACAAATTGGCACAACCTAGGAACTCTTATTTTTCTAAACAGAGAACGCAAGTGTCTTAACTGCAGAAATATAAGAAGTAGTCCATTCAGCCCAGACCCTACATCTACTAAAAAATGTGATTATATATACCTGGCAAAGCGTGATTACTTCATAAATGTTCAAAACAAAAATAAGTTATAAAAAATGTTCATCACTTGTTCTACATTTCACAAACATAAAATCCCGGAAGCAAAAATTGGAACTTTCCATTTGATTGGTGGGGAAAAAGTGAAATTAGGACTCGCCTTTGACATTTTGCTCATCTGGGTCTCGAGCTTTCTGAAGAATAACGCAGCCTCTTCTAATGCAATTTGTTTATGGGAAACCCTAGATAGAAAAAGGGGCGCATTGGGGATTTTGAGTTGGTAGGTTGACATGATCCAACGGCTAGTATCATGGAATTGAAGTTTTTTGACGGCTGTAATTAAAAAGATTGAATATTATTTTCTGGCATTATTAATGATTAATGAAATGGAATCATTATTCATTGGTAAGAAATGCGTTATCCTTTCTAGCGGGAAGAAACGGTTGGAGGAGTGCGACTCTGCCAACAATGGTGTTGGAATGTTCTGCTACGCTTTCTTCCACATTATCATTTCAAAATTCTGTTCCTTTGATTTCTCAACGTTCAGGAACTGCATTCGGTTCCTCTTTCCTATTCAGCAAAGAGAATAGTTCTGCTGTTCCACTTCACGTTGTGTGTCATGCTAAGAAGAAACTCAGTTTTATGGACCAAATTCTTGATTACATTGAAGGTGGCTACTTTCTACGCACACCTCATCTTTACTTTTTGTTCTTATAATCAAGTTTCCATTCAAGGTTTTAAACTAAGGTTACGATTGTGATTTTGTCATGATCTTTTGATATTGTGGAAAATTGCGATCAATGCAGCTGATGTGGCCGTAATTGCGGTTATGGAAAGTCCAAAAATCTTGACTGACCATTGCAGATTGTTTTTTAAAACCTTGTTACCACCCTTTTGTTTTCCCTGTTTTGCTAATTGCCTTTGATTCTCCGTTGATTTTTAGGGGGTCCCAAATTAAGGAAGTGGTATGGCGCACCTGATCCCCTTGAAAAAGATGGAACTGCCATAGAAGATGATGAGGATGATTATCCGGGTGAGTAAATATGGCACAGTGATCCATAAGTGGCATGCTTATATTTGAATGGGTATCTTAGTATTAGTTGTTTTTGCTTTAGTATTGGTGATTTTGTTCTGACACAAATGTTTCAAAACAGAAGATGAAGTTAGGGATGCAGTGCTCGTAACATGTGGAGATAGTGAGATGGGTCAGGTCTGCTTGCCCTTTTTGTCAACTCTATTACAAGCCTAAAGCCTTGCTTGATAAGTTGATGCATCAAATCTTGAATTTCTGATTTTATATTCTTGTCATAGATACATATATTAGATAAGAATTATAATAAGTGGGGAAAAAACAGGAAGGGCCATGCAGTGTTAAACTCCAAACTGTATGGTATTAAACAATGAATCACATCCTCTGCGGTTGTGGAACAACTATGAAATATTTCAACTTCATAAAAATGTTAGCTAATAACCAAAAGAAGTATAAAGATAAAATTATCACATGTCAGCCGTTGGATTGGAATTGTACACATCTTGACTTGTAGATGATCCAATTCCATTAGGCAATACATCGTCTTCTATCTTTATTGTCAATAAGTCACCTCCAAATTGTAGAATGTGTTGTATTCATAATCATGATTGATTTACTTTATCGAATGAATTTTGACTTTTTAGCCTTCTTTTCTGGCTTATGTAGATGGTGATATTGTCATTGATTGTGAAAAAAGCTCGAGTTAAGGCACTGGTGAAGGATAAAAGGGTTGCACTTGAAGCCTTTGGAAGTTATGTTGAGGTGGGTGAAGTTAATTTGCAAAACCACTAGCAGATGATAACTGTATAGTTTGTAGTTTCGTCTAGTTTTCAGCTTCTTATTATTGATCACATGATGCTTGTTGCAAAGTCAATGGCAGGAGATACAAGTGACAATCGATTCCTCAAGAAAGCTCTGAGAGGAGTTCGCACAATCATATGCCCGAATGTATGCACACCTTGCCATGCCTCTCTAGACAATCTTGCTTTGGTTCAGAGGTTACAAATGTTACTAGACATTTTTAAGCTCCATGAATCAAAGTTTAGAAGAGATGGAACAAACAAATCAAATTCCCATAAACCAGATTTGCTTATTTCATAGCTTTTTTAATGAAGTTTAGTTTTCTGTCAAGGCTATATTCTCTTTCTCTATGTGGAAAAAAGTGTAGCTTCTCTTGTGATGTACCTTTCAAATACAAACTTCCATAAGCCATTGCCATTCAAAGGTTGATTTCATTGTAGAGTACCAGTTCACTTTAAGCAAAATTAAAATTAGCAACTCAAGATTCTTTTTAGCTTAAGACGAAGATATTATTGACCTTTGTAATATGGAGAGTGAACTTATCAGATATGATTTTTATGGAATGACCATCAAAGAATCATTTACCACGGTCCTGATCAACTTAACGGACATAGAACAACTATATAAGCATATGTACTGCTTTTATTTACTTGTAAAGAAGTGGAAAATCGTTTTGATATAAATTGTAGTCCAAGTAAAGCATTTTTTTTTTTAATTCAAACAATATACCTGTCCTTGAGTTTGTTTCTTTTTATTTTTCTCCAATTTTGGGCAATAATGATGAGAATTGGTCTTCAAACAAATTTTCTGAGGAAACGTTTGAAGTATTTCATTCTTTTCCAGGAGGGTTTTCTTTCTAGCGTTGGGAGCCTTCAAGGGGTACAACATGTAATTGTCTTATCTCAGGTACTTCTTCCCCCCACCCCAATTACATTCTTTTTCACCACAAACACAGTATTCCTTTTGTTTTAACAAAGTTGCAGTTGTCAGTTTATAGTGGTAAAAGTGGCTTTCAATCCATGATGAAAAGCAATGCAAAGAAATTGGCCGAGCAAGAGGAATCAGTATTGAAGGCCTCAGGAATTCCTTACACCATAATTAGGACTGGTGCATTACAAGACACACCTGGTGGGAAGCAAGGCTTTATCTTTGATGAGGTACAGACTAGATGCCTTCATTTCTTCTTTTTGATGAACAAAACAAGTTAAGACAAAAGGGATGCTTGAAAGGATGCTCTTTATGATCAATCCTCTTATGCATTCTTAAGTGCACATGCTATTGCTAACTGAAATTTTGGAAGCATTGGCAAATAGATACTGCTTGGATCATGTTTATCACTTCAACTTGAAATTTCCAAACAAAAGCAGGTGCTGGCTATTATAATATCATAGCTAGGACTACTAATTTCGTTTAATGTTTATTACAACAGGGTTGTGCAGCTAGTGGAAGTATTAGCAAAGAAGATGCTGCCTTTGTTTGCGTAGCAGCTTTGGATTGTGTTCCACAAACTGAATTCATATTTGAGGTGGCCAATGGGGATAACAAAGTTTCAGATTGGAAAGCATGTTTGGCCACATTGATGGAGAAAGCAAGTCAGCAATTTCAGTGACTATTGACAAGGCATGTGTATCCCTATTTAATTCTTTATGTGCAGGATGGTCCTTGTATTTCATGAGAGGAAGGAGAGCCTTGTGCTTTTCCTTACATTCCAGTGATCAAAATTCAAAAGTGTTACTTTCAGGCTAGAACCGCATATTATAATAACCATTGTTGATTAAAAGGCAAGAAATTCGTGCTTTCTCTAATGGTAAATGCTTTCATCCTACTGGATCTCTAGGCTAGTAGATTTGAGATAAGTAAGCACATGAATTGAGGGACTGTATTTTTACACACTTTTCTTGCATGGTTGTGTGCTCATAGTTTGTGTTTAATCATTGTAAGATGCACCTCTAGAAGTGTTTAATCAATTCTTGTTAATAATTTGTGTCAAACTTAAACGAGTGAAAATAGAAGAACAGGGATAAGAAATCCACCTAGTGATGGAAAACAAAATTAAAACAAAACGGGGGCAGGGGACCATAAATTTCATGTAAACTACTCTGTCCTAAGAGAAAGCTTGAATTTCTATCCTTTGTTAGAAACGAAACGACGTTGGCGGTGCCTTTTGGGTTACTATTTCGACCTCAATGTGCACCACATCTATATCTAAATAGATACAACTTCTTTCATTTTCAATGTCCTTAAAGAATTTCATCATCTACGAATGGTACCAATCCTTATTGGTATATATAATTATAGGTTTAAATACATTTTTATTCCTTATAGTTCATCTTAATTTTAATGTTAGTCTCTATACTTTAAAATCAAGTTTTTAGTTTTGTAGGTTTAAGTTTTTGTCTTCATAGAAACATGCATTAATAGTGTAAAAGTTTTTATATTGTTAATCAATCAGAAATTCTTGTATAACTTTTAAAATATTTATTATAAAATCAACAAACTTATTATATATGACGATTTGTAATTGTATAACAATGTAAAAGATCTTTACATTGTCAATGCATATATTATTTATTTTTATAGTATTATTTTATTTTGGTTTCGCTCTCTAATTTTATTCTATTTAGATATTGATTCCTCTAATATACTAGATATTGATCCAAATGATAGTGCCTTATAGTAGGTGTTTTGGTATATTACTTGTAGCAGAGACTAATATTGAAAATTTTAAAATTATAAGGACCAAAAACTAAACTTTTAGAGTATAGAGATTCAAATCAAAATTAAAGTAAATTACAGGGACAAGAAATATATTTAAACATAAAATTATATTTTTTGTAAAATAATTTTCTTGGGATACCGCAGAATAAGTAGAAAAGAAAAGGAAAAGGAAGAGTTTCAAATGGAATGAAAAGAAGAAAAAAAACGTAGGGGATTAGAGAGCTTTCGAGAAAAGATTAGTTATAACAAATTATTGGGGGGCGTTTGTTTCAAGGTATCATTTTACATTTTCAAGAATCACATTCCTAGGAATATTATTCATGGGTATATTTAAAAAGGTGTTTGGTTACATTTTAGTATTTCTAGGAATATTTATTAAAATTTAAAATAATTTAAATAAAAAATAGAAGTTACAAGAGTGATAAAAAAAAATAACTTCCTTTATTTTCATGGAATATCACTTTCCCAACCCTTCATCATAAGAATGAAAACTGCCTAAAACATGAGAATGTAACTTTCTTGGGAATGAAAGATATCTAAGAATCACTTTTCATAACCTTCTAACAAACATGGGAATAAATATTCCCACCTTCATATTCTCGGAAATAGAAAAAAAATTGATGTGAAACAAATGCCTCCTTGGAATTTGTTTTGTAAAAATTGAAAAAAAATGGAAATTGAAGGGAAAGGAAAACCGTAGTGGGCTTTGGGGCTAATTGACCCCTTTCTATCCCTTTGGGGCTGGTGGCTTTGTATCTGCCTTCCTAATTCCGTAATGGGCTTAGCCCAAACATATTTGGCACTAAACTCTTGCCCTTTTTGAGTGAGTACGTGATTATTGGGTTTACATTTCTTTTGACGTTGCTCTTCTATATTTTAAAGCCCATTTTTTTTTTTGGTAACATGGGATAGGTTTCTTTGATTTGTTGGATAAATTGACTCCTTCAAAGTATGCGCGTGCTGATTCGTTCTTATATAGCTATCTAATGATAATTTTGAATATGTTTGTAGAGGGTAAAAATAAAAATTACTAGAATAAATTTCTAAAAAAAAAAAAACATTGATACAAAGGTATTTGTTATAGTAACTTCTAAAAATTCGTTAACGCAAATATAAGGATGGTACTTCCTGGTTCTTTTTTTATTAAAAAAGAAAACTAGTAAAAAAATTAACACTCAATGATCTTTTTAAACAATAATTAACAGAGATTCCAATAAAGTAAAAGACCAAGAAATAAATGGTTACGTAGCAGAATTAACTTTTTTTTTCTTTTTCTTTTGCTTGTTGCCAATTGTGAAATAGTTTTCAATTACGAAATAATTATTAGCTTTAAATACTCAATTCGACTATCTAATTACTAGTCATTAATTTTAGATTTAATTGGTAGGTTATTAGTAAAATCAATGCAAATATAGCCGTCATAAAGATTTTTTTTCTTTAAATAATAAATAGATAAAAATTGGATTTCTTTTAATTTCCAAATATGAAATAAAAACATGTAGATTTAATGATTTTTCATAATGGGTCTAGGATATCGTAAATTTTTATCTAAAAGCTATAAGATTAATTAATAGATTGTTAATTGATATTTCTTTTTTAGCAAAAATATAATAAATCTTAGACTTAATTTTTTTTTTCATGTTGGGTCTACACTTGAATACAAAAAAATTATCTAAAAGCTTAATATTATCTAATAAATTGTTAATCGATGATTCTTTTTAATAAAAATAATAAATCTTAAACTTAGTATTTTTTTCATGTTGAGTCTAGGACTCACTTGAATATCACAAAATTTTATCCAAAAGCTTAAAATTAATTAATAAATTATTAATTGATTTTTTTAGTAAAAATAAAAATAAAATGTAGGGTAAGTAATTTTTCATGTTGGGTCTAGGACCCACTTGAATATCACAAAAATCTTATCTAGAGTTTATTTTTGCAAGAGTATTTCACATCTATTTGGCTGCCTATCATTGTGGATAATGCTCTATAAAAGTTTGAAACTCTAGATGTCGAAAAATATTTAAGATTTAATGTCTTAATAATCCTTATAAAAAATAAATAAAATAAAATAAAAACAAAAATACATAACTAAAAAACATCAACCCACAATGTGAACACTCAATTTTATTTGGGTAATCAAAAAAATAAAAATATATAAAAGAAGATAAAAATAAAAAATATAATAAAAAGATAGGCAAGAGTAAATGATTAAGTTTTGCTTGTTGGGTTAATGTGTTTAGGCTCATAATATATATATATATAAAAGGAGAAATTAAAACTTAAAAATGAATAAAATTTAAAGAGTTTTTGTTTTGGGCTTTGTAGGTTTAGAGGCCCACTCAAACAAAGATAAGAAAAACAAAAATAGAAGAAATGAAAGAAAAAAACATTGGGCTAGCCCATTATAGAAAAGTAAAATAAAAATAATAAATAATAATAAGTGGAGAGGGAAGCAATGTTCTTAAAACGGACCGGTCAAAGCATTGGTTTAAGGTTTAATAGTTTAACCGTGGTTAAACTGTAATCGAACCGGTATTGATAAAATAATAATAATAATTAAATAATACATAAAATAATATTAAAAAAACACAAAATCATAATTTTATAATACTAAAAATTAAAAATAGAACATAATTTTATAGGTTCTTTATATTTACAATTCCTACAAAATTGCAAATCAAATATGTCATGATACTTAACTATAATTTTTAACTATAGACATCGACATTTATTATTAAAAACATGTTTATATTTAAAATAAAAAAAATGATAAATACTTTAGGTTTTTTTTTTAAGAAAAAAAATCAAAATAATGTTATATTAAACATTTTTCTTTGACCCGCTGTAAACCGATTTTTAGCCGGTTCTTGATCGGTTTTTGATTAGCTTTCCAGTTTTTTAACCAGTTTTTCTTTATTTAGATTCTGTAATTTATTTGAATCGGTGTGGTAACCAATTTTCTGATTTGATCGGCCAGTCCGATCTAGTTTTCATAACTCTGGAGGGAAGCACAAAAGAATAAAAACACGGGGGGTTAATTGAGGAAACTTCTGGAGGAAGTCTGTTATGAGTTATGACAAACCATCGACTAACTCTTTAAAAAAAAAAATTGAAAATGGAAAAACTGTTGGAGCGGTTGGCTATATATAGTTTTTTTAGAGGGAACCTTTGGACCTCACGAGACTCATTTAATCATTTCATCACTCATATTGACTCCTTCACACTCACGTCAGTTTGGAAAATCGACGAATTCTCTCTTCTCGTTTGCGAGAGACCTGAAGGCATTCCTTCTCTCTCTCATCTGCTCTTTCACCTCATTTCATCATTTGCAGCTTTTCGTTTTATTCTTTCTGCTGCTTCATGTAATAACTGGATTTAGTCTCCTGTTTTCACTGCCAGCATGTTTACGTATCTCTCTTGATTCTTATATTATTGTACTTGTGGATATGAATCTGCTATGTAGTGATTTATGCTCTCTGATAACATCATGGTGCCTCACATACTGATTTCTTCATTCTTCATTCACTGCATTTCATTTGCACGTACATTAATTCATTTTGTCATTCTCTGCATCTCACAATAAATACACACACACAAGCATAGAGAGTAAGATTTACTTCATCTCACCCCATTAGAGAACTAAAGTCTCACATCGGATAAATAAAGTCAAGTCAAAATATATATAAGAATAAAAAGATCATATTCAATTGATTTAATTTTTTTGGATGATACACTTCCTATCCTTGATACACATCTAAGTCCAATCTATACTCTTTCATTAGGCTCGCACTACATATTATAACACACACTAACAAAATTCACACACTCTGTCACATTGTTATACTCAGACATTGATTAACTCACACCGAGCACACTACAACCCACACACCAGCTTTACATAATTTTCTCGCATACACACACACACACACACACACACTTTACAATCTTCGCATTCAACACATCAATACACGCTGGGGGGGGGAGGAGGTTGGGTGATGAGAGAGCTTTCAAGAAAAAGTTAGTTTTAACAAACTATTGAAATAAGTTATGAAAAAATTGGAAATTGAAGGGAAAGGAAAACCGTAGGTGATGAAGGGCCATTTCGTGCATAAATACATACTCTGTCTCTCTGGTTGTTGTTGTGAAATTGCAGGAATGGAGAAATACCAGAAAGTGCAGAAGGGTCATATGGGAAGGTGTACCTGGCAGTGGAGAAGGCGAGTACGAGAATGGTAGCTCTGAAGAAGATCCGTTTTGAGATCAATGTCAGGAACGGTATCGATTCCACTATCCTCCGGGAGATTGCTATCCTTCGAACTGGTGGACAAGATCCCCAAGTCCGAGGCCACCTCCTCCTTCAACCCCAAAACAAGGCCAACTTTGTACCTCGTCTTCGAGTTCGATCTGATGAGGTACTTGGGACAGAACCAGCCAAACCTTGACCTCGTTCAGAAGCTCCTCTTCCAACTCTGCAAGGGCGTCGCCTACTGAGTGACACTCTGGAGGCCGTCACCACATTCTACACCTTGGCTCTGTCACTTACTCCACCGCGATTGATATGGGATCCGTTGGCTGCACCTTTGGTGAGTCCACATTGCATGTTTCATATTTGTATTTTGTTTTTTTGTTGTTCTGTTAGTTAGCTATTTTTTTCTATCCTTTGTTTCTCTGTGCAGCTGAAATGGTGACAAGGGGAGTTCTCTTTGTGGGGAGTGGTGAGGGCATGCAGATCTATCGCATATTCCAGTACGTCTAAAAACGTTTTTTATTTGCGGATAGATTGGTTGTTTCATTTCTTATATGCCTTTTCAAACTTTGTTGACTTTGACTCATCAAAGGTGTTTGCTAATTCTTGATCCTTCAAGGGTGATGGGGACTCCGACGGAGGAGCAATGGCCGGGAGTTACTTCTCTGCCCAATTGGATTTCTTTCCCGGAGTGGGCAGCTCAGAACTTGGCAGAGAAAGTGGGCCCCCTTAGGACCTCTTGGAGTGGACCTTCTCTTGGTTAATATTTGTATTTCCTCTCTTAAATATTAGAGAAAATTAATAAAAAAAAAAAAAAAAGATTTTGTAGGAAATAATACCCTTGAAAAATTAGTTTTAAACTGAGCCCAATTCACCTGCAGAAAATGCTCGAGTATAATCCTTCTGAGAGAATATCCGCCGAGGTAGCACTTAATCATCCCTACTTTGACACTATGGACAAATCTGCATTTTAGTTGTGCCGTTCGAAGAAAATTGTGGCATGAAGTTTAAAATTTGTCAATTTCATTGTATCGTGCAATGAAAAGGAGATGTCTTGTGTACATTTCACCTTGATATTTTAGCTTGTGTACAATTGTTTTCGTGTTTTATTTTTTTGTCCCTTCGACTGCTTATATTCTTCATTTGTTTTGTTATACTATTTGCAGCGTGCTTTCTTTGCTTTCGAGGTCTTTGTCTAGTTTAATTGCTTTATTATATTGGTTTAGATTAGAGACTGCGCTTGAATTTATTATCTGTAGTGTAGCCGCCGTGGTAACAGAAATGCACACTAAATAAACACTTAATGCATGTTTGAATTGCAGTTAAAGAGATTCAAATGTATTTTTACTTTCAAAGCAACAAATTTTTCCCTTTCATTTTGTGCCTCAAAAGTCAAGAATATGCATTAGAATTTTTAAAAGTATTTTTGTAACTTTAATTCAAACATAGTCTTAAACAGGGATCAACCTAGTGAAGATGACAGCAAATTTCTCTCTAAACTAAACTTTAAAAGTTTATAAGGATTTAAAACTAATTGTTGATTGAGAGTCATAAAAGGGGGCGGGGGGCATGAGTCTAAGAGATTCATTTACGTTATAACGAACTAAATTGCAACACATACTCATTTTAAAAGAGAAGAAAATACAATTTTTAAAATAAGAGAAAGTAATGTAATTTAAATATCTTTTAAAATAGTTAAAATATCTTTTAAAATGGAAAAGCATAATTTAGCTTAATGTGAAGTATTTCATATCTCAATTTATCCATCTGTAATTATATCTGCTACAGAGCTAGATATCATAAATGAGGGCACTACACGTAAACGGCCACCCAAAATTTGATACTGCCAATTTCTTCCAAGGGTTTTGTGTTTGAATTAATGTTTAGAACCATTTTAGATGAATTTGATTTTACAAAATTAATTTTGATTGAGGATTAAAGTGAATTAATTTATATTTTAAAATATTTATTTAAGAGTAATTCTTCTATAATAAATATTGTTTAAATAGTGTTTATAAACAAATTATTCTTAGATGTGTGATAACTAAAAATACGACTTTTCTTTGATATTGTTAAAATCAAAAATAATAATACAATATTAAGTTTAAAAACATACATATACACAAACTTGATTTAACTCAACTCAAAATCAACGAGATATTTCCTATCGAAAAAAAAAATCAACAAGATATTAATTTTATTTGGATAACTTTCTCTATAAGTATTTATAAAATTAATTAATTAATTAAATTGAACTTCTATAAATTAAAATCAACTTATGCACATTAATTTTTGGAAAAAAATTAAATGAGAAAACTTTTATAAAAATTAAAAACTTCAAATACACAAGTTAATTTTAAAAAAAATTAATTTACTTTACTTTCTTATTTTCTTCTCCTATAAATACTTACGAAAAAATTTATCCCAAAAGGCCATTACATTCACATTAAGTTGTCAAAACCAAGTTTAGAACCTGAAGCTCTATTTCAAAATTACCGAATAATACATGTGCAACATCTAAAGAGAAAATACCATTTTTTATTTTTACTCTATAATAAATGTATAATAATTGTAAATGTGCAAATTAATTAAAAATTAAGTCAAAAGTAATAATATAATTGACAAATAAATAATTAATATTATCTTAAACTTTGAAAACAACAGATAAATAAGAACAAAAATTTTCTAAAAAAACCAATAATTAAAAAGAAAGAGTATTTGGCTTCCTCAACACCAAACCAAACACAACCTTAAACCCAATCAAGTTTGATGTGTAATTTATAAAAAGGTGGCCGTTAAAAGAATTAATGCATTTTGACACGGTGCATTCTTTGAGGGTCAAACATTCATTCTCTGTCTTTGTCCCGTCTTCATTACTTGAACCAAAAAATCTTATCGAACTTCGTAATTATTTTTAACATATTGTTTAGTAATTAGGTGACAGCCAATACCTCATGAGTTATTTACCCTTCATATTCACATTTGCATAGTAGCCGTTGTGATTGGGCTCTAAAAGCACAAAATGATTAATTCAAATCTGAGTTATTTATCTCCTCGTGTTGCCTAAGTTCGAAAGGACAAAATGTCTTAATTCCAAGTTCACACTCAAATGATTAATTCATCAAACGTACATATGAAATATAACTGTATCTAACTGGTAACCTATTGGCTATAGACATGACTAAAGGTCAAAAGATTGGTAATAGTTAAACTAGGGAAGGCGCAAATTAAAGTAAATGTTGCATAATAATAACAATAATACTAAGGAGGGGGGGAATGTCGATCTGAGTTAAGCTACTATTACATGACCGAAAACTGAGAAATCCCAAAAGATGTATGAGTGAATATAAGATCAATTAATTTATATCCCATAATAAGCCAGCTTGCCTGGAAATTTTCAAAATTCTACGGAAATCCTCCCATATGCTGCAGATATTCTTGTCGTTTGAAACTCTTTAGGCCATCCCCTCAGTTCATTCTTTTCAGGCAAAGAGCGAAGTTGCCGAGAATGCAGTCAACTAAGTGGTCAATAATCCCGTCCCTTATATGGCATCTCCTGTAAAAAAAAATCGAACTGGAAGATTCAGTTCCGAAAATATTGACCATAGAAGTTATCCCGGAAATATACGATGGTAGCTAAGTTTGTTCATCAAATGCCTAAATGAAGTCAAGTCATGCTCCATGGCTCTTACAACGAAGGATGCCATGATACATCGGCATATATTAAATTATGTGTTTAATGACTATGCACTATCACTATAAAAAGTTTTGCACTGTCAGGCAATTAAAATTCACCATTGGTATGACTTTTAAGGTAGTTATTGTAAAAGTTAACAAACTTACAATATAGTAGTTTATAATTGAATGACAGTATAAAATTGATTTACACTGTCAGTGCATAGTCTATGTTCTCTTAAACTATTGAGATAACTGATTTTATCATTTGTCTTTCACACAATGCTAAAGACAGCAGCACAAAGATACGAAAATTAAAGCATACACAAGTGAAGTCTTCTTCTAACCAGAGTAACGGAAAACAGAAATTAACTAGAAACATTTTTTGAATAAAAACCAGCAAAATGAAAAATATCTAAAAATTATGAGCAAAACGTGCGAGTCCTTACAGGTAGTTGACTTGGCACGTATAGAACTTGCCTAGGAGGACCAAGAAGTTGTCCATACTGCAATTAGATTAATAATATTAAATAACTTTCTGAAGCATCAATATCCCATAAAAGTCACCAATGAAAAACTACAAGTGAAATCCAACCTGTGGTCCATTTGGATAATATGGTTGGGATGGCATTTGTGCCACCTGTGAATTATATATGACAGGTTGTGGCCCCGCAAAAGTAGTTCCAACCTGCACAACGTAAGCAACATAATCAAACAGAAGCAAGTCAGAGGTTACTGGGTACCAGTGTTTTGAAAACCGGACCGGACCGGTCGGTCGGACCGGAAAACCGGTGAACTGGTCACTTAACCGGTTCAAATAAACCACAGAACCGGCCTAAAGAAAAACTGGTCAAAGAACCGGAAAACCGGTCAAAAACCGGTAAAAACCGGTCAAAAACCGGCTAAAAACTGGTTTACAGCGAGTCAAAGAAAAATGCTTAATACAACATTATTTTGATTTTTTTTCTTAAAAAAAATAAAAACCAACCTAAAGTATTTATCATTTTCTTTTTTATTTTAAATATAAACTTGTTTTTATTAATAAATGTTGATGTGTATAGTTAAAACGTATACTTAAGTATCATAACATATTTGATTTGCACTTATAGGTATTGTAAATGTAAAGAACCTATAAAATTATGTTTTATTTTTAATTTAGTATTACAAAATTATAATATTATGCTTTTTTAATATTATTTTATGTACTATTTAATTATTATTATTATTATTTTATTAATACCGGTTTGACTACGGTTCGACTCCGGTTGAACCATTGAACCTTGAACCAGTGCCTTGACCGGTTCAATGACCGGTCCGGTTTTAAAAACATTGCTGGGTACAACTTTTAGACCTCACTAATAATTCTACAGAGTCTCCTACGGAAAGCTAGGTCAATTTAGCCCTCAACCTAAAGTTAAATAGTATGGTCTACTTAAATTTTTCTTACCAAATAGCAAAGATAGTCTCAAAGCATGGTCTACAGAGATATGAAACAAGACAAGCAAGCAATTACTAACATTCGTCTTTTTTTACATCCCATAACTCATCAGGAAATTTACACATCCCAGGTTAATATAACATATGTTGGACGACCAAACCAGCACAGTAAGAATTGAAAAGTACATTAGAAGCCCCAATCCATTCAATATATGTTCACTACAGCAGACAGAAATATTGTTACTTGTTAGGAGTTAGAACTAGTGGCAATCAATATGAATCTTGTACAATAATGGCCTAGAAGAAAACCTTATATAAGAACAGGGGTGAAAATATGAAAACATTAACTACAATAGTATAATACATAATTTCCTCATTGGAGATTGAGAATATCATTCCATTAAATACTTACTGCAATACCCATGGGCATGGCTGGCATATTTGGTACGGTGGATACGGTAGCTGGGAAATAGAAGGAACCATCAGACACTGGGGAGCGGGGCCTAGCATGTGTTTGGGATGGAATAAAACTTTTTGCATTAGGGTTGAGCTTAAACTCCTGACAACAACAAAAGGAAAACAAAAAAGGGAAAGCTCTGAGAAATGCCAGTAATATTAAACAAAATTTGTGTCTACCTTAAAATAAAAGACCAGCATTAGGAGGTGCTATTTCCTATTTTAAAAAGTCAATCTTGTACTTTCACACCTTGGCATTGGGATTCAGAGTCGATTTTTCCGAAGACAGTGAACCAAGTGAAGAACTTGGTGATAGACCAGGACCAGAGGTTGCTGCCACACAATCAGAACCTAATGATGTACAACTACCTAGTCTCCCACGTGAAATTACAGACTTAGTTTCCCCAACTGACCCAGTTTCTTCAGGAGTCTTTGATAAAATACCAGTAGAAGGGGTATAGGCAGCCCCATTTGGAGACAACCCCCCTTCATTAGAGCCATCTTTCTTCAACTTAAGTGATGACTGTAAATCTGCACTAAAAATTGCTAAGATCAGACAAATATAATACATAATAAAAGAATCAATCACTGAAATGAAATTTCAACTGAGGTGAGAGCTTCCATTCAGAAGTACTATCAAGTACCGACAGAAAGCTTCAATACTTTATTTATAATAAACAGAATTATCACTTAAATGACACTGGTTTAGTTTCATCCACATTATAGTCTCAGGCACAGTGCTTTAGGTCTAATTAATTCAGGGAGCTGAGAAAGAAACTCCACAAACCCTCAGATTTTGACAGTTGGACATCCTCAGCTTGCTGCATCAATTAACAGAAAAAAAGAAAGAAAGAGAAAAATGAGATTTAAGATTTTGTAGCAATCTCGTGTGAGATATTTGAGCAGATAAGAGAGTTAGTAAATCTGAAATTTTAACTCACTATCCAATTTTCTTCCACAGTATTATCATTGGCTCCATGTAGGTTATTCACCGAGTTATCCTGAATCCTGTCAGTTGGATTTGAGAATGAATGATAATGTTAATAATTTAATATTTATGTTTTTCTGTTCGAAAAGGTCACCTTCAGGCAAAGGGAATACAAATAATTACAATGAAACAAGTAATTATATACAGAAAACTGAGAAACGCAAAAAGTCAACAAATACCTGCTTTCTCCATCTGAAAATGTGCAACTCTGGGCAGGGAGTTCAGATGCTAACTGCTTGGCATGATCATTAGAACCAGAGCGACATAAATCCACACCAGTACTTGACTGAGATAACTCTGAGTGATCCTGTGCATGAAAGTAAATTAAGCTGTATTTAGGAAATAAAGTAATTACTTTATAAGGACAGAGGGAGGAGAAAGCAAAAGCATGGATGAAAAGGAACATTTGATTACTTTGTTTTGGACACAATTTATAAATTTTGTAATATTGGATTTGGATATACCAAGTTCGTCAAAACCAAGATCCTTAGGTTTGGGGTGGGCTGGGGATGAAATATTGTAAATCATGTGATTGAAATACAAATAGTATTGAAAATATAAAAGGGTAGTTTAACATAGAAAATACAATAATATAAGTAATTAAAACATGTAATAATACCACTAAAATCAAGTAAGAATTTAGGAATTTATTTCATAGTTATTGCATTGTATTACTAAAATTTACATTTGATAGTGATTATGGAAAGGAAGAAAAAAGGAGTAGAAAGAGAACAGGGAAAGAGGTTGAATTTCAAATGAAGGCCTAGAACAAACCCACTTCATGGGTTTCAGAAAAAAAAAAAAGAAAAAAAAAGAAACAAGATCCACACCATACTACCATAGTGATCTGTGATCCAAGAGAGAGAGGGAGGTTGAGAGGACTAAGAGTAACAGAGGTCGGGGTGAGAGAGAGAAGAGGAAGGTTGAGTGATTCAGAGAGGTCAAGACAAAGGAGATTTAGGTATTCCAGATCTCTAAAATGGAAGTTGTGGGTCTTTAAACCCATCATGTCAAGGCTCGCCCAGCTTGCCAAACTCAGACAATTCCACCGCTCTGGCAAGTTTACCCGGGGATGCCACCCCAATCTTGCAGTTTAACAATATTCAATACAGTCAGGATCATGTGATCCTCCGGGTAAAGTCACGATGTTGACAACACTAGGATACTGTTAAACGGTGTTCCTGCCTTAAAACCAGGGTGGGTTTCCAAATAATTGATCATAATCTTCAACGTCAGAAATGTGCATGCCGAGGTTCAGTGTATTATGTAAATGCGGTGATTAAGAAAATTATATCTTTGTATTTATTATAAGATTGAGACACAGTTTTCAGCATAAGCGTTTCTTCTCTCTTTCTCTCTCTCAACATTCTACATGAATTCTCTCGTGCTAGAAGAGGGATATCAAGGTAACCCTCACAAAGAGAATGTGTACTTCTGGATGGAAAACTGAACTAAAAGCACTGAGAAGCAAATGTCTGCCAGTTGTCTCAACTCATAATTTGAAGTCCAGGAGGGGAAAACATAGAGTTCAAATAACTAGTATAATAAACCCATGAGAAAAATATATCATTTAGCCAGCAACATGATATGCCTCCCAAACAGCTAACACACGTCTTCCCATTCTAACACTCATACTCTAACTAATTACTAACAATAATTTAAAATTGCAGAATCATAAAATTGAAGTAGAGTATTGAGACAACAGTAGAGTGGTGCCCTTATGTAGCCCAAAAAATGCCACATGCCAGCAGATCCAACAGAAATTGTTTACAAAAAATAAGTAACGTACAAACACATTATGGTAGTATTCACTCACAAGAAAGAACAAGCCAGTGACATCCAAAGTGACAAATGATTGAGACTTGCTAAAATACAACACTTATTAAATAACTGGCTGAGGAGGTACCACAGAGGAGAAATTTGACCACGTTTGAGCTCCATTATTGCCTTTTGGACCACTTGCTTCACCTGGTCTCTTAATGACTAAATCATAAATATTACCAAACGTTTCAGAATCGTGTGTATCCGACAGATTGTCCTCATTTTCATCATATCCACTATCATCAACACCCTTACCCCTATAGACTGAAGAGAATCTGGTTTCTTCATCAATATCAAAGTTACAGTAAAGACCTCTTTCCTGTTGAGAAAAACAGAGTTTCAGGAATTCAAATGGACCTGACCACCAAATAAAAAGTTGCAGAAATTCACAAGGGAGAAAATGGCATTGAAGCCATGCCAACCTCTGCTAGATGAAGATCTTGGGTTTCCTCACCCTCAATTTCTCTTGCTATTCTTAAAGCTTGCTTTTCCAACTCTCTTGTCTGAGGCCCTTTTTCAAGCTTTGTTGTATAGAACTCCTCATTAAACGTGCTTGTTACGCCGAACAACATTTCATTTGTTTCAAACTGATCCCATCCCCTAGAAAAATACAAAAATAATTGTCAACGTAAGACAAAACAGAGGAGCTGTTAAGAATTGCAATAAGAAGATGAAACAAATGACAAAAATCTGGATATAAATAATGGTAGTAGCAATGTCACATACTCAATTAAGCCTCATCTTAATAAGTAAATACCTACCACGAAATCCCTATTTCCTTTTTGCATGTCAGAATAATTCATAACCAGGTTTTATGCCAATATCCTTTCAATAATTCTATAAGGAAGATTAGCTTCCATAATGGCTCCTAGGCTTCAGCCCTGAGAATAGAATAGAGAGACACCAAGAAAACAACTGATCCATTTTTTTTTTCTTTTTCTAGAGAATTAATCATAATGTATTAGAAGGCTTCAAGGAGGAGCAGTTCAACTACATATGACAGAAATGAAAGTAATGCCACCCAAGTAAAAAGGAGAAAAATAGAATACCTAGGAAACATGTATAAAAAAAGGAATTATTAAGCCAAGGAATTCTATTCATCATTACAAAGAATCATTATTTATTACTCTTCCTTCACTTGTTACAGTAACATCCCACAGGGCATTTCTGATTTCACCAAAGATCTCATTCTAGCTATTATACTAGTCCAGTAATCCATAAGTCTATTATCGTAACACTGCCATCTAAAGAGAGATTAGTCATGTTTTACTGAAGTCATTACTCAGAAAAAAAACTTCACAGAAAAAGAGGTCCCAAGCAAAGACATTTTTGAATCATAGCAAACTGAAATGTCCCAGACAAAAAACCCAGTTCCAAAAAGCCACAGAGATGAACAAGAAACGTGTGATCAGAAAGTAAACAAAACGGATAGACTGGAGAAAATAGAAATAAGAAAATTTACAGAATCAGTGTCCACAGGCAATTCTACTCCATTATGACTAATGATACACCATTTTATAGGGGGCATGATTTTCTTGGTGTCCAGTTTCAATTTTTCCACTATACCCAATATCCCATGTTTGTAATTTTAAAATGGAGGAGAAAGATCTCTTATAAAAAAAAAACATTGAAGAGAGAGACGTCATTGAAACATCTACTATTTGTGTCTTACATCCTATTTTTAATAAACTTCCAAATGTAAACAAGGTTCATACTATAGTTTCTCAGCCAACTTCTATGTTTAAAGAATAACAAAGGAGACCGATAAGCTTGCATCTGGGTGTGAAGGCTTCAAGAAAAGAAACAATTCTATTTCTAAAAAATGCAGCCTACTGCTATAAAGCTTGTGCTATGAGTGGGGTCCACTGAACACAATCCTATCATTCATGAAAGAAATTTTTTAGGAATAATAAGAGAAATATAAAACCACCTATTCCAAGGCCCATCAAAGATATTTTCCAGTTCAGGGCATTGTGGATGATCTTCATCGGGTACCCATCGCTGTAATTCTCTCCCTATCTCAACATGACGAGATTGAGAGATTACTGAATCAACCATGATTTCATGATGCATATCATAGTGAGATTCACTAGGTAGGCCATCTCTGGAAACAGCAACATCCTGCCAAAATGACATATAAAAAATATCATCAGCAAATAAATTGACGGTGTGATCAACGCAAATTCACCTAATCCTGAACCAAAACTTCCCCAACACCATTCATTACTATACAGCATCTTTTTTTGTTTGTTTGTTTTTAAACAACATAGCAGAATTTAAACAGGAATTACTATCATGATTGTACCAATACACTGCAAATAAATTAAAAGTAGCAAACCTTCGCTATAACTTGTACAAGGTCATTGGCAGGTACAATTAAAGTCTTGGAAGGAGCTTTGCTGACAAATTCTACACCAGATCTCTGCCCTTGCAAAGAGCCATCCTTTGTCAAGCGAGCCATTTTCAAAATGATTCCTACAATAACAGTAATGATGACAAATTGACAATCATGACAAGCAGCACAAAAATGTCAATTTCTGTATGATCTATGAATATAATAATGAAAACTGGAAGCTGGAATCTATTAAGCACTACAACAACACAAAATATTATTGTCTTCAAATCATCAAATTGATAACACAAACATAACAGAACATACCAAAATCTTTGTCAGTATTTGTTGCATGAAATATTCCAGAGTATATAAATCCATTTTTCACCTGGACTTCCACATGCTGCCCAATAAGGCATGTAGTTAAATATACTAGTCGATCATGTGAAGGACTCCCATAACTACCACCTTTATTGCCAGTCACTACGCCTGTAATAATAAATATAGCAAAGCAGTAAGTAAAATAGAAAATAATAAATAAGTCAGGTCTGAAGTTCACCTGTAGTTGCTAATCTGCTGCTGGCATTTGATTTTCCAGAGGGGATCTTATTGTCGGACTTAGTTGCCCCTTCTTTCTCAGATTTCCGACGACCGTATCCATTAGATGATTTAGGGTGCCCAATTTGTTGCAAATTCATCCTCACCCACAGCCGTTGCCCCTCTAATCTAGAATACTTAGAAAGTCAATTTACAAGAATTTATTCTATAAAAGATGGCAAAGAAAGGGTATACAATTATACATATATATTCATAAAACGATAATCTCCAAAGACTTTACTAAACATTATAAAGCAGAAGCATATAAAATGAAAAAACCACAAAGGATATATGAAACCCAGATACTTTATAAGACACAGAAACCTTAAAAATTCAAGAGCCCAAATATGTTAACATGAATTTAAAAAAAAAAATACTTTACACAAATGCACAATATTTGTAAAGAGATATGGATCACTTCTCATTAATACATGATTATATCAGTGGATGATAATCACAATTTGCAAAAAAAGAAGAAAGAAAAAATACTAGTGAAGTAGTGATCATAATAATAATAAAACAAAAATAGTTACATATCATTCCCTTGCCCATATCACAATATATTCCCTCCCCTACCAACATGGCACAAGAATTACATATTTTTCTCTATCTATGTCAGAATGTCACAAAAAGCATCATCAATCTTATTCAAAAGAAGTCTTGACTTTGTATAATTGTCTATTATTTACTATAGCTTTAAGGATACAAAGGACAAGATAGAGTAATATGTAATTTTAGTCCTATTAAAGTATTGAGTAGTATCCCATATGTATCAGTCAATAACTTTTTTAAAAAAATTGGAGGATACTACTTTGGACACATATCTAGGAGTATCATAGGCATACCGGTATTGGATACAAGTACAACACCAATACTATTCCATTTTTGAAGTACATGGGCTTCATAGCAAAGGATTCTACTATCTGTCCATCCACAGCCAACATTCATGTAGCGACGGACTGGTTATATTTGGCCAAGAGATGTATAGTCTATAATATGAGACAAATATCTACAAAGGACTAGCACCAAGTACTTTTACATTCAAGGTGCTTAAAAAGATAATATTTTAAGCTGTATTTCACAGGAATAAATTTTACGAAGGTAGTTTTTATTAAGGCTTAAAAAGTCAAGTTTCTGTTCTCTTCCTCAGACTTGCTGTTCTGCCCTCATTCTCCTCTTCCTATCTGCAACATCAAATTCTGCCCTATCTCCATAAGCAACAGAACCTATATCCCCAAAAAATTTTAAGGCCTTTACCAGCAAATGAACTGTATCTATATTAAATTTAATCCAAATCATCTAAAGTCCCAATCACATTGAATACACACCATTTTATTCCTCCCATTCCGAACCCCTATTACTTTGTTACAACTCAGTCTTGTCCGAGCAAAATCAACCTTCAAAACTCACACACCATTCCCCCATTCCTAAACCTAAAACAAAGCGTGGAAATTAGAACCTCAATGCCCTCAATATAACAGCACCCGCTACCAACAAGGTCTTCAAATTTTCAAACACCACCAACGGTTGACTACAAAGCCTAGGGTAGCAGAGAAACGCTCGATAGGATAAAGTTATATTGCCATCATTTCTTCTTCGCGATGAAGCTGTGTTTTCACTTTTCCTTCAGCTTGATCAATTTTCTACTTCTCTCCCTCGTCAATTAAAAATTAATTAATTAATTTTTTAACCTGTGCATTGAGGAACAAATGCACGAGAAATTTTGTTAACCTACGAATGAAACGAGTGCATGATGATGCTACCGTGGCTCGATTTTGAAACTGAATTTTTGGATGAAATGAACAAAGTCGAGTTTGTAGGTTTCACGGAATTGGAGAAGAGAGAATGATACCTGCGATCAGAATAGGAATTGCGGTGAAGGTGTGGGGTTAGGAATGAAAACGACGGAGGAACCAATTGCAGCGACGCAGAGAGAATCAGAATCACACTGTTTCTTCGGTTTTCAAATGCGAAGAGAAAAAAGAACGAGCCATGACGCTACGCATTACTTAACAATTAACAGAGTTAATTTTTTTCCGAGCGTGAACAATTAATGATTAGAGATAATCGTAAATTCCGATCATTAATTATTTCTTAAAATAAAATCAATAATTTATTAGGAGTCAAGTTAAAGTCCGGCGTTCTAGACCAGGGAGCGTGAATGAATTGAGACGGGATTGATCTAGTTTAATAAGCGGTTTTGAATTTGAAATTGAGAAATGGGTATGCAACTAGTTAAATACTTGAGAAAAAATTTTGTTGTTATTTTATTGTTTAGATATTTTATAATGGAATAAAACAAAATTTCATTTTATTGTTTGGAAAAATATGAAATAGAATAAATTATAACTTTTTAACTTTTATATTATCTTTATTTTAAATATATTATCCTTAAGAGACTAATGATTAAGATAAAATTTATAAAAATAAAAAAGCTATTTTATAATTTAAAAGCTTTGTTCATCAAGTGCACTTCAAGTTGGGAAAAAGAAAATTAAAGTTAAATGATAGAATGAGATGGACTATGATACCCTTTACCACCAATTCAAACATAGCCTAAAGGTTACATGTGGTCTATATAAAAAAAAAAAAAAAAAGTCTAGCATTCTAGATGTTCAAGCATGTGAATCAACCGGTGTGGGTGGGATACTTTGAATCCTAAGTATATAATATATAGCTACATTAAATATTTGAAAGAAGTGTTTTATTATCTATAATGGTCTTACTTGACTTGAAAGATACATGTAGTCTCTGGACAAATAAAAAAAAAATTTCTACCTCCTCCTATATCTCAATGCTAATATTTTAAAATCAATAGTTTATTAGTTTCGGGATAAATTTTGGGTTTTCATTTTTGTCTCTACGTTAAAAAAAAATATATGCATTTTAGTTTTCATACAGATGTTTACAAATTAGTCCTTAGTTTTTTGTCGATGTTATAATAATATTGCTGTACTTTTTATAAAGACTTAAAGGTACAGATCAAGTCTAGAGGATCAAAATAGATATATAACTTTTTTTAGTACAAAGATTGAAATGAACAATATTATTAATAAAGAATTTATTATACACTATTATACCATTAACAAATGATAAAGACTGATTTATAATTATTATTTCATGTAAAAACTGAAATATAAAATATTTTTTCGTACAAATAAAACAAAAGAAAACGTTAAATTAATATAATAATCACATTTTTAATTTAGCCTTAGTTTCTTAATATGACTAATGTTAATATATCTCAATCACTAACTACGTAAAAAGAAAACAAAATATTAATCATTTTATTTGAATTTTATTTTGATATAGTTGATTTTTAAAATGTCATTGTTAAAATAACTAATTTATATTTAAAAATCATATTAAAAGTAAGCTACTGTGAAATATTGAAATACTAGTATTTTTTTTTTTTTGGTGAAATTGAAATACTAGTTTATTTATATTTAAAATCATATTTAAGAATGAAATTCACCCGCTAATAAAGAATTATGTTGGAATCTCTTTCAACTTTTTTTCCAACAACTTCATAGCTTTTCTTTTTTGGAAATCTATTATGTAAAAGCTAATTCAGCAAACTTACCCAAACAAAAATTAATTCTGATTATAATTAATTATAACAATAATAGATTATACATATAATCCATTTACTAATGGAGAGGGATGAAGTGGAAAGGAAAGTTATTCTATTATTTGGTTTGTAAAAATAAAAATGAAACATAATAAAAAGAAATGGATCATGATCCATTCTATTCCATCACTTTATGCAAATTTTCTTTTTCTCAAATTTGAAGTGCACTTGATGGAACAAAACTTTTAGATTATAAAATAACTCTTTTATCTTTGCAAATTTCACCCTAATCATTAACCTCTTAAAGATAATATATTTAAAATAAGGATAATTTGAGAATTAAAAATTTATAATTCATTTTGTTTTGTCTTTTTTCCAAACAATGGAATGAAATATTTGTTCCGTTTCATTATAAAATATCCAAACAATAAAATGACATTTTTATTCCATTCCATTATATTCCGATTTATCTCATTCTATTCTTTACCACTAATCCAAACATAGCCACAAAGCTTTTTGGATTATAGACTAGTGTGTCACTAAATAAAGAATGAGGAAAAATGAAAGGGACCACCACCTACCACATGCTTTAGGTTGTACCTTTGCTATATGCTTATTAACCCTAGGTTTGTTTTGGTGGAAATAAAATGGAAAGAAATTAAAAAAAAAAAAAGGAAAATAGAACAGAAATACTACATTTTTACTATTTGTTTGAAAAGAAAAATAGGAAAAAAAGAAATTATTTTCATAAAACCTACAAGAAAATATTTTCACCCACTTTAGGAATAAAATAAGATGGAAATGATCTCTTTCATTTTTTATTTTTTTTTTGTTTAATTTTTTAAAAACAATTATGAATTAAAAAGATTTTAAAAAAATAATAAATAATTTTATGTTAAGAAAAAATATTATATTAAAAAATTACTTTTTTTTAGTTATTGTAAAAATATTTTTTTATATAATTCATTTATTTATTTTTCCATTCTCTTTCATTTATCCAAACAAGTAGAGAGAAATTCCCCCACTTCCTTCCTTCCTATTTCTATCTATCCAAATAACATATATTTTCTATTCTATTTCTCTTCTATTTCATTCATTTCTATTTCACTCCTCATCCAAACAAAACATAAGAATAATGCCCGCGGCCAGGTTTCTCAGATATGACAAATCAAATGCTTACTTTAATAACTAAAATATTCAGTACATGCTCTTTCAATATAACCAATTTGCATAGTTCCCCCCTCCACGAAACTGGAATTCGATCAGCAGAACCAGAAATTCTAAGTGCAACTTATAGAACTCTGGTGGCAGTGAAATTATTCTGCAAAAATTACATATAATCTCATCTGATCCTCTAAAGGGTTCAAGAGAAGTGGCTGAGTGGAAGTGCATTGTGCTTCATTCACAAGGGTAGCTTGATTTTCTCAGACCATTTAAAGATATCAGAATACACCCTATCACCCCCTAGATCTTCTCCTGTGGCCCCAGCTGCCACCCTTATAACATCCTCAATCAATGCAAAGTTTCCCATGATGTCAACATGAGCACCACTTTGTGTGCCCCGGCCCTCTAGCAGGTTGGCCGGTGGAGAATGATCATATTCTCTGATGTAGGTGCGAATACCAGAAGGATTAAATCTTGTTTTTCCGCGCCAACCTTTAGCACACATGAAGCCTGAACTTAGAACCGGCACAGTCTCATCCCCATCAACAGTGTAGACTCCACCCTTTAGACAGCTATCTTCATCACTACCACCATCCTGTGTAGTGTCAATCTCAAAAGGAATGTAACACTCGGCCAAGGGAGTTAACTTGTAAACATAAGCTCTTTCAGTTGGTAAGCCAACTCCATACATAGAGAAGATTTCCGTATCAGGAGCATTTGGTAATCTGCAGTTATTTTAGAGTAGCAAAAGACATCAATTGAATAAGGGGAAAATGAGCAACCAAATAAAGTGTACACAGAATGAGCAATTACAAAATCCAACACATGAGAAGTGATCAATATTTCAATAGTCAATACATTGTCAATCAATACACTAGCTCTCAAATTCCACATTGGAGGAGCTAAACTATTTTGGAGCACTACCACCAAAGCATCAATTTCAGAAATGTATGACAAGAATAAGGGTGTTTGATTTCTATTTTCAAAAGCTGGGTTTAGTTTTCAAAATGCAACTAAATAAGATTGCTCATCCAACTGGTGGAAGGTGGTGCAAGACACAAAACAAAGTGTGGAATTGAAGGCGAGGTTGAACAAGATGAAAACAGAAAATAAGAAAACATCTCCCAGCTGTTTTTGTTTTTGTTTTTTAAAACAGTTGTTTTGGAAACAATTTTCAAAACTTAATAGATTTTTTATGAAAATATGATTGCTGAGTAGTGTGAAATTGTTGTACAAAATAGTTTTTAAAATAAAAAATGAGAAGAGAATCAAACAGACCCTAATTATTCAAATAAACTGACAAAAGCAAGGAACAAAAAATTGCTTACTTTGTTTCCAAGGGGTTTGACCAATATTTGTAGTGGTTATATTTAGGGTCATCCAAATTGTCAGCAATTCCATAAGAGAAATGAGCACTACCACGAGCCATCATCTTTGGAGCAACGAAATGAAGCAGGTCTATGATTGAGTCAGCTGTGTAAACTTTATGTTCTTTAACTGCTCTTACTCCCTCATATCCCATTTCATGGTATTCAGTCCACACATCACGACAAGAGGTATTTGCAACACTGCGACCCTTGATGGCACCCTGTTAACAAGAAACTGAGTATAAACTACAAACACAATGGATTCAGAAAACTGAATAAGATAGTTGGTAAAAGAAGGAACAAGCATACAAGACTAGAGCAATATCAAGCTTCATTGTTAAAAATAGGCTCACCCGGAAGTCAATCATCTCAATCTTAGAGGATGGTGCCTCTGCCACGTCTCTGCCGAATGAAATAATTCTTCCATAGTTGACAACATTTGTTTGATTTGTCTCTTGGTCTGTCAACTGAGTATTGTTATTGCTTTGCTTTCTCTTGCTAGGGTGATAGCCTTCCTCTGGTGACCAATCAAGACCACCCCATATAGTATCTCCTCCTTTTGGTATCATTGACATTGTTGAGTCCCAAGTACGGGTCATCTTCATTACATGTTGCAAGGTTTGAAGGCGAAACAGATCATTATCTAAAAATCCTGGAGCTATTGTCCTTGATTTATAACAAGAAAGAACCAAATTTAGTTTTATTGAACATTTGGCTGAACAAAAAAAGAAAAGATGCTATAGCATGAGTGCCAGATGCAATCTGAATTTGCTTTTCCTAAAACAGATAAATAGTAGGTGAAGCAGAAAATGTTGGACAAAATTATTTACTTGACAAAATCTGTAATTAAAAGAAGAAGTTTTAAGGAGATTAAAGGAAAATATATATCTTAAAGGGAGGTACATAGTGACTGACACAAATTTTTACTTTAGTATAATATTGTTGAACCAGGCTAAACTCATTAAGTAATCACCAATTTGCTACTTAACAACTAACATGACAAATAAGTAAATTTACCTGGCAACAGCAATATCCCTGGCCTCAGCAGAGAAAAGCCCTGCTATAGCCTTGGGAACACCTAAAAATGGTCCACCAATGTTTACAACTGCCTTTATATATTTGGAGCACCAATCCGGTCCTCCCCCACCACCCATTGGAGCTGGTGCTTCAACCCACTTCATAAAATGAAGAAAGTACGAGACACCCATTGAATGTGGAATAATAACTGCCTTATTCCCACCATTAGTAGCAACCATAAGTTCTATGTTGCTTTTTATCCGACTTAGTGTTTGATCCCTCACCTGATCAATTAATTTAACAATTAGAAAAGAAAAAAAAAAGATTCAGCAATTGTTTAACAAATATTAATACTAATTTTTTTTATCTTATTACAGGTGAATAATCAATTTACTTGTTTAGGAGAGGACCATGCATGAGGCATAAGAACTCCAGGCAAAGTCAGTTAAAAATTACCTCAGTGTTCTGAAATGATATTCTCCAATCGTATGCAGCCATGTACATAGTTTTTTCTTCATAACCAATGCGTGCCAAGTTAGCAATTAGGACTGCCCATACAAAGTATCCTGCAGCAAAGTAATCAGCAGCTACAAGTCCAGAGACAGGCCTAACTCTTATGTCAGGTGGATCCAATCCTGTTTCATTGTCCAGTGACATGTGCTCCACCCAGCATGATGGTCTGCAGAAGATCCATCAAGAAACACAACAACACATAAATCCTTATCCCACCATTTCTAGGTCTACAGGAACTTAGGTACAAGTATCACGAGTGTTGGAAAGCCACCTTAATTGCAGTCACCCTTAGCCCATCTTAATTGTAGCCTCTTTGGGGACTGCATTAATTGGAGCCTCGAAGGGGTGTGTTTAGTCCCACATCGACTAGAGATATGGCCTAAGTAGTGCTTATAGGGTTTAGGCAACCCTTACCTTACAAATCAGTTTTGTGAGGTTGAATTAGGCCTTAAGCCAAAATTCTAAGAACAAGAATAAATTGAGATTGCAATTAGTTAAAAAGAACAGCTCAGGGTAAGAAAGAAGTGGCATCTCAAAGAATGCCAGCAGTGCCCATACTACTTACTCACCCCAGAGCAACAAAAAATGGCAGTCCAATGCACGGGTTCCCACCTAAGGAAAGGCTGTCTCCAGGATCTAAACCCGTGACCTCCAAAGTCACAAGGCAACAAACTTACCATTGTGCTAAGGCTTGGCATTTCAGAAAACATAAGTGACTGCGAACAATCTTATAAACCTTATCAGACCATATTTAGGATTACCATTTCTATTTGGAAAGCTATCTTCTCTTTGATGTATAAATTTGGTACATTAAACTAACACAGGTAAGAAGAATTGAAATGTGTTCCATTATCAGAAGCCTCAATCAATAAATGACATTGGATGAATTAAAGCCTCAACCACTAAATGCACTTCTGTAACAATTCAATTCAAAAGATTACTGCTATTTTAATAAGAATAAATTGTGTACGGAATTTCGTATGCTTTCAATTGTGCAGTCCAAGAATACTAGGAATTCCTATATCAGAAGCTCAATGTTTGACCATATTGGGGACTGATTGTTGCTTTATCCATCAATCGATGTATACTTCAGAAATTAATTGTCTTGCGAAAGTAATGAAATTAACGTCAATCAGAAATGTTCTCTACACTTTCAAGCTGAATAGTCCTTCCTCAGTTCCATTCACAAAATTGGCACAGAAAAGCAACTCAAATTTTTCCAATCAAGCAAGCACTCACAAATATTTTTAATACTAGCCAATTAAATATTTTTCTTCCCAAATGAATATTAGTAGTGGCATAGGCAAAATACTTGAGGCCATCTTGATTAGAGTCAAGGGTTTACAGTAAAACAATGATCGGACCACACACTATTCAAATAAAGACAAATTCTGAGAACAAACTTTCTTACGACAAGTTAATTGAAACAACAATAAATGCACAAACAAAATAACTCAAAGGCGCAAAATTCAACCATCTCAAGCAATCTCATCATGAACCAAAAAACAAGACCATAATAGGGAAGTCCCCTTTCAATTAACTGCTTCCAGTGACCTCACCAATAATGAAAACAAGTTGACAAATGATAACTCCATCCAGCAATCCGAAACTAGAATGACATATTCACCAAAACACCTTACCCTCCAAACATCATCAAACGTTACCTATTTAAGACCATTCCAATCTGGTATCACCAATCACTATCCTCATCATCATCAACCAAAAACAGAAACACAACATACCAACACCATAAACCACTTAGCTAGTAGCATGACAAAACAAGCCACATCCAAACATCACCATCAAATCAAATATGAGTAAATAGTCTGTGCATATTTTTACACTGTCATCCAATCACATATTGTCATGTATGATAATTCTGTTGACTTTTACAATACTTACTTTAAAAGTCATACCTCCCTTGATTTTCTAATTAGTTAACGGTGTCAAACTTGACAGTACATATAAATTAAACTCGCCAAATTAAGGTAACAAACAAAAACAAGCACAAGCAAGATTGTTTGTTGTTGGTACCTTTTATAGACTTCTCCGAAGGTACCACCCCACAAGCGCTTCCTGAACAACCCTTCCGAACACTGATGACCCTCCCAGAGTTCAAGGCCTCCAGTGACAATCCCGGGCACAAAAACCACAGGGTGCTTCACCTTGAGCCCTTCCTTCTTGAGTTTGAGGCCCGGTGGATCAGGCATGGGCCCAGTGAGGGCCTCAGTCACATACTGAGGAATCGAAGAAGGCATCATCTGATACAAAAACAGAAGAAACCACCACACCGTGCAAATGCACCCAACAAACCAGCAACAACTATCGATGCACGACCATTTGCTCTTCTTCACCTTCACCTTCTTCTTCTTATTATTCTTATCATCTTCTTTTTCCTCTTCGCTTTGAACCTTCGGTTCCGAACTCGGGCTCGGATCCTTTTCCGGTTCCGACCCTTTTCTCCGTCGAATCAAAGACATGTTCTAGGACACGTTACTCGCTTCAAACCTTAATTTTCTCGAAAAAAATTATCACTTTTTTTTTTCAGTTTTTTCTTGTTTCGTTCACTTTTACCCCTTATGAACTGATGGGGTTGTGTTATTCTTCTCAAAGATTGAAGATTTGTACGGAAATCAAAAGCCCGTGAATCAAAATCGCTTGGGGTAGCTCGGCGAGCTCAGAATTATTTTTTTCCTTAAAAAAAAAAAAAACTGGCTTGCTTTTTTCTGAAGATGAAAATGGACATCAAAGTGACGTGACTATTGGTTATAGCATCTCTGAACCACTGAATGGAAACTGATATTTTGAAGCTTTGTCTTTTTCTATTTTATTTTTTTTCTCTCTGATTTTTTCGAGAAACAAGGAGAAGCTTATCAGGAATTTTGGAAGGTGCGGTTATTGGGTGTGTTTTAGAGTGATTGTGGGTCCGAATTTAATTGGTTCGGGTAACGATGTCTGTTCTCAATTGAATAAACTATAGTTTCTAAAATATCATTTTTTTTTTAAATAATTTTTGAACTAATAAAATTACATAAATAATTTTTAATATATTAAATATCTATTAATTTAATCTCTTATGAAAATTTAATTTAAAGAATTTTTTAATACATACAAAATTATATAAAATAATTTAAAATACTTTAAGAATTATTTATACAATTTTATTAATTTAAAGATTATTTAAAAAAGAGAATGATACTTCAAGAATCAAATTAATTATTTATTCAATGTCAACATTGATGCATTGTCGTGGGAAGAACAACGAACTAGATGCGGTTTGAATTGATAAAACGATTGTCGAAGATATACTATTTATTTATTTTTATTATTTTAAAAAATATTAAAAATGATTAATTATTTTTTAAATTTAAATGTGATTTAACATATGTTATGTTAAAAAATTTGTATTTGTTTTTTGTCATTATAAATACTAGGGGAAAGACAGTAATTTTGTGTTGCTTTTTTCATTTTTTGAATAAACATAAAAATATCGAACATTGAAAAGTAGAGGTGTTCGCAAATTGGATTAGATCAGTTTTAAAGAGAAAAATCATCCGATCCAATCATTTCGATTTTGTTAATTTATCATCCAATCGATTTGGTTTAAAATTTAAATCCAATCCAATCCAATTCAATTTAAAACAGTTTGGATTGGATCAGTTTTTGGTTTTAATCGTACTATTATTTAAAAAAAAAGAATTAAATAAATAATATGATATATAATAAATATATTAAAAAATAATTTAAAATATCAAATATTTCATTAATGAGTCATTAGATAACTAATACTAGTATAACTCTTCAAATATATATTATTAAAAATAAATTTACACAACTTGATGATTATGTTTATGTATCTTTACTTAAATAGTCACTAAAAAACTATCTTTAAATAATATATTTTTTATAAACAAGTATAATTTATGTGATAATTTTACAAATATATAAGAAATAAAAACATAAACATGAGTAATATTAGAAAATTATAAGTGAAAATATATATGCATGTATAAGTTCGGTTTGAATTGGATTGAATCGGTTTTCAAAATCAAATCTGAAATCTGATCCAATCCAATAAAAAATTTTGGTTTTTTCGATTTTCGATTTTCGATTTTTTGGTTTTCAATTTATTCAGTTTTTGGTTTTTTCGGTTTTCATTAGATTAGATCGATTTATGAACACCCCTATAAATGAAAAGATAGAAATAGTGAAATAGTGAATAGAAAATGAGAACAGCACTTGCTTCTTACCAAATCATTCGACTTATGAGAAGTTAAAAAGGAGAGGAAGAAAGAGATTATAGATCGAATGCAAAGTGGAAAAAATAAAATCAATTACGATGTATAATTAAAAGATAAAGAGTTTAATGAAGAGAAATGTTATTTGTAATTTTATGCAACAACTCATACAAAAAGTGTTGTTGCACAATGGTTAGTGTAACAAATTTTACACTGTTAATCAATTAAAAATTAATTTTAATGTAATTTTTGAAGTGATTATTATCAAAATCAACAAATTTACCATACATGATGGTTTGTCATTAAATGACAGTATTAGTGTATATTTTTTTTTCTCTAAGACAAAATAGACAAAAATAATGTGTATAGTGAAATAGGAATACCGTCTTTATTATTGTTATAAATTATATAAGTCTTATTTAATATTTATGAAAAGAGATAAATATAAAAAATTTTAATTTCATGTTTAAATTTAATATAAAAATATTTGTGCTTTTTTATAAAATCGCGTGGTTTAAGTGAAAAAGATCTTACGTACATGATAAATTACGTTAAAATCTTGGGTATATTCCTAGTTGGTCTCACTTATTTATTTTTTATAAAAAAAAAATAGACGCAAAATTTGAACACAATAATGTAATGTTAAACTTTAACGCGAGAAGATTCCATTCTGCTTTTAAGTTGCATGATTAAGCTATTGTTTATAATATTTAATTTGTTATTCTGCAATTAATGGTATACATGGTGAGAATGATCTGTCATCTGTGGCATGGCATTCAATTCCCTTTACAATATTTATAATACTTTCTATATTTATAACCATGGTTTCGCCTATGTTACTATGTATATACGGACCTGTTTGAACGTATTCACTATTTTGTTGTTTTGAAAATTATTTTATAAAATAATTCTTAAGAACTGTTTTTAACGGGGAAAAATAAAATAAAAAAAATTATTTGATGAAATAATTTTGAAGGTTTACTATGGGCGACAACCTATTAGCCGCGATAAAGATCATGTCGGCACAAGATGCACGACCACGAACCACATCGAACAAATACTATGTAGGGCCATGATGTCTCTGCTGAGTGCTGAGAGCTTGACCTTGCAACCACCGGAAGAAGGTGAACCCAATTCCATGGATGGTGCAAAAGGGGATCAAAATCCCAGTTCTCGACACTGTTCCTAATCAGGAACAGTATCAATGTTTGTCTGCTCACATTTCCATCGGTTTTTTTATCAAAATAATATAAAAAAAAATAAAAATTCCCAAACCACTGCACATGCAACATTATTTACCAAAATACATCAATTTACTGTTTATGTAAGAATGCCCCTCCCCAAAGCCCTACTTGCCTCCATCAAATTGTTATTTTTTCTTTTGTTTTGTCTCTTAGAATTCGGGTCCTGGGGACCCCTACTTTAAAATTTATAAATCATATTTAAAATTAAATTTTATTAATTAAAATATTTTTAACATTTTCGAAATTTTAAATTTTAAATTTATATATTTCAATACTTTTATGTATTTTTGTTATCATTAAAATAAATTTGTGTTGTTTAAATTAATTTTATATAATTGTAACTAAAAATTAACTTTACATAATATTTTGTTATTTTATCAATATATATATATATATATATATATATATATATATATATATATATATATATATAATTCTATTGAGTGAGACAATTAGTTTTAAGTAATTTTAAATTTTTTTTTTACTTAACAACTTTTAACTTAAAAGGAGCTTTAAAATTAAAAATAAAATAGAAAACAACTACTACTTTATTTTTAAAGCTCTTGTTTTGAGCTTTAATTTTAAAGTAACTTTTAAGCTAGAAAAAAACTAGGCCAAACATAACCTTAATCTCCATAATAGTGTCCAATTCCACACACGAAGGGTTATGGCCAACATATCACGAACCAAAATTCTCCCACAATTCAGCTATGCGCAGAAATATCAATAGACATCCAAAATCAATTCACATACGTATTAAAATGGACCTCAAAGAAAGAGGTCAACCAAAAAGATGTTTAACATGTCGCACCCTAAGATATACTAAAAATAAATGTCTTAATCGTACTGAAACATTAAGGCAAACCCAATGATTTTTATTCCTATGTCATTTTTATTAATTTTTTTCTTTATTGTACTTTTTTTAATTCACCACTTATTTAACCACAATTTTAATTTTTTCCATAAATTTACCTCATAATTAAAATAATAATTAAAATTAAAAATAAAATAAAATTATTTTACAAAATGAGCAAATAATATAAATCTTCTTAATTTTTTCCTTTATTATACTTATTTTAATTAACCGATGAATGTATTATGTAACCACAATTTCAATTTTTTTGGACTATAAAATTACAACATAATTAAAATTAAATTAACAAATTTAGAAAGAAAAAAAAAAGGGCCCTTTAAGAAGTCAGGTCCTAGGACCTGAATTCTAAGGGGCAAAACAAAAAAAAAAATAACAAATTAATGGAGGGAAGTCGGGCATTGGGGAGGGAGTTCTTACATGAACAATAAATTGATGTATTTTGGTAAATAATGTTACATTTGTAATAGTTTAGGAATTAATGTTTTTTTTTACATTATTTTGGTAAAAAAAAAAAACCCATTTCCATCAACGTTGTAACAATAAAGATTGTTCTTGTTCTTCTGTTTAAAAAGAAAAGATTTTTAAAACTTGTTTTCAAAACTCATGACAAAACAACTTTCTTGAGAATAGTTTTTATCTTTATTTGTATACTTAATTTCAAACTATCCTTATTTTATTTATATTTATATATTTGATATTTTTAATTATATTTCTTTAAATTTATTTTTTATCTTTTTCTATAAATTAAATTTTAATAGTTTTTTTAAAAGAAATTGTCATTAATTAAATTATTTTTCTTTCCTTTTATTTTCTCCCATACCAAATATCCTAAAAAAATCTCACTTTCTACTTCTTTTCCTTGCTTCTTTTTTTCTTTCTTTTCATTTTCTTTCTTAAATCAAACACACCCTTATTGTTGACCTCTTGATAGGTGATGCCATTATGCATGGGGTGATATGCTTGTACTTAACTTTGTGATCCATGGATGCTCGTTTTGAAATATTTTTTAGTGTGATATAGTTGTATCTCATGACATAGTGCTTCACCGGTTGACCTTGCGTGTTTATTATTGGGCCAGATGTTGACCTAGAACATCATCTTTAAGGACGTTTGTGAATGAACATTTTAAAATTTATTATGAGAATAGGTTTATTTGGAAGTGAAAAACAAGTATTTCAAAATTCATTAAGAGACTCTTCCCTTATTTGCACCGTAGTTCTTCTTCCTCTTCTTTGAGCTCATTTGATTTATTAAAAAAATATGGTACTAGATAGTATAAAAAGAACTGTTTCACATTTTATTTAAAAAAAAAAGTCATGAGATAACACAAATCATGTGATAATGAACAAGACAAAAGGTCATTTTTTTGTTATTCAATAAACAATGAGACAATTTTTTGTCACAAGTACAAAACATTCAAAAGACAAAAATACTCATTTTATTTCTCATCTAATATTTTTATTTTCTCTCTCTTATCTCTCTCCTTCCATTGACGCTGTCGTCACCACCACTTTCGCCATTGTTATTATCACCACCATCATCAATACCGCCGCCGCCACCACACCACTGTCACCACCATTGTTGCCATCATCACTACCACCACTATTATCATTGTCACTGTTACCACTACCACTATCGTCGTTGTCATTGCTACCACTACCGTCACTATTATTGCCCCCATCACCACTGTGGTCGTATTAAAACAATTAATATGAATTGTATAAAATAATTAATATTAAAAGGAGTATTGCAATAAATTTTACATTATTTTACTTATGTTATCCATTGTCCACCAAATAATATACAAGATAAAAAATTATCATGTAATTTAAGTATTTGTCCTATCCTATTATCAAACGCACCCTTAGAATATATCCAACAAGAGTTGTTTATGGAGTTCTTAAATTTAAGAATTAGTTGTTATGCAGTTTTATTATTGAAACAATTGGTGTGACAATTGTTATTTAAGAATCATCGGTCAGAATGCAAAAACTAACGAAAACTATAGTTGAAAAAATAAAATAAAAGAATTGCTATGCAAATTAGAGAAGAAACGTGCGTTATTGAATCTAGAAGCTTGGGCTTGGGTCCCTGGCGGCTGGATGCTGATGTAAATGGTGGAGGAGAATACTCATGGGTGAGTGTAGCGGGAGAGCACCAAGCAAAGGACAAAAATGAAGTGAAGAGGAGAAAGACAATTAACGAATAAACGACCTTAAGATCTGTTTAGAACTTTAGAGGGCCGTTTACTTACTTGTAAATTTTAATTGATGTGTTAAAATTTAATTATGCGACAAGGGAGGGAGCATAGCATAGCAGCCTTAGAAGGCTTTATCTTTGAGATATGGGTAGTACAATAAATTTATATAACTTTTTTTTATAACAACAAAGAGAAACAGAAACAGAAAAATTTGTAATAAAAATATTAATATCATTATGACGTTATCAGTTTTGTAAGAAAGGGGACCAACCCCAGCACCCAGACATCTGGATTCGTACGTGGAGATAAAAGATGTCAAAATTGAAAACGATGAGTGTTCACTAGAAAACATAACAGAAATTGGGATCACGAAAATGATATATTTTTTAGAGATTAATTACTATGCATTGTTAGTGTAAAAAAATTTATACTGTCAATTAATCAAAAATTAGCTTTAGTGTGATTTTCAGGGTAATTATTATTAAAATTAACAAACTTACCATATATGGTTGGTGGGTTGTGATTGGATGAAAGTGTAAAAATATTTTATACTGCTAATGCATAGCTTATTTTTTTACTTTTCATATTAAAAATATTTTAAATGTTTTTAAAGTAATTATTATAAAAATTAAAATTTTTATTATACATGATAATTTATGATTAGATAATAATTAATAATTATTATTTTTTATTTAAAGTTAAAAATATTTGTACAATACACAAGAATCTGCTAGTTTTAGTAGAAAATTAATGCTTATTGATTCAACGGACAAGTTTTTTTTTTAAAACAAATTTTCAGTTTTTTTATTTGGTGAATTATGAAATTTTAAGTTTGAGTTTTATGAATGAAAATTTTAAGCGATGAGAAAGCTTTCCTTATTTCATGTTAAATCAAAATTAATTAAACAAATAATTAACTTAACTCATATTTTGTGAATTAATTTTAGTTAAGTTAGTGAGATGATTGGGTCCAACTATCTTTAATTGTTCTTGATGCACACAAACAATCTCTAAAATTGTTCAAGAGATTTGAAAACAAAGAAGGAGATTTTAACGTACATATATTAATCGATATACTGAATGCATGAGATGAATATACTCAAAATTGACTAAATTGTGTGTTTGGGTAATGATTTAAAAAAAAAACATTTTAAATCATTTTAAAAATAAACATTAAATAATTTATATGTTTTTAATATAATAAATATTCTTTTAGTAAAAAATCTATTTTTGCTCATCCATGTGAATAGTGTCCAAGGTTAGTACTTAGTAGATGGTGCTTTAGGTTGTTCAGGTCTAGAAGTCACAGTGGTGCATGACAGTGATAGTTACTTACAAATATTCTAATGCCCAAGTGAAAAATCAAAAGAGTAACAATATCTCACTGAGAGTGAAAGGTTTGCTGATGTATATATAGGAAAATGGAAGTGGCAGGTTTGATGGATTACCCGGCGTCAACCACTTGTCAATTTTAAGGAATCCCATATTGAGACAATGGCAGGATGCAAAGTCCATAATGGTGTTAAAGGCCTATGCGAGTGGTTAAAACTGGGGTGAATACTTGTAGGGGTGAAGTCAAAATTTCGACTTAAGGGGTCTAAGAACTAAAAAACATGACTTAATAAAAGAAATTTTAAATTTTTACATACATATATAACATATACAAAAAAAATATATATATGAAAAAAGAAACAGATTAAATGAATAAACTAATTTTTTTATATTTTAGGAGGTCACAAAATAATTTTAATAGTAATTTAAATACACTTAAAAAAATTAGGAGTGACCTTGACCCACAATGTCACCCCCTAAATAGTTAGACATTAGTCATGCGTTTGGTTTAAGTAAAACTAGAACCACTCATGCTGTAGTGCGAGCTGCGAAGTCAGCAGTTGATGATGTGGCCGGATTTAAATCATGTCTAAAACATTTTTTAACTTCTTATCACATCTTATAAACATACAATTAACAACTCTTATTATATTTTAAAATTTTAAGATACATTGTAGTTATAGCTTGCTAACATACTTTAACTAAAAAACAAGTGCATGTACGTTAGCAAACCCCACAAGCATTTGCCAACATATATATACTTATTTTTTAGTTGGAATACGCTAGCAAACTATACTGTTGATATATTTTAGGTTACTCTAACTAAAAAACAAGTATGTATACATTAACAAATTCATATATATATATATATATATATATATCGTTACTAATAAATTAATTATAAATTATTGTTTGTTATCTACTATTAAACTTATGTTATTGGTTTATTAGCAAAAAATAAATATGATTAATTAATAATTAACCCACAAATATGTAGGTGTAATTCAAGTATAGAAACAATAAAAGGAGGTAAAATGGGCTGTCCAGCCAAGTAGGACAAAGTGTTAAAAGCGAATTGAGCTAAATTTCTTATGGGCCACAAATTTGTTGGCCCAACCTAGCCCATTAGGTGGGGGTTAAATTGGTCCATTTTTTTGTCCAAATTTATATAGATTTTAGAAAGAATAAAAAAATATTAAAATAATAATAGTTGGTAGGTTTTAGGCTTACACTTCATGGGTCTGGTCTAGCCCGTTAGGCCTATCGAGTTGGATCAAATTGGCCTAATTATTTTCGAGCCTTAAATTTAAGAGCTCAACATGACCTGACCCATCTGGGTGGCCAATTTTGTCAACTCTAAAAATGGTATTCCCTTTTCATATTATGAGAATCATATATTTTATTTTTTTTAATGAATCTACATTTAATTTAACCATCCTCTCTTTTTCATTATTTTTATTTTTTGAGAATTGCACGTCTAGCATTCTCCTTTTAAAGTAAACCACCATTTTGATGTTTGAAAATGTAGTGTATTGTCATGTTATTTTTTGAAACTAAGAAAAATTTAAATAAATTTATGAAATTTTTTAGTTGTTTCATCCAAGTCCCTAAAGTTAACTATTTACTATCATTTTGGTTTTTAAATAAATGTTAATATTATCACTTAAGTCACTTTTTTTTTAATTTTAAAGTAAAGTGGTTGACGAATTGCATTTTTAGAAGCTTTTTGAAATTTTCTTAATTTCAAGAATTAATATAACAACGCTATATACTTTCAGGACTAAATTAGTGGTTTGCTCATTTATCTTGACATAAAAGATTATTCATAATATCTTTTACAAAGAAAAAAGGGAAACTAGGTATACACATCATCGTATTGTATTTGATTTTGGCTAAATTACTAATTTGATTCTTTAATTTATTTATTTTATTCAATTGGGTTCCTCTATTATTAAAAGGTTCAATTAGGTTCCATAATTTTCAAAAAGATTCAATTATATCCCATAATTTTAAAAAACACTCCAATATTACCCTTTTCATCTAAAATGTTGTCATTTTTCGTCCAATTTTACATTAAATAGCGTGAAAAATATAGTGAAAAATGTAATAGCAAACGACGTTGTTTTGGACGAAAAGTGTAACATTGGAGTGTTTTTGAAAATTATAAGATCTAATTGAACCTTTTAATAATAGAGAGACCTAATTGAATAAAATAAATAAATCAAAGGACCAAATTCGTAATTTAGCCTTTAGTTTTTAATAGAAATATGGTTGTAACAATATTGTTGAAACTGGAATAAAAACAGAAAAATTCTAAAAACCATATAAGTTCTACTAGCTCCCTTACGCCGCCCCCCCCCCCAGTTCTTGTTGGTAAACAGTTACAGTTTTGAAAGCTTTTAGTGAGACTATGAAGATGAGATTGAGATTCTTTCTGTTAAAATTAACATAAACATGTTTATTAAATGCATCTCATGCATCTATTATTTTTAAACGTTGGTTTATAGTATTTTTAATAAAATAAATTAAATAATTTTAATGGCGAAGATCTCTTCTATTGAACATTTCACTAGGAGGATCCAATCCCATCAAAATGTCCTCCCCCCGATAAGCAATTATACAATGGTTGAATTTAAGTTCAAGTTGTTTTATTTAAATGTTTTTTTTTTCTTCTTTTGTTAAATTCAAAATGAATCAATGTACTTAAATGTTAATGTAGCGTAAGGAATAAAAGTTGCTATTCTCTTTTTGTCTCTGCCCTTGCCTCTCTTTTTCTCCGGCCCTCTTTCGTTCTTTTGCCGTCTTGCATAGCATTCATTATCAAGTTTTTTTATTAGCTCAGCAAAATAAAAATAGTAGTTTTTTTATATTAATAATTGCCTCAAACAACTAACATTCATGACCCTTATTTTGAAGGCTAATTTAAGAAACACTCATATTATTCTTATGATTATGGTCTATTTGTCTTGCTGTGCTGCCAAGGTTACGATGCCTCACCTGCTTCAAACAATGGGACTATAAAGAAAATTGTTTGTTGCTTTGTTGGAACTAAATTAAGATTCGCTGTGTTCAGTAGCCGTAAAGAAAAGCTTTAGAGTTATGCTTTCCGTCGATTAATGATTGAGTTGATGGTGCCAGCTTTTAACAACACTATGCAGATTCTTTAAGCATTAACCATCAACTTGTACCCGATTAATATTGGTGCTTGAAAGACATGCAATTAGACCAAATACTACCTTGAATGTTGTCGGCACCATCGAATTAATGTTGTGCTTTCTGCCATCATCTTGGGAAGAAAGTTTTCTGATATCTTGAATTTAATTAACCACCTTTTTCCTTGGTAGTTGCTGTACTCAGCATTTTTCTTTTTTTGTAATTTAAGTCTCTTTTTAACTTTGAGTCGGTTTGAAAAAGAATGAAATATAACGTAGTTATTAATTTTCTCTTATTGATGTCTTACAATTTTCATTTTCTTTTCAGATATGTTTAATGCAAGCGAAGTGGCATGTGTAGGATTAGATTACATGATAAAAAATCTTTGAAAATTTTAGGGTGACCTGAATTGTTGCCCTTACTAGTATCATTATCATTTTATATTATTTTCTTACATTTTATACTCTTAACGGCTCATGACTACATGTCAACATACCTAATAAATATATTAATTAGGTAGTGTTTAATTTAACTTTTTTTATGTTTTTCTTTGAAATTAAAATCTCTTACAATTAGTTCTTTTTATATAAAAGTTTTGCTTTTTGACTTTTTCTTTAATAGAACAGAGCTATTTTTAATTTTGAGAGTTTCTCCAGCGAGCAACCAATAAGGTGGTTGCCTTTTGCGCCACCTTTGTTTTTTATTCATCACACTACCCCTACTTTTTCTTTTATTATTTTAAATTACCACTTTCCAAATAAGATGGATGCATTCGTGTTTCTTTCAAAAATTTAATTTTGAAATATATTAACATTCTTTCAGAAATTTAATTCCGAAATATTTGTCAATGTACTCTAAAATTTAAATTTCAAAAGTGATTTACAAAATATTTCAAAATTAAATTTTGTAAAATGATCATTTTTTTTCAAAAATTTAATTTTAAAATGTATTAAACATTTTATGAAAATTTAATTTTAGAATTTTTATAACTTTTTTTTAGATTAAAATTCTAAAAGTGATTACAAAACGTTCTAAAATTAAATTTCCAGAAAAAGTTCAATACATTCTAAAATTAATTTTTCAGAAGATTGTTTTAAATATGTTTCGAAAGTTAAATTCCAGAAGTCATTAAAAATATTTAAACATTTTATTATTTATAAGGATATCTTTAAAATATTTTTTTAAAAAAATACGAATAGTGAACTAGTAAAAAAGTTATAGAAGAAGCAATAATTCCGTGGGCCGGTAAAGCAAAGGGACCTTTGTGGCGCGGCCCACGATTTGCCAAGCCGTCTCTCACAGTGCTAATGTTTTCAGAAAAGAAAAAAGAAAGGTATAATTACTCTTTTCATCCTTTTTTTTTTTAATTATTCAATTTGGTTTCTCTATTTTTAAAATATTTATTTTGATCATCTAATTTTTAAAAAATGTCCAATGTTATCTTTCTGTCTATTTGACAATAATGGTGTTAGTATGGTTAAACACACGTTCATTTTCACATTTTAATATGTCATTACCACGTCAACTTTTCTTAATGCCGTTAGTATTAATTTGAACGAAAGAGTAATATTGAACATTTTTAAAAAATTAAAAGATAAATTAAATATTTTAAAAGAGTAATATAACAAAGAAAAAAAAAGAGCACTAATGATTTCAGAGAAAAGCCATTTGCTTCGTCCAAGAGAGAGAGAAGCCATGGGCGTAATAGATATCAAATAGCGTACTTACAAAGGAAACCATTGTGATCTGGGTTTGGACTATATCAACGTGAAAGTTCATTATGCCTCATTTTCTTACCTTAAATTTCTTCATATCTTTGTGTCAAAAAAAATAAATCTTATAGGTCTTTTCTACACGAATGACAAATCATAAAAACATGCTTTATAAAGTATGGATAGATGAAGTTGCACCTGAAAAAAATAACCTCTCAGAGATTTTCATGAAATCGATACAAAAATGAAACAGAATAAGGTCTTTAATCTTTATTCTTCCTTTATAAAGTTTTATTCTTTATGATAAGTTACTTTACAATCATTATTACTATACAATCATTATTACTATACACAAGATATGATTCACGTTACAAACTCAATGGATCTTTTTGCTAACATGAGATTTTCGAACCCACGGAACACGCTTATAAAAAATATATAGGTAATCTCATTAACGGGAGATTAGTTTGACACATGCATTTGGTAATATCATAAAAATAAAGTTGGTTTTATAAAACGAAGTGTTCTAGAGGTTACTGTGGCACTCAACCTTAAGTCGGTTTACTTGTTGTCTATCTCGGCTAGCCCAGCCACATACACCCCAGATAATAATTCTTTGCTATCTCGGTCCGAGTTTATGCCTATCCCAATATGGCGTAGAAAACGCCTAACAGCAAAGAAAGCATGTAATCAAGCACCCAAATGCACGCTGCCACGTGGCACCCAACATTAATAGATTTTCCTCCAAAACATTCTATATAAAGGACTCTACACCCGTCAGGTACACACGTTCTCATTCTCACTCACTCTTGCATCCTTACTGACTTAAGTATTGGAGTCCTTGCAAGTGTCACCATCGGATACGTTTGAAACCACCGTGGGAGCTCACCGAAAATCTTCTCCCGTGTTTGCCACACAACACGAAGGATATATACATTTCTAAAAACAAGGTATAAAATTATAACTATTGATTAAATATTTACTTATATAATAAATTATAAAATTATTAAAGTTTATTTTGAGTAAATGATCATAATTTTGTATTTTATCCTCTTATTTCTTATTTTAAAAAAATAGAAATCCTACAAATAATTGTAACAATGATAAAGTAATAATTAATTGCACAAATGACAAGCTAGCTTGGCTCATTTTCACCTTATACGTATGCTATGTATTATACAGATTATAAGGTGGTTTATTCAGTGGTACGAATAAGAAATATATAACAAGATAAAGAAAATTTTCCATTTTATTTTATTATTTTGTGAGTCAATATAATAAGATAAATTCATCTTATTTGTTTGTCTCAATTCTTTTATTAGTTTCAATTTTAGGGTAAACTTTTTCTAAGTACTGAGATGCATTTAAGAGGTTAACTTCATTTAACAATTTTTTTATATACACACAGATTGGATGATTTAATACTTGACCACATGCTTAAAGAGCAAGATAAACGTTTTTCCATAACAAGATAGATATTTTTCCATAAGTATTGTATGATAGATAAGTTTTTTTCTTTTACCTTCATCTCTCACACTATGCAATTGTTTTCTCTTTTCTATCATCATCATTATTATCATAAGTGTCAACTACTACTATTAATATTGTCATTGTTATTATCTTCATTCACAACTACCATTATCACCTCCATCACCTATCATCATTGTCAACACAGTTGTAATTTCCACCATTATCCCCATAATCACATTTAATAAGGATAATTGTATTATTTATATATATAGTTTATATTATCACTTGTTAAGTTATTTATTGTACATTAAATATTAAATTGCAAAAGAGATTATCATACTTATATTTTAAGGTACTCTTATCTCAACCGCTTCTCCTATCTTTTTCCTTATCCTACTTTGATCTCTAAACAAGTCCCGACATCTTTCTTATATTACAGAAGTCAAGTCTGTAGAGGTCTTTAAAACATACACGTTTCATTAGTTTATTTCTTACAAATTCATGCATATTTTGTATGTAGTAATGTTAATTTTGTCTCAATTTTATGTACATATGTAATGAGATACGAGAAACAATTTTATTAATCAAACAAAAAATGATTAACATCACATGTGACATCATGCATATTATTTTTTATACTTTTTATACATATTTTAAAAGTACACTCTAAAAATATTAACTTTTTGTTATCCAATTTTAATGTTACAAAAACATTTTTTCCATAAAAACCAACTAAATCCTTTTCTTCTTTGGATTCTTTAACATTTTGTTTGAAACGAAAGAAAGAGGAAAGAATTATAATAGAAAGATGAAAAATAGCAACGCTTTTATTCTTTTCAGAGCCTGTTTGGTGGCCTAGATACGATAGGATAAAATAGGATAACTATTCTATCCTGTTGTAATATGTTGTTTATTGTGCCAATAGGATATGATAAATTGTAAAACACAGAGATAACACAAGAAAGGGGTTGAATTGTGTTATAGCAAATTTTCGCAAAACCTTTTCTTTTAGTAACTTATCGCCTAAAGGATTAAACAAAAGAGTCTTTGAAAAACGTTTTGAAAGAAAAACGAGTGTTAAAAACGAAACTGGAATGCACACAGGAGTTATACTGGTTCGTCTCACCCCAAAGACTACGTCTAGTTCTTGGCAACTACCAGGTTCCACTAACTTATCCAAGTTACAAGTATTCTTTCAACAAGCCTTTGTAGGCTCAACCCAAGTAGTTTTTAACTTGTCTCTCCAAGCAAAAACTCAAGTATTCTTTGAATCAAAGTCTCTTCAAACTTCTACTAATTTCTTAAAGAAAAGATTGAACGTGAGTTACCTCATTAGGTTTAACGTCCTAACAAACGAATATACAATGAAAAACAAATAAAGTTTTACACACAGAGTATATGAAGATTACACAATGAGAGCTTTCCAACAGTTAAAGATTTTATGATTTCGTCAGTCCTAAAGATTGAGGTTTCTTCTTCTATATATAGGCTTTTCCAAAAGTATTTGTTGTGAGTGCTTGCAGGAGAACACCTTCGTTTGTTGAAGAGAGTCGTTGGAGCATTAAATGCAGCATTTAATGCCCATCACCAACTTGTCACTTTGATAAGATAAAACAGTCTGCCTATCTTTACCATTCTCGTACTCAATCTTGTAACAGTAGTTATATATGCTTTCCCGTTCTGACATCCACACGCACATTCCTTCTTTTTCGCATAAAGATAACTTTCCTCTCGAGAGTAGGTATGTAGGCTTCATACATATCGAGGTAGTTTACATCTGACTGATGCGCAATCACTTAGATTATCGTCTGTAAGTTGTTAGTTATTGAATTTATCCAAAAGAAAGATAAAGATGATGTGGGCTTAAATTATCAGATGGTTGCTTGTGAACATATTATGGATGACCAGACGATTGCGTAAAAACACACTTATTAACTGTTTGTTATTATCAAAATATTTGAGGATTATAAATTCGTCCTTTGTCTTAACAGCTATCCTATCCTTTATCATATTATGTTGCTCCAGTGTATTTCTTATCTTAAGGGAGAATTGAGTTAGAAAGCAACATGATAGAATAAGCTTTCTCTCTCTCCCTCCCCCCACCCCCTCTCTCTATATATAATAATTTTGATATGTAAATTTAAAGTATACTATTAATTAAAATATTAAAAATTAAATAATTACTATTCAAATATTTTTAAAAAGAAAATTATTTGAATAATAATTATAATTTTAAAAATCTTATATAATTTTTTTATAATTTTAAAAAAGTAACTACATAAATAAAAAATAATACTATATACTTTAGTTAAAATTATATTTTTTTGTAAAAATTAAAAAAAATAAATTAAAAATTACTTTTAAAAAATTATATGTAATTTTACAAAATAGTGATTTTGTCATTTGAACATAATTTATATTTTATCCTATCTTTACCTGGTTTGTTATCTAGTGTGCACCAAACATTGGATAAGATTATAGCTTATCCTATCCTATTTTTATCCTACTCTCATATCTTATCCTATCATATCCTATTCCATCTTATCTTAACCGCCAAACGAGCCCTGATCCTTTGAATCTTTTGAAAAAAAGAAAGAAAACAAAACAAAATGTGAGACTCACACTTATATATAATTTATTTGGTCTTAAATGAAAAGGAGAGGAAGAAGTCGTTTATGTAATAAAAGACTAAATTATCTTTATTTTAGCATACTTATCTCTTTTATTATGAATATTTAAGTCATTATATATGTATATATATATATATGTATATGTATATTCTTCTACTTTCTACATAACTAAATAGGAAAAAAAAGAAAAATTTAAACTTTATTTCTTTTCATTTTCTTTCTTACCAAATAATCCATAAAATCATTTCATTTTTTACTCTCTCTTTTTTCATTTGTTTTTTCCTTTCACTTTCTTACAGGTCTGTTTGGCAAGGTAGAAATTGGTGAAAAATAAGAAGGAGAGGATGGAAATGGGTAGGTGAAAAATATTTTGGGTTGTTTTGTTGAGTTGAAATAAAGAGATGAGAAATTAAAAGGAGGTGGGTCCCTCGGTTTAGAATTTCTTCACAGATATGGTGAGAAATAACAAAGAAATTCGACACTGACATTCGCTTAACCAAAATACCTGTCCTCGTGCATCTCGTGTGATAGTTGACTAACTTGCTTGCACTGCTATTGTGATAGTTGACTATTTTTACTCAAATAAGTGTGATAGTCAACTAATGAGTTTCGAATTGCTTTGATAGTGGAATTAATCGAATATTGATTTTTGTGGTAGCTACAATAATCGACTATTATAGATATATAATTGGTTATCCGTGTTTTTTAAAAAACAGACATTGATAGGAGTAAAATAGTATTTTTAACTTTAATCTAATTATTTTCTCTTTTCCATTCAAATCAAACAACCTTATAATATTATTTATACTTTATTTCACTCATATGTTTCTATAACTAAACAACTCATAGTTCTATTCCATTTTCTATCTATTTTTTTCATCTCTAATTCTCTCCAACCTATTTTCATCCACTCTATTTCTTTTCTCAATGTCAAACACAGGGTACATGTACCAAACATACCCTAAAAAGAGTTATGAATATGGCTAAACCCAGTTAATATCCAATTCACCATTCCCTTCTGCCCCATCCTTTCCTTACAGGCCAGATTGAATGATTGAAGCGCCCAAAGTACCATCATTGTTTTGCTCTCTCATCCAAGTCTGCATGCTCTAAATTCTTGAAACATAGTACTAAAGCCAATCACGTCCTATCTTTTCCTTTGCAAGCAAGCATGTGACTCATGGTCCACTGATATGATGACAACATACCTTCTTCTCAATTGATGAACATTAACTCCAATATCTTAATGGCATTGCAACCATTCATATGATAATGTCTCCTCTACGGAACTAGGTGGGCCTGAGTCTTTTCATCAGATGCGAAGGCCCTTGAATCCACCGTCACCTTTAACCCTTATATACGTGATGTACCAAGGGATAGTGCTTGAACTTTGAAGTATCATAACAAATATGAACAAATATTAATTACGCTTCTATACATTAATTTTACCCATGTGGTTCATTGTGTGTCATCAGTTTGATTTCAACTCCGACTTTTGAAGCAGAAAAAAATTTGGTAGAATTAATTACATGCTAACGTAATTGTTTAAATTTTAAACCGTAATAATAATGTCTGTTTCACCTCAATGTTTTGTTAAAGCGTATTAACGGATATATGATAAATGACGTTAAATACATATATTAAATGCTCTTAATTATTTAAAAAATATTGAATAATTTTTATATTTTTAATAAATGTACACAAAGGTATATATTAAAAAAATTAATTTACTATATAATGTTTTTTTGTTGTTGCTATTATCAGTTTAATTAACAAGATTCAGGAATAATGTTGGAAATAAGTGGAGCCAAGTCAATTATTTAAAATTTATATTTGGTTTAATTGAAAAAAAAAAAAAAAACAATGATGGTCCAGCTAGTTTTATTTATTTAAGTAGGTCAAATTTAAAGTTTGTATAGGCTTGATTTGTTGAAAAGACATGAAGTTTTAGTTTAATTTGTTTAGTTTATTAATAACATGATTATTTTTTTATTTATCAAATACATTCTTGAAGTGTTTTTTAAGTTTATTAATTTAATATTTAATAGATATTTCTTTTAGAATATGAGTTTGGGCTTAACTCAAACTCACAAAATCGGCTTGCAAGGTGAGAGTTATCCCCCCACTTATACACTCTAATTTGACTTTATTACTAGGCGATATGGGATCTCCAACACACACCCCTCACGCGAAGGACTAGACATTTGTGGGTGGTCTGATAACAGCCTGATAGAGGGTGGCTTGATAGGCTCAACAACAATCGCTAGGATAGCTTTTGATACCATATTAGAATATGAGTTTGGGTCTAACTTAGTTCCAAAAGCTAACTTAAGAAGTGAGGGTTGTCTCCCACTTATATACTCTATTTTGGCCATATCACTAGTCGATGTGAGACTTGGTTTTTTTCTTTTTCCAATAATTTCTTATATTAGAAAATAAGATAAAGGTAAAAAGAGAGAAAATAAAATAATATTTGAACATAAAAATTATGTAATGATAATTTTTTGAAATAAAATTGCAATTTTTTAAATATATTTCTTTTTATATAAAATTAACATTTTTTTTCACTATACACACAAGTCATTTGCGAGTTTTTAATATCAAATTTATAAAGTATAAATTTGATTCATTTATACAGTCAAGTTTGAATTTTATTCATTTATTAAAATTAACGAATTTGATTGAACATTTAATAAGTTGAACTCTAATAATTTATGAATAATTTAGTTCAATTTACACTCCTTATTAATTGGGGACACGTAGCAAAAAGGTATAGTTTTATCCTACAAATACTCTCTATCTTATTTTTTTCTTATAAATCATGCCAAGATAAAACTTTCGTATGGATGGAGCTATAGTGGCTAATATTATATGAATTCCTAAAACGGAATGGGAGAATTCGATCTTTTCATCAACATGTGTTTAGAGAAAGCTAACCAATTAATATGTACTATAGATAACCATCGAGCACGACATGACAAAGACCTCTCTTGCTTTGGAATCGGCCCTTTAGAGACAAAGACTTGCGTGATGTTCAGGAGGGAGCTTGCATAAGTTTTATGTTACTCTGGCACAACTAGTAAAGGAATTAGAGTTAACTTTGTTTTTCTTTATGAATGCGGGTTTAATTTTCTTTGAAGCTATTAAAATTTTGCTTGGTGAGTGAGTTCCTGCTGGCAATCTCAACATGTCACTGGAGTCCAGTCCGGTGGTGTTGGGGTGTCTCCCCGACTCCGTTCTACCATTTTTCTTCCATAAAAAAAGGTTTATTTTATAATGGGTTTTATATGACTTACCAAAATGTATACGTTGCACCTGTGAAATTAAGTCATAATTTATATTTAAGAGTCCAAACTATTTTAGGAAGAAAATCAAAATTCCATGCTTTAGAATTCCTTAAGAGGTAAGATTTCTTGCTTAAAGGTTTTCAAATATGGAATCTAGAGTTGCTCTCTTCCCATGTAATGTTGCATATGGAAAGAAACAAAAAGAGTCTTCCACTATACAAGAAAAGGGTATGTTTCACTTTATTCTTCCCTTCTTGACAAGAACTGAAGAGAAACTTAATTAAAGCAAATCATTTTATGCTATAAGCTGAAGGCACACATATTTCAATGCATAGCAAGTTGGCATTGTTCTGTTTAAAAGAATCAGTCGTAGCTCTCTAATGTTGGTAGAGGCAGAGGCAAAATTTGTCATTCAATGTTAGTAGTACCCGTTGATAGTTCTTTTATGCTCTTAAAAAACAAAAAGAGTTGGGTTTACCTTTCGCTGCCCGTGGTATTGGGTGCAAACAGAGTTCGATCACTCACCGCTTTTTCCAAGTAACAAACACGGTGTTAGGCCTTGTACAACTAGAGTACAACACTTTTATCACTTTCTTATTGATGATAAAGGTTTGTGAGGATGATCAGCTAAATGGAGCAATTAATGTAGACACAGCTAGTTACCTCCTGTCATCTATTTTGTTGGATAAAAATTTGTCTCATGTTAAGTGAGTGTTTACGGATTTTATGAATATTAGTATTTTAGTTTGTAGAATAAATGTTTATTTTATATAACCAAAATTTATAATAAATAAATGTTTTTGAATATATGAATTACATTATAATTAAAATTCGTATTAAATAAATATATATTAACATATAAATTATATTCTAGATTTATGATCAGATACAAAGTTATTTTTAACTATTGAAAATTTAAAAAATATATATTAAAATTCAATTTAGAAATAGAAATGAAAAGGATAGATTGAAAAAAAACAAGAGCTTAAGAAAAATTTCTAAAAATGTTTTCGTTGAAGAAAAACTCTTAAAAACACTATTGGTGAAAAATGATTTCTAAAAATGCTCTCATTCAATGTAGTTATTCTAATCTATAGGGAGAGGATCTGCGAATATTCATAGATATCTGTAAATATCTGTTAAAATATAAATATTTTAAAAAATAAAACAAAACAAAAAATAAACAATTTTAAAATACACTAAAGATTTGTTTGATATTTTGGATTTTTGAAACAAAAATTTTGAATGAATTTTTAGTTTGTAGTTAAATTTTTAGGATAACTTACTTTATATATAATTAGGGGTATTTGTGTAATTTCAAACCATAGATACCCACTAACACAAGTATCTTACTATCTGTTCCCATCTTATTAATGAATGGATATAGAAAAATTTATTTATTTTATCAATAGGTACCTTATTAAGCTATCCAAATCTAATTCATAATGAATTTTATCTAGCGGATACATATTTTTTATTATTCCTAATTACTAAGTAAAGTCAATCAATGTCCTTTTTGGTAAATGCATGCACATTATGCCACATTTGCAAGAACGAAATTACATTTGGTGTAACCGAACTAATAATTTAGCCTGCATAATGCACAATACAAATGTTTATTTTTATATAATTAAAATTTATAATAAATAAATATTTTTTAATATATTAATTAAAATTCATATTGAACATATAAATTATATTTTAGATTTACAATAAATAATTTATATTATAACACAAGGTTATTTTTAATTATTGAAGTTTTTTAAAAAAATATTGAAATTTAATTAAGAAATAAAGATGAAAATGAAAGAGACAAAAAATTGAGAAAATTAAGTATGCAGATAAAGATAAAGGATAATGGATTGAGAAGGTTGAGAAATAATTTTTTTAAGCTAGTTGTTAAATAAAATTAAATTTAAAATTAAAATTAAGAACTATATATTTGAAAGAAATGAAAAATTTTAAAAAAAAATCAAATGCCCAATGTATAGGATTATGATAAGACATGTGGCTCCATAAGAATGAGAATAATTCCTAAAGACTCTTCCATTTAAGAATAGTTCCTAAAAACATTCTCATTCAAAAATAACTCTCAAAAATACTCTCATTTAAAGATGAAAATTCAGATTTATAATATAAGAATAGATGTGGTTTGGTATCATGAACAAAGGGACAAATATAGTTGCTGACTCATGATTATAATGCAGATTGAGGTACTAATAACCTCAGCATTAATGTTTATTTCATTTCAATACCTTCTCTGTTAAATGATATAGGTTTATTTTTTGCATATAGAAGTTATATTAATTTCACTCAATATATAATAAAAAACTATTCAAAAGAATATAAATAAGGTTTAACTATGTTTTTAGTCCATTCAAATTATGGTGAATTTTGGTTTTAGTCTTTACAAAAAAACAATATTGGTTGTGGTCTCTATAAATTTTACAAGTTTTGAAAATGGTCTCTATGGTAATCATGGATGACAGGTGATCATTGAAAAAATACATATGAAAGAAGTGGGCTAATATATGTAAACTAAAAAATAAAAGGGGATTAGGGGGTTAAAAATATGTGGTTGTTTAATCTAAGTTTGTTTGGTAAGTAACACTGAAGGTTATTACTAGAAAAGGCACCTTTTGGAGAAAAGTGTTCATTGTTAGGCATGGTAACTTAGTAGGTGTTGCTGTATGCATTTTGCGTAGTGGGAATAGCAAATATTCCTCAATGTGGTGGAAGGATGTTTGTTTCTTAAGCGTAGGCACTAGTGTAAATGTGGATTGGTTTAGTGAGGGTGTGAGTAAAATGTGTGGATAAAGTGATTCGATGTTGTTTTGGAAAGATGTGTGGGTAGGCATAAGACCTCTTAAAGACATTTTCAAGCCTTTTTCTTATGACGAAGAATAGAAATGACATTGCTACAGATATGGGAAGTTGGGAGAATGGTAATAAGGTGTGAAGTTTAATTAGAGGAGGGGGTTCTTCTCTTGGGAAGCAAACTTGTTCTTGGAATTTAATATTTGCATATGTTATGTAAATTTATCAAAAAATGACGATAAATGGTTATGGAAGTTTGATAACTCTGGTGTATATTCGATTAAATCCTCCCGTGTAAATTTAATTGCCTATGTTGACAGTGAAATTTTGTGTCTTTTTTGTCAACAAACATAATTCCATTTTAGATTTTGAGGAAGGGGACATTTACTCCCTTTGGAGGCCTTTTAACCTCCTCTGTAGGTCCTTTACCCTAGGTATATGGTTAAATTTTTATTAATTTTGATGATTGATCACAATAACAAATTGTAAATAAAAGAGAAAATAATTAAGAGGAAAGGTGAAAGGAATTGAAATTTCAAGTAAGAGAAAAGGGTAGAAAAAAAGTGCAGAAAATGTAAAGAGATTAAAGTTTGGAGAAGAAATAGGGGAAGAAGTAGATTTGCATAAATATAAATTGCCAAGATGGAAATGGTGGTTAGGAACATTGTAGTAACCCGTTGATCCATGAACATCGGGAACTTAAGATAAGTAGGGTGTTTACAATATCCAACCCTTATTACATGGTACAAACTAGTATTTATAGACAAAAGATTCCTAACTACTAATAACCGCTACAAACTTCTACTAAATCTTTACTGTTGATGGCTTTTGTCTTCGATTTTCACCATTGATGACTTTTCTAGTCTTGATGCTTTTTGGATCTTCAATTTTTTATTACCATCTTGTTAAAGTGAGATTAGTGGAAAAAACTTATATTTTGACACTTAATCAAAATAGTATGTTGAAATATCAATTTCCAACACCTAGGCGAAATTGTTTCTCGAAAGACTATTCTTTTTGATTTTTTTGAAATGTCCTCAAAAGACCATTTTTTGATTTTCTCATAAAATGGTGATATTAACAACCTAATTTGCATAGTTGTTGACTTTTTTTTGAGTTGGAGATTAAGGTGCCTAACAATATTTGGAAAACTATGACTTAGGTTAAGTTGATTTGTTTCTCATAGAAGTTGTTCCTTAATAGGATTCTTAATTGTGTTAACTTGTTTATCTTTGATGTTAATGCAACTTTTGGAGTTCTTTGTGAATTGTGATCATAATTTTGAAACTGAATTGGATTTATTTTATCATTGTGATTTTACATATAAGGTATTGTATTCCATTTCTAGATGGTTGGAGATTGATATGTTATGCCACAAACTCTAGTTTAACATTACTTCCAATTTTGTTATGCTCATTTGGGGGTTAAGGAGAAAAAAGATTTGGACTTTAATTTAGAATGTTTCAATTTAGTATATATGGATATTCAAAATGGAATACCTTTTTTATCTTAGGGTTGACCAGCCTTTTCTTTTAAATTGAGTGAAGATTATCTCTTGTTTTTTGCTAGATCTAATTGTGGATATTGTTTATTCTCATATTGATGATGTGTAAGTCCTAAAGACTATTTTACTAGGTGTCTTTAAATTTGACAAACCATGATTGCATTTTCCTTCGTATTTTGATGAAGTATATAGGCTAGAGTATCCCTTCTACTCCTAGTAATAAAATTTAGTTGCCTTTCAAAAAAGTTAAAACAGTGAAAACTAACTATTATGGTATTTAATGTTTCAAAGTATAACATTAGATACCGAATAAAACATCTAAGCATACAATATACAAAAATTGTTGTACTTACAAGTGCATAGGATAACAAACAAATCATTGTAACATACAACATATTAGGTTTCAGTGAGTGGGTGGCAATCAAAATTGATCTTAAGAAACCTTATGACAAACTTAAATAGAAATTTGTAAAAGAAACTATGAAAATTATTAGTCTGTCGTTTGCCTTTTGCACCAAAGAGGAGGATAATGTGGAATGGAAAAGCTTTTGATGAATTTTAGCCTTCATGAGGAATCAAACAAGGTGATCATTTGCTCTCTACTTGCTTGTTTTATGCATGGAACATTTTTCTCATCTTATTCACTTAGCAATTGAGAATAGTTATTAGGATCCTATTTGCTTATCTAGATATGGACCTTTGCTTTCTCACCAAGCTGTGACAGATGACCTTATTTTATTTGGGGTAAATTACACTGACACTTCCTGAGGTATTTTTAGATTGCACATAGTCCGTTACTTTTTTAACATTTACAACAACCTTCCTTATAGAGGTACGCAATGTAATGTTTTTCAAACAATTAAGGGGGGTTAGTGTAATGTATAAGGATATTAGTATAATGTTTTTCAAACAATTAATGGAGTTAATGTAAGGACAAAAAAAGGGGGAGTATTGTGTGCAATTTGAAAAAATCTCAAGAATGTAAGTGTAATTTACTCTTTTATTTGCTAAGATGTCTCTTTATCAAGTGGAGATAATTCAAACTATTCTAGATGTGTTTCTATCAAGCTTTAGCCAAAAGGTTAATCCTACCAAGCCTAAAATTTGTTTTTCAAAAAAAATATTCATTAGAATGCAAGGATCCAAATAAATGAAACTCAAGGCTTTCACAGAATGAAGAATCTCAGGAAGTATCTTGGAATCCCTATTTTCCATAAAAGAGTCTACAAGCATACTTCAAACAACATCGTGGAGAAAATAGACCAAAGATTATTTAGTTGGAAAACTATAATCTTCTCTCTTGCAAGACGCCTCATCCTAGTCCAACTAGTGTTGCTAACGTTGCCCTCCTACACCATGCAAGTTACTTTTATTCCCATAAGCTAGTATGATGTTATTGTTAAAAAATGTTAGAGCTTCTTGTGAGTGATACAGATTATGCTCGCCATGTTCATTCATTGTCATAGAAAAATGTGTGACAACCAAAAGATATTGGAAGCCTAGGGCTTAAACAAGTTAGAGACATGAACTTTGCCTACTTCATAAAGGATGCTTGGAAAATGTTGATTAAACCAAATGATCATTTGGTTGTTGTTTTTAAAGCCAAATACAAGTACAGAAATGGAACCAAACCTGTTATCACTAATAGGAAAAAAACTTCAAACTTTTGGCATGCATTTGTAACATATGGGAAAGGTGAATAACAATTTAGTTTGGAGAGTTGGTCGTGGGAATAAAATTAAGTTCTTGACATTCCCTTGGCTTCCAAATGTGGGTGCTTTAAATCTTTTGACATATGCTCAAATTCATGATTTTAAGCAAGACAAAGTTGTGAATGAGTTTGTGTTGCAGAATGACATATGGGATATTCAAAGTATAAAGAATAGACTTCCCACTCAAGTGTGCAACAAAATCCAAGCTATTTTGCTCCCTTCCCCCATGTTAGACAAAAATTTCTTGGCTTGGGAATAGACAAATGATGGAAGATTTACAACAGCCTCAACCTACAATATTTTGACAAATTCACATTTCCTTCAAAATAAAAGTATCTTCTTCATCATTTGGTAGTGGAGAGGCCCCTAGCCCATAAGATTCCTCCTTTAGAAGATTATAAAAAATGCTTTGCCCACAAAAGAATTCTACTTTGCTTGTCACATCACTCTAAAAAACAGGTGTCCTTTTTGTAATTATAATGTGGAAAGCATTAGTCATGCTCTAAGGGACTGTAGGCAAGCCAGAGAAGTTTGGATTTCTATCTCCAATATGGATGCAATCTTCTTTTTTTTTAACAGCCTTTAGACCAATGAGGGGGAGTCTCGTCTTTGAACTTGCTATTGAAGTAATTTGGTGGCAACGTAATTCTTTTATTTTTGAGAATTGTACTCTATTAGAATTCGGCCAGGCATCCGAAAGGTCCCCTTAAAAACCGGTCATTAAGAGGGTGGCCTACCCAGCTATATAAACAAGTCCCAGGCTCGTTAACCACCCGATGTGGGACTCGTAATACGCCCCCTCGAGCCTGGGCTCGTCACCACAAGCGAGGGCTGGCGGCACTATCCACACCACTGGGCAGAACATGGCTTTGATACCATATTAGAATTCGGCCAAGCATCCGAAAGGTCCCCTTAAAAACCGGTCATTAAGAGGGTGGCCTACCTAGCTATATAAACAAGTCCCAGGCTCGTTAACCACCCGATGTGGGACTCGTAATATACTCTTTATTCACATAAGGCAAAGTTTAGGATTACAACCCAAGTTGCTCTCATCATAGATTCGACAAATTTCCTTCCCTAAGACCATGTTCAACACGTGGTACATCCTATTCATAATAATTTCATATCCTGGTCTCCTCCTATTTGTGGTTGGGTAAAGCTCAACATTAAAGGGGCGATTCTTAACGCAAATTAATTAGCAGCTTGAGGAGGAGTTCTTAAATATCACTTTGGTGTTTTCATTCTTAATTTTTCCTCAAATTTGGGAACTTGCTCAGTCATTCATGCAAAGCTCTAGGGTATTTTTATGGGACTTAGTGTGTGTTTGGGTAAACGTTGATAAAATTGATTTTGAATGAAATTGATTTTGTAAATTTGATTTCGCTTAAAATTGAATTTGAAGTGATGTAATTTATGTTTGGATGTTTTTACTCTAAAAACAAGTTAATAGTCAAATTTAGTATAAATTTTTTGATCCAACGCAAAAGCTACCTAAAATTGCTTCAACCTAAAATCAATTTTGGAGCCAAAATCAATTTGTCAACGTGAAACCAAACGTATAAATATTTATCTAAAATCACGTTAACTGGTACTTCAACATGATTCTGGAGAATCAAACGTGAAACCAAACATGCACTTAGATTGGCTTGGTCTCATGAATTTCACAATATTATTGCAGAGTCTGATTCGCAAGGGGCCATGTAGCTACTAAATGGAACTTGTGACAAATCCATCCTTCCTATGCCTTGATTGAACAAATTCTTCATTTCATACTTTCAAGAAAGCCCATCTCGTTTTCCCATATCCTAAAGGAAGCAAATCAGGCTGCCAATGCTTTAGCAAAATTTGGTCTATCCATGCATGTTAATTTTAGGCCTTTTGATGTAGGTCTGAATTTTATTCATTTTCCTTTATTATTTGATATTGCTAGTGCAATGTTCCCACGTGAGTTTTAGCTTAGGCGTTAAAAAGAATACAACATATAAAAAAAACTAAAAAGAGAATAAATCCAAAAAACATTAGGCTTCATTTTATTACAAATAATATTATTTGGCTGAGATAAAAAAAAAACTCTAAACCGGTTTTAAATTGGGTCGATTGGTTAGGTGGACAAATGATTTTGGAGGTTAATTGAACTAGATACCTAATTGCTATATTAATTTTCTATTTGAATTGACCGTTTTGTTTTCGTTTATCAAAGAAAATTACTTAATTGTATATTTAAAAAAAATACTAATTTTTTAGTTGAATTGACCATTTTCTTTTGGTTTATTTAATCATGGTTTTTGGAATATATATATATATATATATATTAATGCAAACACTTTATTTTGTTAAATATTGTTTTACGATTATTATTAATTTTTTCAACAAAAAAAAAAAACTTTTGGTACCTTGCCCACCCACCGTTGCAAAGACATACGGTACAAATATTGGCCACAAAAAGATATTTATACATGCATAAAAATTCTTACACCGCTTTTATACTTTATATTTAAATTTTGTCACTATTTTGTATTCCTTAATCCTTACTTATATGGCCATTGAATGGCCTAACAGGGTTACCAAATTTGTGCCAACTAGAATTGACTCAAAACTGTAACATGAAACGAAATAGGAGAAAATAAAAATTAGAAATGGAAGTTTTTGGCATCTTTGAATTTTATGATGTTTCGACTGTGTAAGAAACGGACAAAAGTGTGGCAGACACAGAACCAGTTATTCTGGTTTGACTGAAGCTTGGGTCAATCTAGGTGATAGATACTTAGAGTAAAGAAAAATGATATTGATACGTTCACTAGGCACAAACGATGTGAGAGAAATAAAAAATTAAATATAATAAAAAAAAGATAAAACTATTATACAAATATATTATAAATAATATTGTTATAGAACAAATTGCCTGACTTCATCTATTCTACCCGTGACTCTGCACATTTTGATTTGATTTGATTTTATTTTTTAAGTTCAACGGCTACAAGGCTAATTGCCTAATGAGACAATTATCTAATCTCCAACTATAGCTCCAATTTAAACAATTTTGGTAGGGCTGTCATCAATTGGATCTTGAATCTGATATGTTACTTGTACTTATGCAAACACTGGTCATGACATAAATTCACAGTCAGAGCAGTTCCTTATTTGTGTCTGCTTCCTGTCAAATAAAAAAAAAATTGTAGTTTCTTCTCAAATCTTTTTTTCTTTCCATTAACGGCTCCCTTTCAGTCTGTTATTTTAATTTTAAAGTCTATTTGTTTTCCACAAAAGTTTAGTTGAATTGGATTTTGATGGCTTATTAGGATAAATATAGGCTTCAAGACTCAAATAGTGCTTACAAAATATATCGACAAGATTCTTATATTAGTAATAAGATTTGAACTTATATTCTTATAAAATATGAATCTGATATTTATTAACTAGACCAATCTTTATTAGTTTAATTTTAAAGTTTATGGGATTAACTTTTCTTTAATAATAAACTGCGTAATCCAATAAATACTTTGCACTAATAACATAATTAAAAGAAAGAAAAAAAACTGCATAGCCCCAAACCAATTTATGATATTTGATTTGATACTTGTTTTACGTAAAGTTAAAATCAAGCACTTACTCATTTTACTTTTGCCATAAGATGATAAAGTTAAAAGCTATGGATTTAAGATAATTTTTTTTTGGCTGATAATTAACAAAATTTTACCTTATTTTAAGAAATTATATGAAGGTGATAAAAATAAAATATTAATTTTTATTATATTTTTTATTTGCAAAAAATTAGATGATTTCTATAACTATTGATGAAATGAAATTTTTTTTCCTTAAACTAGACAAACGTCTTGTTTAACATCTCTCTACCTCAACCTAACCCCTCTCTTTTTCCTTTGGAATTATACGGTAGATTAATATTTTCTTCATTTCCAAAAATTTGAAGCATGCTAGTCAGAATGGGCCACTTTGCTACATATTAAAAAAATAATTTTAACGTAAAATAATTTACTGATTATTTTTTAGAGATTTTTTTAAAAAATAGAAATTAATTTATATTTGTTTACAATCATAAATTCACTTTGTTTAAAAAAAAACTAATTTTATAAAAAAATATTCAAAATAATTTTTAATTTTAATCAGATTTTAGATTTTTTTTCTTCTTTAAAAAATTGTAACAAACGGACTTTATGTTAATATAATATAGTTTTGAAATAATGTGTAATTTAAACTCCACGCAGGCAATATGTGAGTAAAAAGCATAGTTGTAAAAACCAGACCGGCCGGTTCAACTAGAAAACCGGTAAACTGGTTCTGTGTCCAGCCCAATTAAACCATAAAACCGGCTAGGCAAAAAACCGGTCTATGAACTGGTGAACAGATCAAAAATCGGTAAAAAATTAGCTCGTAACGATTCAATAAAAAATGTCTAATAAAATATTATTTTGATGTTTTTTCTTTAAAAAAATGAAAATCAACCTAAAATATTTGTCGTTTTCTTTTTATTCTAAATATAAACTTGTTTTTATTAATAAATATTGATGTGTATTATTAAAACTTAGACTTAAGTATTATGACATATTTAATTTGAATTTTTTTAGGTATTGTATATGTTAAGAACCTATAAAATTATATTTTATTTTTAGTTTTTAATATTATAAAATTATGATATTATATTTTTTTAATTTTTTATATATGATTTAATTATTGTTATTATTATTTTATTAATACCAGTTCGACCACAATTCAACTCCAGTTAAACCATTAAACCTTGAATCAGTACCTTAACTAATTTAATGGCCGGTCCAATTTTAAAAACATAAGTAAAAAATGAACCTAACATTTCTGGTAAAAAGTTATCAATTAATGCAAACAGAAATCTATGTAAAGTAATTAAATAATTTTATAGCTTTAGGTAGAAGCAAAGGTCAAAAGGGGGATGGAACAGGTGCACGTGTGGCCATCGTTGCCAGGTGTAAGCACGTGGAGAAACTCTGCCTATTGCCATTTGCCACTGTTTGACACATGTAAAGTAAAATCTCTATGAATTAATAAGGTTGAAATCATTTTATCAAAAAAAAGAAAAAAAGGCTGAAATCATGAACATTTATAAATTTAAAGAGGTATTAATTTAAAAAACATTATCTTACTGAACAAATATAATTTATCCTAAGATAGAAAATGAAGTCGTCTTGAGGAATTTAAATGAAAGACCTAAAAAAGGCATTTGTGATTTTGAGAAAATGATTAATAATTTTGATTAGCACAATAAAATAGATGTTAATTGCCTATTAAATTACCATAGTGAAAATGAACAATGTTCAAAGGTTCAAAGATTGGAAGAAATTGTAACTAGTGTCATTAAAAATTCTGTTGAAAACAAAGTTGAGAATAATTCCATAACTTTATAATTAATAACGTGAAAGAAAGCACCTATAATAATTATAACTCTTTATAATTTTTTGTTGCAGTTCGAGAACACGACACTGAAGCTTTTGAATACAATAAGAAAAATTAGGGAGGAAATTTACTTAAATATTTAAATTTTAAGAAAAGAAAACAATAAATTCATGTTTTACTAAACTATCTTAATTATAACACATTAGGGTTGGTAGGGGGTTTGGATAGTATGTATGAAGTCATAAGTTCTGACCTAATTATGACCATTGTACACACCAAAAATAAATAAAAATCCTAATTATGGTTATAATTTTAGAGAATTATCAATTTATGATATTGACAAGGCTATAAACTTATATAAGGATATTTCTAAAAATTATTATCCTATTATTTTATCAAAATTACTAATTTTATAAATTGATCGAAATCACAAAGTATTATTTTAAAAAAGAATAAATAATCATAGAGTAATAGTATAAAGAATTTTTATATTACTAACAAATCAAAAATCACCATGATATAAGATAAGTTTATTGCCTTTTATAATATATTTTAAAAGTTATACTTATCATGATTTCTGATTAATTGATAGTGTAAAACTCTTTACAATATCCATACATAAAAATTAAACTCTTTAAAATGTAATTAAGTTATAGAAATATTAGCTGTGTATCAAGCGCTCGGAGAATTGATGTTTGACATTCTGATCCTAGAGTGTCGTGGGAACTACTGAAACGTTATCTGTCGTATACACTAGAAGTAGGAGATGTGCTGCGTATTTTACTGCCAGTTATGTTCCCTTCATAACACAAACCTCCAAACCTGGGAGTCCTTGTTGGTCAATATTGTTGGTTTTTCCCTATAGCATCTGGGTTCACAACTTCACATGTCAAGCGAAATGAAATGATGCACCAAGCTGTTTGTGTCTTTGTTAACAAGTTTCCAGTCTGTCATGTGCCACTCAGTGTATAGTCAAAGTAATCTCACATTGAAGGGATACTATTATTCTAAGAGCAACCCTAACGGAATTAGCTTAAAGTTTTGTATGGATAAATTTTTCGATAAGTATTTATAAAAAAAAAAATAAAAAGATAAAATGAATTAAGTTTTTTTTTATAGATTAAAATTAGTTCATATATAAATTAAAATTAATTTTTAAAGAAACTAAATGAAAGAATTTCTATAAATTATTTTATACATAAACTACATTATCCGAACATGGCCTACACTATTTTAAGGAACCATTTTCATTTTTCTATTGCGGCATTGGAGACGGCTTTTCATAGGATTCACATATAAGCAATGATTCTCTAGATAAACATCGGTTGCTTATTGGAAAATGTGGGACAACTCGCAAGATAAATAAATAAATGTTGGTGAGATATGTAAATGTAAGAAAACTAGTATTTTAAGTTATTTATTTACAGATAAATATTTATTTTATATGATTAAAATTTATAACGAATATTTTAATTTATACATTACATAGAATAAATATTTATTTTATATAACTTAAATTTATAATATATAAATACTTCTGAATATATAAATTATATTATTATATTATAATTAAAATTCGTAATAAATAAATATTTTTGAACATATATATTATATTTTAAATTTATAATAATCAATTATTAGAATACAATGTTAATTTTTAATTATTGATAATTTCTTTTAAAAAATATTAAAATTTAATTTAGAATTAAAGATATTGAGAATAATAGACTGAAAGAGATAAGAGGTTAAAAAAAATTCTAAAAGTGCTATTGTTCAATATAGTTATTCTAATTTATATAGAGAAAGGATAGATAAATAATTTTTAATATATAAATTATATTCTAAATTTATAATAAATAATTTAAAGTATGATATAAAGTTATTTTTAACTATTAATAATTTATTTCACCAAAAAAACTATTGGTAATTTTAAAAAAAATTATTGAAATTTAATTTAGAGATAAAGATAAAAAAAGATAAATTGAAAGAGATAAACGATTAAAAAGATCAAATATATAAATACATAAATAAAGAAAAATGAAGATAATTTGAGATGGTTGAGATAGAATTTTTTTGGTAGTTGCAAGAGTAATGTGTCAAACACATATTCAAATGAGAGAAAAAATAAAATATTGAAGATGTCTAATTGAGCGACTAGAGAGAGTGAAGGTCTCACTCTCCAAATTGTGTATTTAAATACTGGTTGTATTAATCATGAGTATGTTATTTTCTTCATATTCAAATTAGGTTAAACATATAATTTAGTTCCTATATGTGTCCTGGATTCTCAATTTAATCCCTATTCAAAAAAATTATTAAATCGGTCTCTATACGTGTCATGGATTCTTAATTTGATCCTTACTATTCACAAATTCTTAATTTAGTCCTTATATTTGTAGCGCATTCTTAATTTGGTCCTTATAAGTGCAGTGCATTTTTAATTTGATCCTTATATTATAGGGACCAAATTAAGAATGTGTTGTACTTATAGAGACTAAATTAAGAATGTGTTGCATTTATAGAGACTAAATTAAGAATGTGCTACATGTATAGGAACCAAATTAAAAATATGTAAACAATGTCATGATGACATGGACAAATTGAGAATCTGCGACACATGTAGGGACCAATTTGATAAATTTTGTTTGTATAAGAACTAAATTGAGAATCAGCGACACGTATAAGGACTAAATTATATGTTTAACTTTCAAATTAAATTCTATTTTATTTTAGAGTTTAGTGGTCATGCACTGACAATATAAAATAATTTTACACTGTCATCCAATCACAAACTACCATTTATTGTAAGTTTGTTGACTTTTTTAATAAATACTTTAAAAGTCATATTAATGGTAATTTTTTATTAGAAAACTTTTTACACTGATAATGCATGACTATTAAACTCTTTATTTTATGTTCTATCAAATTCAATTATTCTTAAAATATTATTGTTAGAATTTATTGTTATTTTTAAATTTAAATCAAATTAAATATTATTTTTTATATTTTTATAGTAATTTAATTTATCAAAAGAATATAATACAATCATTTTTATTTATAAAATTAAATAATTATATATATATATATAGGGAATGTATCAAGTGAGAGGATTTTTTTTATGTGAGAGTGAGAGGAATAGATATTAACCATTAAATCTTATCATGAATGGTCAAGATTAAAACATACAAAGTCATATGAGTTTTTTAAAAAATCACATGACTTTTTAAGTGTCATATGACATTAAATCTTGACCCTTCATGTATGGTTATATGGCCAGGATTAACTCCTCTTACTCTCATATAAAAATAACTCTCTCACTAGATATGTCCCTAATATGGGGCAAGATCCGTTGACAGTAGATGTAAGAGTTAGTCAAATTACACTTTCAATAACTTTTTGTATAATACAAATTTAACCAATCCAATCGTTGAATTTGATGATATTATCTTTATGATTATGTATATCAAATTTCACATCATTTGGACTTTTCTAAATATGTTATCTAATATTGAATATTTACATATATTTTAATATCATATTGCACGTTAAAATAAAGTAATTTAATTAACTATTAAATAGTTTTAGAATTGTACGAAATTTCGCATACTTAATCTAATTAATAAGAATATCAAATTCAACAGTTGGATTAGTTAAATTTGCATTATACAAAAAGTTATTGAAAGTGTAATTTGACTAACTCTTACACCTGGTGTCAACAGATCCTGTCCTTCCTTATATATATATATAATATTTACCCTACATAATGCTAGTTATTTTTACAAATTATAATGACAGATAATTATGAGGCTTGATACTGCTATTTTTTGTCACACAACATGATACAACTCATTATGAAAAAATAATCTGGATCTTCTACAAAAGTAAAAACAAAGGAAAAAAAAAAACTTGAGGCAACTTTTGTAGAGAATAATAACAGATGTGATTTTTATTACGTGGGGCAAGTTAAAGTGGCTAGACTGCATCTTGCACAATGCCCCATTTTGTGTTGTTAGACAAAGCACATAACTGGGAACTTCACGCCGCAACACAACATAACACAACACTCCCATTTTCACCTTTTCCCTCGTCGGAGAGAATAGGGTGGCGCATGCACACACACACTACACAGCTTTAGACACAAAGGCCAACCCACTTATGATCTCTCTCTCTATATATATGTACACTATCACACGTTATATGATGCATAGATAGACACATAAGGCACCAGTCTCACACGTTGTAGAGCTACATACATAGGGAGCTCAAATCTCAATGGCCCTTCAGAGACACTGAAAAGGAAGCAAGGGTGGGTTCTCATTCTTTTAACTTGCACTTTTTGTTTTTGATGTGTGTGTGTGTGTGTGTGTGTTTTATGTTAGTCTCCTCTGACTCAGAGACAGAGAGATAGAGAGAGAATCAAATTCACTCCAACTATGATATAAAAAAAATGAAAAAAGAAATGATTTTAAATGTGTTTTGATCTCATAAATCGCCTTGAAACATGTCCTTTTACATCTCCATTCCAAACCTTCAATTTCTAGCTCTCCTTTTCTCTCTCTATTGAGAGTTGAAATGTTATGATTTTGGTCTTCGTTCTCTCACTTTCTCTGTTTGACGTGGTTTGTGATTGTTCAGAGAGCAGCACATTCAATGAAGCTTTTGGTTTTTGAGTTTTTGGGAGTGGATCAAGTTGACCCCAGATCTTCAATTTGTTTGATTGTTGCAAAGTGTCATCCTTTCTTTTGATCAATATCTTGGGTTGCCACTTGGTAGTGTGACTTCAACAGTTCAAGTTGGTTATCTTTTGTCATTAAGAAATGTTGACTTGCATAGCGTGTACCAAGCAACTCAATAATGGATCTCTTCGCCAAGAAGAAGAGGAAGAAGCTGTGCACACACCCAGCACCAGGCAAGCCATCAAGGCTCTCACTGCTCAGGTGAATTGACCATTTTCCTTGTATTCCTGATTTGGCTTATTACTAAATCTTAAAGCAGTAAGAACCCACCTCTTCAATTATGTAACTCTTCATACTTAGGATTCTAATAGCCTAATAGTAATACCAAGAGAACTAGAAGGATTCAATTTTGTTTTTGTGTTGTCTTTTCACTTTTTTTTTACTTAAGAGGGGACTATGGCGACAAAGGGGTGGTTTTGTGTTTCAGATCAAGGACATGGCGGTGAAGGCTTCTGGGGCCTATAAGAGCTGCAGGCCTTGCTCAGGATCTTGCAATGGTAACAGGAATAGGAAGTATGCAGACTCAGATATGGGGTCAGATTCAGCAAGGTTCAACTGGGCCTACCGCAGAACTGGGAGCTCCAATTCAACCCCAAGGATGTGGGGGAAGGAAGTGGAAGGTGGTAGGGTGAAAGGGCTTTCCAGTGGGGAAGGAACACCAGCATCAGTGAGTGGACGCACTGAGTCAGTGGTGTTCATGGAGGAGGATGAGCCTAAGGAGTGGATTGCACAAGTGGAGCCTGGTGTGCTTATTACTTTTGTTTCATTGCCTCAGGGAGGGAATGATCTCAAGCGGATACGGTTCAGGTACTACTACTACTACTACTACCCCTCTTGTGTGTGTTTGGAGATTGCACATTTGGGGGAGTGTAAGCACATGCCTTGTCATGTGGTAGAGGCAACTCGCTTTTTAGCCAATGTGACTTTGTCCTTTGTTGTGGTTTAAAATCTCCCTTATTCTTTGATCTGGCAAACTAAGTACATGTTTGTTTGGGAGTGATCACATGCTTTTCAAAGGCTGTCTGGATTCTAAATTGGCAGGATCTATCTTGTTTCTATTGTGCCTCTTTGGAGGACCTCAGCTTTGTTCCATTGTCAGTAACTCATGCTTGGCTGGTGGTAGTAGGCCGGGACAAAAGCAAAAAGGATTTTTATCTTCTAGCCTGATCATTCAAATGCACTTCCTCCCTCTAAAAAGAAAAAGGGAAAAGAAAAAAAGAAAAAAAGAAAAAAGAAAAGAAAAGAAAGGAACTTGTGCAAAGAAAAAGCCAGGCTTGGTTTTGTGCCACTGCTAGAGTAATATTCATTTTATGAAATACAAGCAAATTTGTCACCCCTCTCCTGTTCTGAATAAAAAAAAGAAATTAAATACAATAATTATAATTTATAAAGGGATATTAGAAGGGTGTAGTCAATCATTAATAGTTTATGAATATGAAATTCTACTTTATTGATATTGAATAGTTTCATTAGTTTAACTGAGTTAACAGGAAGTCCTTCTTGAAAGGGGTAAGTGTCCTTTGGGTTTTTGTCATTAGACATTTAGACTCATAACTTCAGGATCATCTGTCTTTCATGAAAGTTTAGGGTTCTTTTAAGCTAGTCTCAGAAGTCAGAATTGAATTGGAAACAATCAAGAAGATCATGAATCTTGAATCAGTTAAGACTTCTGAGCTGTGGAAATTCAAATTATAACAATATGGATGCTGTGGGAAGAAAACTTTTTCTTCTAAAATTCACCTGCTTTTTTATTTTCTTAGTTGTAACCACCTGAAGCAATTGCCTTATGCCTATTGGACTCACTTTTAAAATCACAATCCAAATCTTATGTTGGATTTATAATTCTGGGCAAAACATCCACAGGTTCATCTTATATTGGTAAATGATTTCTGTACCCCTATTGGAGCACAAGCAGCTGTTCATTTGGGGTGGGGAGTGGGGGCTCTTTGTGGACATTTTGAAATGTTTTTACAGTACTATAACCTGCCAAGTTTTTTTGTCTGTCCTTGAATATCAGTTGTCTAGTCCCAAGTGTTTTTTGTGCCAGTCAATAATACAGCTTGAAAATTTTTTAATGGAGGGAAATGTACTAGTATGTGGTGTCACATTACCTTTTTTTTTTTAAGCCGTATGGTGATTGTACTAATTATTTTATTTGATATATTTGATCAGTCGTGAAATGTTTAATAAATGGCAAGCTCAGAGGTGGTGGGCAGAGAATTATGACAAGGTCATGGAGTTGTACAATGTTCAGAGGTTCAATCAGCAAGCAGTTCCCCTTCCAACCCCACCTAGATCTGAGGATGAGGTGAGCATACAGCTTTTTTTAATTTGTTGTTAAGAATTGCATGATTAAACTTCTTTTCCCCAGGAATTCATTCAGCTTACATGGTATCCTTAGAATCAATCACAAATTCCTTCGAACTCATACTTGAGGTCTGAACTTGAGATATTTGGATTAGAAACCTGATTCTTGAATTAGTGAGAAGTGCATAAGGATTGGCTTCCTACTTAATGTGTAACCCATTAATTACGTGATCAGTTCATTTATAATATTCTGTTTTGGTGAATTTGCTACATTGATTTATTTTAGTTGGTGTTTATACAACTTTCCCTTTTGTTTTCAGAGCTCAAAGATTGAATCTGCTAGGGACAGTCCTGTCACTCCTCCACTCAGCAAAGAGCGCGCACCCCGTTGTTTTCATCATCCAATGGGAATGGGCTACTCCTCATCAGATTCACTGGATCACCAACAAATGCAACCTCACCCTTGCTATGAAACAAGCGGTCTGGCATCAACGCCTAATCTTTCCAACATTAGTGCACCAAAGACAGAAAGATCATCCATTGATGGTTCTGTAAGGACCAGTTCATCGGAGAGGAAGATCACTCGGGTGAGTTTTCAATCAGCAATGCCAGTGATATGGAAACTGAATGGGTTGAACAGGATGAACCAGGAGTATACATCACTATCAGAGCGCTGCCAGGTGGCACCAGAGAACTAAGGCGTGTTCGGTTCAGGTACACAGAAATCATTAGTGTGGAAAATAAATTACTTTTAATGCAACAGCTTTTTAATTCTTTGTTACTAATTATCTTCACTGGTGAATGGTGTGAAAGCTTGCTCATACTCTTGGATTTTTTACATTTGTTTAATTTTGGTAATTTAGTTTACATTTAGTGATTTGATTCTATGATCTACTTTTATTATGCTTTTAAGCCTTATGGAGTGAATAAGAAATGAAGCCAGTTTTGGATGTAGCTCCTTATGAACTAAGTTTTTGATTTATCCCTTTGATACCTTACTCTTAAGTCTTAACAGCTGGATTGCTTAGTCATCAAGTTTGATTTTACCATGAATAATCACATTCATTTAATTCAAAAAAAAATTTCTTCATTCTTTTACACAGCCGAGAAAGGTTTGGAGAAATGCATGCCAGATTGTGGTGGGAAGAGAACCGTGCTAGGATACAAGAACAATACTTGTGACTGTGACTATAGAAGAGCCTTTACACAGACCACTGCTTCAGCAGGCTAACACAGTACAACTTGAAAGCTTTACAACAGTATTGTGCATTCTAGATCCAGTTGTTACCTTCTTTCCGGCGGATAATTTGCATGTAACTACAACTTTCAACTTTGTAGTTCACTTTAGCTGTGGAGAAATGCAGATGTTGGGAAATATTAAACTATTATAGTGATATTTTAGTTTTAGTTAAAACTTGTTCCTGCCAATGTCGGTCAAATGTTTTCCATCTTGTATGAATTTTGAACTATTCCAAGTGAGATACCAAGTTTGGTTCTGTCAAAATGGTTAAGCTGAAAATATAGTGCTGTAGATTGAAAATCCTACACAGAACAAATCACTGGAAAGTTGGTAGCAAAGTACATGGTTTCTTTCAAAGCATTAGGAGACGTCTAATTTCATGGCTGTCATGATGATAGGACAAGAGGGGTAGGTAATACGATCGAATTCAAGCTTAGAAAATGTAAGCTTAAGGGCTAACACAAGTTTACATAGTGGGGCACGTCCAAGGCAGTGCTGTTTCCTTTGTCCTTAAACCTAAGTATGAATCTAGACTAATCTTAAATGTAATTTTGATAACATGGTGAGTTGCACACATCATAGTTTTTTGAGGTAAGAAATAGTTACCTTTGTGTTGATTTCACCGTAATTTTACTCTCTTCATGATTTTCTATCACCAATCCAAAACAAACTATAAATATGTTCATACTCCTTATCATAGGCGGATTGGCCCAAGTTTCTTCCGGGTGGGATATTGCAGGAAGAACTTATTATGCATGTCGCCCCGAACTAAACATAGATTTATTCCCCTTCCTTTGTCTCTGGACCCTCTGGCTTTGAAATTCAAGAAGTGTTTGGGTAAATAATTAAGTGCTTATTCAATCAGAATTTGACACACGTGAGCGATTATTTAAATAAACTTATTTTCACGAGTTTTATATGTACTGTGAATCGTAAATTAGTTACTTATTTTCGGTTAATTATATTAGATAACAAATTTCATAATATATTTTTCAATTACAAAGTGTGTGTTTGGAAATCCATTTGAACCACGTTGAACAGAACCTTTTTGACATTCCAATGCACAAACAGAGAAGGAACTATAAGATGAATTGGAGTTACGTTCAACTGAAGTGATAAACGCGTCTTAATCCTAACTAGTTACAATTTTTGTTAGGTAGACACTGTTTATACTGTTTAGGTGTTCTAGACGACACTTTCAGCCTGGTGGGCTAGCACTACTAATTCCATATTTGAGAACACGTCAGTTTATTAGCATGTGCAACTTCTTAAATACAAATGGTCTTACTAATTTTTGAACATAAGATCTAACCTAATATTATAAATTTAGTTTAAATAAATAAAGATCAAAAGGTAATAATAAAAAGGAAAAACCTTAGATGCAGTTTCTTAGGTGTTTTTTATGTTGTTCTTCAATAAAAAATGGAGTTTCACCTCAGTAATTTATATTGATCTTTAATACATACAAATTACCAAGGTGAAATTCTAATTTTAATTAGAAAACAACACCAAGCCTTTGTTTGGTAGAGAGGAGAGAAATATATAGGAAATAAATAAGGAAGAAATAAATTAAGAGGTGAGAAATAAATGGAAAATAATTTGAAATTTTAGGTTGTTTGGTAGGAGAGAAATAGATGAGGAATAAGAGAGAGATAAATAGATGGATGATGGTAGGTGAGAAATAGAGTAGAAATAAGTAATGAGGCCCACCAAAAAATTCAAAAATTTCTCCCCTATTTCACATGTACCAAACGGAGGAAGTTTTTAAAATTTTAAAAACCTCCTCTCCTCTCTTTGCCTCTCGTCTATAACAAATAGATGCCAAAAACACCTAAGAAATTGCACCTAAGTTTTGTCCTAATAAAAAATAGGCTAATAAGGTGGTACAAACCAATGCAGACCTAGTTTGTATGAACTACTTAACTTTCATCCCAAGTTGGAAATGACCCAATTATAATTATGTCATATTCAAATTAGTCTATTGAATTTCACTTATTTCAACACTACCAAATTCAAGGTAAAAAAACTTGATGAATGATGAAACTAGAATAAGAAGACACAAAAAAGGAAGGCACTAACTAGTACAACCATTGATTATATCTATAACTAATTTTTGTTAGAATTAATTATGTGAAATAAATTTTATGTTTGTATATATTAGGTGAAAAATGATTTTAGAATAATGTATTTGGTTTGAATTGTACAAAAAGAATCACTTTTTATTGTAAATTTACAAAAAAAGGAAATCAAAATAATGTTTTAGTTAGTTTTATATTCAAAACAATTGATTGTTAAGAACAATATAAAAAAATAATTAACTAAAAAAATAAATTACAATCACAAGTCTAAAAATATTTCATATGATAAAAAAAAATTATTACAAATTTAATATCATACAATGACACACTTGTACTACACACACATATATGACCTGTGTGTTGCATAGGCCACGTTTACATTTTTTTTATTGTAAACATATAAGAAGTATTTATAAGTATTGTTATAAATTTTTTGAGGGATTAAATTGTTAAAAACTAGAAAGGTTACTAATTTTTAGAAAAATAAATTTAAAAATTCATTAGGTTTAAAAAATATAAAATTTTAATTGTAATAAAAATGTTTCTTAAAGTGTGAAAACAACTTAAATATTTAATGGAAAAACTTTATACCCATATTTGTAAGATACTGTCAAATTCTTCAATAAATCATACATTAAGCCATACATCATGTAACACCCCAATGTTTTTCTTTAATTAATATGTATTGTAATTAATAATATAATTATTTTCTATTTTTTTTTAATAAAATGGTATTTTGGGAAAGAGAAATATTAGGCCTTTAAAATGAGGTTTTATAATTAGAATGTTTTTAAATGTTTTAAGACCTTTGTATTAGGCTTAGTTTTCATAAGCCAAAAATTAGCTTTAAGAATCTTTTAGGCTTCTTGAAAACCTAACCCTTTTCCTCATTCTTTCTTTTGCCTTTGTGGAGATACCGTGTCGTCAGAGCCATTACAGTCAAGGAGTGAGGAACCATAGAAAGACGTTGCTGCACCATTCGCATCCTCTTGCCGAAGATTGCCTCTTTCAAGGTAAAGGGGAGTGAGTTATCTCGCTCATGAGTATGGCTGTGGTAGTGGGTAGAGGGGTTGGCCGTAGACCCCAATTGTTTGTAAATTGCATGACTGTGTGTAAAGGAAAATGAAACTTTTCCCAAATCATTGGTGTGCTTTATCGTAATTTTTTGTTTAATTGTGAATATGGACTGTCGTGGATTGTTTTTACTTTTCCTCTTGTGCCAGAGTTAGGGATTTAATGGATTTTGAGGAGATTACGAGTGAGTGAGGAATTCATAGGATAGATTGACCATTAAGAAAGGTAATAAGAGAAATTAGGAGTTAATTAACTTATTGGGAGTGTTTGGAAACTAAGAAAAGTCATGGGTTGCACTTTTGGCAAACCTTTGCAATTTGAAGAAATCGTAGTTGGTGCTAAGTGCCAGAATTTTGGTGCTGAGCGTGAGAAAGACAAAGAGTTCTTTGGAGGTTTCGCGCTTAGCGTTAGGATTGGTGTTGAACCTGGGGAGGCAGAGAGCAACCCCTAGTCCTCTGAAGGTTTGACGCTAAGCGTGAGTATGATAGTGAATTCAATGTATGAGTGACGCTAAGTGCTAGTCTTTTGGCACTAAGCGTGAACCTATTAGAGAGTGAGTCTAAAAGTAAAGTGAAGTGGCGTTAAGTGTGACCCCCTGTGACACTAAAGATTATGTTGTGGACCTTTGATGCCTATGCATTGTATGATTACCATTGCTTTGATGCCTTGTTGAATTTACATCCTATGATTGTTACTTATCTTGAGAAAATTGAGCATGATATGAATTTGTGTTAATATTTTATGATAAAAACCTATGAAATGATGTGAGCATTGTGTGTGATCATGCATCATGACATTGAGTCAAGTGGAGAAAGAAAGTATGTAAGAATTCAGCTGGTGGAGGCTTGAATAAGTTGTCTAAGCCTAGCCTTAGGGGTGATACTTGGTGTGAAAACTCCAATGACTTATGCTGATCCCATAGAGCTGGAGTATACTAGCAAAGCTAGGTAATCCTAACTAGTCACCAGGGAATATCATATTAGTTAAGGGTGCAAAAGCCAAAGGCATTGGTATCAATGATGCTTTTTATAACTGTACACTTACTCCTAGTCTACTTTTCGATATGAACTTAGATTGGTACCACATGTGTATAAAAAGTATAAGTTATGTGACATTGCATTACATATGTTTCTATGTTTTTAATCCTTAATGTTATTCAAATTATGCATGTATTGTGTCTTCTACCTATTTTCATTGTCATACTTTAAGCATGATGTGAGTTGTATCTCACTCTCTTGTTTTTTGGTATTTTTCTGTCTATGTTTATGATACACAGGTGATGTCTAGTAGGATCCTGAGGAGAAGTCTTAGAGTAGAGGCATTGGTCTCGTTGCAATTTATTTTACTGTTGCTTGGGTTTGGTATGCTCTGATAGGATGTGACATCGGAGCTTGGTTGTTTACTATTTTATATCTTTAGCTTTTGAACTTAGCATTAGTAATTTTATGGTTTATTTCCAAAGACTTGTATGACCAACTATGGACCACCATCTTTTTATTAATCAGTAAAGTGTTTTATGGAGTTTAAATTGCTATGAGTTATGCATGTGCTATCATTTATCGTGTGAAGAGAACGATTTTAAATTACTGTTTTGTTTTGCAAACAACAAATATATAGTATATTTCCATAATATTTATTTAATAATTAGCTTTGGGGTAAAGGGTGTCACACATCAAGCCTATGTTTTCATAAATTTCCTTATTTGATTTCATAAAAAAAATGTTCATCCCCATAAGTTTTATTTTATATATAATATAATTTCTCTATTTCTATATTAATAAATTTACATAAAATATCATAGAATAAGAGAAAATTAAAATTTATAAGTAAAAGAAAATTTTCAATAATTTACACCATTGAGAAGATAATAAATAAGAAATGAATAGGGATTTACGTAAAAATTTGATTTCAAAAATTAGTTTTATTCATATATATATATATATATATATATATATATATATATATAACACATTTATATTAAATTATTATTATTATAACAATAAATTAAAGAAATTTAATTTCACCCTAATAATTTACATATTAATGTAGTTTTAGGTAAATTGTTCTTTTTCGTGAGTTAAGTATAAATTTTCATACTTGATTTCATAAAAAGATATTCATTCCCATAACTTTTATTTTATATGTCAATAAATTTACATATAAATATTAATATATAAAAGAAAATTCAAATTTACATAGAATGATTTGCCTAAAATTTGATTTTGGACATTAATTTTACTTATACTTTCTATGTTAGATAAAATAAAACTTTCAATAAATTAATTAAGTTAGAGGATAGTAAGCAAGAAAAAAAAATACTTGTATTAAATTATTATAATAATGAATTAAAAAAAATAATTTTACTCTAATAATCTAGATGTTAATGTGATTTCAAATAAATTGGTCATCCCCGTAAGTTAAGTCTAAATTTTCCTACATGATTTCGCAAAAAAAAAAAATGCTATTTCCCATGACTGTTATTTTATATATAGTTTTTATTTTAGTAAATTTACATATAGATATCAATAACAGAAAACATAAATTTACGTAGGTAAAGAAAAATCTTCAATAATTTACATAATTGATAATATAATAAATAAGGAATGAATAATAATTTTCCTAAAAATTGATTTTGACATTAATTTTAACAATACTTTTTATGTTAGATAAAATAAAACATTCAATAAATTAGTTAAATCAGATGATACTAAGCAAGAAAAAACTACATTTACATGAAAATTATTATAACAATGAATTAAAGAAATTTAATTTCACTCTAATAATTTAGATGTTAATGTAGTTTCAAGTAAGTTGTTCATTTTCATGAGTTAATTGGAAATTCCCCTAACTAATTTCATTAAAAAAGGTTCATATCATGAATTTTATTTTATATATTATTTATATACTAATAAATTTACATGTAGATATCAATGTATAAAAGAAAACTTAAATTTACATAGGTAAAGAAAAAACCTCAATAATTTACATAAGTGAGAAGATAATAGATAAGTAATGAATAATGATTTGTCTACAAGTTGATTTTTTCCATTTCTCTAAAGTTTGGATTAGATGAAGGCCCATAAATTAATTTTAGATATTAATTTTACATATACTTTCTATGTTAGATAAAACAAATCATTCAATGAATTAATTAAGTCAGGTAATAATAAGTAAGAACAAAAATGCAATAATATTAAACTTATTATAACAACGAATTAAAGAAATTTAATTTCAACTTAATAATTTAGATGCTAATGTGATTTTTGGAAAATTATTTATTTTTTAAAGACTTCATGAAAAGCAAAATTTATTTTTTGTTTAGTTACAACTATAAAAAGCACTCTATTTTCAAAACAACTTTTTATAATAATTAGAAATATGTTTTTTTAGAAATTTCTAAAGCTTAAACACTTTACAAATTTTAAAAGTGAATTTATTTTTAGAAAAGTGATTTTTCATGAAAAAAGATGAATCAAATAGGCTCGTAATATTTAATATTTAATGTGAAAACATGTTGAAAATGACGAAAAACCGTTTATGACTTATTAGCAATATTGTTAGTTATTGTTTACAATAAACGATAATAGTCTACAGGCAAGAAAATACCAAACATGGTCTATAGATGATGTTGGAGACCCATAACACTTGGTGATGATTTCTCTTGAAGAAGACAAACAGATGAAACAGGTGATTAAAAGATCATCTTGGACTTGCTAAACAATTCAGCTGATAGATATAAATAGTATGAAAAAAACGAATAGAGAAAAACTTAAAAGATGAGAGAAATTGCTGTTTCAATACACGGTACTATTTTTGGTGATGTTCCATGTACATATATATTTTGCTTAAAGAGAATAACATCCTTTTGAATGAAATATCTTCCTTGTTGATAGAGTTCTAACTTGTTGCAGGTGGTCTCTTCTTGGTGCTATAATGTATGAAATGCTAGTCGGATATCCTCCATTTTACTTTAATGGTCCCGTAACAACATGCAAAAAGGTTTTTCTCTTTCCCCCCTTCTTCCTCCTTCTCATTAATTCTTGTCCAGTGTAAACCATATCGATTAGCCTTCATCAAAATATAGTGATTCTTTCACAGCTATACATATTTATCCACGCAAGGCTCAAGATTACCCACCTCTGATGCATATACAATTTGTATGGTAGCAATGAAACTGGATGATTTCAAAAGATATTGTTTTCCATAACGGAATTAAAATGTAGTTGGTATTAAATAATAAAAATAGGCTTAAATATCTTCTAAATTCTTATAAATATGACTTTGTATAGTTTTAGTTCCTATTTTTTTTTCAAACTTTTAGATCCTGGCATTTTATTAGTGTTTCCCCTTAATTCTTCTTGTTCACTTTTGCTAATTTACTATTGACGTAGTTAACAGAGTGACACTTTGGTCACGCCATGATTCCACTGGGTAACAAACTAACAATGTTGTTAGCGATTTCATTCGGTAACAAACTAACTGGTGTCGTTAGCGGTTGTTACAACAAGCGCGAGGGAGACCTGGGAAGAGCTTAAACAAGTGCTAAGGGTCACCAGCGTGGGTTGTACTTAATGAGACCAAATTGTTGGTTGTTTTGAAGCCTAATGAAGGCGATAAAAAGCCCAATTTAGGCGCAAGAGTTGAGCCTAATAGGCTTGGGTATGAGTTTCGCATGAAGACCAGTTACTGAAATGAGGAGGAAAATCATGCTTTTGATTGAGAGGGCAACGTGGGTGCTTATAGGTAGGAGATGTTGTCAAAGTTGTGGAAGCTCACAACAGTGTTCACAAAGTAAGAGTTGGAGCCTATGCCTAAGGTGAGGCACAAAGGGAGCTTCACGAGGTGCTTGTGGTGATTGGTGAAGCAACCAATGAGGGATGAGGCTATAGTAGCGACGATTAAGTCTCTGCGGGTGTTTTCAAGGCAGGTCACATAGCTCTGGGTAATTAGGTCAAAGTTGCATGAATTGTCAAGTTGAAAGACATGGATGGATGAATTGGTGCATGCGGAGAAAAGGACGAACATGTCAAAACAAAGAGGAAAACAATTGAAGCTAAAGTAGGTGCCTCTAGGGTTGGAGAGGATGGAGCAGTTGATGGGAGGATGTGGGCCATGGTGAGGGAAATGATTATGCTAACTCTAAAATTTAACCCTAAACCTATGTTGGGCGTGTTCTAGCACAACTTTAATGTAATTGGACATGTAACCTTACTAATATGATATGGTGTGGTTGAAGTGTCACTCTGTTAATTGTGTTAGCAAGAAACTAATAAAAGTTAATTGTAAGGACTAAAAGGAAGCACTAACAAAATGTTAAGAATCTATAAATAACAAAAAAATTTGTAGAGACTAAAATCAAACAGAGTTATATTTGTGGGGACTTAGAACATATTTAAGTCACAAAAATATAAAAAAAGGGTTAAATAGTGTATCGCTAACATTCCTAGTATCTAATTGTAGGAATTAAATTATACTTGTCAATTTTTATATCATTTACTTTTATACTATAAATCTGAATCCTCATCATTGCACAATAGTGTTTTTAGAAGTTATTTCTACTCTTATTAAGTGACATGACTTATCCTAATATTATATATTGAACATTTAATTTTGTTTTTTTATTTCCTTCAAACATATTTTTTAATTTTAATTTCAAATCTAATTTGATTTAAATTTTAAATTTTGATATACTGTATCAAATTGAAGATATTTTTCTTGTTTAGATAAACTAAAATTTAAAATTATCGTAGTCTTAATCAATCTTGATATACTCTTACATTATAAATTAAAATACTCATTTTGAAAAGTGAGACTTTCACTCGCTCTACTCTTTCGCTTAAATATTCTCAGTACTGTCTCTCTTCTCTTTTTGGATGTGCATTTTATACATCTCCCCCACAACTAGCCAAAAACATTATTTTTCAACCATTTCAAACTACTTTTATTTTATTTTATTTGTATACTTGATTTTTAACTGTTTATTTCTTTTAATCTATCATTTTTATCATTATTTCTAAATTGAATCTTAATAAATTTTTTAAAAAATTATCAATAATTAAAAATAATCTTGTATTACAATTTAAATTATTTATCATAAATTTTAGAAATTAATTTGATATAAGTTTTTACACTTACAAAATTCATAATGGCCAAATCGATGCTCATCAGTAAATAACCACGTGTTGGTTTCAAATTATTTGTGAATCCTTTCAAATGATTCGCAAATTTTGGTTTAAGCGAAGGGCATAACCGTAGTTTAGTCGAACACTCTGAGGCACAACACATTACATGAGGCATTCTAGGATTTAAGATTTTTTTTTTTTTCTTTTTCCCTCAAAACTAAAGTCATTGTCAAACGTTTTCAAAACCCTCACTCTGTTGCTCGAAGCCGCTTTCTTTTCTGTTCTTCGTTTCTCTCTCTGTTTCGATTGGGAAGAACAAAACCCTACCCATCTCTTGATTTTGGTCTTGACAGCCTCAAGTTTTGTTTTTTCACCGTTGTGTTGGTGTTTTGTCTTCTGGGTCGGGTCCTTTTGGGTTTTGGGTGCAATGGTCCCTGGTTCCAGAGCGGAGGGTGGTACTGGTACCCACTTGCTCTCTGCGGGAGTGCGCAAAACCATTCAATCCATCAAGGAAATCGTGGGGAATCATTCTGATGCTGATATCTATGTCGCCCTTAAGGAAACCAACATGGATCCTAACGAAACCGCTCAGAAATTGCTCAACCAAGGTTGGTGGTGGTGCCTTGGTGGGGCCATTTTTTTTTTTCCTTTTTTTATTCAATCTTGTTTTGCGTTTTTGGGTTTTGAGTAGTGTTGGTTTGGTTCTTGGATTTTGATTGATGGGGTTCTTGTTTTTGGCTCTCGTTTGTGTCCCCTCTTGTGGGGTTTTGGATTGGTGGAGAATGTTTTGTGAGGTTGGGGTGTTGGTGTAATTCACGTGTGGGCTGCATTTTGGTGTTTAATTTGCCGGTGTGAGAATAGGGGTGTTAAGAGTTTGGAATGGTTTTTCTTGGCTTGATTTTTGCAATGGACTAGGTTGAGCATTTTGGTGGTGGTGATGGAGCTTAGTTTGGTCAGAAAAATCAACGTTTCTTTGGTTGTCTATCTTTTTTTTTTTCTTTTCTTTTGTTGTTGCTGCTTGATTGCAAGGTTTCAAATTGCGGTTGTGGTTATCGTTGATATTGCAGAAATTGTGGACACATGCGGCTAATGCGACTGTAATTGTGGTTGCTGAGACTCCAAAAATGTTGCGGCCGAAATCCATGCCATAGGCTTCAAAAACCCATTTTTACTCCTGAGGCAACATTGTTTAGGTTTTTTTTTTTTTTTGGGTAAAATTGTGATTTCTCCACCATTTTCTAATGCACTTATTGCTTCAGAAACATAATAGGATTTGGAATCATTCTTCCTTGAACATTCCAGAAAAAATTACCTCTTTTTTGACCTCTATTATTGCTTCCTTGATTGATGGTGATCGTGTGCATAAACAGTGACTTGCTATTAATCATGAAATTCTTCAGTTTTGTGTGTGTGTGTGTGTCTATGTATATATTTATTTTTGAGTGTTTATATGTGCAGTATAAACTATTTAGTTTGTATTATAATATTTAAAATAGCGATCATCCCACTATTCCACTATAGCATTTTCAGAGTTGGCTGCTACGCACTACTATCCGAGATTATTGATAACTATGCGTGAGTCAAAATGTCAAATTGGGTTGTTTGGTGTCTGAATGGTCTGGGAGAGGAATATTCAGCTTAATTTTGCCTAGAGTCCCAGACATTACATTGTCTAATGTAAATATTTTAAATATAATGTGCTTCCCTGATGTGCCTAAATGGCTATTGTGTGAATGTGAGTACCCATTGATGTGCATTGCAATAAATAATTAGGTGGTGTAAATTAGTTATGCTTCTGGATCATGTTGTTTCGAACCACGTATGTGATTTTGCAGTTGATGCATGTTTTCTTTTATGTCAGTTTGCTTGTCCTGCTCTAATTGGGTTTGACCATGTCCCAAATTAAGTATTAATTTGAAAGAAAATTAAGCAAAAAAATTTCTCCTAATGTTCATTGTGATTTTATTATTCAGATCCATTTCATGAGGTGAAGAGAAGGAGAGACCGAAAGAAGGAGGTATCAATTCTTGTATACTTTTTGGCTGACTTATTAAATCTGTAGTTACGCATTAAAGAGTAGTGGTTTTCTTATCAGTAATATATTAACATGTATCTGTTATTGCAGGCTCAGAATGTTGGGAACAATGGTTCAGCTGACTCACGAATGCAGTCTGAGAATAGTGGTCAAGCAATGAAATTTCACACCCCTTCTGAACGCAATGTTCGAAGAACTAACTATTCTCGGAGTACTTTACCTGGTAATATACCTGTTTTGAGGGTTAAAAGTGTGATGCCCTAATTAGCATCTTGTTCAGAATGAGCATTCATTTTTTGCTCTCAATAATTTTGTCAATAGTTTTTATTCTTATGTTATTGTGATAGAATATGACCTAATAGGTACTAATATAGCTATGGTGAAGATCCTAAATTTAATTTTAAATTATGTTGCATTTCCAATTCACTTTATATTTGCTTTTTTAATCTGGAGGCTGTGGTTTTTATGCTGCTTTTCTCTTTTCTTTCTTTCTTTTTTTGTTCAGAGAGGGAGGGGGACTTGTTATTATTATTATTATTATTTTATATGAAACCAATTTATCAGTGATATTTTAGTCATCTATCCATTTGAAAATGTTTACTCCTGATGAATAATTTGTGGTTTTCTGTATCAAACCTTCATTTGTATGTGGTTTCAAATAGCTAGATGGATCACTTGTTTTGTATATGTTTTCAAATAACTAAATGGATCACTTGTCTTTTCTTGTATGGTCATTTGCATTATTATATGCACTGATCTTTAAATTCTTTCTAACTATTCAGGCATAAGCAGAGAGTTCCGTGTTGTTAGAGACAACAGAGTAAGTCATATATATAAAGAAGTAAAGCCTCTTTCACAGCAGCACTCAACATCCACCACTGAGCAATTAACTCTAAACACATCTAAAAAGGGGTATGCTCTGAATTTTAGTTTTTATGGATTTAGCAGGATTGACTGATTGCGCTTTGCATATCCAGTGTCAGTAGTTGTCCATATATGCATATCCCTTGCTTTGTAGCCTAACAAACACATTTGGGTTATGTTCTATTGTTCAGAGCTGATTCTGTGTGAGAGATCATAAAAAAGTATGCATACCCTTGAGTTGTGAAAACAATTCTAATAGAAGATTACTAATTACTTAACTAATTACTAATACATGTGACATGAATTATTGTTATGTAAAACCTATGTCATATGCATGCAAACTGATGCAAGGTATGCCGCCACTGATAGAAAGTTAAGAGTTTATGTTTGCTAAAAGGGGTTAGAAATGAATCAAATGATGAGAAGTAATAAACTCATATTGATAAGATAATAATAGAGTAAGTCGAAATTTGTTATTGTATTTCTATCCAAGGTAGTCAAAGGTGAAAGGAGTTTATAACTTTGAGGTGAGAGGCACTGAAAAGCACATGTCTTGCTAAAGAAAGGCATTAAATATTTTGAAAGTATTTAACTATTATACTACATTAAAAACAGAGTGTTGCTCTGTTTTCCCCATAAAACAGAGTGGATCAGGTAGCATAAGGAATGTTGTCTGATACTAGATAGCACCATGAATGAAAGTTTGGTGATGCTGCCAACAGTGTTGTTAAATGGTGGCACCATGGCAGAATGGCGTGGCGGATTTTTTGCCAACCGCCATAGGCAATTTATGAAGGGAGGCCCACTATGGCGGCACCATAGGCTGCAATGGCATGTTTATATGGTGGAATTTTGGTCTTCTGCCATCAGCCATTGATAACACTGGCTGCCAAATACCATTCTTTTGAACTAATGCAATTGACCTTTGAATTCAGACTTGAAAGATATGTTTTATTCGTTTATAATTTGAAAGCAGTATTTGTCAGGGATCACTGTTATGATTTATTTTCACGTAGTTATTGGATAATTGAATTTTGTATATAGCTCATGTGTTATCTTTGTTGCAGCTCATCAGCTTCCACCAATCATAGGTCATCTGGTGCTAGGAATTCATCTCAAGCACCAAATGGTCCTTCTGATTCACATGCTAGGTACTCGAAAGATGCTGTTTCAAATATTATTGACAGAAAAATTGCATCTGAGGATAAGGATAAGCAAGGCATGATTTCAAATGCTGCAGCGGGACGGGTGCAACCAATTAAGCCTAACAACATCCATCAAAATTCTGCATCAGTGGCATCAACCAGTTCTGCTGTTGGGGTGTATTCCTCTTCAACAGATCCAGTTCATGTGCCCTCTCCTGATTCTAGATCATCAGGTGTTGTTGGAGCCATTAGGCGTGAAGTTGGGGTGGTTGGTGTTCGGCGACAGTCTTCAGACAACAAAGTAAAACAATCGTTTGCTCCTAGTAGCTCTTATGCTAATTCTCTTGGGGGAAAAGATGGTACATCTGCAGATTCTTTTCAATCAGTTGGTGCTGTCTCAAAGACTCAACAGTTTAGTCAAACTAATGTAACTGAACCTTCATTATCTGGTATGCCAGTTAGCAGACCGTCTCTGAACAACCAGTATAATAGTAGGCCACATCAGCAACTTGTGGGACATCAAAGAGGTATACTCTTGAAATGGCACTACCAAATTATGATTTTATTTTTTAATCTTAATTTTCAAGAGTAGAATGTTGTAGCTTGCTCTTAGGTAGGGTAAATGGAGCATTTTAGTTCAGTCAAAACAAATGTTTATGTTAGCAATCCAAAACAATTGAGTGGGAGAACTTATTGTGCATTTGTTTAAGCTGTTTTTTTACCTGCTTCAGAGATCTTTGCTTATTGAAATGCATATAGTAACGCATTGTTTGCTTTTTTTCTTTGCATTTATTTTTATTGAAGTGCTTATAATTGGTAAAACTATCCATTTCCTTATCCACATTTATGAGATGAGATAATTTTTGGATAGATTTCTTTTTTATTGTTTGCCACTTTTGTCCATACCTAAAAATTTTATGAGTTTTGATGCAGTTTCCCAGCATAATAAAGAGTGGAAACCTAAGTCAAGCCAGAAGTCAAACAGTAATAATCCTGGAGTAATTGGAACCCCCAAAAAGGCTGCTGCTTCTGCTTCACCTCCTGCAGAAAACTCTGGAGATTTAGAATCAGATACAGCAGAGCTTCAAGATAAATTTTCCCAAGTAAATATATATGAGAACCAAAATGTTATTATAGCGCAGCATATTCGAGTTCCGGAGACTGATCGCTGTCAGCTGACCTTTGGTACCATTGGGACCGAACTTGATTCTTCAAAGCTTCAATCTAAGTATCACTTAATAGGAGCTTCTGAAAAATCAAATGAGGAATTGACTGCAAGGTTGGCATTCTTGTTTTGCTTGTTTTTTATTTTGATTTTTTATAATTTTATGTTAAAGAGTTAATGTTTGTGCCTTGGTACTGAATTTCTTTGAAGTTTGTTATTATTTTGGTTATGTGATATTTTCATATGGTTTAGAAAAAATTTCTAAAGACATGTATTCAATATGTTCTGTTCACACACAGCTAATAAGTGCATGATACTTAGTACGCATTTCCCATAAACAAGATGTAATGTTATTTAACATTTGATGTCAGCTTGACAGTACCTGCTCCAGAGTTGTCCACTGATGATGTTTCTGGGAGCAAACAGGTGGACTTACAGGATGACCACATTAGAAGTTCTGGGTCAGACTCTCCTGCATCTGGTGCTGCTTCCGAGCAACAATTGCCTGATATCAAAGACTCTTCAAACACTCAGAATCTGGACAATTATGCCAATATTGGATTGGTACGTGATAGTAGTCCATCCTATGCACCTTCAGAATCACAGCAGCAAGATTCTCATGACATGCCAGGCTTTGCGGTGAGTTATTCCTTTCAATTCTACCACCATAGTCTATATGTTGAAAGTTTCTTTATGGTCTATGCTAAGTTATTAATGGCTTACAATTGTGTATTCCATGGTATTATGGCCTTGGCAATGAGGGGTCCCATAACAAAGCCTCTGGTTAGGTATTGTGCCTGTGTGGGTTGATTGGCATGTGCCATTGATCATTATATGTTGTGCAGAATCTGCACAATGTTGAAACTATAGAAAGTCACTAGTCAGGCACTGGTTATGACCAAAAATGGTATCTGGTCCAATATGGCTGAAGCGTGGCAGGTCATTCCATAGTAGTCAATAGCGGATAGCAGCACGGAGTGGTCACCCCCCAAAAAACGCTATAGTGGGATAGTGGATGACCGCTATTTGAACCCTAAATCGATTTATATTACACTGTATATATGCTGAAATATAAAGAAAAAATACCTAAAATTAAAAACATTAATAATGAAGAACCAAACAGAGAAGGCTTTGAACTTGCCAGAGATGGGCTGGAAAACTTGCTGGAAACTGATGGGTCAGCGCTGGAAAATGAAGGACCAACCTCTGGACAACAGGAAACTCGCTGGAAAGTCAACAGTGAGCAGTTGAAACAAGGCAGAAGCTGAACAGAGGAAGAAGTCGCAGAACAAAGGAAGAGGAAGAAGTCACAGGTGCTAGGGCAAAAAATAAATAAATGCAGAGTGACGAGAAACATGTGAGAATGAACATGAAATGCATCAGATTTAATATTGATAGAACTTCGCCCAAAAAACCCTAAAACGACACTGGTTCTGATAGAACAGCAATTGATAAAGTAATAAAATCTGATATTGAAAACTGAAATCACACACCATACAGTACACTTGCTGTCAGAGACAAAAGTCTCCTTAGAGAGTATTCTCTGTCCACAAACTGCAAATAGCTTCACACTCCTAATTACACAACCTACTATCATATATATACTCCTATTACATAACTACAAGCAGTTATTTCTACACATAACTGTCATCTTGGAGTTTCTAATACTCCACTGTTTTCTAAAGTAGTTATTTTCTACACACAACTTTCATAACTACCCCTCCTCTCAGTTCCCTGATCATCAGGTTTTGGGGGCAAACTCGACTTTTGGTTCTCCCACACTGTAGCGCCCACATGTTATTTGCCATGATTTTGGCTGTGAAACGTGCTGCGACGGGCAAGTGCGATGTGACTGCCCGTGGAGGAGTGCCACTCCACTCCGCAGCAGCGCAATCGCGGTGCCATCGCCCGTGATTGATAACTAGTAATTCTGTGTCTGTTGTCTGCAATTGTATTTATGTGATTTGCTGCTTGTGTCTTTTAGTATCAAGAAATTGATGTTGTTGATGTTAGGAGGGGCTAGATATGTATTTGTTGCCAGTGATTTATAATCTGGCAAAAAAGAGAAAATAATCACTTATTGTATGTCTGCTTAGGGCCTGTTTGATTGTGATTATAAAAAGTGATTTCTAAAAAATTGTTTTATTTTTAAGAGATTCTTGTATAAACAGAAACTGATTTGTGTTTGGTTATAATTATAAAAAAACACTTTTTTAAATGAAAGTGATTTTAACTTGTTTGGATGTGACAATGTAGAAGTGCTTTTTTTGTTACAAAATTACATAAAGGACCTTATAGGCACTTCTAAAGTAACATGTTTGTTTAAAAAAGCACTTTTTATACATATTAAAAAAATTAAATTAGATAATAGTACAAATACTGAATTAATTAAGCATTTTTATTGCAAATTATTATATTTTTTTCTGTAATATAATTACTTCATATATTTTAAAAATATAATTAAGAATTAATATAGTTAAATATATTTTAAAAATTACTTCATAAATAGTTAAATAATTTTATTAAAAATGATTATTATATTTTTTTATAAACAAATAATTTTATTAATGAAGATGCAAATAGATGATGCACAAGGAGTGCTCATCCATGCACCACAGAAAATAATACACATGTTTTACATTATTGTCTACCACAAAGTAATAAATTTAGGTCCTCCATGCTTCCATTTCAAGATCTCCGGATCTGATCCTTCTGTAATCAAATAAAAAATCAGTAAATAAATAAATCATCACAAAGAAAATATAAGTTCAAAAATATTTACATAGTAAAATCAAAACATTAACATACCTTACTTTCTGCGGCCCACCATTCTTCTGGAGTTGAGATGGTTTTTTTCTTGTTATCCATCCAGGATCAGTCTCTTCCTCAACCATCTTAGCAAATGATTGAAAATCCCCCTTTAAGGAATCTTGTTTGTTTTTTAATTGTACCTTGTCATAAGCACAACCTGTTCTCATGAAATTTTTTCTCTAGATTCTTCTACCCTTCACTAAAATGTGTACGTTCCCAGCAAGTATCTCTTCGATACACACTTCAAAAAAATTTCAGTTTTGTAGTCATCTCATTTTTCAGTATCTTTTTGGGTGCCATTCCAACATTTAGAAAGGTAAAAACATAACCATATTCAATCATCTAATAATTCATGCATAAAGAAGAGAGGGGTCTAAAACAAGTTTGATATCTATACGATAATTCATAGCAGAAATAATGTCCAGGTTGAACTTTCTAAAAAATAATGTTCATTAGACACTACTTACTCAACTAACTAAGCACCTAAATACTGATTTTTTAAAATTGTCAAACATCCCTCTAGGCTACAAAACACAGTATGTCACACAGTAAATCAATTGCAAATATGCACTTAAAATAATAATTTGCTCTTGTTTCGGGAGGGGCCAAAAAGAGAGAAACTCAAGATTTTTGGGGGCCATATATTGCATTGATTTTCTCTACATTGAGGACCAACAAAAGAAAAAGACAGAATAAGGTTACAAAAAGACTGACAACAGGTAGTGCCTAACTTTGCACACAATTGACATGGTGATCAAATTGGACATGCAGCAAATAGGTGTGAATTATAGGAATGTCTGGTCTGGGATCAAGTACAGTACTTAAATATTTAATTTTCATTTATTCATTTTTATCAAAAGAGTAAAGAGTTCCTCCCATCATTCCACATGAATCCAGAGTATGACACACAATAAATCAATTGTAAATATTCACTTTAAAATAATAATCTGCTCTTATTTTGGGAGGGGCCAAAAATAGAGAAATTCATGATTTTTGGGGGCCATATATTACATGTATTTTCTCTATATTAAGGACCGACAAAAATAAAAAGACAGAGAGAATAAGGCTAGAAAAAGACGGACAGCAGGTAATGCCAGACATAACAGTAGACATGGTGATCAAATTGGACATGCAGCAAAGAGGTGTGAGTTTTATGCTTAATTTAGGAATGCCCGTACTGGGATTGAATACAATACTTAAATCTTTAATTTTTGTTTCTTCATTTTTATCTAAAGAGTACAGAGTTTTTCACCTCATGGCTACAATATTTCAGAAGAATCCCTTATCTTTTTTTTTTTATCTCCACAATTTTTAAATCTTTGATTGGGTATCCTCGTGTATATTTATAAAACTAATTCCTTGATCTTAGATGAAGATGGTGATTCTCTCTCAACTACTCATCTCATAACTTCACTTTTCACTTCATTTACAATTTTTTTTCATCAAAATGACCAAATGGAAAAATTAACGGCACCCACCCCACTAACAACAATCAAACAAGTAGAATCAAACTAATAGATGAAGACCCAGACACCATGAACAAACTCAGACATAGTGAATAAACAAAAACGATAATCTGGAAAAAAAATTTAAAACTACAAAATCAATAATAAGAGCATAAACTCACCTGAAGAAAAAACGATGAAAGAAACTCTGCAGGTCAAAGAGGGACAATCATCAGAGCATAGAGTGTATAGAAGAAGAGGGTGTAGAGTGTTATGTCACGAAGGTTAGGTCAAGAGAGTGTAGAGCGTAAACATAGAGAACAGAAGAGGGACAATTAAGTTTTTAACCAGGACAATTTTGTCTAAAATTTATCATTTCAAAAGCTGTGTTTTCCCAAAATTCTCTCTCTTCTACTGCGGATGTATTTTTAGAGAAGTAGCTCCAAGTTGCTTCTGAAAAAAACAGTTTTCTGCTTTTTTTCTGATTCTGATTCTGATTGTTATAAAAGCTTACCCAAACACCTTAAAAAATTCAGTAAGTGATTTTTTCTTATAAAAAAGTGATTTGTTTAGAAAAAAGTTTTAACAAATGCACTCATAATGTTATATAAATAAATTACGTATTTGTTTTGTGCTGTATTGCCTTTTCATTCTCACTTTTAAATTTCCAAACAGGCGTACGATCCTCCAACTGGTTACGACATTCCTTATTTCAGACCCACTATTGATGAAACCATACGAGTGCAGGGTTTTTCATCTCCTCAGGAGGTATAATATATTTATATACTAATATAATATTTGAAGTCATTTAATTGCTTGATTGTAGTTTAATTTATGTGTGCAAGGACACTTTCTCATGATCCAATATGTTTGAATAGTGAGCAGTGGAGTTTACTTGTTGAATGTTAAAGGAGTATTTTTTGTTTTTCCACTATCCATATTTGCAGAGTGATAAAGTTTAGCAAAGAGGGTAAACGCCACTATTGATGAATCAAACTTAAATGAGTATTTCTTGTTCTCAAGAAATACTCTTGAGTATAAAATGCAAACCTACATGGATTAAAATGCAAATCATGGTATAAAATGTTACGCATCAAATCTTAAATGAGTATTTCTCGTTTTTCCACTATCCATGTTTGCAGAGTGATAAAGTTTAGTCACGCAAGGGTGATTTTTAAAATTTACAAGTCTATTAAAACAGTTGACTCAGTTTGACTTCTTTTAATTTTCATCGAGAAAACAACTTTTGATATTCTTTGAAACCTTTTCTAATGTCTATTGATTGTCTGTTTTGTAAAGATCATTTGGTAGAGTATTTCTGCTTTACTTTTTGTGGAGGGATATAATACTTTTGACATCACACACGATGGACACAGTTCTCTCTCTCCCTTTTAAACCTTTAATAAATTCATCGGTTCTTACTTTTTTGGCACACAATATTTGGTGAATGCAGGCTTTGATCTCTCATGCAACCAATAATACTCCTGCTTCCACAATTGCCATGATGCAACAACAGCAACCTCCTGTGGCTCAGATGTATCCACAAGTTCATGTTTCACACTTTGCTAATCTTATGCCTTATCGTCAGTTTCTGTCCCCAGTCTATGTTCCACCTATGGCCATGCCTGGATATTCTAGTAATCCTCCCTATCCTCACCCAACAAATGGCAGCAGTTACTTGTTAATGCCTGGAGGTGGTTCCCATCTTAATGCCAACAACCTCAAATATGGAGTTCAACAGTTCAAGCCCGTTCCTGCTGGAAGTCCTACAGGGTTTGGAAATTTTGCTAACCCAACTGGATATGCCATGATAACTCCTGGTGTGGTTGGGGGTGCGACAGCTTTAGAAGATTCATCTCGAGTCAAGTACAAAGATAATCTTTATGTCCCAAATCCTCAGGTAATGTTCTTGTGCAGTGTTAAAGAACATATTGTTTTCAATGTCAGGAAAAGAAGCATCAACAAAAAACGCAATAGGCTATAAGCTAATTAATCATTTAAACCAAACAAGCACCCAACATTCCTGCCCATTTCTCTTTCCTGCCTCGTTTCCATTCTAAATAGGGTCATCACCAAGGGGTGTGTTCCTCCATTATGGATGTTTTAGTCTTGATTATTACAGCATTATTCAGAAATGGGACTGTTAACATAATTTTTCGTCGTTAATCTCCGTGGCAGATATATCTCATCTGGACCTAGTGCTTGAGCTAATCATGTTCTTCATTGTAGTTAACTCTGGATAGTTTATTTTGCTAGAGTTGATATCATGTCCATTTCTCCTTTTCTTCAGTTGTCAGGAAGGTGCCAAAAGGATCTAACCCTCTGTATAGCATTAAATAGTTTAAGTTGCAAGAAAGTAAAGAATGTAGTACACATTGACTTTGACTCTAGGGATTTGTGCGACGCTTGAAATCTAGTGGGAAATAGAATATTAGGAAAAGATTGGTAAAGCTTGATCCACATGTCATGAATAAATCTCTGCATATTATATCATCAATCAGATCATTTGTTGCTTCCTAAACACGTTTTCCTTCATGATTGCTTCCCCCCTTTCTGTCAGGCTGAGACATCAGAAATCTGGTTACAGAATCCAAGGGATCTTCCTGGCATGCAATCTACTCCATACTATAACTTGCCAGGCCAAACACCTCATGCAGCTTACATGCCATCACACACTGGTCATGCTTCCTTCAATGCAGCTGCAGCTCAGTCTTCTCACATGCAGTTCCCTGGCATGTACCATACTCCTCCTCAGGCAGCAGCCATTCCCAGTCCTCACCATTTAGGACCACCAGCCATTGGCAATAATGTTGGAGTTGGGGTGGCTGCAGCTGCTCCTGGAGCACAGGTTGGTGCATATCAGCAGCCCCAATTGGGCCACATCAATTGGACGACAAATTTCTGAATGGGAAAGCAGAAAAGAAAGTGAATTTAACCCGTGTGTGTACAAGGGACTGACTGAAAGTAGATATAGAAAAAAGTGCCAGTTTTCATTGTGAAATGAATAACTTCTGCTTTATTATTATTATTATTTTTTTCTCTTTACAAATGCAATGAGGCATTAAATTTTCAGCCCCCTTTGTTTTGCAGTAGGTGAGGGAATTGTTGAGTTTTGGCTTCAAAAAAGTTGAAATCTCAGTCATTCCTGAAAATCCTTTCAGAAAAGCTTTTCCTGATGGGATATGCTGTATTTTACTGATCTCTATGACCGTAATAACACGTTAAGTTACTTTTGAGAACGTTTCCTGTCAATTTCAAGCAAAAATTAACACGATAATGTAACTTAACAACACTTGGTTGGCGACAACTGTTTATTTATAGACGTTGAATCTTGAGTGAACATGAAAAAGAAAATTGAATTTACTGGTGGTAGTGGCCTTTGTTGTGTGTAGTGACTGACTGAAAAGAAGAAAACGATGTCCAAGAAAATGAATGGTGTTATTTGGATATAAAAATTTGAACTTATAACTGTTGAATTTAAAAATAAATGTCAATATTGTAGTTAAACATATTCATAAATGACAAAAATAAAGGTTAACATATATTTTATTAATTTTCTAATGTTTGATTATAATTTAGTCTTTTTATAAGTACATTTTTCAATGTAGAGGAATGAAGTATATCAATACGATTAATCGTATTTTTAGAACTGTGTAGTAATTTAAAATATATTAAAAAAATGTTTTATTAATTTTAATATTTTGGTTGAAGCTGTAGACGTTTATGTCGCGCTAGTTATTAACGAGCCTATCAAGAATATTACTTTTTCAATAGTGTGAGGAGATTGTGTGCATGTTTGGGCTCGAGTTTGAAATTTGAATTTGAACTAGATTTTTCAAACTTAAGTCTGTACTAAGATAATCTATGCCGGGATGTTTTCTCTCAAGTGTGGTTTTGACAATATATAAAAATTAAGATTACTTTTAAATGTGAAATTATTAAAAAGGGTATGAACTTTATAATAAAATATTGGGTAAAATATGTTTTTGATCTTTCAAAATATTTCAAAATTCAACTTTTGTCCATATAAAAATATAATACATTTTTAGTCTGTACATTTATCCAAAGTGATGTAGTTTTATTCCCTTATCAGAGATTAAAAACATGTGTTTTTGTTAAAATGTAGGGACTAAATGTATTAAATTTTTATTGGGACTAGAATTAATTTTCGTGATATTTTGAGTAGAGGCGGCAAAATTGGCCCGGCCCGATGGCTTGACAGGCTAGGCTGGGCTGGGCCATGAAAAAGTAAGCCTAAAAAAAAGTAGGCCAAAATGGCCCGGCTCGATGGGCCCGTCGGGTCAAGCCCATTTTTATGGGCTCGAAATGGTACTAGGCCTATTTGGCCAGATGTATATTTTTTGTTTTTGTTTTTTCCTTTGTAAAATGTATAAAAATTTAAGAAGAAAAGAAGCATGGGCCAAAATGGCACAGCCCAATGGGCCTGCAGGGCCAGAAAAACACAGCCATTAGGAATTCAAGTTGGCTCGGCCTGGCCCGACCATTTTGCCAGCTTTAATTTTGGGAGTCTAAAAACATAGTTTACCCTTAAAATATTAATATGAGGATATAAATTGAATTATAAGGATATTTTTGTTAATATATACACAAATGAGCTTAAGGATACTACCGGAGAAAAAAAAGAGGTTATTATCTAATGAGTCACAGAATAATTGTCAAAATAATAATAATATTTGCACGGATAGTATTTGGAACTTGTCAGTGTGTTTGGAATTTCATTCAGTTCAACTGAACGCCAATCTATCTCCTTCCTTCCTTCTATGTTTACTGCTTTGGAAAGTGGAATCTTCCGTTTACAAGGCACCAAATGAATTTCCAAACACACCCTAACATATTAAGTGTGCAACTCGTGAAATCTCAAAAGCAAGATACGGTGCTATGTCTAAAGCCCTTAAAATTTCAATTAGCCTTATGATAATGAATTTTATAGTGAATTTGTTCGAGGATAAATCAAAGAGGAAAAAAGGCTAGCTAGGTAGCATGAAAGAATGATTTGGAAAATTAGTGCATAACTAGTTGTTGGGGGAGTGACTCGTGAGTGTGTGAATGTGCACTGGTCCTACTACCCTTGGGATGGGTCTATAAAGAAGGGTACGTTGTCCCTATGAACACGGTTGTAGTGACCCTGAGATTTCAGACTTTGAACAAAAGTGTTGATAATACAAAAAGAAAAGCTACAGCAATCCCGAGGACACAGCTACATACAAGTTTTAAAGTGAACCCCATGGCATCGGCACGGCTAAGCTAAGGTTCTATCGTCCCATCTGCAAAAGAGAACAAAGCATTCCCCCCACTTCAGTCTCTTTTGTTTCATCTAACCGTAGAAAAAATTTTAAAAAATGATTTTTGTTTTTCGTTTTTCTTTCTTTTTCACCTTTTTTTTTTTTTTTTTTTCCGAAAGGAGCGAGGGTGGTTGAGAAATGTATTTTTTTTTCTCAATTTCTTTCTTACATAAAAGTGCATATTGTTTCTCAAAGGTGGTTGTTATAATTTTTTATAAAAACTCCTAAGCGAGAGGAATAAATTTCAACCAAAACTCACCTTTCAACTTGCCACCAAAGCAGCCTCAAATGAAAGCAAAAACCTGTGTCTCTAAATTTCACCTTCTTCTTGATGTGTTAACTTTTACAAACTCCCCTTGCCTTCAGTTCTTACAAATCACCTTGTTGAAACAAGTTGGAAAAGTAATTCAAATTTTTAATTTTAAATCTTTAGGATATTGTTTAGATAAGATAAGAATATTATTCTTATCCTTTAGATTTAGGATGTTATCGGTTTGACTTTAAGATTATGATACAAGGTGTGTAAGATGGGATACCTGTGCTAAATCATGTTAAATTGTGTCTTTTGATATTTCTATTTGTAGGTGTTGTATGTGTCTGATATCCTTTAATCTTTGTTGTTGTATGTGAAGGAGTTTATTTCTCAACAAGACATGGTACTTACACAAGCCTGCCTTGAAAAATCATAAAACACTTTACACTAATCTCGATCCATATATTTTTATAATTTTTAAAGTTTAGCAGTTTGCGTATCTAGATTTTCAATTTCACACTTAATAAACACTTGCTCCCTCTGACTCATATAAAAACAAAAATAACTAATTTCACACTAATTAAGAAAGTTAGTTAACATTATTTAATTTCACTAATATCAATTAAAAAATGAACTCTTTTCTTAAATTATCCTTCATTGAAACTTGATATCATGAATAAAAAGAGTCATTAGAAATAAATCTCAATTAAATGAAGGGTATTTTGGAGATAATATCATTAGATAGGATAAAATTAGTTAGATTTGCTTATATTTTAGATCATCATATATCAAAAACTTTTTGTTTATATTTGAGTTCAGAAGGAGTATCACAGCACCTTTGGAGAATGAAAAAAATATAAAATGACAATCAAATATCGTAATCTTTTTAATAAGGACAACTCTTACAAGAAAAGATGAGGATAAAATGACAATAACTTAACATAATCAAGTGCAGCGTTACATGTATTAATAGTTTTATTATGTTGTGAGAATTCAGGACTAGTCCTATTAGACTCCGATTAATTCAAATTAAGATGAATAAATCCGTTTAAAGAATATAATTCTCTTAATATATTTTTTTTCTAACCATTAGGCCCAAACTTGATCTTCTTTAAAGAAAACTAAATTGCTTATGTTTTAGATCAATAGGGGTTGATGATCGACCAGTGTCTAGCGCTAGAAATAATGTCTACTACTTCTACGAAACTACTAGCTCGGATTCAAAAAACATGTTTAATCCATATCATTAATTATAGGATCATAACCCTTTACTAAGTACCAACTAAATAGTACAGTGATGTGTGAAAAATGAACAGAAGTAGCTAGTGGTACGTAATAAGTAGATTATTTATCCAAGAGATGAAAAGATTATTTCAGTGAATATAATCTTATACTGCATGTGCCTTCATGCATACAAATACTATATATAAAGTAATATAAGATGGTTTACGGCTTATCGAATAATTTAGTTATTAAATTCACCATAGAAATTGCATTTTGAAGCGTAAAATCGTCATCTTTACCAGGTCAAAATTGACAATATATCTCACCTTCCAATGAAACTGAGCACCCACAGAATAGGGTTCCCATCCTAATGTAATCATATAACCTCTTTTTTGTTCATGTTTGCTTTTGCTTCCTAATAATCAGAAACTAATGAGTTTTTTGTCTCATAACTTATTTTGTTTGAGTTAAATAAATTACTCATAAGCTTTAACATATATTAGAGCCTAAACACAAGCAAGTATATGGATGTGAAGTTTCTCGCTTAAACTCTTGTATATACCAAAGTTTGATGAAGATAGCGAAAAAATCTTTAGATTTACTTGGCATATGTATACACCTCTTTAGTGGGTTAATAGATATCTAAGAAAAACGATGTATGAAGAAGCATGAGATTTTCAATGATTTAGAATCATTTTATATGAAAATCGTGCAGCAATAGTTAAACGGATAGGCATGAAGGCGCAGTCATGCTTGATTTATCATAAGTGGTTGTATTGCGGAAACGATCAAAATGGGCCAAAGCAATATATGGTTTTGATTGAAGCTAAGGTTGTGGGGGTGACCCACGGTTTGAAACGAAGTTAGAGAAGAAATGATGGAGGCATGGCCTGCCTTTGCAATATGGCTACCAACCAACTTTGCAAAGTGTTTGTAGTGTGGAGAGGTGTCACATGAGGCTGATGCATCTCTTTCTTTTTCGAAAAGGGAAAAGAATGATACGAATTTCACATCTACATCTCGTGGAAACCACCATAGTTCATTGTGTGTGTGGTAGACAAGTTGGTCTCATATCGTAGCATGATTAATATACATGGCGAATCATGTAATCCCATGCGTGTGTATTTGTTCTATATATTTTCAGCAATTTTGTAAATGGGTAAGTACAAAAATGTCTTGCTATTAACCTATTGAAACAAATTAGGCATAGCATTACATGGAATCTGGCAAAATAAAAATAAAAATAACCGTTTATATTTGATTGATTTCACATTTTAAAAAGATGATAATCAACCACCTAACTACCGGATGTGTTGATCAATTGGTGTAGAATTATTTCAATTTAAACAGCTTAATTTGTGCTAGATACTTAGAAGGAGAGTTTTACCATTCATAGTGATTTTATCTGTCTAGAATAGGATTATTTTTTGTAAAAAACATCTGTGATCTTAATAATAAAAATGATAGTCATGTTAATGTCGTTTGATATTCAACTAGCACTTGAAAAATGAGTGAAAAGCATTTCTGATATAAATATAAGAGAAATAAAATGTTTGTCAAGATATTAAAGCAGTTAGAGACGATTATGGGTTGAGTTGAACTAGGTTTGGTAAATAAAAAAAAAATTAAGCAGGTTAAATTTAATTAATTTAGATTAGATTAAGTTTGTCAAATTCAAATAAACTTAATCTGAGTTAACTTGATTAAATTTAGGTTAAATCTATCTAATCAAATGATTGGATTCATGTCTACTTTTTATTAAATTTTTAAAGAAAAAACTATTTAAAGGGTAGGATTACATTTAAAAAGATTAAATTTCATATTATACATATATTTATATATTTCTTATTTTTTTTAAAAATAATTAAAAGTTAAAATTAAATACAAAAAGTAAGAAAATGTTAATAAAAGAAAAATTTAGTTAGGATGCATTAATCCTTTTATGTAAAACACCTTTTTTATCCAATTTAATCTGATTACTTTGGTCAATTCTTTTTTGTTTTGAGCTTAAATCGGGTTGACTTAGTTTCTTGATCACCAGTAGAAGCAGTATACATAAAAAAAATTAAATTAAATCATATATTCAAAACATATATAGTTTAGAGCATTGTTTAACTGTATAATTTTTTAGGCACTAAAAAGTGACGAATCAATGTGTACGTATCTAATTGGCTAAATAATAATTTACGGAACCAAAAGTAGGAGGGGAATTGATGGAATTTAACCCACATAATTATTGTTATAATGCTTTTTGTGAAATGCATATTATCTTGCATTTCGGTATATTTAAATAATTCTATTTATCTATCTATTTATATGTGTGTGACACGAGGAGTTGAATTAGCAGCATTTTGAACGTCCTCTTGCAAATAGTGTTGAAAATTACTTAGAATTAGATTTCTAGGTAAGTTATATCATTATTAGGAATGTAAATAAGTTATGTCAAACAAGACTTTGCTTAAATAAGTTTGACTTGTTTAAAAAATTTAAGGCCAAAGCTTAACTTGTTATTTGTTATAGGCTTTATTTTTAAGTTTAGCTTATTTGAAAGTCTAGCTTGGCTTGTTAGCCTGCTTAAAGACTTATTTCATATTAAAACTTTTATATAAGTCTAATAGGCTAATAGAAAAAAAAAACTTTATGCAAATCAACCTATAATATATGAACATTAAAATAATTACTACTCAAAGTATAAGGCAAAGGTGGAAATAGGTAGACTAGGTTTTATAAAAGTCAAGTCTAAAATGTTTATAAGATATAAGATTGTTTTTAATATCTAATCCAACCTTCATGATAACTTATTCAATTTTTTTTTTTTTTGTAAAGAAAAATTTAGGGAGAGAGGATGACACCTTAGTCCAAGACAGTGCTTATAAAAATACTTACATTTACCTCACCCAAAGAAATAAGCGAATGGTTGAACTTGCGACATGTTAGATGTGAGACCCTTTTTTCCCATTCGACCAACCCCTTCGATTATTCAAAAGCCTATTTTGTAATAAGATATCTAAACATGACATAAATTTATTCTTCAATAAACTTATAGGCTTGACTCATTGTGTAGATTAACACACTTAATAATTAAAAAATGTAAAAAAAAAATATAATTTTAATACATTATAACAAATTTAATATACTAATAATACTAACAAAATTTATTATTTATGTTTATTTAAATAGGCTGGTGTAAAAAACTTTTTGAATGACCTAAAACCTGACTTTTTAACTGAATAGACTTTTATAAAAGTTTAAACCTGATTTATTTTCCAAAAAAGCTTGACGGCTAGGGCATAAACTTTTGTCAGACGACCTGACCTATTTCTATCCCTAATCATTAATTATATATATTTAAATCTATATTAGCAACCTTACTAACTTTCATGTTATCTTTTTTATTTCTATCTCACGGCCTCCTCCGGTCCTCCTTTTGCGTTTCAAAGACAAAGTGTGCTTAACGTGGGACTAATTAGTTCCTTGAAAACAAAGATGTTTAGGACAATAACTGTTTCGACAATGTGCTAAAAACAAAAGTTTCGGAAAGGCAAAAAACATACGCATTATGTGAAATGACTGCTTTCATATTGATAAACATCAATTGATATCGTATAGCACAGTAAAAAAAATGATATGTGGATCATGGAATAAAAAAATGTAACTAATTAATGTGTAAAATCCTTAACTTTGTATGTGAATTTTATATGTAATACTTTTTTTAATATAATGCTGCATACGTATTTTAAATTAAATTTAACGAATAATCTACATATATAATCATCGTCTAGCTAGCATAATTATAACTATATAACGGTTTAATGCTATAGCATGCCCTAGTAGTGGTATGTCTATTCGAAAGGGATGATATATTGGTGGAGACTGAAGCGTACATCCATAAGGAATAAACTTTAACACGTTCTTAGGAAGGATGATGGCAATGGAAACATGGGGCACAATGCAAGTAACTTTTTCTTAATTGGGGGCTATATAGGCCACGTCAATGTGGCATATGACTGGGTTTTGGGTCCCCATATTGGTCATTGGCAATGATCTAAATGGAATCTTAACCCTCACAATATTACTTTCGTTTGCTAACCCCATGATATGAAAGCAATCCTCAACCTTTTCCATAAGATTACTTTAGATTCTCTATTAGAGTAATTAGCAAAAATGAAGACGTATTAAGTAAGATTAATATTGATTTATTTTGGAAGTAAGATGAGTAATTAATCTTAATTATTATATCACACACACATATGAAAATCATATTATATACTAACTTTAGGTTCAAATATGTTTTTTTTCCTAAAAAAATAAGTTCTATTTGGATAAACTTTTTCATAAGCACTTATAAGAAAAATAAAATAGAACAGAAAAATAAATTAAGCTTTTTTCATAAGCTAAAATCAACTTATGTACTTAACTTTTATAGAAACATTTCGATCCCCTCTAACATCTCCCAAAACTAAGGTGTATAAGTTGATTTTAGTTTATGGGAGAAGCTCAATGTATTTTACCTTCTTATTTTGTAAGTGCTTACAAAAGAATTTATCCAAATTGGGCTATAGTCAATTTTAATTTTAGTTTCTATATTTTTTTCATTTGATCCTAAATTTTATTAAAATACATCTTTTCAGTCTCTAATTATTAGTTTTGCTCTGTTAAGTGATACATTTTTTTATTAGTAAAATTTATTTATTGTTAGGAGTATAAAGAATATTCTAATTCATATACAAAAATCTATGAGAAGTTGCAAGGCTTTACATAATTGCCTTGGCATTACATTGTGAAAATATACTAAAGAAATGAAAGAAAACATCTACCAACTCTAATAACTAAGATACAGACATTTTCAAGTATAAATAATTCCTTTGTGACGTTATCATTTAACGGAGAAAATCTAATGATAAGGACTAAAAATATATATTTTACTAAACTTATTATAAAAATCAAAATTAAAATTAACTATTTTTTATTAACAAAAAGCCTTAGTTTTAAAATACAATATTGTACAATGTCATTACATATTGTTATAAAAATTTAATAAGCATGATATCCATGATACAACTTTTTAATGGTACAATGAATTTGTTAAGAAATAAAAGTTGTTTATGAATGTAAAATTACTTTTTAGTAACATTTGTATTAGTTGATATTTGAACTCCTGTATAATGTAATATATGTACTCATTATTGGTGAGTCACTCATCTTCTTTGTTAATTGACCGAGCTTTTGTTTTGTAGGTTCATATACATTATATATAAATAAGTAAAAACATAACTAATATGTTTTGTTCAGACTAAAGGAACTCAAATAATTAAAATAATGTGATTTTGAATTCGATTCCGATATATATACTGTTGAGAAAAGTTCTTGATTTAGCATCTCACCGTACTGAGGAGCCGGATCGCTCATCTAATGAATGTGGATGATACTTTGGAAAACGAAACAAAGATCGAAAGATAGAAAAAGAGTTTTTTTTTTGTTCTCTTATGAAGGAATAAAACTCATATTACGTAAGGTTTGAGACATTATAGAAGTAATAAGTGGAGCACGTTTTGAGCTAAATTTTGTTTAGAAAAAACGCCAGATTGAAGTGCTTAGCTATATGATGAAAGTATGAGTGAAAATAATAGGTTTTACTCAACAAGCTCATTGCACTGCTATGTCAACGGATATTGGAGATAATAATGAATTCCATTTTACTCTCAAGTTGACCATACATTAACTCATTAAGAAGAGAAAAGAGGCCATCAGTGTTTATCTCCTCAAATTTAATCTGTTCAAAAAGTAAACACTAATTTTTGACTTGAGAGTTATAATTGGTTTTTTTGATCAATTTAAGACATTTTTCCAAATTAATTACTGAAAAAATATAAAAATATATTTACTAGTTTGGGATAGTTTTTGTCATATGACATATTGCTTTATATTTTTTATATGTATATTTTTCTTTTGTATCAGGCAAAGTAGACCAATTTTTTTCTTTTAAAAAAAAACTGCAACAAACAAATGCATTAAATACTAAGCAAGTTTTGTCCCTTGCATATGTGAAACTTACAAGACATGTGACATGATGTCGAGGTAGTTATGCCTCTCCCTTCTACAAAACCAAAAAAACAAGTTATAGCGTGACACATGACAAGTTAGCGTTTTATCTTTTGCATAAGCGAAACAACCTTTGTATAGATGAGAGTCATTAACATAAATGAAGACACACGGAAGAACACTACAACCTTTCTTGTACCACATGTTCATTAATGTTCTATAACCTACCTTCACCACATACCATAGCATAGTGTTAAGTGACAATTAGAGACCTACATTGACACCTAACATGGAAGAATATGCATGTGGTTTCATATAAGACATAAGTGTAATTGCACTTGTATTATGCCTTATGTCGAGCAAGTTTCACATATGTTAGAAACCAAATTTGCTTAATATTTAGCACATGTTTATTTGTTACAATTTTTTTTTTTGAATTCTTGGTGTATTTCACTTGTTGCAGAGGTGAAACAAACATGTAAAAAATAATAAAATAATAAATTGTTTATCATGTGGCAAAATTGTCTTAAAGCAATAAATAATTTTTTATAAGTAATTAGTTTGAAAAGTCTTAAATTGGAGAGAAAGTCAAGTTTTACCATATATGAACTATTGTTTCACTCAAGCAAGATATCATTTGACTCATTCCTTCTTGAAAATCCAACTCATACTTGATTTAAACATCCTTCATTCTTAAGAATGGAATTTTGGGCCGATTACACAATTTCACAATCAATTTCTCATAAATGGTTAATAGTAGTGTGCATACTAGTGACATGATAATGGAATCTCCTATTTGTTTTATATGATAAAATTGTTGTAATTTGAAAATCATTTTTCTAACTAGGGCCAAGTACTACATACATACTAAATTATTAATTTCTTACACATGAAACGTGAGAGTTGAGACTAGTGTATCATCATAACATCCCATGATTGTTATATGGGTTGTGTATTAGTTGCTTTTGTATAATTATAGATGACACTTGGTGGATGTGCTATTATATTAGCAGCCTAACTGGTACGTTTCATTATGAAATATTTTCTTGAGGCCGAAGGGAAGGTAGAAAGAAAGAGAGAGTGAGGCCAAAAAAGAATAGTAGAAGAACCTCTCAACACACACATCGTTTTATTTGTTTGATGCCTTTTTCAACCTTATCAACTTAATTAATCTCACTTTTCATCTCTTTCTATATTCTCAGTCTCTTGCTCGGATCCTTTTTTAGTGTTAATTAATAAAATCTCCTATGGCTTTCTTCTTCGTTTCAAAATTGTTTCCATCTCTTTCTCTTCATAAAGTTTAGGAGCCACGGGAGCAATGATTGTGGAAATAAGCACACCATGCTCCCACTAACTATCTCTCTCTCTTCAATCTTCCCTTGCACCCCCTACTAGCCCTCGCAAGTATAGACACGTAGGTGAGGAAAGTTTGACAATTGAAAAGAGTGAGTGAACCACCATTTTTTTCATGTTTCCATTTCTTTTGCATTGTCAATCAAGTCAGCTTCCATAAATGACAGGAGCAACGATAGATTTCTATTGATCTTACTTTTATAATTTAAGCATAGCACTTACGCTATTAATTAAAGGCTTGAAACTCCGTATACCTCTATACATCACTGATGCATTATTTCTGGTGACCCCATTTTTGCGCTTGATTTTTTCCCCTCCTAAAAGAATAAAACAAAAAATATGATAATGTGATATTTTTTTTATTTACTAATATTGTAAAATTAAGCCATTTTTCCTTTATTTTAGAAATGGTGAGAGTTGTGGATGTTTGAATCGAAGCAATTAAATTTCTGTAAAGAAATTTTAATGTGTTTGGTTAACAAAAAAGGTGAAAGGAAAAAATATAAATAGCTATGCATATATATTTTTTCGTTTGGTTAAAAAGAAACTAAAAAAAGCTTGATTTTATTTTTTTTTCCTAACATTTTGAATAAACTATCAATTTGATTTGTGAAGTATCACTTTCTTTTCTAAATGGTCTTTAAAATAATGAAATTATATAAGTAGTTCGGTAAATATTAAAAATCATGCTATATAATTCCTTATGTATTGAAAAATTCTTCAAATTAATTCTTCACTAGAGACTAAATTGATGGATATTTAATATTTTAGGAACTACTTATGTAATTTATTAGTTCAAGGATTATTTAGGAGAAAAGTGATACTTTAGGAACTAAATTGATGGTTTATTCCTAATTTTTTTCATTCCTTCATTTCTTCAATTCAATTTTGTCTTCCTTCATTTTTCTCTATTAAAAAAAGTAAGAGGGTTAAAAATATGTATTTCACCCAGCAAAATCCCCAACATTCTCTTTCCAAAATAAACCTATACCACACTGCAGTTCATTAAAATAGGCAAAAGGAGAACAGCTTTAATTTGAAGAGTCATGGGCATTAATAGAATCCAGAAAAATAAATGAGCTCTTAAAGCCCAAAGTTTAGTTCAGGAGCCGCATTAGTTGACTGTGCAAACAGGAGTATAATGGTAATGCCTCATAATACAGTATAATACCTTATGTTTGAAGTGCTCCACACGTTCATAGCTCTCATTTCCCCCTCTAATCAATAGCAAAAACACTACCCTTTTAATCATAAAAGGCACCAATTAAAGATGGTAATAATCAAGATTTTACAATGAAGTTAAGCTCCACTAAATCACATTTGTTTGTACATTGAAAGGAGGATACTGCATATCCACATCCAAATTAAGACAGATATCAATAAATTTATCAAGCAAGAGTGGAATCTTCTTTGCAGGATCAAAACATCTAGGATCAATATCTGCTTTGCATGGTCCTACAAAACTATACACTTCCTTTCTTTTCTTATATAAAGGAAAAGTAAGGATCTAATGTCAATTCATGCGATGAAGGAAAATAATTAAAAAAAAAAAAACTTGGAAGAGAGAAAGAAGGAGAAGAAGGTGAATTGAATAATCAAAACATTAATTTAAAATAAGTGAAATTCCACATCATTATTGACAGCCTGGCCAGCTCTACTCCTCCCCCAACCCTTATAAGAGCATCCAAAAGAAACCACTCTCCAAAACTCTCTCTCTTCTCTCTCTCTCAATTATCCTTTGTTCTCTCTTCTCCTCTGAGGCGTGGAATTCGGCTTTCATTACTGTCTCTCTCTAAACCGTCAAGCACTCATCAATACTCATGTCTCCTTTCTTTCTTCCTCTTTCCTCTTATGTCCTCCCACAGTGATTTCCAAGCACACCACTCTCACACTCCTTGTTTTGGAAATATAGCCATGGCCTTGTCCTTTCTCACAATCATTTATTTCTCCTCATAATTCCCCTCTCTCTCAGACTCTACTAAAGCTTTTCACAGTGCCACTATTTGAAGTAGACAACAAAGGCCAAGTAATTGATACCACCCAAAATCCCCTGTTTCCTCCCACTCTGTTTTCTCCTCTGTTCTCTATAAAAACAGAATGGACAAGTGGGACAATAAACCATCAAGAAAACAGCACCACAGAGAAAACCCTTCTTTCTCTTCCACTCTACTGGACGTTATCTACCGTTCCATCGACGAAGGTCCAACCGAGGAGAAAGAAGAAGACCAACTCATCTTCTACAGAGAAACCATGAGGAAGCAGAAACAGAGCAATTGCTTCAGAGAAGACTCTGAAGCTGAGAAACACAACTCTCGCAGGGCCAGGAAGGTGGAGAATTGGATGGAGAAGAGAGCCAGCGAGAAAGTTCTAACGGGAAGAAACTCATTGACGGAATTTGAAAGAAGAACACGAAGCAATTCAATTTCAAACACTCTTTCTATGTATTCAAGCTCAACCTCCTCTGAGTCAAGCTCTGTTGGGGGGTTCTCTTCTTCAGAGTCAGAATCCTTCTATGGAGTGCAAAGGCCAAAGCCAATTAAAACCAGTGTTTCTGGTAAAACCAAAACCAACTTTGATGCTGCACTTCACAATCACAACCTCAGGAGTCACTCTTCCCAAACCCAAAAGCCAAAGCATGAGAATGGTTTTGGCAAAACCAAGTCCAAAGCCTTGAAAATCCTTTATGGTGAGTTGAAGAAAGCAAAGCAACCAATTTCCCCAGGTGCAAGACTTGCTAGCTTTCTCAATTCTCTTTTCACTTCAAGTGGAAATGCCAAGAAAGCAAAGGTTTCAACAACATCTGCTTGTCGTCCTGTCCTGATCCCAGTTGCAACTGATCTTGCTGCTGATACTAAATCAGCAGCACATCCTGGTTCTACTTGTTCAACCGCATCTTCTTTTCAAGGTCTTGTTTGAGCAAAACCCCTTCTTCAAGATCAGGTGCAAAAAGGTCTGTGAGGTTTTGTCCAGTGAGTGTGATAGTGGATGAAGATTGTAGGCCTTGTGGGCACAAGAATCTGCATGAGGGTGAAGAGGGTTTGGCGGCTTCCAATGGAAAGAACAGAAGTGAGGAACTTAGGTTGCATGTCATGCAGGAGAGTCGCAGGGTGGAGGAGTTAGCCAGAGATTTGTTGAAGAATTATCAGAAAAAAAGTGAAGTGGGGTTTGATGATGTTATGCATTATGAAGATGAAGAAGAAGATGATGATGATGATGTGGCTAGTTGTTCAAGTTCTGATCTCTTTGAGTTGGATAATCTATCAGCAATTGGGATTGAGAGGTATAGGGAAGAGTTGCCTGTGTATGAAACTACCCATTTCAATACCAATAGAGCCATTGCCAATGGCTTCATTCTGTAATTTTGAGGGGGAAAAAAGTGGGGTTACTTTTTAATTAGAATTTAATGGTATGGGGGTTCACATCAGATAATAAGATTTCTCCTTTTTTTTGTTTTATTGGTTCTTTACTCTAATTCTCTCTTCTTTCTCTATTATGTTTTCCTTGTTGGTGTTTTTTTTTTTTTTTAGTATTCTTCATGGTTTTGTGTTTGATTTTATGGTTAAAGTGGGTACCTCATGCAATATCATTGAGCAAGAGAGGGTAACATTTGATGAGGATGTTTGCACGAGAAATGTGGAAAAGGGGGAAAAAAGCAATTAAAGAACGGGAAGAAGATGAAGATGAAGTTGAAAGCAAAGGCAGAATTTCTACACTTATTCATGGCAAGAGAAAAGAGGGCTTTTGCTTTCTCTCTTATGTGTGGGGGCCTCTTTTGCTTGAAATTAACACTGTCTTCATGCATCTCATATGCGGGGGAGCAATAGTCAAAAAGTGGCTATGTTAATCTAATGGGATCCTTTTTTTTCCTTTTAAAATTTCGAAATTTATTTTAATTAATCATCTCAAAATTAATTTCTCAAATGTTTTTTCTTTGGTAAAATTACTCGGTGGAAAATTTCAATGGAGACATTGTTAATTTTAGAGGCAGCAAAAAAGAGGTCAAATGATGGGTTTAATGGAAAAAAAGGGGTGGAGATATAAGGCATGGTCTCCAAAGATGTGGACAAAAGATCTCTTCTTGGATTCTCTAAAACCTTGATGTCAAATTGGTTGGCTTCTAAGCCAAGAGCTTGTCCCTGAATTATTTGAAAGGCTAATGCAAATCGCTGAATATTGCTAATGATCTCTTACCTTCAACCCCAAATCACTCCAATATCTCAAAGTCCTTTCTCTATGTTTTTCTTTTGTTTCATACATGTCTCTCTTCAACTTTTTCTAATTTTTGGTCTCATCCTCTTAAATGAAATAGATCTCAAGCCAAATTTAATCTTTTCCCCTTTAAATGTTCCATGTTCATCATAAAACATTCCATAGTTTCCATGTCAAAAAGACTACATAAAATACATACTATGAGGTGGAAAAAAGAAAAAACCAACTTTATGGGGATTCTCACATTATCTTAAATAAGGGAAACTCAAGAAAACAAACAGGAACGTTTAGATTCGAAGTGCAAAATTGTCATTTACTTTTCCTTTTGTTAATTTTTCTCTAACCTTGTTCTTCTGCAATCAAACATTATGACATTCTTTCCCTTTTTTTTTTTCTGTCCCATATAAAAATTAGTTTATTTCTTCCTTTATTCTTCAAATTAAATTAGCATAAAAAGCGCCATCCAACCGATCAATTTAGAAAACAAAACATTTACGTTAATAATAAAAAATTAAGAACATAAACTTTGGAGGACCACTAAATCATAACAGTGTGATATGCTAATTAAGTTGATTGCCCTTAACTAACACATTTTTAAGGCAAAAATCTAGACTTTCAAAGCTAGCTAGCTTGGACTGTAGGAAAAGAAAAGGCTATTCTATGCTTTAAAGCGTCATAGGCGAAGAATGGCTTTGTAGGGCGTGGCGTTGTCGTGGCCCTGTGATGCCCTAACCGCAAATGACAAAACATTAAGAAATTGATTAGTGAAGGGAACTGGCATGCAACTGTGTAATTATTGGCTTAAAAAATCACTTTGTAATCTAATAAAAATGATTTGTTTCAAATTTAAACACCATAACCGTTACTGTTTTCATATGGTTGGTGAAGTGGGGGAGTACAGCAATCATAATATATACCGGATAGTGGGTGTGAAACCACCTACTCATCCCAACGCTGACGATTCCTTGGATTTCAAATAATTTTAATAATGACAGCAATCTTTCTAATTCCCCTTAAATTTAATTAACTTTGTAAGTATGTAACTCTTTTTATTTTCTTTAAATGGAATTAAAACTACCAATTTGATTTGGGGAGTTTTTTCATGCTTGAGAAGTTAATTTTCAGTTAGGAAAGTCCTACATGTGATGTGATTTTGTTGAAACTGGATAAAGTAGATACAAGTTAGGAAATTTTCTTTTTCTTATATGAATTATGGTATGCTATTATGATTTGAGTAAATTAAAATGATGTTATTTATTCGTAAATTTATAAAACTAGAAAATTATTGGGTTTTGCTTTTCTTCCTTATTCATTCAGTTATATCAATAGAAAATAAATGGAGTTGGGTTGTGAAATTAATTGAATTGGGCAAGGTAAATAGCAAAAAAGAAAAAAGAAAACAGAAAACAACGTAATGAGCTTAATTACTAATGGTAAAACGGACCAAAGATTATGTGAAGGAGTATATATTTGTCTAATGAGTGGTGTGGGTCGAAGATCATGAACGCTGTACGTAAGTGGACATAATGGTGAGATTCTTTCTTTATTTTCTACTTAAAAAGTTAGTGTAAAAAAAGGATCTGTCAAAATGATTAAATTTATAATATTTTATCTTAGCTTCTTTATCTCTTATATTGTATCTTATGTCCAGCTCTTTCATTACATTACTTTAAGATCTTATGATCATGTTCAATATTTAGGGGTTGAGGACAAGGCTGTTAGATTTTGCCAAGGTACACATCAACAATCAACATGGTTATGGTGAAATTAACTCTTTCATTAAGAAAAAGGAAGAATAAAAAAAGGTTGTAAGTCAGAAACGCAGCAAAACTTAAAACAATATTATTTTGAATGTTGTTGAAACTTAATACAGAACGGTGAAGACAAAAGAAAGAACATATATAAAATTTAATCATTCAGTAATAGTTTGGCACGCGCAAGAGGGAAAAGCAAAGGAAATCCTCAAATCCATGTCCAAAAGACAAAAGCCTAAACCAATAGGGAAACAAATTAAAAGAGGATTTGGTGATTTAGGAGGGGAGGGGATAAAAAAAAAAAAAAAGAAGGTCGAAAAGAAAAGGCTTCTAAAAGAACAGAATCGTTATTTCCATAGATTTCATTTTTGCTTTTTTCTTTTTATAATCTTTGGTGAAAATTTAGTGAAAATGATCGAATAACTTTGAACTATTTATACTCCTTGTCATTAAATCATTTCTTCTACAAGCATTAAATTTTAATAAAACATTATTATTGTTAGAGTGTTATATGGAAACTTTATATTCCAAATGTAAATTTTCATTTTATTCTTTTTATTTTATAACTTCTAAAATTATTTATGAAACTATTTTATAATAAATAAATTTTAATACCTTATTTTCAATAAAATCTAATAAATAATAAATGATGAGAATTACATTGTGAATGTTATTTAGGCCTTGTTTAGATAAACTTTTACATAGACACTTATAGAAGAAGAGAATAAGGAGATAAAATGCATTAAATTTTTTTATAAACTAAAATCAACTTATGTTAATGGTCTGTTTACTTCTATTTTTATTTTCTATTTTTTATTTTTAATTATAAAATTGTCACCTTATTTTCAACCTGTTTCCAATTTGCAAAGATTTATACATGAAATAGAGAAAACAAAGAAAATTCATGATTTCCTGTACAAAACTTTGAAAACAGAAAGTAAATTAAAAATAAGATGGTAATTTTATAATTAAAAATAAAAATAGAGAAAACATTTACTCAAAACAAATAGATCTTAAGTGTATAAGTTGATTTTAACTTATTTGATAAGTTCAATTTATTTTATCTTTTTTTTTTATAAGTGCTTATAGAGAAATTCATCTAAATAAGATGATCTTACTAAAATTTTTTTAGTAACAATTTGATATTGGTAACTCACTTAAAAGAATTACTTCAAATGAAGATGAAGGAGAATAGGAAAGGGGAGAAAGAATATAATTAGATAGCTAAAAAAGTTGAAGGAAAATAATTGAATTTCTGTATGATATAAATAGTTAAAAATGAATTTTATTTGTTTTTTGGTATTACAAATAAACATTAAGTAGAATCCTAATTAATTATAATAGACAATAATTAAGTCCATAAAGAGAGAAAAACGATTAGAAAAAATTTATGCTATTAATTCTTGCAAATGATAATTAATTAATACAATTACTAGTTAAGGATCAGAGTTGACCATTTGAGAAATTACAATAATGATTTAGAAATAAGATTGGGAAGTGGTATCGCAATGACAATAAATTTGTTGTAAAGTGACATAAGAAATTCAAAAACACTTAACAAAACAATCATAATAAAACATGTCATATTTAATAAATTAATAATAAGTGAAACTCATCAATGATGTAATTAAGGGGTTTCTTTACACTTACTTAGTGCTCAATCCATATCCACCGCCCTGACAACTTAATATACCTACTTTTTAGAGTTGTGTTAAGTTATCATTTTTAATTTTTATAAAAAATTAAAATACTTTTCTATTCTTAATTTATTTATATAAATTTTATTTAATTATTATACAATTTTTAAACAAATTTTCAATTAAAAATATCAAAAAAGCACTGACAAATCCACCATAAATGATACGATTTAATATCCGAGCTACCATTTGTCCGTCTAAGCTAAGCACGTAATCCACCATCCAACACTACAGATAGATTCGTGCTGTCAACAATGGTAAGAGTACTTAGTACTGTGGCATTCCTTTGCTGGGCATGCCACTTACCCACCATGCACAACACAAACCACTTATGCGTAAAAGGAGTGGCAAGACTTGACCAGTTTATGTGGCTATTAAAGGTACAGGACCAACCGTGGTTATATATATAGTCTACACATGCAAGTGGCTTGATCACTGTTTCGGCCATGTCCAAACAAAGGGGCGCAAATAGGGTCAAATAAATTAACATCGGTTTGTTCTATTGTCTTTTAGAAGATACTAGATTAACGGATTTGTCATCTCTAACTGTAAGATAATCTTCTCAATAATTAGCAGTTACTTATCAATTGAATAAAATAAAATAAAATGCAAATAACTGGTTGTGATGAGCTTACTCATTTGTTTGGGCTGTCAACTTTGTTTTTATGCACGCTTCCTTTTTCCTACCATATTCTTTCTTATCAACGGTGACATGCATTATATAGGTGTGCTACTTTTGCAACAAGTAAGCACATATCATTTATTTAAAAAAAAAAAAACAATAAGTTATATATAGGTAAATTACATGTCGGTTTCATGATCATATTGAAACAAATTATTTCTCAAAGCAATAAATGAGAAAAATAGTATTTTGTTGATCAAAATGGAACGAAAATTAATAATCAAATTCTTTATAGTTTTTTATTCTATTTGACCTCAACAAATGTTGTCCTGTTTATTGTTTCATTCAAATAATAATGCGCCTATGCTCTCTTATCCAAAGGTGCGGGCTATTCAACGGTTATGAGATGACAAACAAAGTTGGATCGATCAGGATTCACAAATCAAATCTTCCCTGTTTTTATTAATTAAAAACAAAAAAGAAAGAAAAGTATTCCCCTTTTTTTTATTCCATTCCTGCTACACACTAAAATTATGACAAGCACAAATCAGCATCAACTTTTCTTGTTGATAAGAATATATTTCACGGAATTCATAATGAGAAGCGAAGTTTCCTGGATCCACTTATCTACCCATGCATGTATATGTGTACGGTATGCATGCATGTAATTTAAGAATATGTTACCAACAGAAAATATGTTTGCACCCCACATACGTTTGGATACGTACACATACACATACATACGCAAACCATTTTTTTTTGGTCCAAAACCGTTTGTCATCCATTATTTTAGTAAATTTTTCAAATGATTTTTAGTAATATCACTGTAATTAATTAATTAGTTAAGTGATTATTTGACTACGAAACTCTTTCCCACATTCTTTTTATTTTTACACACGGTTAGTCTTTGAAAGGTAGAACAAATTGAAGTTACTGTTTATAATCAACGATCTCGATGTTTCACCCTTGGTTGTGTCTCTCTAATAATGTTTTTATTGCTTCTTTTTCTTCTTGAATATTGATAATTCCTTGGCTGGTGCTCGTCCAATGTCAGTGTGTGGGAAATAGATGAAGCAAAGCCCGTGGAACCAGGACGCACCCAAAGTAAAGATATTTAGAATATATACGTTGAGAGTCATTAATTCAACGACGTGTAAAGCCTAGCTAACCGTCCTTATATATATACAACGAAAATTTTTATATACTTTGAGAGGATAAACTTTAATTTTCTTAATCCAAGTAAATAATGTCCGTTGAACGTGTATAGACCCGACTAAAACATTAATGATTTCACACATTTAGTTGATTATATTCATACACATTTAACGGTTAATATTTAGCTAGGTGTACGAAAAATCACTCACTCCACAAACAAATTGGATTCAGAACTTGAAGGCCAGCTTTAGACCACATCACATAGACATTGTACCCTTCGGCTTGTTTTTTGCTTTTCTTCCCTTTGCACCCACACGTGATGAATTGGCCCCACATGTCCCAGAACTGTCGCGCATGCACACGTGTGCTCTCACCTTCACTGATCCACTTGAGATCCTCTCTCTCTCTCTCTCTCTAAGCAAAGTAAAGCAAACAACACAGAAATATCAATATAATATAATGTATATATTCATCACTCATTCTCATCCATACACGCCCACTTTTATAATTCATCATTCTCATGTATATCGCTGTATACATCTTTCAAAATTATAAGTGGAACGATTATAATTTTCATATATAATATTAAAAATTATTAAGTATAACATAAATAATGAAGAGTATAGTCACATATATATAGTCACACAAGCACCACCTGTATGAACCACATTCAATTTAATTCATAGATTGATATATGTTTACATTAATTCATTTAAAGGGTGAAAGGGTAGTGTGTAGGGGACCTTCTCTTTGATTAGTGTTGCTCCCCTACTGCCTGGCAAGAAACACCGCTCAAGTTCTGACACTTGTGTGAGATTCCCACGTGTGGCACTATCACCATGTTTGGTGCCGCAAGTGCCTTATTTGACTTTGATGGTTGATGTGAGGAGGAAGGAAGGGTGTGTGTGGGGTTTTGGTTCTTTTGAATATGGAATGGTATTAATTGGTAAAGTGAAAGAGGCAGGGTTTTTGAAGAGGTGAAGGTAGCAGCTTTAGTAAAAGAAAGTAAAAGGGAAAATACAAGGGGATCGTGGATTTGGATGTGTGAGTCACTGTGTTTGTCTATACGGAAAATAGAAAAAAGAGAAAGTGAACAAAATTTTGGTGATCCCAAGAAGATTACTTGTCTTGAAATACTTAATTGTTAGCAGCTTTATTTTTCTCTTTGGAGAGACAGGGACTTGTGTGGGAGAGGGTCTATAGGAGTATGGGAGATTCTCCTGGGTTATAAAAAGTATCCAGGTTTGAAAAATAATGATCATATACCTCTTTAATATCCCAAATATCTTATGCGATCGAATTAAAGTATAGGTACGTAAAAAAATTATACAAATATAAGTTAATGCAGTATGTATAATTAAGCGTACGTATATGAATAATATTATTTTTATATTATATATTTTCTCTTTAATTATTTATTTTTTACTTTTTAGTTGGGTTTGCCAAAACAAGTTAAAGAAACTCATTAACTTCTGTGAAGGCTAAACTAACTTCATTTTTCTTAGCCTCTTTTTCTTATGGAATATTTCATTTTTTTAATCTGAAAATTTGATAATATATTTTGGGAATTGAGCTTATTCGATTCTTATATATCAGGCCTTCCTGCAGTCCGATAAAGTTTGGATTTGGAATCTCTAGATTATACACTACTTAATGCTCAATCATTTGATGCCCCATACACTGTGGATAAAACAAGAGAGATTTTATATTAATTTGTTTAAAATCAAGGTGGTTTACATGTAGCACTTCTTTGCATAGACTAATTAAAAAATTGTGATATTATCAATACAAGATTAGCTTATTTAGTTTGCCTTTTGTTTCTATGAAGTCAAGACTTGGGTTCATTTTCATGTTAACCTGTTTGTTGATGATATGTAATCTTATCATAAATTTTTAATGATGTTTGTTATTTTTATTTTTATAACCACATATAATGGTGAATAGTCCCCTAATTTATTAATCTTTTTACCAAAAAAAGAACTGGGATATTTTACTCGTCACTAATTTTCAGAACAGAACTGCACCGGGATGTTGAAGTCACACATTTCGAGCACTATTCTGATTATTAGAAAGGAAGCATTAATTAATTAAATCTGTTATGCAGTTAATGCATGCAGTTCCTGATGACAGTGATGACACAACTAATCAAGTAGTTAACTTCAATAAGACAAGACATCTTTCTCAATCGACAATAAAATGGTGATTAATGTGCAGTTGTTCAGTATACTTCAGACATCAGAATCTTGAAAATTGTTGAAAGCTAGAATCTGCAGTCTTTGTTCTCCTAGTTTTCCACTTCAGTAACAATCATGTCTTCTTGAATATAGAATGAAAATTTATAAACATGAAGTCAGTTTCTTTTTCTTCCCATTTCTATCTTTTTTTTTCTTCATATTTCTCTCTCTCTCTCTCTCTTTTTTATCACATCACTTATTATATCTATTTTTATTTTTTTTTATCTTTTTCCTTTTTTTCATTATCTTTCTCCTTTATCAAACTTGATTAGTCATTAATCAGCACTCATATAGAAGTGCAATGCATGCAGTTCACATCTTTCTATTAGAGAGACCATGTAATGTGCATTGAAGAATAATTATTGTCCCACGTTAGTGTAAAAAATTGATCTGTCACTTTTCACCGCCGAGGATGTGAAAGTTCAAGTTTCATTCGTGATATGAACTGTGCCTTTCATGTTAGTACATCCATTTTATCTTTTATATTAAAGACAAAACAGACTTTGTTACTTCTCGAGAACAAGTAAAATGATTATGTAACATCGTGCATAGTTAATTAGGGTTCAACATGTGGTATGTTCTAATCTTAGAGAGTTCTGGTTATTTACGATCTGCATTGGTCAGTTTTTTACCCCTTTCTTTTGTTCTTTTCTGTTTGCTCTTTCTTCATCTGTAAAATTTGGCAAAAGCAAAAGAGAAAGCAAAAAGGAAAGGACAAGACTATGTTTCAATTCGTACGTTACTTCTTCGATAAAAAGCCCGGCCGAACTGTAAAATATTTGATCTATGGAGTATATATATCAGCTGTTAGTGATCTAAAATGAGATTGGGCTCATTAATAAAGTGAAGGTTTGATGGTTTAATAACCTACGCTTAATGTTGGGTTGGTTCATGATATTTCTTTTGTCGTGATTTGGGTTTATAATTATTGTTTTTTGTTTTCCAGAAGTATTCTCCTTCTGAGGCAAACAGGCTCAAAGAGCGCTTACCAGATTAGTTCGTGATTAGAACGCTTAAAAAGGTATTTATAGATTATCCACCAACGAGATTCTCATATTGGCAGTGGGATTCAGACTTATGTCCTTTTGGAACATGAGTCGTATCCTTAGCAACTAGAAGCAATGATTTGGATTTATTAAAAAATATTGCTAAATTCAACTAAAGAAATATAGTAAGAGTTCAATAAATATGATTGATAGTATAAATTTTTTTACATTGTCAATCAATAAAAAATATTATTGATATAATTTTTAAGGTAATTATTATAAAAATTAATAAACTTATTATATATGATATTTTGTAATTGAATTGTCAGTGTAAAAAACTTTTATATTGTTTGTATCTATATTATTTATTCATATAGTAATAGCTACTATTATATATACGAAATTATCAAAATATGGTCACCAAGCTTGCATTTTATCTAATGTGCCGACTTTTCTTTTTCTTTTTCTTTTTTCTTTAAAATAGTTTCAGTTGTTTGTAGGCTGCGTGGCCTAAGTGGGATGCCACATCGTTCACGATGTTAAACTGCAATATAAAAGTCTTTCTTAATCTTTTGAATAGTTATGTTTATGATATAGTATCCAAACTTTTATGACCAAACATTATAGAGTTTGATTATTCTTTGTCTTAATTAATAAATACGTATCTAAATTTGGTAATTTCGGAAGAGGAAAAAACGCATGATTCTAGATTGAGTGAAGAGGAGGAAAATGTTATTGAGCCATAAAGGAAGGTTAGAAATGTAAAAACAACAATATAATTTTTATGTATGTTTCAAAAAGAAAGCAAAGGAATATAGTCTTTAAATAACTTCTTAACATTGTGCACTTCCTACTGATCTATACCATTTCTAAACTAGCATTTTTCTATAAAAGACAGTCTTCAATTTCTGCTGCACTTCTTTCTCTTCCCTGCATCTGGCAACTATTTATTTCATAATTTTCGTGTAACATCAACTTGCCTCTCTAAAAAAATTATATCTTTATCTTCTCTTGGCTTTTCTACTTTCTTTCGCAGCTCATCATGCATGATATATGCTGTCAATTCAAAAGTAAACATTAAGAATATATGGCAGTTCATTTCTTTTTCACGTCTGTTAAATCCTTACCTAAAATGTGATTTTCTTAATCATCTTTGAGCATATAGATAACTTGGAAAAGAAATTCAGATAACTTGTGCTATAATTTTCAAAGAAAGTAAGCACGAAACTTGTCATATGAGTAAGTTATGGGATGATGGTGACCGGTTATAATAGTTATGGATTGAGGAAGGACAATCCACCAATGTCTCCTATCAGCCTATTACCATTAGCTTGCCTAACCAATGTTGACCACACAATGTGTGTACGTATATATCTTCTGTCTTTGAAATAATCTGTGAAACATAAGTTTTATGAAGGTTGGCCAAACATAAGCCCCATCCACGGGAAAAGGGGCGAATTATTTCTCTATAGTGAAACGGGCATGCTACCTTACAATTAAATAGGCCTCCTCTTCTAGCTTTTTGACGCACATATGTCACTATGATATTGATAAACACACCTACTCATATGTTAGAAGATCAGTTCTGTTTGCACATCAATACTAGGTTGAAGTCGTCGTGGAAAAATGACTACCACTTGTAATTATTATTTGGAAGTGACCCAAAATCCACGCCTGTTCGTACATTTGAAGTTAAAGCAAATCCAATGGATGTTAATTAATTAACTTGCTTATTTTAATATCACTAATTATGCTTTGCTATCAGTTATCTTTACTTATCCGGGTTGTTTCTATGCTTGTGTGCATGTGCATGCACTAGTACAAAAAAGAGTTTTTATATCAGGATTTTAAATTGGTTATGCACGAACCAAGTTAAAAAAAAAATGCGGTGCCCAACTTGTAATTATTTTAAACTCTTTTTAAACTGGTTGTATTTTAACTAATTTAAAAAACAGTTTTTAAATCGGTTAGTTTTTTTGACTGATTTAAAAATCAGTTTTTAAATTCTTTAGTTTTTTAACTGACTTAAAATCACTTTTTAAAGTCGCCATCCTTCTCTCCTCTGATCACAAGGTCATTCTCCTTGAAATTCCAAATCCTTAATGGCTCCATCGCGAGGCGCGTGGTCCTTGAGCGTGTCCTTTAGCCTGGTGGGATTGGTGCCCTTCTTGTTGGTGTCACTGGTTCTCACCCCAGTGTTGGTTTTGTGAAAACTTTATTAAGTGTAACATTGTGGGCATTGACAAGGGCAAGGAGTAATTGCCAGTGCAAAAGAGATGAGGCATAAACAAGGAGCAGCTCCTGACATAAGGGACACATGAATGAATTGAATATACACTAGAATGAGGGGGATTTAGAGGTTGTTCAGGTATGAGATTGTACAATTGAGGATAACTTAAAGGAATTAATAAGTGCTACTTATACCAACAAGATGCATCTATTTTTTGGTAGCTTATCACTTAAGAATTCTACAGTTAAGCGTACTTGACTTGGAGCAATTCTGGGATGAGTGACCTCCTGGAAAGTTTCCTAGGAAGAGTGTAAGTGAGAACAAAGTACGCTGAAAAGTCTTGTATTGATTTGTGGAGACAGTCTTCAATCCTGAAAGCGGCCAAGCATTACATTAAGCATTTTAAATAGGTTATGCGCAAATTGAGTTAAAAAACTTTTTTAAATTGGGTGAAAATCCATTCTAAAAAACCCCCACTTTCTATATTGCTTGTATCTACATCGGTTTTAGAATTGATTTAAAATGTCATTTTTAGCCGAGTTAAAAAGTCCTTTACATAGTTGTGGCGTAATTTAGTGAAAAGTATTTGGTACATATTTGAATTATAATATGCTAATTAAAAATTAATTTTTGTGTTAATCAGAATTCATAAAATTAAAATTCATTAAGTTGTAAGTTCAGCCTAAACAATTTTAAACAAATACGTTTAGAAAAATTAATGAATTTCTCAATTTTTTAGTTAGTTTTTTTTTTTTTGATTTTAGGACATATTAAATCAAAATATCTTAAATAAAAAATTTTGCCGAATTTTTTTTCAAATATAAAATAGATTAAATCAATTTTATTATTATTATAAAGTGTAATAGGGAAAAATGTTTAAAACTAAAAAAATACCACTCATCTTTGTTTTATTTATTTGTGGAAATATTTAATTCAGTAAATACAGTAAAAATAAAGATATGAAAAGTTATTTTAATATATCTTAACGTGGTAAAGTGGTTTATAACAACAGAAAGAAAACAATGTAAGCATACTCTTTCTTTTTTAATTTATATTTTGCAGGTAAAAAAATTAATCATATATTAATTATTAATTAAAAATAAATATTACCTTTGAAAACAATTTTTGCAATATGAGTATTAATTGCCTTTTGAAGTGATTTTATCATAAAAATAAATAGATAGATAGAAAAATATATTTTTGCATGCTTGTTTATAATTAATGTGAATTTGGAATTTATTGACAGTCCTATATATTTAAGAAGACAAGATATGGGGCATCACTTTGAAGTACTCTTTCACACTCCTACATAAAATACGAGTAGTTGGTGAATAATATCCTATGTTTATTTAAAATTTCAGGTTTAAATTTCATGAGCAATTCTCACATGCACAAAATGTTTATAAAAATAACTAAAAAAATTAAAATAAAATTAAATATTTTTTAACATGTATTTTAGTATATATTTTATTTTAGAATTTAATTTTTATATATTGTCAATATAAAAATATTTATAATATCAAATTAATTAGAAATCACTTTAAATACGTTTTTTAAAATAATCATTACAAAAATAAAAAATCTTACTATACATGACAATTTATGACTAAATAACGGTATAAAATATTTTACACATTTTAATTCTACATTTTATTATTTTTTATATATTATAAACTTTTAATGGATTGTAAAGAATTACTATTGGTTCACATGGGATTGATTGAACTTTATGAAATGATCTACCAAAAGAATTATGGGAACGAGGTGATTGAGCTCAATCGTTAGCCAAATAAATTCGGGCAGATGAGAGGACAGAACTTACCAAACACACACAATCAAATAAACACCTTTGACAAACTGGTAAGAACTAGTACAATTTCGTTTTGCATGCAGCATATCAATCAAATGCACCTGACCTTCGTAAGCAAAGTGGTTAAATTCTATTCAGTGCACGCAATAGATTCCAAAAGTGGGCCATTCTCTAATCATTGATTTTAGTTGAAATCATTCGAAAGCGGCTCAAAGAGTCAAAGTCCATACCAGCACACATAGATATATTACTATGGCACGGTGAAAGCGCTTAATTCGTTGGCAAGCATTTCCATGCTTTAAATTAAAATTAAGATAACGTATCAAAAAATAAAATAAAATAAAGATATATATTAAATCATTTTCGGACATTGAGTACATTTGAGAGCGACACCCAATTAAGTTCGAGAGTGCAGAAAATTAGTTATGGGCAAGGAAAATTTTTAATTTGCATGTGCTGTAACACTAGGGGGCAATAGCTTTGAAATGGGGTTCTAATTTTCTGTTCTACTATGACCCGGATCTAGGAAGACCTAGCTAAGGGATAAGAGTCTTAATAGGTCGAGATTACCAAAAATTCGACGTAGGCTAACATGATGGTAAATAGTATGACAAAGACAAGTTAACGTTGTTGAAGCCCCGATCCGAAGGAAATTCCATTGCCAGCAATGGCTGCTATTTTAACTAGCTAACAAGTCTACCTACTAGCTAGCTACAATTATGTTTCGGTCTAAAAGAAGGAATGATCTTGGAATTGCTTGTTCATGAAGGTTGACTATCAGAAACCCTAATTGGAAAAAGAAGAAGAAGAAGAAGGAATTGTTTCAAATAAAATAATGAGATCAAGGTGAGATGAATGTGGAGCATTTATTTTCAAAGATATGTGTTTAATTTCTATTCCCCAAGGCACTATAGAAACATTTGTATTCGGTGTGATTATTGACTGGAACAAAACGTGTACAGAAAATTATGAACATTGTATCTTTATTAAAATTCTGTTTGGGTCAATACGAAATTTCTGGGTGGGTACGAGGATTTTGGAATGAAACCAAATGTGTTAATGAGGTGGCTGCTTTCTGTTTGGTGCCTTAGTTTTTTTTTTTAAAATTTATGAACAAACCAATGAAATACTCACCCACCTCAATTTACACCAAATTGTGCATAAAATTTTTGTACTAAACAGCGCTACTCATCATCAAATGAATATCACTTCAATACTCAATTTCTCTTCATAAGGCATTTGACTTTATTGAACAGAGGGGGAAGAATTTGGAGACAATTACAATTCAAAATGCTAATAGTGTGAAGTAGCTTGGTTTAATTTTTTTAACCATTAAAATAATACCCAAATCAAATTAATGGGATGTTTTAATCCAAATTAATTTGGGTCATTGAATTATGTATATATTTATCTTTTTAAAACCTTAAGAGAATAAAGGAAATTTAACTAAATTAGAAAAAAATAGGAAAAAAAGTTTAATATTAATTCAAGTGTTTTGAGTTATCCTTCCTAGGATTGTTTACGAACAAAGTTGTTTTTTAAGCAAATAATATTAATTAGAGTGATACTTTAACCCATGTATATGAACTAGTTGTTCATGTATAGTATGAGTTTAAACGAGTCATATCTATTCCTAATTCTTTTATGAGGTCAATTCTTTAAATCCAAACTGTATCCAAGGTCTAAAAAAATAAAATAAAATCTGATAATGTATGGGTTTATTAAGATCCAGATGGGACTAAATTGACACGAAGTGTATATTAATTAAAATGATTTGCGCTGTCCTAACTCATTTAACAACTCATTTATAGTAAATTTAATTTGAACCGACCATTCAAAATAACTTGGGAATACTATGTTTTACTTGTCAAATTATGAATTTGAGAAATATTTTTAACTAGCTTTTAAATTTTTTTTACTAGCTGAAAAATTTGTTTAAATATATTATAGTAGTGTTTGGTAAATAATTTTTTAATATCTTGTAACTTTTTTGAGATGTTACTTTAGATAGTATTTCAACTTTCAACTTTCAACTTTTATATTTTATTCTTTTTTTTACTCTTAATTTGATTTTTATATTTTTTACATAAGGCAAGGTTTAACTACCATACTAATCAACATAATAAAAGCATGATGTCTACTTATGTATATGTTATTTTTATTTTATTTTATACTTGATTGAGAATATTTTAGAATATAATAGAAGATTAATAGTATAATGCACAATATGAAAAATATAATAATTAAAACTAAAAAAATGTAATTAAAATTATTGTTTTTAATTAAAATTATAAGAGTTCAAAATTAATTATAATTTTAGTTTTTTAATATATTTTTATTCATAAATAAAATCTCAATTTATATAAAAATATCATATAAACATTTATATTTCTATCATTTTACGTTTATCAACTACTTCAATAAATAATTTTATAAAATAATTATAATTTAGTAAATTAACTTAATAACTTTCAACTACCAACTAATTTTTCAACTACTTTCTTCAAACAAGTCTAATTAAAGGTCCTATTTTATCTTTAGCTTGTTTATAAAATTTAATGATTATACACTGTTGGTATAAAAAATTTTATATTGTCAATAAATCAGAAATCATTGTTAGTATCACTTTTAAGATAATTATTATAAAAATCAACAAACTTACCATATATAGTAGTTTGTGATTGAATGACAGTATAAAACTATCTTACATTATTAGTGCATAGTGTTTACTCTTGTTTATATACAATGTAATAATGCTTTTAACACAATACCAAAAAAATAATACTTTTAACACAATTATTTGTAAAAAGAATCTAAATATATATGTAATGTAATATATGTTACAATTGCCAACATATGTACAAAGGTTGAGCAACCAAAAAATTAGCTCGAACCTGTCATTAATCAAAACTGCGTCGTTAAATAAAATAAGATTATTGTATTTCTTTTTCACTTGAAGAAGAAAGGCTAGGTGATCCAACCCCAGAAGTTGGACCGAAACAAAGTTGATGAGTCGGGGCCTAGTTGTGAAATCTCCTACTTTTAATTTAACCAAAGGCTGAGTGAGAAATGAGAATACACGGATTCACAGAACTAACTTGTCCCTATCACGAATGCGCCAAAACTAGTCTATAACTTTGATATTTCACCCTCACCCTACCTCCCCAAACCGTCCCATCAGTATTAGGCTACTAGCTAAAGATGTAATTCAAGTCCATAAAAAACGTTGAATTGTGAATAGTGCAGAAACTGATCCCGTGTGAAAGCTACTGATGTGCTTGTAAGCATTTCCTTACTTCAATTCCATTATATCTACATATCACTTATGTAATATGGAGTATATACGCTTACCATACAAGAGTACATTCGCTGGACTTTCACCTTCATCGCGTTATTATTATTATCATTATTTTTGTGTGAAATCAATTTTTTCACTAGAAAGTGTTTTGGACCATGACACCAGCTCGTAGTGGCCCATGAAAAACAAGACGGCCCAACGTTTCAAAGTGAGAGAAGCATAACCCAAAGTATTAGGCACGTGGAAAATGATGAATAACCATTTAAACCGAATAATTGTCGGCAATCATTTATCCAAATATTCCGAAAATGAATCTATCAACATTCTATAACATTTATTGCTAAAAATAAGTTAACGAGATTGTAAACTCATCACCTCTTAACTCCATGTATAGTGATTACTAGTGAGTGATCCCTTACTATTGCTGGACATCAAAAGACCATCATTGAAGACCACCATCACAACTTGTTAATGCGAAGCACATGATCTTTTATGTTGGACATGAGAAGAATAAAAAGGAAGCTTCATATATATAAAGAGAGTTTAATTTTCATGCACCCTTTGTATAAAATTTTTATACGGTCAATATTTAGAAATTACTTCTAATATGACTTTTAAAACAATCATTGTAAAAATTAACAATTTCATCATATATAACAATTTATAATTGAATGGCAATATAATTTTTTTTTACACTATCGGGGCATTAAGTGCAAGCAAGCAATCATCGAAAGAGAAGGTAATTTTGGTTTTCCATGCCATTAATATTGTGTCATTTAATCTAGCAATTGCTAGAAATTCTTATTTTCTTAGTAATAAATGGGCTATCTTACTCCAAATTGAATACATGATCAACTTTTTACTTGAAATGAAATTTTAGGTGTTTAAATCTATATATACATCTTGAATTTTTTATTCTCAAATATTAATAGTGGCAAGATGTCCGTTATCAATCAATAACTATGATGTGTTATACTGAGCAAACAAAAGTTGAATTTTGAATAGTACTTGAGAAATAAAAAGCAACCATGGAGCTCCCATTTATTCATTAAAATTGTCTCAATGTAACGTGCCTGACTGAGAGTTTGAGATAACAATTGAAATGGACGTATTAATTGACAGCAATAAAACTTTGGAAAAGTTAGCATTTGCTTCATTAATGGTTTCGCTCATGCTTATAGAGTTTACGGTAGCTAAGTAGTAGGGCTTCACTCACTTTTCTTGATTGAAAATGTTTCGTCAAAAGGTTTGTGTTATGTAGATTATTTAAAGATCTTATTTCTAAATGATTTAGGTTTTAACTCACTTCATGGATGTCAATTTCTCTATGGTCGGTGTTTGATCGCCATATCAACTTCATTGTCGTTTGTCAACATATTTTTTTATTGTTAAATGTACTTTTTTCCTTTTTTTTTCAATAATTTTACTTAAATATATTTTCTTCTTTTCTCTCTCTTTTCATCTATTCAAATATCTCTCCTTTTCCTCTTCTTTTTACTTCTCCTCACCATTACATTTTTTTCTTTCTTGTATTTTATGACAACTCTCTTCTTTCTATTCCCTCTTCTCTTGATCTTTCAACTTTTACTTCTTTTGCAACGCTCCTCCTTCATGATGCTATTCTCTAACAAGGTAACATGTATGTCTCTCTTGTACACCTAAGTTATTTTGGGATTCTACCATGCTTATGGAATTTCTGGATAGTTGTGCTTTACATATTGATACATCATTATCTTTATTTATTTTCTCTAACTTTTCTAGCTTTAAAAGTTATATTCATCATTCACTTTTGTAGTACAAGCAGGCACTAGTGGTGACAAGGCTAAATATGGGTTAGTGATCTTGTAGGTATAAGCTTACACTTGTTCTTTTGAAGTCTAACCTGTGCGAAATGCATAAAATACACACACATGCAACAAATATGTTATTGGATCATTTCTAAATTGTTTCCATTTCCTGGTGTTGAATGAAATGTAGAAATGGAGAATGGAAAAAGAGACATACCTGTTGCCATGCCAAAGAATAGTGTCACAAAGGAAAAACGTCACTACACAAGAGAAAGCCAAACAATCAAAGAAAAAAGAAAGGGAAACAAAGAGCATTGTTAGAGAATAGGAAAGAAAAGAGAGATAATAATGAGAAGTGAAATGAAACGATATTTGAATGGGTAAAAAGAGGTAGAAAAGAGTATTTAAGTAAAGTTATTAACAAAAAAAAAAGGAAAAGGAATAAATTTAACAACAATGGGGATACATTTAGAAATTGCATTCTTGAATATATCTTTTTATAAATAGGCCATTTTGGAATGAGTTTGCTTTTTTTTTTTGGCAATCTTTTTGCATCGTTATTTTTCTAAATTACAACACTCTTGATTTTTTAAAAATATTATTAAAAATTATCACTATCTAAATAAATTGGGTGAGTTGATGTCTCTTCGAGAATTATAAATCCAGAAGTAATTTACAAAGCATTTTGAAATTAAACAAGGTGTATTTAATCGTGTTTTTAGTTTTTTAGTTTTTAAAAATAATTTTTAGAGAGTAGGAGTGAAAGAAGATGTGAGAGTGTAAAAAGAAGTAAAATCAAAACAATTCAAAGGTAAAACTGAAAAAGAGATATTAATTTTGAAAATAATTATCAAATCTACTTTTATTGAACATGTTTTTTTTTTTTCGTTTTTTAAAACAAAAAGAGTTTTTGTGTGTGTTAATTATGAGTGGGAATGTCCTTGGAATTGGTGAATGGTTGAGGCCTATTTTGTGTGTGTTAACAAGATATGAATTCCGACACGGGCCTTCCAAATGGAAGAGTTTTATTGGGCTTTAATTTTGGGTCAAAAATGGTCAGGCTTCAGAAGCCCAAAGTACAAGAGCTTGTACTGAACTGCGCATATTCGATAGTTGATGCAAATTGCAGAGAGAGCATAGGAGATATTATTGAATTTCTGCGTCCTAAACACAAGACAGCACACTGAGGAAAGGGTTTCATAGTTCGAACTTCGAACCAACATGAGTTTTCTATTCGGTAGTAGAAAGACTCCCGCTGGTACTTCTTCTTCCATTGTTGTTCATTTTTTATCAAATGGGTCGTTGTGATTACGCTGATTGAATTGAGCAATTAGTTTAGAGAGGGGGAAAAAAAATAATGGTTTGGTTTTTATTTGCCTTCCCAGTTTTGAAAATTGTGACTTTAACTTTAACTGGGAATTGGGTTGGTTTGTTATTTGTGATAGAGCTTCTGAGGGAGAACAAAAGGATGCTGGACAAGTCCATTAGAGAAATAGAGAGGGAAAGACAAGGCTTGCAGAATCAAGAAAAGAAGTTGATTGTTGAGATTAAGAAGAACGCCAAACAAGGACAGATGGTATCATTTATTTTTCTTTTATTTTTGTGTTTCATTGTTCTTTTTTGGCTTTCTTATGTTGTTGTGTGTGAGGAGAAGTTTGCTGCTTTTAAGGATTGTGATTTAGTGTAGTGGGGTGGGTGGTGTTAAGAATTGAGCTTATTTGATCAGGTGTATATGGCTTTTGGTTATGGTTTAAAGTTGAAACAGATTTTGGGGTTGGCTTGAATTTGGCAGGGGTCAGTGAGAGTGATGGCCAAGGATCTTATCAGGACTCGCCATCAGATTGAAAAGTTTTACAAGCTCAAATCACAACTTCAGGGTGTTGCTTTGAGAATTCAGGTTTGTTTTTGTGCATTTTCGTTGCAAAGTTGTGGAACTTGAAAGTTTCTTCATGCTCAGTCAGCTCCTTGGAAACTAGCAGATAAGTTAAACATTGTGTATGTGTTATTGTGTTTAGCATTGTATTACCTTTGACATTCTGAGTTCCATGGGAAATAAAAATGAACAAAGATTCAATGGTAATGTTGCACCAACTGTTTATAATTTTAATTGTTGAGTGCTGCATTGATGTTGTTATGGCAATAATTAGTTTTGGAGGGTTCAAAAATTCACAATACGGAGAGTCTGTTGATGCACAAGCATTTGACAAAAAGAAAAGAATAATAGGGCCATGGTACATGCCACGGTTGTATGCATACTGTAGCTGCCTTGTTTAATGTCTTTCATTTTAATTTAATTCAACCTACCTTGCATGGCTAGAGTATGTTCCGAAACTGGAAGACCAGTTCTGTGTACCAGATCCTGTTGCCCTTTCTTTTCTCTCCCAATTTCTTGTGTGCTGCAGATTTAATCCCAGAGATATGACTTTGTACTTACAGTTACAGATGATGTACTCGCAAGTTTGGATTAGGATAGATTACTAGTGTGTTTGGATTTATGTTAGATTATTCAGAATCATGTTGAAAACTTGAAATACAAACTAACGTGATTTTAGGTAAATATTTATGTTTGGTTTCAAGTTGAGGAATTGATTTTTGCTCCAAAATTAATTTTGAGTTGAAGCAACTTTAGGTAACTTTTGCATTGGATAAAAAAATTTATACTGAGTTTTATTACCAACTTACTTTAAGAATAAAAACATCTAAACATAAATCACATTACTTCAAAATCAATTTTAACCAAAATCAATTTTGCAAACATTCACCCAAACACAGACTACAACCCATTTAGTCTACCTTAATCCAGTTAACATTTCCCTCGACTGACTCTCTGGGCTATACTCCAGACTTATAAGCTGAGAAGGTTATGCAACCTCTCTCTTTCCAACTCATTACATTATGCCTCCAACCTTATCAGGACTGAATCACAAACCAAAACAATCTTGGCTGGCTTCTTCTACTTCTAAAATTCTCTCACTGCCACAAAACTACCACAAATACCAGCAATCTAATACTAAAATTGAAGTGAACAGTGAACACATGATCACATCTGCATCAATCTCTAACAATCACAACCCTTAAAAATTAATTGAGATTATATAGTCTGTATGAGTGATTGCATTATAGTGTTTAAAAATGACTCTATGAGGTCAATTTCAGACACTAAAATCCACTCAAGCAATGGGGGAGGCTATGAAAGGAGTTACTAAAGCAATGGGTCAAATGAATAGGCAGATGAATTTGCCTTCCTTACAGAGGATAATGCAAGACTTTGAAAGGCAGAATGAGAAGATGGAACTGGTGTCTGAGGTAATGGGAGACGCAATTGATGATGCTTTGGAAGGTGATGAAGAGGAGGAAGAGACAGAAGAGCTTGTCAATCAGGTTCTTGATGAGATCGGAGTCGACATCAACTCTGAGGTAAGTTGTTATCATTTATAAAAGAGAGGAAGTAAAAATAATAATGACAACGATGATACATATTTCTTTTGTTCAAAATGCAGCTTTTGAATGCTCCTGCATCAACCTCTGTCAGTGCACCAGCGGCAAATAACAGGGTTGCTCAAGCTGAATCATCAGGCAATGAAGACAGTGGAATACATGATGATCTACAGACTAGGTTAGATAACCTGAGAAAAATGTGATGAGTACAAGGGAAAGATGTTCCAAAGAAGCATGAAAATAACGATTGTAAATGAAATTAGGATGTGTTTTAGTCTGATTTTAATTTTATTATCAGGTCTGAAGCTAACATATATATGTAAAGAGTAAGGCAAATATTACAAATTGAATTTCATGGATACATATGCGAAAGAGATTTGTTATGATATATATCAGCTTTTAAACTGTGCATCTCATCTTTGTAATTGGTTACCCCTCGTACAACTTATCAAAGGTTTGATTTTGCATCAATAATATAATTCGTATGAAACCCTTCGCGTTAAATAGAACTATTCAAATGTATACACTAATGCTGAATACTTCAGGGATTAGTTTTGCATAAATATTTTAATGCAAAACTAGTACACGAATTGTTTGCCACTTTACCCCAATTTTTAACGGGGATAACAAACTGATCCTAGCAGAAATAAATACCTTAACATAATGAGCTCATTGTTGGAAGTTTTAAATCTTACAATTCACAGAACATATATGTGAGGGAAAGGAGAAAAGCTTTGGTTTTGAAAGGTTGTCAAGAGTGGGGTTGTAATGATCCAGGGTATTCTCATCAGATTCAGGTGTTCACAATGACCATGATCATCTGATCATTTTCTTCCAAAGCCACTCTACTATTTGGGTAATTCACTTTGTCATATGAAATCCTTTGCGTCATATACAAGTATAACTATTAAAATGGATACACTAATGGTGAATACTTCAGGGATTAGTTTGCATAAATATTTTAATGCAAAACTAGTCCATGAATTGTTCACCACTTTACCCCCATTTTTAGTGGGGATAACAAACTGATCCTACAAGAAATAAATACAGAACATAAATGAGCTCATTGTAGGAAGTTTTAAATCTTGTCATTCACACAGAACATATATGTGAAGAAAAGGAGGAAAGTTTTAAATTTGAAAACTAGCTATTTCAGTAGTGGGGATGTAATGATCCAGGATATTCTCATCAGATTGAGGAGTTAACAATGACCATGATCATCTGATCATTTTCTCCCAAAGCCACTCTACTATTTGGGGAATTCACTTTGTCAATCTGAGTGCGGCACAGTGGGCAACCAGAATGAGAGCCAAGCCACTTGTCAATGCAAGAGGTATGGAAGATGTGCTTGCAAGTGTGAAGCTTCCGGACACTTTCCTCTTCTTCAAAAGCTGTCAAGCAGATAACACATTCAGTCTGGTTTGTGCCTTCTGCAGCCTTGAACCGGAATGTAATTGAGTGTGACTCTAAACTCATGCAAGGAGAGAACTTGTCATCAAAAGATGCGCCTGTTGTAGGAAGGGGTGGCATGTGATTGGTATGAGTGCACCATCCACGCATGGTGAGAGTGAAAAATGTAAACGAAATTACCAGTGTTCCAATTATCAGAATCCCAGGGTAGAGATCCATTTCTTCTTATGGCCTGGATTTTGTAGAAGCATTAGCAGAAATGATGAAATGGGTCTGTTGATACAATGGAGTGTTTACAAGCATTGGAGTAGAGCCGTACCATGATATGGTTGACGATAACTATGAGCACAACAACAACCAATTCGGTCTCAACAATGCTGGAGCATATAAAAGACATAACTTCTGAAGTGATATGCATACTTTGGAATGAATAAAACAATCGTTTTTATTGTTCTTTGGGTAAAACCGCAAATGCATAGAACTGGCATTATGTGATAGATGAGAATAAACTAGTTTTGTTGTTTCAAGCAAGAAAACATTTGATATTTACAATGAAGTTACATATCCTCCTTTGATGCTGATGGACTACTTTCAGCTATGAAGGATAATGTTTAGAAGGAATGGTTCATTTTTTTTTTTTCATTTTACATCGTTAGATATTTCCCGTATAAATTTATTATTTATTGAAGGGCTTGTATATTATATGTCTATGAATACATGATGTAAAAATAGTATATTCACTATATTAAATAGTTTAAGCAACATAGGGACTTGTGATTAGGGATTTGATTTCTTTAAAGTGAGGAAGGTGTACTTTAAAAAAAAAAGTGCAATAATAACTATTAATTAGAAAAATTAACGGTTGAGATTGTAAATAATTTTAAGTTTTGTTTTATATGTATTTGATTTTGTCACAATTTTCAACGGTTGATTTTCTATTCAGTTGTGAGTGTACTTTATTTTCTGAAGTGCACATCTTCACTTTAAGATTATATTTGGTTTTAGTTATTAAAAAATTTAATTAGTTTTGACTTTTATAAATTTTAGAAGACTTAAATGTGTTTTACATTTATATAAATATAGTGGTTTGTTTTAGTCATTGTAATTTTGTTTAGGTTTTAATTCCTGCAATATTTATTCTCACCTGTTTTGGTTCTCAATATGATGGCTGGTTGAAACCCAACCTGCTTATGTATCTGTTAAGTTGCACAAACTAAAAATAAAAATCACTATTGGAAAAATGATTCATTAATTACAATGTTAAACAAAATAAATTTAGTAAAAAAAATTATGTGAATCTATGCAACCACCATTTGTAAAATAATAAATTTGAGTAAATTTATAAATTAACTTTTTTTTGTGTGTGTGTAATAGTTGTATTGAGATTAGAACCTAAAACCTAATGAAAACTACCTTAACCCCCCTCCTACTAGACTGATCCTAATGGGATAATTTACAAATTGACTAAACCTATTGGACACAGAAATGATTAATTGCCCTCATTTTTGACAAGAAGATATTCCCCTAAAGCAGATTCAAACCATATATATATATATATATATATATATATGGTTTGAATCTGCTCTAGGGGACTCTTTTTCTAACACTTGTTATTATTAATTGAATTTTTTTAGAAATTACGAATTTTGATAGGGCTCATACGTACTCCTTTAATGAGTATTTCTTCTGATTTAGAAGTAAGACCTATCAAAATTTGTGATTTCTAATAAATTTTAGTTAATAGTAAGGAAAATCTTATAAAGAGTACTATTGTTAGTACTCCATATATATATATATATATATATATAACTTGGATTGTTTAAAAAGTTTAATTATTTTTTTGGTCCTTATAATTTCGCAAACTTTACCTTTTGATTCTTATAGTTCAAAATAATTCCTTTTAGTCTCTATACATGCACTTTTGATATCAGTTTGGTTTTTGCGTCTTAATTATGTGAGAGAAAACTGCCACAAAATGAAAATTGACGGTGAAAAACCGCCACAAATTGACATTTTTTAGCCTTTTTTATTCAATTTGTTGTGGTTTAAAACAACAGAGACCAAATTGATATCAAAAGTGCATGTATAGGAACTAAAATGGATTATTTTCAACTATAAGAACCAAAAGATAAAGTTCGTGAAACTACAAAGACTAAAAAAGTAATTAAACCTTAAAATATTCTCTATTAACTTATTTTATGTCAAATATATTTTTCTTAATTATATTTTAATATTTACACATTTTAATTTTGTACTTTTATTAATAAAAATAAAAATCATAATCCATTACGTTATTATTACGTAAACTAAAAGAAAGAGGAAACGAATGATGTTCCGTTTTCATCCTTTTTTTTCTATTGTTTGTTATGTTTTATTTTATTTTTATAGACTTTAATAGGTGAATGGAGAGCTCTGTCCATAGCACGAAAAAAGTCAAAACAGGTAAACATGTGGGACGTATATGGCCATGGAGATGGAGGTTATTCCAGAGACGCCGGAGCCCAGAGGTTACTAAGCCATACAAGGAAAAACTTTTGGCTATTATATGAGTCAATGATAGTGAGAACTTTGAAGGAGAGGACATCCTGGAGGAGGAGATGCCCGAAAATAAAGCTTATGAGGAGAAGGAGGATCCTTTTGATCCTTGTCCAGAGATTATGGTAACACAGGAAGAACTGGAGGCATGGAGTAACCCCTGGAGAAACTCCCTAGTGGTTCACTTGCTGGGGAAATGAGTGTCTTTCAAGATGTTGGAAAGTAGGTTGTGTAAAGATTGGGCCAAGGTAGGCACGTTGCAAATCATTGACATGCCCAAAACTATTACACTGTGATATTCTCAGCAGAGGAGGATTTCAAACACGCACTATACGAAGGACCATGGATGATTGCAGATCACTATCTCCTTGTGCAAAGGTGAGACCCTTGGTTCTAAATTGCGGTTGCAGTCGTGATTGCAGTTGCTGCTATGCGGATTGTGGCCGTTGTGGCTTAAAATTATTATACGTTTGTACCTCACATTTTTCCTTGTCTTCACCACTTTACCTTTCTGTCTACTGGCTTACCTCTACCACCTCACCCTCTTTCCTTGCTTTGAATGCATCACGCAGCCTACCAGCACCTAAACTAGCTACTATCAAATGCTCTCCTCTTCTTTCCCAACATTCCACACGATCACATCCGTTAGAATAGAAGATGTAAGTCTAAATCTTTGTTTATTTTTTCACAAAAAAATGAAACAGGATGGTGTTGTGGTTACATTGCTGTCCCGTTGCGGTTGTCTTGCAGCAATTTCTGTGATTTTAGTTCACACCGCAATTGCAGGCCGTTGCCGTTGCGAGTAGTTCCGCAACCGCAACATGTGTTTGCAGTTCGCAATTTAGAACTATACTAGGACCGTTTTTCTTGTCTAATGTTAAAAAAGTTACGAGAGTGGTAGCTTGGATTTGCATTTCGGAATAGCCACTGGAGCTTTATAATGATTGTTTCTTATGGCGTGTGGGTGCGCAGCTTGGCACAGTGCTTAAAGTAGACAAATCGACTTCTATTCATTCAAGAGGCCAATTCACACAAATTTGTGTTGAAGTTGACCTTACAAAAAGGCTAGCTCCAAATATTGAAGTGCGAGAACTTACGCTTCACCTTAAGTATGAAGGGTTGCACTCAATCTGTTTCTAATGCGAGAGATACGGTCACAAAAAAGATTCGTGTATGAAGTATGGCGAAAGCGGGGTAGAACTTGCCCATGCAGCAGACCCGACGACAGGTGTAGAAGAGAAGGTTCCTAGTGACGCTGCAGATAGCATCCCTAGGGCTGACGTGGAGCTGGAGGGAGTTATGGTAGATGCGCCATTTACGCAAATCAAGGAACCACAATCAGGTGTATTAACTAACATGGACCCCACATTCGGTTTGTGGATGATACTATGATAGTCAAAAGGCCCATCCGCAATAAAAACAAATTAATCAAATCAGGGAGAATATTCGTTGATTCAATGGATAAAAGGTCAAATAAGGAATTGGGATAAGAAAGCATGTCAAAATTTGAAGTGTTATCCCACATGGAAAAGGAGCACATGGCTAAATATGAGCACATGAGTATGTAAGACAATACAGCTGCGGAGGATGTCTCCACTACCTCGGAGTATGCAATGGTCTGTGATGTGGGCAATACAAGTGCAGAAGCCTGTATGGGCATAGAAGCATTGGTTGTGTAATACATGAACGTGACATGTTATCCTTTCAAGCAACTAATTTTTTTTTTTCCAATGAATTTTCTGGTTTGGAATTGCAGGGGTACTGTGGCCAGAGGATTCCCAAATTTGGTGATTGATTTACGGAACAACTATGATGTTGATTTGATTGTTGTTGTAGAGACGCATACAAGTGGCTCCCGCAGAGAAGAAATTACGAGGCACACGAAGTTCACAAATAAATTCATTCAGGATCCTGTTGGGGCATCAGGTGGTATATGGTGCCCTTGGAACAAGGATGAGTGGAAAATTGATATTTTGGCCCACTTACATCAATGGGTCCATATGAAGGTCGCAAGGAAGGGGGAAAATCCATAGTGCTTAACAACAATTTATGGTTCTCCTTTATATGCGAGAAGACAACAACTCTGGGAGGATCTTCGACAACTTGCTCTCTTGATGGAAGACGCTTGGGCGATCATAGGAGACGAGCACAAGAGGGAAGGCGACTCTCCATGTCCTCCAAGAGTTATGTCTAACTTTGGTGATTTTGTGCAAGACTGAGTTCATATATGCAGGGTATCAGGTGACCCCCTTTACTTGGCAATGGGGAAACTTGAAAGAATGTCTTGATAGAATGTTGATTAACTTGTAGTGGCGCGTGAGATTCTAGGAGGCTTCAGTGGTCCATCTTGCTCTTCTCAAATTGGATCACACATCCCTTTGGGTAAAGTTCAGCAATACCCACTCCGGAAACAGGAGAAGAAGACCCTTCAGGTTCATGGTGGCTTGGATGACATATGAAGATTTTCACAATGTGGTTTCAAATTCTTGGTGCACTGAGGATAATTCGAAAAAGGCAACATTTATCGCCTTCAGAATCCTTACGATGGTGGAACAATGAGGTCTTTGGTAATATTTTGAAGAGGAATAGGATATTCCTTCGCAGACTTAATAGGATTGCCTCTAGGCGAGCTAGGTACGACAGCCTGATAAGGTGTTAGTCATACTTATCTTTTTGGTACATATTTTGATACATATACCATTTTTTGCTGACTTAATATTTAGATTTACCACCTTTTATACACAAATGATATACTTTTGAATATAGGTTTAACACTTCAAGCTTCTTGAGAATTTTATTATTTTTTGGAATTGTATTCAAGTTAAAGCGAAAAAGGAAAGATCTAGGAAGGAGGGAGAGAGATGCATAGCAGTACCTCAGCCAGGAAGAGAAGAAAAAGAGAGTATCAATTGACTAGTAGTTGGTGCTGGGTGACAAGTTATAGTCGCTTAGCTGCCAACCTACCAAAGAGGAGCTCTCATGTTTTCTGTTTTGGCACTCAGCGATAGATGTATGGCGCTAAGCAACAAAGTCGATTGATGTGACACTTAAGTGGAATAGACAAAACTCATTGGGAGAGAGATACAAAAGGGCAGAGGGACAAAGGTCTTAGTTGTTGTCATTCTAGGGTTAGAGAGGATAGAGAAGAAGCTCTCTTGGCTCTAAGATGGAAGCTCCACTCTTCAACTTTCTCATATAAGTTTCCTTCTTTTCTTTAGCTATGTATAGCTAGAATCACCCTTGTTGGGGTTTAATGTAATTAATGCTAACCTTCGTGTATTTATCTTGAGTTATTTATTCAGTTTAGTTCTATGTTAATGTCTTTCTTCTACTCTTAATGCTTGTTTTGGCTTGATCAACCTTAACTTGTTCTTATTAAGCATTAAATCTAGTTGGAAAACTTGATTTAAAGCTTAGATATGAAAAAAGCATCTAATACGTTCTACATCTAGGAATAGTTTATTATGTGCTAGACATCTTTGTACTCTTTTCTTAATGCAAGTTATTTAGTTAAGCTATGCAAGGAGTTGATAATTCATTCAAATGAAGGCTAAAATGACTTTAGCTGGATGATAGTAACATGGCAACTAACATTGAATGTAGAATTCAGGTAGTTCATGAATGGAAGGTTTAATGAAGTTAAACCTCAACTATTTTAATACATATATACAATCCAAATCTATTCACGCACCTTAAGTATTTGATTAAATGCCAAAAAGAGTTTATGCTACAGTGTTTTTCTTTTGTGCTATTTAAGTTGTTGTCTTTATTTTCTCACAAATGTCATTATTCCCTGGTTACATTAGTTTTGTGACAGAAAATTAGAAGATTGTCAAGTATTACACAAGTCTCTTGGGAGAACGATACTCACTCATCACTGTATTACTTGTTCAAATTGGTATGCTTGCCAAGCTATTAACACAGTCTTTACTTGTAGGAGACACAGAATTGCATATGGAAGGAATATGAGGAGACACTGGCCCAGGAGGAATTGATGTGGTTCCAAAAATCTAGATCAAAGTGGTTGGCTTTTGGAGATAAGAACATGAAATACTTTCATGGTACCACCCTCATCAGATAGAAGAAGAACACATATGAAACCCTCCAAAGAGATTACAGATCTTGAGCAATTGAGCCGGTAGAACTTGAGGAGATGGCTACGAACTTTACAAGCTAGCACCTGCTTGCGGAGGATGAATCAGTTGAGCCCTTTTGTGTTAGAGGCGTTTTTCCTACTTTAGCCCCTAACCAAAAGGAGGAGATTGGAAGAGTAGTGTGTGAGGAGGAAATCAGAAGGGCTATCTTTCACATGGGGGCCTTCAAAAATCCCAACCATGATGGATTTCAAGTCGTGTTTTACCAAAGTCAATGAGAGGTTGTGGGGAATTCTCTGATGAAACTGGTTAAGGAGACATTTGAAGGCCCGAGGAAAGTGGAGGAGGTGAATGACACACTTATATCCTTGATTCCAAAGGTTGACTGAGCTCAAAGAATGAAATAGTTCAGACCCATAAGTCTATACAATGTAGCCTTTAAAATAGTGACAAAAATCCTGGCTCAAAGGCTACGAGGAGTGATCCAGGACCTGATACACCCTTGTCAGAATAACTTCATACCACATAGGTAGAGTTCGGATAACATTATCATTGCATATAAGGTCTTCCATTCCATGAGGCACAAGAAAGGGAAAGTGGGATACGGCTATCAAGATAGACTTGGAGAAAGTGTATGATATGTTGAGCTGGCATTTCATTCGAGACACTCTAGAGTATATTGGCATGCCACAAAACATTGTTGAGCTGATATGGTAATGCATATCCTCTCTCAAAATAAAGGTGCTATGGAATGGGGAGGCATTAAAGGAGTTTAAAGCCTCTAGAGGAGTTCGTCAGGGAGACCCACTCTCCCCTTATCTGTTCGTTCTTTGCATAGAAAGGTTGTTTCAGTTGATTACTATGGCAGTAGATTATAAAATTTGGAACCCTATTCAACTATCTAGGGGTGGTCCCAAACTCTCTCATCTTGCTTTTGTAGACGACTTGCTTTTGTTTGCAAAAGCTGATATGAGCCAAGAGCAACTTATAAATGGAATCGTCCAGCTTTTCTGCAAGAGTTCGGGGCAAAAGGTAAGTGCCAAAAAAACCCGAATTTTCTTTTTTAATAATGTCCCTTGGTAGTTGAAGGATCTCCAATTCTCCACAGAAGGGTGAACAGGAATCTATCCTTTGCGGGTAGAGTGACTATCACCAAATCGGTGTTATAAGCGCACCCCACCTACCTGATGCAATCTGATTATGTTCCAAAGTCGGTATGTGATGCTATTGATAAGAAATGTAGATATGGCTTGGTGGTGGAAATCTCTTTGCATGCCAAAAAGCCATGGTGGATTGGGTTTGCGGTCAACGAGGAAAGTCAACCAAACTGCCATGATAAAAGTTGGGTGGAATCTGATCACTAATGCCTTATGGGTGAAAAAGTGATTAGTTCAAAATATAAATGTCGAACTCACGTGCGGGGTCCAATTTATGGAATGGTCTGAAAGATTCTTGGAATAAAGTGATTGATAATGTGGGGTGGAGGGTTCATAATGGTAATCGTGTTGCCACCAACTGTTACCTTTTGCTTTAAGGACGTTGATTGGTTTTGAGGAGAATGAGGTGATGGCTTCCTATGTAATAACATCTTATTATTGGGACTTTGCAAAGCTTATTAATCTTCTTCCTTAATTGATTATTGATCGAATTTGAGCTATGGTTCCTCCTCGATACTCAGGTGAAGAGGATGTTGTAGTGCGAAAACGAACAAATATAAGTTTTGCAATATGATAATTAAATATAATACTTTTTTTATTAGACATGTTATTAAAATTATTCATCAATCAAATTATATTATCATAATTGTAACTAGTCTGCCACCCGTGCAGTTGCACGGGATATGAATCTTTTCCAATTTTATTTTCAAATACGAAATAAAAAATCGTTCCAGAAAAAAATATAAATATTAATTGATTTAAGATGGAAAATAATTTGGTAGTTTAATTCAACGTCAAATTAGCATAACAGAATGAACACAAATTTATTATTTTATTCTAATGACAAACGGCTTTATTTAAATTTGTTATTTTATTATAATATACTTAAATGTATAACGTAAAAAACACGCACAATAACGTCTTCATACTAAAGCTCCATTAAAAAGAGAATAATAAGATATAATAGTTCAGTACTATGATTAAATAAAGATAAAAACATATTAAAAGTAAACTTAATTACTTCCAAACAAATTTATATTTTTTGAAAGACTTATTTATGTAACTATTTTGTGTCTTACCCCTGCGATGTTGGGGTTATTTTTGTCTTTATCTTTAACAGTGTAATTTTTTTTAACATGATACAAAATAAAATAAAACTTTAAAGTAAAATATTTTAATTCATAGTATAATTGCATATTTTAAAGAAAATGAGGATATATAAATTTTAATGCTATCTTATTAGGATTTTTTTCAAATTAATTCAACATATTTAAGATTACATCAACAAATTAAAAAACATAAAATCTATAAAAAAAGTAATACATTAAAATTTTTAAAAAATAATCAAGTTAAATAAAATCAAGTAAAAAAATTAATGTTCGATACTTAAAATTTAAGAATCATTTACCTTTATATAAACATTAAATATAATATTTACCTTTATAGTTTTTTTTTTTGTACATTTACCTTTATAGTTTATATATTAATACATACTTTTTAAAATTTATCCCTTTATTATGTATAAAAATATATATTATAATGGTTTATATGTAGAACTTCTATTACTAATGTGTATAAATATGAAAATATTTAAGGCTGCAGTTATATTTTTATTTCGTTATATTTTTTATTATCGATTAATATTAAGTACTATGTGTCATAAAATTTAACAATCAATTTAAGAATCAAAACCAAAAAATAAAATAAAATAGGATATATTAAATAATTATTTAGTATAAAGAATATATTAAATAAAATAAATTTTAATTAATTTTAACATGCATTTTATGTAAAGTTATCGCTTCTTTCATACATATTAATTGCAATTTACCATGTAGAAAGCTATTTTTCTTGAAAATTTAATAGGAACAACATGACCACACACAAAATGGCCAATTTGATATAAATATTTTTGAACTTAGTTTTTATTGGAAATGAAACTCAAAAGGAGTGGATTTTTACTAAATATACACTTATTTATCACCTAGTTAGAGAGGACAATACAAAAGCTTAATACAGGTGAAATGAATACTTCAACCCAATCTGTCCATTTATAACAGAAGATCTAAATTCTTTTACTCCTTTATACTCAATCTTTTATGCAAGAATATAATTGTCGTAAGAAGGAATTCATAATAAACAAAAAGGAGAGAAATAATAGTTTTTTTTATATATAAAGAATACATTAACTGCATCATTATTACTTGAAGTTCATAATGATAAGTTGATAACACATCTAATAAATGGTTTATTATTAGCCTGGACTGCTATACATCGAATTATCTACATTAACCTTCCTTCATTGTCCATTCCTCACAAACTTGAGATGTCACTCTTCAATCTACTGCAGAATTGGATTTTATCACCTGCATAAAAGGACAACAAATATAGCCAACAGAGTGTAAGAACATGTGTTTGTGATTGAAATACAACATCAATGCATCACCATAAACCCATTCAATCATAAGCATTTTGACATTTGCTCCAACCAAGTTCACACATGACTTCACAGAGACCACACATCACAAACCCATTCGTCCTTTTTACATCTAACATAGGGATCCTTTAAATTTTACAGGGTAACACAATTTTCACACACACAAAAAAGGCAATATGAAGCATCCAAGCACGGAAAATCCAATAATAAGTGCTTATTTTAGCTTCTAAAACCCCTACTGAATAAAAAGCAAATACGTTATATGTGCAGAAAAATGTTAGGCTTGCCGTCATTGTCTAGAAGAATTAGACTTAAAAAAAGTATATCAATAATCTATTAAGATGACATAGCTAACTACCAAACCAAAGTAAATGGTCTTAAGATTAACATATGACATCCAAGATAGAAAAATATAAAAAAAAATAAAGAGAATTGCTTTTCCTTTCCCACGTAGGCTTGCACTTAATTGGCATAAATAGGTATGATAACAATTGCATCTCAGTTATGCCTGACATAAAACTCAAAAGATGTAGACCAAATAATAAGTTCAAAAATATTATGACTTTTCTAAACAATAGTTTTTGTTGGTAACAGACAGAGTAAAAACTAAAAAGTTCTTAAATAAGAATTTTGTCGATAAGAATTAAAAACTCTAGACTAAATAATTTGCTGATAAGAATTACACTAAACATATAGCTTGGTCATGACAAAAAATTACAAAAAAAATTACACTAAACATGTAGCTTTGTTTGGCCATTACAAGAATTGCATAAGTAGGGAGGGGAGGAAGACTGAAGGTTGGATCATATGATTGGATAGCCAAGAAATTTTACCTTCACACCCTATCCAGGGAATTCAGTTTTTGCAAGTGAGATAAAGTGGATGCATAAGTTAAACGATTTGACACTTGAAGAAGCAAATAAAAAAATCAGTCTTATTTCTTCTATAGAAGACAAAGCAAAACTATTACTTCAATCATATTGCAATAATTGATATTTAGACCTATAAAACTTTAGCTTTAGTCCCCACAACATTTGCTTGCCCCCAATTACCAATAGCATGTGAGTATTTAAGTCCACTTAGGATGGTTTTTGCTTTGATAGCAAATTGCAAATTAATCAACGTCTTTCCCATTATCAACAGACTATAGGATTCATGAAGTATAAAGGTTTAGGCAATGCAAATGAATACAACATCAGATGTAGAAATTCTTTTTGGTTAAACATTAAGAATTAAGAATGTGCTATTTGGCATTGTAGTGATAGATTGTTCTTGATTTTGGCACATAAGCAAGAAAAGTATAATTTATCATAATCAATTTAGCTATTATAGTTTAAAAATGTTATAACAATATTCAATATAACTGATAATGAATGTTTTTTATTTATCAAACATACAAAAGTGATTTGGAAGCTCACATTTTATGAGAGAAAAACAACTTTTGATATAAGCAAATAGAGTATAACTATAAGCAACTTTTTCAAGCACTATTTTGATAAGTATACCTAGTCATTAAAAGGTTGAAGCCTCAACATAGCAAATGCCACAAAATAATAACTTTCCAAATATCTATGTCTAGGATACAAAAGCATGGTACAAATCCTAGTAATGACCAAATATACTTATGAAGAAACTTTTTAATACAATACCAATCTAAGATGTAGAAATGGAAGATATTATTTAGTTAGTATAAATAAAGGAAAAGATGGTGCTTAGAGCTAACAGGATCTCTCCATATTTGCCCCAGCATGATAACCACATAACATGTGGTGACCTATTAATGGCAATTGCCTACTTTTGAATAGATTAATTTCATAATGCTATAATAAATAGTAACATATTATGTAGTTGCAATGAAGGGACTGTCTGGTTCTGAAGTGTAGAAAAATATAAGCTCTTATTCATAATAGGAAAGCAAGCACAATCTTGGAATTTAGGAATTAGAACTCCAGAAGATCAAAGCTAATAGTCCTTTCAGTGATACACATCATCATGCGTCAGAACAAATTTATATGATACACATCATAACCACCACATCTTGCAATGGAAAAAATAAAAAAGTCATGCCCAGGCACTCACTCTACTAAGGAATGAGTGAGTAAGTGTAGGAAGGAAAAACTAAAAATGGACTCTAGTGATCCTTGAGGGTTTCCTCCTACTTTAATGGAATCTAAATAAAACATTAAAATCAACAGATGATGATGAAGGCCACGTTAGTGCCAATCATATAAAAATTAATTCATTAATTTAGACACATTTACCTGCTAACCAAAAACTCTTCTCGTTCTTTTTATCTGCAGGTATCAAAATAAAACATGACATCATATGTGAACAACCTTAATTATTTGGCTATCTAGAATAAAGAGAAAAAAAGCACAACAAACAATGCATTAGTTTTTCTTTAACTCAAGGACTAAGAGGCCTCAAGCAAACCATATAGTAAAAAGGGCTTTTTGGGTTGAAATTTCAAATTTTAATGATGTATGGTTGTCACGTATTACATTTAGTTTCTCTAACAATAAAAATATACCACATACCAAAGATCAATGCAAAAAAGAAGGTAAAACAATTTGAAATGCTGGTCTTCTTTAAGTTTCCCTGAACGTCTATATTTTATTTCGTATGGCACAACAATAATAAGTTATCCCTTGAAAGGGCCAAAAACCAAACACTTAAATAGCTTTGCCTCTATAAAGACTAAAAATGAAAATGCCAGTGCATGGAAGTATAAAATAAAATAACATGAAAAGTTACAAATGTCATGGTGAACTTCATAGTGATGAAGAGTAAAGACTAGGTCAATATAACACCTTATTCAAAATAAATAAAACCATTAAGAACCAATTTCATAAATAAGTTATAAGTTATTGTCCAAGAAAAGAAGGGAAATGATGATTAACATGATGACTTATGACAGTAAAAAAACATTAAAACTAGTGGATGAGGAAGAAGGCCATGTTAGTGCCTATCATATAGAAATAAATTCATTAATTTAAACACAACTACCTGCTAACCCAAAAAATAAACTCACGTGTCTCTTTTAAGTTCTCATTCTAGTTGTCTAAAGGTATCAAAATAAAAGGTGACATTATAATATCATGGCCTTAGTTACAGTAAAACACTCATACATTGGATACTGACCTACAAGAATTAAAAAATTAAACGCATACTTGTCAAACATTGTCAACTGTCCCAATGAAAGCAGCTCCATGATACACATACTTATACAGGCTCATTTGGACCAAGAATAAAAGGAAAAATCAAACTTCAAGGATCATATACTTAGGATATCCAAGTTGTATCTTACTTTGACTATAATGCACATCTTTCTTAGCTTCTCATTTAATAAAATAAAACCAAATATATAAAGCCCACACCTTACTAAAAATTACAGAGCATTGGACTCTGATCAATTCAGGCACCTAAACCAAATGGTATGCATATCTTGCCATCATGCCATAGGTTGTTAAAATCTTTTTTTGTAAAAGTATACATATGACAGCATCAAATGTCTTAACCACAACCTGAAAAAACAATGTTTAAATTCTTACTGCAAGATTAACGCACAAATATATAATATGATTAGAGGGAAATTTAGGCAGAGAGTGGAGTAAAAGGTGACCTCAAACAATGTATTAATAAGTAATTTGTCAAGATCTTCAATGCCACTGTTTTTCAATCAAAGATCAGTGACTGGAAAGAGAAAAAGATAAAGTTTATAGATAAGAATATAAAACATCTAAAAATAAAATTTATAAGATAGGTAGGGCTTAGTGAATGGAAAGAGAAAAAGATAAAAGTACGAAGCAGTAGGATGTTTAGGTTGTTCTAAGAAGAAACATAAACAACCAAATCACGAACAAAGACACATAAAAGGTCTGGATTCACGAAACATTTGATAAATAAAAGAAACATAAATATTGTACTAAAAATTAACCAAACTGAATAATAATAGTCAAGTGGATTGTACTTCATATGACAGTTTAGGTAATCGTACTCTGCATCTCACATGGACAAATCGTACTTGCAGCCCACCATTGTCCTTGTTTGCAGATAACTCAGCTACACCCCTCTTCGTGCATAGCTCAACCTCCTCAACCAATTTTTGGAATGAAAAGTAAAACATATATTAACACATAACAATACGTGTATTCAAATCCAATAAAGAAATGAGGCAACAATTAGGGCCACAAACAGCTGAGAGAAATTCTTGAACAATGAACAAAATGTTCATATATATAAAACAAATCAAAAGAATATATTAAAATAATATTAAGACATTAACTAAGGAGTCGAATCCGAAGAAATGGTGTAGTTAGGGTTTCAACATTTTTTGCGATGAATTACGCATGTAGGAGTACTGTGAAAGTGAAATTAAAAATTGACAAAGGAATGAAAACATTTAGTTAAATTGTATTCAGACACTATTGCTTATAGCTTCCCAAAGTGTGATCAAATATAACATTAGTGATGCGCTTCTGGTGAGCTTCAATGGCTGTAGAGAATGAGGGCTCTTCGAGGTCAACCGGTAAAATTGATATTTAAGTAAAAGGCTTGAATGATGAAAAGGAATATTAAAGGGAAAGAAGAAAATGGTACTGAACTGGGGCCATTGATAGGGATAGAACCGAGATTAAGATCGGTGACGGTGAAGGGTAGGCATTGGACATGGAAGATGACAAAACAATCGGCACCGCTAGAATCGAGAACGGGTGATCGAAGCTTGATGTTTTCTAACACCTAATGCAAACCTTTCATGCTTTCCTCGCTCCAAACTTGCAATCAAGTATATGCAAAATAAACAAACCATCCATTTGACTTTGCAAGAACAAAAGTGTGTTTGTGTTGGGTTAGTAGTTTGAAGATTCAATTTGAATAGAAAAAAAAATCGAGGGAGAAAAATCAATATTCAAAATGAAACAATGAAAAAAAAAAGAAGGGCCGGGAAAGTGTTTTCGCGCAAGAAAGAAGAATGCTAGCAAAATGTTTTAGGGTTTCTCATATGAGAAGAGAAAAGAGTAGTTGAGAAGATGAGAAGTGGAGCACAATGCATCCTTCACAAGTTTTATAAAATATAAAGAGTAAAAAACTTCTTTTGTTGGATCAATTGCATAGGAAAAACAATCAATGGTTATAATGAAAGTTAAGAAATGAGCGGGAAAAAAAATTAATAGAAACATGATGACAACATAAAGATAAATCTGGAACAATAGGGACGATTCTAGGGTGAAGCACTTAAGTGGGTGCCTCACCTGTGTACCATTAAATTTACCTAGATATACCAATTTTTAACCGGAATAAATAAATAATTAAAATTTACTTAAAAAAAATAAAAATTTGAATTTACAAATATGTCCTTGGTATCACTTTTTCCCCATGCCACAAGTGCAAGGATTCTATTGCTAGTGCATAAGCTAATCTCTCTACAACTGTGGGGGACCTTGGGGGAGATTGCCAACTACGAGTTCAACCTTTCTAGGTTGAAGGAGAATGGGAAAACCATGTTCTCTCCTGCATGTTTTGTTCACAGAAAAACACATTTCCTTTTCTCAATATTCTCCAAAATCTCTTCAAGTCCCTTTGACAAGAACTCGGTGACACAAATTGAATCAATATAATCGTGCAACAACAGTTGAAATCCAAAACTGATATCTCGCTCAATCAGTATTGGCACATCAAATTATCAATCACAAACCAACAAAACATACATAAGTTCAAAATCATATTGAATATGCATTATCTTTATCTTGTTTTTACAATTTAATAAATGAATCATGGAAAAAATACTTAAACAATAGAACTAAGGCTTAGGGACAAATTGCAGTGAGAACTACTGTAGGAGAACGAGATCTGGTAGGTGTCACGACTGCAATTGAAGGGATAGTGGTGGCATTTGCACTAGTGTTCGTTACTGTTGGTGTTGTTGGATAAAGAAGGAAGACCGGTAGAAGGCGATAGGTTGAATTGAAAACCGATATCGTTTCATTGGCGATTGTGTAAGACACCATGACTTGAGCGTTGCGCGGCGACTTTGGCAGCTACGTTTTGAGTGCGCTTAACGGTGGAGAGACCAGTGGAAGGATCAAGGCATGACTGAGGATGAGCTAGAGCCATCGCTGGTGACGACGAGCGAGGGTTGCTTGGAACTGCCAGTCCACTACTGCGCATACACACCCGATTCGCTTTTCTCCTCCAATCCATGAGATGAAAGTGTTGTAGATATAGGAGGATTGCGGAGACTGAGCTAGATTTGCTTACAGTGGCAACGACACAACCAAACCAAGGGGAAGAGGAAGAATGGATTTGGAACAGAAGACGTTCAAGATGCATTGACAAAGAATTGGATTGTAACTTCAAAAATAACATGTAACTGGTTCAATATGTATCAAGTTAAAAATCTTAATTGTTAATTTTTTTTTAATAAATCCAACGGTAGATACACATGCGTCATGGGTGTACCACCTAAACTGATACTTCATTTTATATGCTTCATGGATGAGGCACCCACTTAAGTGTTTCACCCTAGAATCGTCCAAAAGAACAGTGCTCTAGACACAGTAAAATTTTTGTCTACTAACTTTTCCTCGATGGTATTATTATAGATAAGAACATTATAAGTCTAACGAGGAGACTTGGTCAGCATGGAGTAACAGGCTACATTCAAAGGATCGATGATATTCTAGAACCCCATGCTTATTTTCAATTTGTTTATAAGTAAAAGTTTAGAAAAGTTGTTCTAGAACCTCACGTTGATAATTGGGAATAGAGTTTAAAATATAAGACGAAAATGGAAAAGAGGTGTACTTTTGGTAGATGGAAGAATTAAATGGACAAAAAAATGGAAAAGACATGTGAAAGAATTGTTTTACTTTTTTATTTTAAATAATATAAATCAAAGTTTTTCTAAACCAATTTTGAAATAACAATAGTGATATTTTTCTTATAATTTAAACAAATTCAAATTTGCTAATCTTCATATGCCTTTGTGTATTAACATGCTAGTGCGTTGTCATTAGTCATTAGTCATCCTGGAAAAGCTATAATCACTGAACGTTGTAGGGAGAGCGAAGAGTTCCAAACAACTATAGTAGGGGTAGGGCTAGCATTTCCTCAATTCTAAATTCTAATTGAATATTATTATTATTAATAATTGAGCAAACATTATATTTATAAATATAGTGTAACATCAATGAAATATCTTTTTGAGCAATTATGCACCTCTTAATGGCTTTCTCTCACCTTATCTCATTGTTTTCTCCCTCGTATCATCCACTATCTTACCGTTAAATTTTATTTTGCCATACATGCATATATATTAGACCCAATGTTTTAAAACTCGGACTGGTCATCGACTTGGTTAGGGTACTAGGTCAATGGTCGAACCGAAGGGTCACTAATTGAATCGCATGACCCGGTCTCTAGTAAAAAATTTAAAAATATTCATGACATGTAAATTTCATACCTATAAAATTTTTAAATTAAATTTTAATGGTGATGTGTAAACCAAAAATAAATTAACAATCAACAATTATATTTAAGATGAAGGTGAAATGACTAGAGGTTAAGCATTGAGGTCAAACAAACAAGAACAAGTGTATGAATGTTATGCATTCATGTTAACACAAGAGACATTTATGTCATATGCATACTGCATTCATAATTTTGGTGATTATTATCATTAATAAATAAATATTTTTAAATATATAAATTATATTATAAGTCGGGGTTTTTATTTTTTTCAATAGTTATAATTAAAAAGATGTCGTTTCACGTTTTAAAAAAGATAATTTTTTTTAAATCGGTCCAAATCAACTGACCGGTTCGACCTGCCGGTTCACTGATTCGACCAACCAGTTCATCGGTTTGACCAGTTGACCCACCGAATAAAACCGGGTCGATGACACATCCGATTCAATCACTGGCTCAGATCGGTTTCACTACCGGTTTCCGGTCCAACCGGTTCGACTGGCCTGTCCAAGCGGGTTCTTAAAACACTGATTAGACGTAAACGTCCAGTTATTTCTATCCGTACTGTACTATCGAGCGTATAATGAAGTGAAGACTTTTGCTGAAATAAAGAAATTAACATCTTCTAACACGTAGAATGAGAATGAAGACCTGCCTTACCGTATCATAGAAGGCACATGTGTGTGAACATCATGAACACGTTGTCGGATAGATGATATTAACGTATTTTCTAACATAATCAAACCTATTAATTAAAATTTATTGAAATTCACAAAATTATATATGTCTTATATTTTATTTAATAAGTCTCACTAATATAAATTTATAATTTTTAATAAATTTTAATCAATAATAAAAAATATGTTAAAAAAAATCTATTAGAGAAGGTAATATTGACACTGCTAGCACGGAATATACATGCTAACACAAATCTCTTCACACTCGCTAACACGAATCTCTTTACTTTTCATCTCTCTAATATAGTGCAAAAAAATTTGTGACTTTGAATTCAGGTAGAATCTTAAGAAAGATCCTCTGGGCTCAAAGGAATTGCACAACTAAGTCAAAATTAAAAAATCATTCCATGTCAATGAAGTTGTTTGATCTTTATTTTTATATCTCTGTCTCTCTCTTACTGAAAATAGTTTACATCGATCACATTAATTACCAACTTAATTAATATTTGATTTTTATGCATTGATAAGCTTTACACATATACACTTGCTCACTTATAGATAAACAACTAATAAAAGGTTAGATTTTAGAGTTTAATGAGAGAAAGAGAGATTCAAATTAAGCACACGAAATCAACTTCCTTGGAGGCAGTCAATAATTTAATTGTTATATATATAGTGAATGATTACTTCCAACACGGCAAGCACGGGATTGGTATCCTCTACAAATATATATATATAAAAACTGTAAAGCATCTCATGTATACAAAATGTTTAATTATATAATCGAAGAAAAATCATCATAAATATAATTGAATAAGAATACACGGTAAGATGGAGAAGTGCACACAGTTAGTTAAATTGCTAACAAAATTTCCAAGCCGTGTAGAAGACTTCTCAGTCTTAGTGTGGACGGAAGACCAGAGGTGAGGGGAAGAAGAATAATACAATGAGTGGACCAAGTCATGTGTACTTAACTCCTGATCATAACCTCACAACAAGTCTACTTGACCAGCAGCCAAAAACTCTTGCGCTGAATCATAAGGCTAAGGAAGCTCTTTCATGTCCTCTGGCCTCAAAGGAACTACACAATCTTCAGCCAATAGGTGAGAATTAATTAAGAAATCATTCTAGGTCAGTAATGAGACTGGTTGTTTAATTCAACTTTATAAATTTTAATTCTCTCTTTTTGCTAATTCAACTTGTTTTTTCCGCCTCGTTTTGTGGTTATCTTCAAATTAATTAGTCATTCATTTTTGGACAAATCTATGGTGGAAACAAAAAGGTAGACACGAAGTAGATGAAATTGCTTGCTTAATTTTCATATGATATATATTTTTCTCTCCATTTGGCTGAGAATAATTTGAGCTTGTTGTGCAGATATTAAGTCCAGTTCCTTAAGCTGTTAGGAGTGATTTAAGCAGTGGATGCATTCAATTGTTTGAGGTTAAGTTACATAACTATCATTTTTACTCTTTTACCTGTACCGGGTTATTGTACTTCCTGTACTTATTCTTAAGAATATCTTTATGCTTATAAAAAAAACAAGCTGTTTGATATCTTTTTCATTTCTTGATATCTTGTGGCTGATCACTTTTTTGATAAAGGTGTAGAGACGAAGAAAGATCCAGAGTATAGTCAATTCAATGCCATATTCTTATCCCTTCCGTGTTTCCCATAAAATCACATATGTTGTATTTGTTTGGCTCTTGCTGGCAACGACAACGACAGACAAATCGTATCCAGTGACATCTTTTACTTGTCCCAGTGACACCCCTCAAATAAAGTACGATGTCTTTGTTAGCTTTAGAGGCGCAGACATCCGCCAAGATTTCCTTAGCCATTTGATTGAGGCTTTTTCTCGAAAGCAAATTGCTGCCTTTGTAGATTATAAGATTCTCAAAGGAAATGAACTATCTGAAGCACTTCTTGATGCAATTGAAGGATCATTAATTTCGTTGATTATATTTTCAGAAAACTATGCTTCTTCACGTTGGTGTTTGTTAGAACTTGTGAAAATTGTTGATTGTAGAAAAAAAGATGGACAGATTGTGCTACCTATTTTCTACAAAGTAGATCCTTCACATGTACGACATCAAAAGGGTACTTATGGAGATGCCTTTGCTCAACATGAAAGAAACCTACAGTTTGACCACTATGCAAACCTGGAGATCTGCTTTGAACGAATCTGCTAATCTATCAGGATTTCATTCATCAACTTTTCGGTAAGTATTTTCCCCCCAATAAATGTTCAACATTTTCTGGCTATATATATGTGCATATTATCAAGCTGGGTGCGAAATGTTGGGTGTGAAATGAAAGCGTGAGAGAAACAAGCCTTGGATATACAGTTGATCAAAACGAATGGTTTAAGATTTGTTAGTTTTAAAAAAATATGTGTAAAGGATGTTGAATGATATAGAAGTAGTTGATAATGAATGATAGTAAGACATTATTTGATATTTGGAAGTACTTACAACAAATGATGATACAATTGTCTATTTATAGGTATGTAAAGATAGATCTAGAGATATCTAGACTTTATTGTTCTAGAAGTTATCTCACTTTTCTCTTAGTTTTTTACTTTTTTCTAAACTACATTTTTTTAAGTTTCTAGATTTTTCTAAATACATTGTGAATATTTTACAAGAGTAGTCTAAAATAATATTTACTTTTTTATATACATATGTTACTTCTACAATCTTCTAGAAATTTGTATTACCTTTTAACACTCCTCCTTGATGCAAATTTTGGAAACTCCAAGCATTGTTCGTAGAGGCTCAAATTTTGCTCTTGGTAGTGCCTTTGTAAAAATGTCTGCGATTTGATCTTCTGTCTTACAGTACTTGAGTTGCATTTGTTTAGTTATTTATGCTTCTTTGATAATTCTTCATAGCATTTATGCTCAAGCATGACTGTATTGTAAGTTTCATATGTCTACCAAGGATCTTACTCGTCTTAGAGTAGATTCTGGTAAAGAATCTTCTTGTTGTGGAGGTGGAGGAAGTGTACCTGGATTCTCTGCTACTTCTTAAACTTCTTCTTGAGGTTGTTGCTCTAGAACGGAAATGTTGCTTCGCACAACCTTTTCTTCTTCCCAATTCCAAGCAGCATTTTCATCTACCTCAACATCTCGACTGATGATGATCTTTTTTGCTTGTAAGTTGTAGACTCGATAGCCTTTTGATTGTGTGCTATATCCCAAGAAGATACCTCGTATAGTCTTGTCTTCTAACTTATGTCTCTTCTCATTAGGACATGTGTACGTAGCAAATAGATCCAAATACTTGTAGGTGTTTAGTTGATGGCTTTTGCCCACTCTATGCTTTAATAGGAGTCTTGTCTTGTACTCTCTTAGTCGGACATCTGTTGAGTATGTAAACTGTAGTGTAAACTGCTTTTGCCCAAAAAGTATTAGGCAAACCTTCTCCTTTAGCATTGATCTAGCCATCTCCATGACTGTGCGATTCTTCCTCTTAAAGACGCCATTTTGTTGCGAAGAATATGTGACGGTAAGTTGGTGCTCAATGCCTTCATCTTCACAAAACTTATCAAACTCGTGTGAGTTGTACTCTTTGCCTCGATCACTTCTAAGTACCTTTATATGTTTCCCACTTTGCTTCTCAACGAGAGCTTTAAACTTCTTGAATATTCCAAAGACTTCTAATTTTTCTTTAATGAAGTATACCTAGGTCATTCTAGAAAAGTCATCGATGAAGATGATGAAGTACTTATTATTGTTGAGTGACGATGTCCTCATCGGTCCACAAATGTCAGCGTGGATCAACTCCAACACATTTTTGGCTCTTCATGCTTTGTTAGTTGAAAATGATAGTTTGTGTTGCTTTCCGAGAAGACATCCTTCACAAGCTTCGTTATTTTCTTTCATGCATGGCAGGTCTCCCATCATATTCTTTTGGTATAACCACTTCAAGGCATGGGTGTTGAAGTGGCCAAATCTTCGATGCCATAGCCATGAATCATCAACTTGGGCTTTCATGGCAATGTTGGTAATATATTTGAAGCTTATCGGGAAACTTCTGTTTCTTTTTTCCATTTTAACTTGGGCTATCTCCCGCCTTTTGTTATAGTTATCATAAATAGTGCATGCATCTCCTTCGAAGTGTAGAGCATAGCCTTTTTCCATCATTTGGCCAATGCTCAAGAGAATTTCTCTAAGATTGGGAACAAATAAGACATCTTTGATGAGTCTTGTACCTTTCTTTGTCTCCACCATGACAATGCCTTTGCCTTTGAACTCCACCATGGTGCCATTTCCCAATCGAACTTTTACTTTGACGGAGTTATCAATTTCCTTGAAGATGCTCCTATCTTTGGCTATGTGATTGCTGCAATCGCTATCCAAGTACTAGCTTCCACTTGCGTCATCACTGGAATCTCGGGTAGCATAGAAAAAATGTTGCTTACTGTCATGCTCTTCAAAATTTGCTTGATGCTTGTTTTTATTGCGACAATTCTTATCCTTGTGACTAAAAATCTTGCAGTACTAGCATTGTGGCTTTCCTCGATGCCAAAGTCTTTCTTCAAGTGACTTGTCTTCTTGCAAATGCCACATGGAGGATATTTATCTTTATTTGTCTTAGAGAAACTTCTAGAATTTCCTTTATTTCTAGAAATTTCTCCACTATTTTTCTTTCCTCCATATTCTTTATTTTGAGACCGTAATTTGAGCTTTGATTGAAAGGCATTTTCTACAGAGTCTTCATCATGCCTATTCAATCTTTGCTCATATGCTTCAAGAGAGCTAATTAGTTTTGTCACCAACATGGTAAATAGATCCTTAGTTTGCTCAATTGTAGTCACGATCGCATCATGCTTATAGGGAACAAAAATTAAAATTTTCTCAACAATTCTCTTATCAAGAATATTTTCCCCTGTCTACTCTCATTTGACTAACTATTTCTTTTATCCTAGAATAGTAATCTTTAATGGTCTCAGGACTCCTTCATTTTTATTAATTAAAACTCACATCGTAGAGTTTGAAGTTTAACGGCACGTACCTTGGCACTTCCTTGAGACTCCTCCTGTAGTGTACTCCATGCTTCTTTAGCACTTGTGACACCCATTATTCTTGGAAAAATTGTGTTAGCTACTGCTTGTTGTAGAACAAATAATGCCTTGAATCTTTTTGCTTGTTTTCCTTTAACTCCTTCTTTTGAGCTGTAGTCAAAATAGAAATGTCCACTGGAGCAATGAATCCATCTTATATAATATCTCATAGATCTTGAGAGCAAAAAAAAAAATGTCTTCATTTTAATGCTCCAAAAATCATAATTTTCTCCAATAAAAATAGGGATAGGAATAGATGAGGGTTGAATAGTATTGGTCATTGGATAATGAAAAATTATGGGATTAATAGAGAATATAGTAGGATTTTTTTGGAAGTAGTTGGATAATATCTCTACGCCCATAGATGACCGAACGTAGCTCTGGTACCAATCTTAGATTTAGAATAATATCTGTAAAGATGTTGAATGATATAGAAGTAGTTGATAGTGAATGATAGTAAGACATTATTTGATATTTGGAAGTGCTTACAACAAATGATTATACAATTGCCTATTTATAAGCATGCAAGGATAATTCTAGAGATATCTAGACTTTATTGTTCTAGAATTATCTCACTTTTCTCTTAGCTTTTCTACTTTTTTCTAAGCTACATTTCTATAAGTTTCTAGATTTTTCTAAATACATTGTGAATATTTTACAAGAGTATTCCAGAATAATCTTTACTTTTTCATATATATATGTTACTTTTACAATCTTCTAGAAATTTGTATCACCTTTTAACAAGATTAGATTAAACTATTGATCATTTATATATAGTTGAATGATTAATATTAACTTAATTTCATTGTCTCTTATGATCTTACTAGAAGTTTCATGTTAGGATGGATCAATCATGACATACTTTCTTGGTCCATCCAATTTAATGGTTAAATTACACCTCAAGTAATAAAATTATAAATTATAAACTCAGAATGATCAGTACATATATATCGACATTTTTTATATTTCTAGTTTTACATTCAAAGTAAGGCCCTTTCAAATAATTATAATGTGTCCTTCATATTTATACATATTTTCCTTTTTATTTTTGGTTGCATAGGGATGAAGCTGAGCTTGTTAAAGAGATAGTTAAATGTGTGTTGATGAGGTTGAATCATGTGCACCAAGTTAACTCCAAAGGACTTGTTGGAATCGGTAAACGAATAGCACATGTAGAATCATTGCTACAATTAGAAGCAACAGATGTTCGTATTATTGGAATCTGGGGCATGGGTGGTATTGGTAAGACAACCATTGCGCAAGAAGTATATAATAAACTGCGTTTTGAATATGAAGGTTATTGTTTTTTGGCTAACATAAGAGAAGAGTCTGGAAGACATGGAATAATCTCTCTAAAGAAAAGGCTTTTTTCAACATTATTAGGAGAAAAAGATTTGAAAATTGACACACCTAATGGATTGCCTCAATATGTTGAGAGAAGGCTTAGTCGTATGAAGGTTCTTATCATTCTTGATGATGTCAATGATTTAGAACAACTGGAAATTTTAGCTGGAACACGTGATTGGTTTGGATCAGGCAGTAGAATCATCATAACAACTAGAGATAAGCAGGTGCTAGCTAATGAGTTTGCTAATATATATGATGTTGAGGACATTAAACTTTGATGAATCTTTACGGCTTTTCAATTTGAATGCCTTTAAACAAAATCATCTTGAAATAGAGTACTATGAGCTATCAAAGAAAGTGGTCAATTATGCTAAAGGCATTCCATTAGTTCTTAAAGTTTTGGGTCACCTTCTTCATGGAAAAGACAGACAAATATGGGAAAGCCAATTAGAAAGACTTAAAAGGGTGCAAAGCAAAAAGGTGCATGATATTCTTAAACTGAGTTACAATGATCTTGATCAGGATGAAAAGAAGATATTTTTGGATATTGCGTGTTTTTTCGATGGGCTGAATCTGAAAGTAAAGTACATAAATTTTTTATTGAAAGATCATGATTATTCAGTGGCCTGCCGGATTAGAAAGGTTGAAGGATAAAGCTCTTATAAGTATTTCTCAAGAAAATGTTGTATCGATGCATAACATTATACAAGAAACAGCTTGGCAGATTGCTCGCCAAGAATCTACTCAAGATCCTAGAAGCCAAAGTCGACTATTGGATCCTGATGACATTTATCAAGTACTAAAATATGACAAGGTAAAAGATAATGTGCGTGTGTGTGATTTATGTAGAAGATTTGAATTTTGTGTGTGAGTGTTTGATCAATTTATATAGAAGATTTGAATTATTTTTTTTTAGGAAAATAGCATACAATGATGTTTAAAATTTTTCTACTACTTTGCTCGCAGGGGAACGAGGCTGTCAGAAGCATAGTCATCAACTTGTCGAGAATCAAGCAATTGCAGTTAAACCCTCAAGTATTTACTAAAATGAGCAAACTACATTTTCTAGATTTTTATAGTAAAGGGTCCTGCACTACTTTCCTCCAGGATCAAGGGGGCTTGTATCTTCCTCAAGGGCTTGCATCTTTGCCGAATGAACTAAGATATCTTCGCTGGACCCATTACCCTTTGGAATCTTTGCCTTCAAAGTTTCCAGCGGAAAATATTGTTGAATTGAACTTGCCATATAGCCGAGTGAAAATCCTTTGGCAAGAAGTGCCGGTAAATATTATATCTCTACATTAATTTAAGTTTATTTGAAATTCATAGAATCCAAAATTAACCACTTTCATTTGCGCATGCGATATTTGTTATATTTGCTACAGGATCTGGTGAATTTAAAGGTCCTTGTACTCCATTCATCCATATATCTAAAGGAGCTGCCAGACTTTTCGAAGGCCATAAATCTTAAGGTTATAGATCTCCGATTTTGTGTAGGGTTGACCAGTGTGCATCCATCTGTTTTCTCTCTCAAAAAGCTCGAGAAATTGGATCTTGGTGGTTGCATTTCCCTTAGAAGGCTTCGAAGCAATATCCATTTGGACTCCCTTCGTTATCTCTCCCTCTATGGCTGCATGGCACTAAAGCATTTCTCAGTGACCTCAAAGAATATGGTAAAGTTGAATTTAGAACTCACTGGTATCAAACAACTTCCTTCATCTATTGGACTTCAAACCAAGCTTGAAAAGCTACGTCTAGCATACACTTACATTGAGAACTTGCCAGCAAGCATCAAGCATCTTAAAAGGCTGCGACATTTAGATTTAAGACATTGCAGGGAGCTTCGGACTCTACCAGAACTTCCTCCATCACTTGAAACCCTGGATGCCCGTGGATGTGTATCACTGGAGACTGTAATGTTCCCTTCTACTGCTATTGAACAACTGAAGGAAAATAAGAAAAGGGTTGCCTTCTGGAACTGCTTCAAATTGGATCAACATTCTCTCACGGCTATTGAGCTGAATGCGCAAATTAACATGATGAAATTTGCACACCAACATTTATCTACACTTGGTGGTGCTCAAGGTACCTATGTGTATCCAGGAAGCAAAGTTCCAAAATGGTTGGAGTATAAGACAACACATGATTATGTGACTATTGATCTCTCTTTTGTTCTTGCTCCACACCCCTCTCACTTGGGCTTCATTTTTGGCTTCATTGTTCCGGAAGTCCCGTATGGGGGTTCAGTTTTGAAATTTAAGATCAGTATTGGGGGTGAAGATAACAATATCAATGTGTACTTGGATAGACCACGTCACGGCATTAAATCGGATCATGTGTATCTAATGTACGACCAAGCATGTTCTCGCTACCTAAATAGCCGTGCGAAACATCAGCCAAGGTTGAAAATTAAGGTCACAGTAGCATCACGAACGCTCACATCCAAGTACGTACCGTGGCAGTTAAGAGGGTTTGGGGTCAGCACAATCAACACTACACAATACCTCAGTTTTGTTCAGAAAGTAGAATCGGGTTATAGTAGTATTCCAAATGTCCCAATTGTGGTTAAATTTTTTTGGACTTTCTGCATTGCTGTTTTTCTTGGGACTATTTGGGTTAGAAGATTAGCATAGTAATGAAAGAAGAGTTGCTGTTGTTTTTTGTTTATAAGAGCAGAGAGAAAAGTAACGTGCAGGGAGGAAGCTATTGATATTTTTATTAAAAAAGGCTCTATATAAAGAACACAAACTGTATCAGATACATCCCCTTATTTTTAGGCATAGTAATAGTATCATTTCAAATTCAAAAAACAGAATAATAACTCATAAATTCTGAAATGTTAAAAAACAAACTCCTAAAAATTAGGAAAAATATTCCACGTTGCAGCAGCTCTTATAGGCACACTTTCAACAAATCTCCTCCTTGCCTTAATAGCTGCAGACTCCTAGTTTGGTTCTCAAAGCTTCAAATCTGGCTTTTGGAAGAGCTTTTGTTAAAACATTTGCACTTTGATCTTCAGTTCTGCAATAAAGTAGCTTGACTTCTCCTTCTCTTTGCACATCTCTTAAGAAAAACAATTTGATCTTAAATGCTTAGTCTTGCAATGAAAAACAGGATTGTTTGAAATAGAAATAGCAGCTTGATTATCAACAAAAATCTGAGTTGGCTCATTTTGCTCCATATATAGATCAGCAAGTATACGCCTAAGCCATATAGCTTGATTCATGGCTACAGTGGCTGCCACATATTCTGCCTCAGCTGTGCTTTGAGCCACAATGTCTTGCTTCTTTGAACACCATGAGAACACACTTGAACCAAAGCTAAAACAGTAACCTATTGTACTTTTCATGTCATCAACTGAACCACCCCAATCACTGTCAGAATATCCATGAAACTGAAAATTTTGAGAATGAGTATACTTGATACCATAGTTTATAGTACCTTTAACATATCTCACAATTCGTTTGGCAGCTTGAAAATGCACTTCACTGGCACAATGCATAAATCTTGAAAGCATGCTTACTGCAAACATGATATCAGGTCTGGTTGCAGTAAAATACATTAGGCAACCAATTAGGCTTCTATAGTGGTGCTCATCTACCTTATCAGCTCCATCACCTTTGCTAAATTTTTCCTTCTGATTCATTGGGGTGGTAGTACTTTTGCAATCCTCTATGCAGAACTTTTTGAGTATCTCCTTTCCATACTTCTTTTGGCATATAAAGACTCCATCATGATCTTGTTTTACTTCCATTCCCAGAAAAAGGACATCAAACCAAGATCCGTCATTTCAAATACTTGGAGCATTTCAGCTTTGAACTCCATTATCACTTGTTCATCAGTGCCTGTCACAAGTAGGTCATCAACATAGATAGAAACTATGATTATATCAGTGCCTACCAGTTTCAAATATAATGTAGCTTCGCTTGGACTTTTAACAAATCCAAGGTGTTGAAGATAATCATCAATTCTTCCATACTAGGCCCTCAGGGCCTGTTTAAGACCATACAAGGCCTTCCTTAGCTTGTAAACCTTCTCCTCTTGTCCTTTGACTTGAAATCCCTCTGGCTGCTCCACAAGTATCTCTTCTTGTAAATAACCATTTAAGAAGGCAGATTTTACATCTAAATGGTAAACCTTCCATCCTTTGTGCGCAATCAAAGCAAGCAGTATTCTGATTGTATCAAGGCGTGCAATTGGGGCAAATGTTTTCTGAAAAATCTACCCCGAACACTTGAGCATATCCTTTCACTGCTAACCTGGCCTTGTATTTATTTATAGAACCATCTGCATGAAGTTTGGTTCTATAAACCCATTTGACTCCTATGAGTTGTTTGTGTTGCGGTCTGTCCACCAACTCCCACGTGTCATTTTTTTCAATCATTCTGAGCTCTTCTTCCATAACTTTAATCCATTTGTCATCCTTCGCAACTTCTTTAAATTCTGCAAATTCTAGGACAGTAACATTGCTTCTTTCATAAATTTCAGCTAAGGGCCTTGTACCTCTTACTGGAACATCATCAATATCATCATCAACCTATTGAGGAATTTCTAGTAGATCTTTCTTTATTGATTCCTCCCAGCTCCATTGTTTGTCCTCCATGAATTTGACATCTCTGCTTATAAGAATTCTTCCATTTTGTGGTTGAAAGATTCTATAAGCTTTGGAAGTACTGCTATATCCAATGAAAACTCCAAGTTCTGCCTTGTTATCAAGCTTGTCCCTTTTAACCTGCGGAACATAAGAGAAACAAACACAACCAAAGATTTTTAGATTTTGTAAATCTGGTTTGTACCCAAACCAGGCTTCAAATGGGGTTTTTCTATCTAAAACTCTGGTTGGCAGCCTATTTAGCAAAAATGCTGCAGTGTTTGCAGCCTCTGCCCACAACTTCTTTGGCAACTCTTTTTCATGCAGCATGCACCTTGTCATCTCCATGATACTTCTATTTTTTCTCTCACTTACACCATTCTGTTGTGGGGTGTAGGGTACAGTGAGTTGGTGCTCGATGCCAGCTTCTTCACAAAATTTGTCAAAGGTGTCGTTTACATATTCTTTCCTATTATCTGATCTTATTGTACATAACCTGCAACCACTTTGATTCTCCACCAATGCTTTATATTTCCAAAAAATATTAGCAACCTCAGTCTTGGATTTAAAGAAGTAAATCCAACAAAATCTGGTATAATCATCAATAAATGTAATATAGTATTTATTACCATTTAAGGATGATACTCTCTGAGGTCTTCCAACATCTGTGTGTACCAGATGCAGCTTGTGTGTTGCCCTCCATGTTGTTTGAGGAAATGGTCTTCTAATTTGCTTGCCATATTAACAAGCCACGCAATCAGCCATCTTGTCTTCAAGTAATGTCACACCTTTCACCAAGGCATGTTTTTGCATGTATAGAAGTCCAACAAGGTGAAAATGTCCGAGTCTCTTGTGCCACAGTTCAACATTGTTGGTCATGCTTGAAAAAGCTATTTGCTCTTCCTCCATCAGATTTAGAGCATAGCTTTTAGCTCTCATTTTCACCCTGAATACGTCTTTGCCTTTTGCGTCTTTGATCAAACACCAATTGTCTTCAAATATGACTTTGAAGCCTTTTTCAACAAGCTGTGCAACACTAAGCAAATTTTGATCAATGTCAGGTACATATAAGACATCAGAGATATATTTCAAACCTGTTAAGCTTTCTATAGCAATGGTCCCTTTTCCCTTGACTGAGATGAAATCACCATTTCCAATTTTTACTTTAGAAACGATGGTTTTGTCAAGCTCTTTAAAAGCTTCTGGTCGTTGGTCATATGGTTTGTGCATCCGCTATCCATTAACCATGAATCACTGGAACTGTTGCTTGTAGCAAAGCATGTTGGAACAAAGAGTTGCTCATCTTCTTGTTGCTCTATAGTCACATTTGTTTAGACTTGCAGATTCATTCTACATGTCTCATCTAGCTATTTACTGCACTTGACATCAGGCCTCCACCAGCATTTTCTTTAAGGATGGTTTGTCTTTTTGCAATGTGGACAAGGAGGAAAAGTCTTATCTTGCTGCTTGTTGGAGCATTCAGCTTTTTTGTTCTTCCATCTGTTGTTCTTCTTGTCTTCACCACCTCTTGAATTTTGTGCTTTCATACTAAAAGCACCTTGTACTGCCTCCTCTTGTCTCATCATTCTTCTTTGCTCCTGTGCCTGTAGAGCATTTATCAATTATCCCAAGGTGATGTTTGACAAGTCTTTAGACTCCTCCAATGCTGATATCTTGGATTCATATTTTTCAGGAACAGTGACAAGAATTTTTTGCACAATTCTTTCGTCAGGAAAGTCCTTACCGAGAAGTCGCACTTTGTTTGCTATGCTTAACAGCCTGTCAGCATAGCCTTTGATAGTTTCTATCTCCTTCATGCTCTGCATCTCAAATTCTCTGACTAAGTTGAGAACTTGCATGCCTTTGGTTCTTTCACAACCTTGATATTCTGATTTGAGATAATCCCAAATGTCTTTAATAGACTTCAAGTTCATAATTCTTGTGAATATTATTTTTGACACAGCAGAAAAAAGGCAATTTTTAGCTTTAGCCTTTTTTGTCTTTTTCTCTTTGTGATTCTTCATCTGAGCCACAGTAGGATTTGCAGGTAACTCAAACACTTCATAATCGTCTTCTACTGCCTCCCAAAGATCCAATGCTTCAAGATGAGTAGTCATCCTTGCAGCCCATAACTCGTACTCCTCACCATCAAAAATTGGTGGTGGACCAGGTGTGTATGATGTATCTCCCTCCATTATGGTTTCTTTCAATTCACAGATCCCTCAAAGATAAGGGCTCTGGATACCAATTTGTTGCTTTTTGTTTATAAGAGCAAAGAGAAAAGTAACGTGCAAGGAGGAAGCTACTGATATTTTTATTAAAAAAGGCTCTATATAGAGAGCACAAACTGTATCAGACAGATCCCCTTATTTTTAGGCATAATAACAACATCATTTCAAATTCAAAAAATAGAATAATGACTCCTAAATTCTGAAATGTTAAAAAACAAACTCCTAAAAATTAGGAAAAACATCCCACGTTGCAACAGCTCTTATAGGCACACTTTCAACAATTGCTATGGATAGAACTTTGAAAGGAGAATTTCATCATAAGAGACAATAGAATATACAGCTATTTGTGATGATAAGCATTGACAGGAGCTTTTTGGCTTTGGCATCATTTGTGAGGTGTGAGGAGTCTATTTATAGACAAATTCACAGTCCAAATTAATGTACGGTGGAAAATGCTTCTTTTAGAATTTTCTATACTTGTGAAATATGTGACTAGAATCTAGATACATTGCATATTTATGAAACATGTGACCTTGGATCTACATAATTCTAAACATGTGACTAAATATGCTTGTGACTTAATCTAGATATTTCTTATCTAAATATCTGATCACATTTAACAATTTGTTAAGTTTGGCTAGTTATTGACCTTACCAACAAGTGAAAAGAATTATACCTTTCGCTGTTTGAATATATCAACTTGATAATCATTTTTCCCATCCACCTCTCAATTACACAAGTTGATGATGTGATTATGTCTTCGATGAGGCCTTTTCTCTGAGCAGGAGCCATAAAGTGAAACATGATTTGCAAAAATGCTAATAATGAGAGTATGCTGCTGGGCATTCCGGGTGTGACTTAGATTACCCCTGCCTTATTATATTTCCTTGAAAGTGCATATATCACGTTCAATCTCTCGTCATTAATTAGATACATGCTATATATATGTTAAGCCTGAAACAAGAGGACATAGAATTTGAACAATATAACACTGCGGAATAGAAAATGTTACTTCCACCTATATAATATTTAATTACCTCATAATTCATATATAGAAGTTAGAATGCATTATTCCATCAAATACAATCGTAGCCACAGTTCCCATAATTCGCAAACACGTGAGATTAGCTTAATTGGCACTGGCTTGCAGTAAGTAATTAAAGCCAGAAGAATAGTCGATCCAGACCAAAAACTAATTGAAGTTGGAAAAAGGTCAACATATATACATGTACACAGTTTGTAAGTCAACTCTTGCAATCATGCCTAAGTATATGCTTACAGAATTACTAAAATCGTTGACATTTATCAATCAGCAATATATCTAGATTACTTTACTCAATCAATCCTAAAATCGTGGAGAGAATGTGTACAACTAGTAATTGGTCAATTCATCATCAAAATCAAATAATTGATCTAATCTTAATAGACCTCCCCACTCAATTAGCTGCATGAAGATTTTGAATGCCCAACTTGTTGAAAAAAGAATCAAAGTGATGTTTGCCCAAGGTCTTCTTTATTGACACTTTTGCGTTTTCAAAATTAGATTGTGTCATGTGAATGAATTGAGTTAGAGTATTTTCTAAAGCTAAAGCTCATTCTTAAGGAGGTAGAGGAGGCCGGGTTTATTTACTAGACTAGGGTTCATTTTGCCTCCAAGAGAGTTTGGGATGATTTCTCCATCCCAGTTGAATGTATTGGAGTATTGCCTTCCTCCCTATCTATTGAAATTCTCCATGTAATTAACTTCTTGCCTATCTAACTACAAGTATCTTTTACGGGAAATAATTCTATTTAAGCTGAGTAGGACAACTATAAGTGATAATTTTTCTTCTTAATATTTAATGCAATTGCATACTTAGAACTTGAGCTTAAGACTACTAATTAAGTTAGAATAATTTCATATAAGTTGATCCATGCGCTTTATGGTAAAAGAAAATAACTTGTTACTGAAAATAGTTTACATCACATCGACCAACGTAATATTTAATTTTCATGCATTGATCAGTTTTACACATATAGATAAACAACTAATAAAAGGTTAGATTTTAATGTTTAATGAAAGATTCAAATTAAGCACACGAAATCAACTTCTTGGAGGCAGTCAATAATTTGTTATATATACAGTGAATGATTACTTCCAACACGGCAAGCACGGGATTGGTATCCTCTATAATATATAAAGCAACTTGTACATACAAAATGATTACTTCCTTTTTCTTTCACCTCGTTTTGTGGTTGTCTTCATTCCAGAGGAGTAAGTATTTGGTTTAAAATTTGATAGAATTAATGTTGATAAAATCGATTTTAAAGTGCTAAATGTGATTGATTGTACTTAAATTAATATAAACTACATATTTATATTAGAAGGTATACTTTTCATGAACCTTTAGAAAATTGCAACAGTTTATGGATGACATGGAGTTAAATGATTTCCTCGTCCTTGGAAACTGATCATTTACGTGATTCAAATCAGATGATTCTGCAATGAGCAGATTGGATCGTGTTTCTAATCTTAGACAATGTTTATTGCGTTTTAGATAGAAGAACCAGGTCACGGCGTTTCCTCTTCTTCTCTTAATTTTGTTTAGATAGATGATTTCTAACTCTCTGTGCATAACTTGGAGTGAAATTCGTTTTGAAAATGAAAGCGCTGATGGATACATAGAAGCAAAACAAACCACTATAACAATCTAATTTTATAAGGGGAACAATCAAACTGATAAGCATGAAATTAAAGAGAGTGAACATACTTAATTACTTACCAGTTACTTAGTCTCCAATCACTTCTAGCACCCCTTTTTCTCTTCTCTGTTTTGCGCTTCTTCGGTTCTTATCATTGACTACCAAGTCTACTCCTTAGTGAGCTACAGTGTATTGCAGGACAATAATTGCAGTAGCTACCGACGACCCAACTTTTGTGAGAAGAAGACTAGCGGCAAAGACAAAGACCACATTTTTGTTTTTTTTCTATGGTGCCTGCCTTTTTTGATCTGGATTGACTACATTCATTTTTTAATAATTTGGAATTATTAAATGAAAAACTATTACTCAAAAATAAAATGGAATTATTAAATGAAAAGCTCGTATTTTATCTCGATCAATCACCTTAAAACATATTTAAAATCTCAATCATCAAATCTTCATCCAATGGATATAATATATTGAATGTGTGAAGACATAAAAAAGTGACCGTACCAATCAGATTCCCTTTTTGGTTTCCACTTTAGTCATTCTATTTTTAACTTCTTGTAGTATGATTTATTTATTTATTTATTTTTATTTTCGAGCTTTTAGATATGATTTTTTACTTTGTTTTGTTCTGTTTTGTTTCTATTTTTTGGAAATAGCTAAATAGAACTAACAATTTGTTTAGTTTTGAAAAAAAAAAAAAGATAGGGGAAAAAATGAAAGAAAAAAAAAGTGAGAAGAAGAGAAAAAGAATAAAAAGTGAGATGATTATTTAGTGATTTGGTAGGAGGAAAAAGAGGAAAAAAAAGAGTGAATGGGAAAAAAAAGTGTATTTATAAAATGACATAAATATCATCAAATGAAAAGAGATATAATTAAATAAACAAATTCAAGCTTAAAATTAAAGTCGATTAAGTTCAAGTTTTGCAAAGCTCGACATTAACAACTTGCGAAGAGTTTGTTTATTTAAGTTGATAACAAGGATTTTACCAGCTTTTATTATTTACATATTTATTATGAAAATATGTATAACTTTATTGAAAGTGTTAAAATTAATTTTGAAGTTTTCTTTCATAGTAGTCAAAAAATTATAATTTTTTTATTTACTAGATTATAAAAATTTAATAGTCTAGAATGTTTGAATTCCACATACTATATGTTAAGCACATATTTCTATATGTAAATTATCACCTAGTATTAAAATACTTATTAAACATTAAAATGATAAAGTTAAAAATAATTTAAGAAAATTTTCATAAAAGCAAAAACAATTAAGTTATAAATAAGCTAAGCAAGTCAAGGTCAAGCTTTTTTTATTATTTTTTTAAACAAGTCAAACTCAAGTTTTCATTAGACTCATTTAAATAAATGAGGACAATTTTAAGCAACTTATTTTTTTCGCAAATCGAGCTTAAACTTCAAATACTCATCTTAGTACAACTCGTTTACACCCTCTAATGGTAATCTCATTGCCCATTCTCTAATGTCTTGTTTGAGTTAAAAGTGACATAGAAAGAAAAGAAATAAAGAAATAAAAAAGATAATAAAGTAGAAAAAAACGTTGTTTAAATGGATAGAAATAATAAAGTAAAAAAGTTTCACTCCACTTGTTTGAAAGAATAGAAGAGTGAATGAAAATAAATAAATTATATAAAAAAGTTTTTATGTTAATTAAAAATTAAATTTAACTTTAAAAAATTTAAACATTATACTATATTGTTTTTTTCTTAACCTAAAATTGTTTATTATTTTTTATCTTATAAAAAATTATTTAACTTTTTAATAAAGTAAAATAAAATTATGCAACAAACATTTCCCTATATTTCATGGCCACTTAGGGAGAAATTTTTGTCCATACGAGACTTACTAAAAAATAAATATAATTGAGATATATACATCTAAATTAATCTAAGTCATTAAAATGTGTATGTTTTGTCTCGTTGAAAAATACAAGAATTAATTTTGTAACTTTAAAGAGGGACTACTAAATACGCAAGAACTTGAGAAGATTGAAAGGAGTATGATTAAAAATGCTTTTCGTCTTACCATTTTCGTTTCCCCTTTTGTCTGAATGACAGATAAGAAGGTAACTATAAAGTAACAAAATGAGCAAAAGAAAAACATAATCGGAAGGGAAAAAGAGAAACAAATATAATGATCAAACAACTAATTACTGATCTGGAATGATTTCTTAATTTTCACCTATTGGCAAAAAATTGTGTAGTTCCTTTAAGCCCAAAGGACTTGAAAGAGCTTTCTTAGGATTCTATCTCAAGTCAAAGTCACAAAATTTTTTGCAGGAATTTAGTGATAAGAACCATGAAGTGCGAAGACGTTTGTGTTATTAGCAGGTATATACCATCTATTTAGTTATCCAACAATGTGATTGTTATAGGGATGGCAAAATAGCCTGACGTGTTTTGACTTGTCTCATCATTAACTTGCCAAAAACAAACTAAAATGGGCTGGCCCACTTTTGAATATGGGCTAAAAAATCCAGCCTATCTCATTTAAGGATGTGCTAACAAGCTGACCCACCAAAAATTAAAAAAATAAAAAAGAGAAATTAAGAAATTATAAAAATTATAAAAACTAAAAAATGCTTAAAAATATATCCTAAATTAAAATAGAGTCCTAAACATAACATTATTTTCATACCAAAACAAAATGGAAATTTAAAATCCTACACTAATTTGTACTATTTTTTTTATCCTATATATATATATATATAAACTCAGTTGGTGTGGACGAAACACCAGAAGTGAGGTGAAGAATAATACAATGGGTGAGCAGAGTCATGTGAACTTAACTCCTCATTTCAATTCAAGTCCTCTAGCCTCAAAGGAACTACACAATCTTCAGCCAATAGCTGAAAATTAAGAAATCACTTCAGGTCAGTAATGAGACTGGTCGTTTAATCTATCTTTACTTTTAAATCTTAATTCTATATTTTTTGCTTCAATTTTTTTTTTTTGTGTGTTATCTTTAAGGGTGTTTACAGGTATAGGTATCCACAAACCCAACCCAAACGCTTTAATTCAGTTTTTTGGGTTGTTCGAATAGAATTCCTACTTAACTTGATTAAACCTGTTGTTGTTTGGGTTAGATAAAGGGTTTTATTGTTGAACCCGCGAGCCCAACCTAACCCAATAGCATGACATTATAATTTTTAATTTATTATTTATATATATTTTTTCACTTAGACTTAAGTAATATCTTAAAATATAAAACACAAAAAAAATGAGAAAACACACACACACAAGCTATTGATATCTTGCTTTATTTATTGTCTTCTTTTGTATATCAAATTTCTTGTTTTATTTATGTGCTACATTGACCTCAACCAAGCATTTTTTAAACCATAAGCACTAAGAGATAGGTTTTTTACATTGCCCAAATGAGTCATTCCTTAACAAATAGTCAAAATGTATGATTCAAGTGTACGATGTTGATGTGTCTATAGTTGAAGAACAAATATCAAAATATATATTCTAAGAAAAAAATTGACTTGGAAAAAAAATAAAAGTCATACAAGTATTCAAATTTATGGACAAACTGTATTTATGGTAATTATATTCAGTGAAATAACATTTCTTTTCAATTTTATTTTCACAATTATTGATTAAAATAGTAAGAAAAAATTATAATGTTTATAAAATTTAAAATAATTTTTTATATTCTATACTCATAGACCAACCCAACCCAACCTATTATTAACTGGGTTGGTTCGGTTTTGATTTTAAAAAAAATACACAAATCCAACTCATCACAACCCAAACTATTTTGATTGGTTCAAGTAATGGGTTTAGTGAAACCCAACCCAAACCAACTTGTGAACACCCTTAATTATCTTCAAATTAATTAGGTCATTTTTTTGACAAAGCTATGGTGGAAACAAAAAAGGTAGACATGAAGTAGATGAAATTGCTTGCTTAATTGTATATATATAAAGGAAAATGCTAACGTGCCTTTATAACACTGATTAAGAAATCAAAAGTGAAAAGTTTTTTATTAAAAAGTGTAATTGTATATTCTACTGTGATTTTCTAATATAATTTCAACTTAAAAACTTTCTATTAATTGACTCATTAATCAATTATCATAGAACACTTGTTAGCAGGATCCATATATAAACTATATATATAAAAATTACACTGATCCAAGAGACCAATTAAAAGCATACGAAAATTCTCAAAAGTGCTTCTGATTTCTGACCAATTAAGCTGCTAAAGCAAGAGTTTTAATTTAATGGTCTGATTTCTGTCACGATGTCCAGCCAACTAAAAGCAATAACACATAATTTGGAATCTTACTATTTTAGAAGGACCCGGAATTGTCATATGATATATATTTTTCTCTCATATGAGCTTGTTGCAGATATTAAGTCCAGTTCTTTAAGCTATTAGGATTGATTTAAGTAATGGATGCATTCAGTTATTTAAGGTTGGAGTTACATAACTATCTTTTTTATTCTTTTACTTGTACTGGGTTATTCTACTTCCTGTACTTATTCTTAATAATAACTTTTTGCTTAAAAAAAAAGTTGTTTGATATCTTTGCATTTTTAGATATTTTGTAGCTAATCACTTTTTTTATAAAGGAGTAAAGAAGAAGAAAGATCCAGAGTATAATAATTTTATACTTTATAGTTTTTCATTTTTCCTTACAACTAGCTTTATATTCTATTCTATTCTCTCTTATAATAAAATGAAAAATGATGTATGCACACTTGTATACAACTAGACAATTGATACTTAGAGAGAAAGATACAAAAGAGAAATGTATAAATATGAAAAATGATAAGATATAACAAGAAGAAGGAGATTAAGATAAATGAAGGATGTGAATTAGGTGTATACAAAGTATAGGTGTATTGGGGAAACAAACCCAATCTTCACATTATAATGAAGATTAAAAGATGCTCTCCTAGGGTTTCTAAAACTAGGACCATCGTCAGAGTTTTCCTAGGGTTTTACACCCTGGTTTCTCACTTTTTGCCAGTGATTTCTTGGGATTAATTCTTATTCTTTTTTTGTTGCAACTGTTGGTCTATCTACTGATTCTATTATGGGTCGCATGAAGAATATTGACGTTACGGAGGACGAAGAGGTCGTCATAGAAATATAGGAGTTGAAAGATCGTGTTACCAGTGAGGAAACGCGTGATGAGGATTTTTGGCTGGTCTGCAAGGTCCTTACTCAGGGGCCTATCAATTTGAAAGCTTTTAAAGCAAAGATGGTGCAATCTTAGAAGGTAAAAGGTGGGGTAGAGGTTAAAGATGTTGATCAAAACCTTTTCACGTTCATTTTATTTCAAAAGAAAGATCCTGATTTAGTTTTGAAGCTTGCACCATGGAATTTTGATTGGCGATTGGTGGTGCTCAATGTCATGGATAAGCATATGAGCCCGAATCTGGTGGACCTATCACGTAGTCCATTCTAGGTGAGGGTTTATGATTTGCCCATGAACCTGCGTGTTAAACGAGTGGCTAAATACATTACCAACATGATGGGCAGTTTTGTTGATTGGGATGAAACGGAGGAGAATCGGTTAGGGTGATCAATGAGGGTTCGTGGTTTGATGGATATAACAAAGCCTTTGAGATGGGGTACATTCTGAAGGTTGGAGGGAAGGAACCTATAAAGGTTTTCTTCAAGTATAAGCATCTTTGCAATTTTTGCTATGGTTATGGCAACCTTGACCATCAACTAAAGATGTGTGATATACGGGATGAGTCTAGTACTGAGGAAGATGCTGAAAACTTGCTTTTTGGCCTGTGGTTGAGGGTTTCACCAATGAAATCATCAATGGTGGCGGGGTTGAATATAGTGAAGTGGTGTATGGAGGTATTAAAAAGAGGCTTCTAGTGGCAAAAATGGAGGATAAAAGTGGGATGCTGGTTAATAATGAAGAATATATCAATATCCAGGATGGTGTAGTTTCTCCTTCGCCTATGATACAGGTACGAGATGTTTTGGATTCCTTATTAAAGTGTCAACTTTCAGAGCTAGATTTGACTTCTACAAGGGTGGAAGTGGGTGACTCGTCTGTGATCAAGGAAGGGCGTGGGAAGGCAGATGTTGTTGGTGGTTCTGTACCCACTAATGATCAAGATCAGCTAGTGCAAAGTAACAAGGAGGTAGGGGATTTCTCTTCAGAAAATTCTAAGGTGGAGACTAGTGCTGAGGATGATGGAGAAGATACTCAGAAAAATGAATCTCCAATGACAGCTGGGAAGCAGGAGTGGATGTCCATAAACCTTTGCAAGCTGCAGTCAAAAAATGGAAGAGACAGGTGAGAGAAGTAATGCATCTACAACTGAATAGAGTGGATTTGGCAGGTAAGAGGAAGATAGGTGGGGAAAGGATGGAGATTGATGAGGGGTACATTACTAGTATGGCGAAGAAACAATTTTTGCATAATGATGATGCAAAGGCTGCTAATCAGCCCCGCCAAGCACAATGAGGTGGATTATTTGGAATTGTCCTGGGCTTGGGAACCCACGGGCAATTTGAGCCTTGTGTAGGCTCATCCTTAATGAAATTCTTGATTTGGTTTTCTTAATAGAAACCAAAAAGAAGGTGTGTGAGTTGGGATGTCTCAAAAATGTTGGTGGCCTATCCAATGTGTTTGGTGTGGATTGTGATAGAGGGGGGATTATAGATCCGGGGGTCTTTATATGTTGTGGCAGGATAATGTGGAGGTGGAGTTAAAGTCCTGGTCTTTAAACCATATTGATATGTGGATATATTTACTATCATATCAAAAACAGTTTAAATTCATGTGGGAGTCTATGGGTACCCAAAAGCTGCGAGGAAGCACTTAACCTGGAGGTTATTAAGTTCTCTTATGGAGGAGACAAATCCACCTTGGCTAAGTTTTGGTGATTGCAATGAAGTCCTACTTCTTGAGGAGAAATTAGAAGGTATGCCAATTGATCTTAATTAAGTGAATTTGTTTAGGGACGTGTTGGAGGAATGTGGTTTGTAAGATCTTGGATTTTCTAGGAGTCGTTTCACCTGGACAAATCGTAGGAAGGATCCGTTCAATATACAAGAACGTCTTGATAGAAGTCTCGCGAATGATATGTGGCGGGGTACTTGGAAAGAGGTTTTTGTTAGCCACTTACCACGATATGGCTCAGATCACAACCCCATTTTGCTAGAATTTGATATCTAGCGTAGGAGGGGAGAGACGGAGGGTTAGGATGTATCGTTTTGAAAATTTGTGACTGAAGGATGAGAGGTGTGGGGATGTGGTTCTTGCATCTTGGTGTCCTAGGGGAAGTATTTGTGCCAATTTGAAACATACTGGTGATAATCTAATGTGTTGGGGGAAGGAAAATTTTGGAAACATAAAGAAAGGATTAAGGATCACAAGAAGAAGTAAGACCTTCTGACCAAAGAGGTGCAATCAAAGGAGGTAATTAAGGAGACTATTGAGGAAGAAAAGAAGTTAGATGAACTTCTTTATCAGAAGGAGGAAGAAATAACAGGTATATTGTCTAATTTTTTATCTCTCTTTTCTCATCCTCAAATCCTACTAGAGTACAGGAAATAGCAGAGGTTGTGGGATATAGAATAGATGCTGAAATAGAGAAGATTTTGAGTAGAAAGTTTTCTGAAACTGAGGTTACTGCAGCTTTGTTCCAAATGCACCTAACAAAGGCGCCTGGACTAGATGGCACTCCAGCTATTTTCTATTAGAAATTTTGGGAGGTTGTTGGACCTAATGTGATAAGGGCAGTGCTTCAGGTGCTGAATGACGACGGCGATCCTCCCATCTATAACAAAACACTCATTGCTCTTATCCCAAAAGTGAAGAGTCCCTTGTCTGGCAGTGAATTCAGGCCAATCAGTCTATCCAATGTCATTTTCAGGATAATTACAAAAACCATTGCTAATAGATTGAAATTAATTTTGTTGAAGATTGTGGAGGAGAATCAAAGTGCTTTTGTTCCTAATAGACTCATCATTGATAATGCTATTATAGCCTTTGAATGTTTTCATTACATGAGGCTCAAAGGTACAGGGCGAAAGGGATACACGGGCCTGAAGCTGGATATGTCTAAGGCATATGATAGAATGGAGCGCAGTTTCCTTGAACAAGTTTTGTGAGTTATGGGTTTCCCTGAAGGATGGATTATTTTGATTATGAGGTGTGTGACAACAGTGTCTTTTTCTGTGCTGGTAAATGGCTCTCCTCATGATGAGTTCATTCCACATAGAGGACTTAGACAAGGTGATCCTCTATCTCCTTATCTTTTTATACTATGTGCTGAAGCTTTACCTGCAATGTTGATTAGAGCCAGAAAGTATGGGCATTTGCATGGGATTGAGATTTGTCCCAAAGCTCCTATGATATCACAGCTTCTTTTTTGTTGCAGATTATAGCATCATTTTCTCTAGGGCAACAAGAGAGGAGGCTTTATTTTTATTAGGCCTATTGAAGTCTTATGAGGCTGCTTTTAGACAAAAAATCAATTTTGATAAATCTAAACTTTCCTATAAGCGAAATAAGCCTAGTACCAAGATTGATTAGCTGATTCACTTTTGGGTGTTAAGGCAGTGGAAGGTCATTCAAAATATTTGGAACTTCCTACGATTGTGGGGAGATCAAAAAACCATGTATTTAAATATGTCTGTGATAGGATATGGAAGAAGCTAAAAGGTTGGAAGGAGAATGCTTTATCTAAGGTAGGGAAAGAGGTGCTTATAAAGGTCATTGTTCAGTTAATTCCCACATATGTAATAGGATGTTTTCTCTTACCTCAAGCAATTTATGAGGCCATAGAGAGACTAATGGCGAGGTTTTATTAGGGAGGAAATGTGGAGGAATGAAGTGTTCATTGGATGAGTTCGAAAAGACTGTCGAGAAATAAAGAGGTTAGGGATTGGGTTTCAGATTTGTTACTCTTTCAACATGGCACTTTTGGCTAAGCAGTAGTGGAGGCTAGTGGTTCGTGATGATACTCTAGTGGCTCGAGTTTTGAAAGCAAAATATTACCCAAGCACTACAATATCAGAGGCAAAAGGTGGACACAAGCCAAGTTACATTTGGTCTAGCATTTCCAAAGCAAAGTGGGTAACTGAAGAGAGGTTTTATTAGCTGGTTGGGAATGGACAAGGCATAAGTGTAAAGGGGGATAAATGGCTTATGGGCTTTGCTAGGCATAAAATTCATATGCATGAGTGCTCCTTAGTGGAGGATGGTTTACGAGTAAGTGATCTTATCAATGCTGAGGCTAGTTCATGGGATACTGAACTGTTGTCCTCCATTTTCTCTGCTTTAGTGGTTAACTCCATCTTTTCTATTCCATGTTGCTCACCTAGTATGACAGATTTACTCGTTTGGAAGTACACAAAGGATGGTGAGTATACTGTGAAATCTAGCTATAACCGAGTGCATAGGAAGCTCTTTGAGAATGAAGCCTCATTTAGTACGATAGAAAGGTTGTCAAACTCGAGAGTTTACGTAAACTCGTGAAGGCTCTATAAACTTGACTCGTAAACTCATAAGAGTTTACTTAATATATAAAAATATATTCAAACATGGAAACACCTATAAATAATATAATAATTCAACATTTCAACTCCATAATTAAGTATAATAGGCAAACTATATTAATAAAATAAGTATGTAACAAAGTTTAGAAGTACATTACTACTATCTAACATCAAAAAACTACACCAAATCATGCATAAATTCATACAAAACATAAGTCTTAAAATGATAGCATTTAAAAAACTAAAAAAAGACTAATGTCTTTAAATCTCCATATCTAGTCCTCTAATAACATCATCTCCAAAATCACCATCACCATCACTATCTCCATCATCATCAAGTTCTTCCTCAGATGAAGAATGCTCATCAGCAACATTGGCATCCAAAACCAAATTATCAAGATCAAAAGCATCCAAAGTTGGATCACTTGAACTTCCTCCAACAAATTCAACATTGGTACCATCACCTTCAGCTTGAGGTTGCTCAATCGGAACATTGTCTTCATCAACATTATCACCCTCTTCCGTTATCCATTCATCATCAAATTCAATATTATCAAAAGGAATAGCACTGTTTTTCTTTTTTGTCTACTCTTCAACTTCAAGTTCTACATCACATAAACTAAATCATTCATCTTTTTCTGATGCAAGCGGTTTCTCCTCTTTGTATGAACCTAGAAAATAACACATAAAAAACAATTGTATTTGTATGATTATCTAAAGACTAAACAAAAAAAATTTAAAAAACAATAAAACACAAATAAAGTCATGAACTTCAATACCAGTTTCAAATGAGCTCCAATTACGCTCACATCCAAAAGAGCTACAAGTCAAGCTCAAAACACAAATAGCAAACCTTTTCAATTCTGGACATCCATCCCCAAACATCTCCCACCATTCTGCAGGTTGCATAGTTTTCCTACAGGCCTTTGCATTATCCATAGAAAACAGACCTTTGGCAAAATGAAAATCAAGAAGCTACATACTAATTTTATTCCTGTTCGTAACATCCTTTACCAATCTTTTCATGCAAGTATACAACTCTTCTTTCACCTCAGAATCATCATTTCTAAAATTGGGTTCATAGTGCAAGTGGGGATTAAGATAATATGTAGTTACATGTAAAGGCCTATGAAGCTGGTTCTCCCACCTCTCATCAATAATTTTCCACACAGGTTCATAGCTATACATATACCAAATATGCTACGTTAGAAATAGACTAGTTACATAGATAAGTAAATTAAATTTTAAATGACTCAAAGTTTGAAAATTTTACCTTTTCTTAACATTAGTTAAAATTTCCGCTAATCTTTTTTTTTGCACAATCCATCTCCTCATATATGAAACCCATGGCAGGTTTAACATTAGAATCCACCAGTTGAAGGACCACCATAAGAAGGGCAGCAACTTTAAGACATATGGTTACATTCTTCCAAAACTGATTATCTAAAACTGCATTTTCTATTTTTCTTCCCCCTTGTGAAGTTCCAAACTTACTATTTTTCCACTCTTCAGAACTGAACATGCTCATCAATGACGCTTTCATTTCATGGAGACAAGCTAAAGTCAAATAAGCCGTGGCAAATCTAGTCATACCAGGCCTAATCAAGTCTCTCCTTTTTGTGAACTTCTTTAGCATACTAATGAGCATTGTTCTACCATATATGTAGGTGGTAATCCTCCTTCCCTTCTTTATAGTAACTTCATGAACCTTCAAATGTTTCTCAAAATCCTCAAATATCAAATCAATGCAATGGGCAGCACAAGGGATCCAATATAAATTTGGTTGTGTCTGCATCAACAATTCTCCAGCGGCTTTGAAATTTGCAGCATTATCAGTAACCACTTGGACAACATTCTCCTCCCTAACAAATGTAACAGCATCATCTAACATCTTAAAAACTTTATCAGTTGTTTTTTATATGTCTGAAGTATCCAATGAATATAAAAATACTGTCCCCTTTGGACTATTCACCAAGAAGTTACAAATTGAACGCCTTTTTTTATCAGTCCACCCATCAGACATGATTGAGCAACTAGTTCTCTTCCACTCCTCCCTATACTCTTGAAGCATTGTATCAGTTTTCCCCACTACTTGTGTCCAGAGCTTCTCTCTAACATCATGATAAGATGGAGGTTTGTAGCCAACTCCATATTTCCCAATCATCTTACACATTTTTGCAAATGCCAGATTTCTAATAGCATTGAATGAAATGGCACTTGTGTAAAAAAATTTAGCAACTTAAGCATCAACTTCCTCTTTATAGCCTTTTTTCATCATTTGATTAAGAGTTACTTGAACTCCTCCACCACTAGTAAATTTTCCTTTTCCTTTTGATCCATACCCCCCTGGTCTTTGAGAGCTATTTGTCCCCACCCCCTCACTTTGCTCATCATCTCTTTCATTAATACTATTCAATCTTCTTTTCTTCATTGATGCCTCTTTAGCCTCTGCAACAACTTTCATCATTAGTATTTTAATTTCATCTGGCACCGTAGCACAAGGCTCAGAATCTTCTTTAGTCCCAGCAAGATGATGCTTGAATCTAAAAATTCCTCCACTTACAATCTTTGAACAATAGTTACATTTCACTTTCTTACCATTGCCCATAACATCAAACCCATGTTTCCACCCAATATCTGACCTATTCCCAAGAGCATTTTTACTTCTAGTTTTAGCAACTGAGGAGGCACCCATAGCTATATTGCCATCAAATGAATTTGATCCACTTCCAGACATATTATCAATTTGTTGTACACTGATGTCAAACACAATAACAAAACAAATATTAACAAATAAAAATAGAAAACTAGTATAACAGATTCAGCACAGCCAATTTGTCAAAATACTCAAAACTGAGTTCACCGAAATTAGTTGAACCAATTCGTTCAAAATCAACATACAGGAGCAATTTAGCAGTCATAAATCACTGTGGGGAATATCCAAACAGAAACAGGGTGCAGAGTAAGACAATGCTTCACCTAAACGGAGCTTCAACAAAGAGCATAGAGTGGAAATGGAGCCGCCGGAAGTGACCAACGGAAAACCAAAACGAAGCAAATCTCAACTTGAACGAAACGTGACCAATGTGAACCTCAGCGTCACCGTCTTGAGATCGGAGGGGAACCGCGCGGCACAAACCCGATGAGGAACAAGCAAATCCCAATTAGGAACAAGCAATCGCGATTAGGAACGGCGCGGCACAAATCGCGACTAGGAACCTCACCGTCGTTGACGTCGACTTCAAATCGGAGGAGAACAGCGCCAAACATGAAGGGAGTAGAGCAGAAATGAGATAGCTAGCTAGGTCACAAGGTGTCGTCTTCAAATCAGCTCAAAACAGCCAAAACAAGCGTCGTTTTGCTTGTTTTTTTCTGCCCCCAGCGAACTCGTGGTATCATCTGCAAACTCGCAATTTTGAACGAGTCTACACGAGTTTGCTCGAGTTCGCACGATTCTACTCAAAAGCGATTCTACTCATGAGTTAACATGGTCAAGGGTAGTAGACTCATAAAATCGGACAAGTTTACGAGTTAACTCGTGATTTTGATAACCACGGATAGATGACTGAGTCTGGAAACTTATTTGGAGGGCCAAGGCGGTCCCTAAGTGTAAGAATTTCATCTGGAGGGTTGTCTCTAATATTCTACCAATAAGGACAAACCTTAGGATAAAGTGCATTCAGGTTGATGCTTTCTGTCCTTTTGGTGCAATTGAAGGCGAAATTATTGAGCATATTTTGATAATGTGCCCCCATGCACAAACGATTTGGTTTGCGTCGTCTTTGGGTCTTCGCATATGCATGTTACGTGATCATCTTTTAACCTTTAAGAGCTGGGTTGCACAGGTCCTGGACAAGGCAGATGTTGATACAGTCACGACTTTCTTCATTCTTGCATGGGTGATATGGTGGAGTAGGAACCAACTCGTAAAATCGCAGATTAGGCACTAACCAAATTCTGGCTAAGGCAAGTTCTCAATATGTTGTATCGGTTTATTCTGCAGGAAGTGTTAGTTTACCAGATGATAGCAGGGTGGTTTGGAGAGCCTTCAATAGGAGTTATAAAAGCAAATTTTGATGCCTCGGTGAGAGGAGATGTGGGTACGGGTTTGGGAGTTATTTATAAAGATCATGCAGGCCAAGTTTTGGCTGCATGCACAAAGTTACTCCCTGGTGTTATCAGACCTAAGGAGGATGAAGCCATAGCTTTCAGGTTTACAATAGTCACTGCAAATGAATTGTGTTTTAAGAGGGTACTTTTTAACCCAGATTGCAAGACTCTTCTACACCTATGGAAGTTACGAAAGAATGGCGATAGGAGCTATGCTCATGCAATAGTAGTGGATGATTGTAGTTATGTACTGCCTACTGGTTCAGATGCGTCCCATACTTTTACAAAGCTTATTGGCAATCAAGTTGCTCATAGTTTAGCTAGGATGACCTTTATAGCTCCTGACATGTACTGGATTGAAGAGGCCCTTTTTTTTTTGGACCAAATCATTTTGTCTGATGTACTTCACATTGCCAGTTCTTTGGAATAAAATCCAATATCTTGCATTTCAAAAAAAAATGAAGATCAAAAGATAAAATACACAAATAACATCACAAAATAAAAATAGCGGAAAAATACTAATTTAATATGACTTAACACCTCTTATCTACGTCTATCGGAACAACACAATAATTATTTATTATCTCAAATAAAATTATAAGTTTTTTGAACAAATTTAAAAAAATACTTTCCATTACACAACCTCCTCTCTAGCTAAGGTGGTGAACCCCTCTCTAAGCTAGATAGTTCTTCCCATATCAAAAACCTCTATTTATACACTTTGCATTCTAAGTTTAAAAGAAAAAATAAATTTATAAAATAAAAATAATATTTTTACATCTAAACATCCTAAAGATTAGATAATATTCTTAAATCTAAAGTCTAAACAACATCCTTCCACTCTCATTCCTTCCTTCTATTTTCTAGTGTACCGAACATAAAGTCACAAATAAAATAGCCACGCAGAAAGTGAAAAACAATTTAAACAAAATTGGGACATTTGTAATACTCCTATCACCCACTTCTACTTTTTGAACAAATCTGAGGTATTGGGTAGTGTTGATTGTGGTTACCCCGAACCCTCTCAACTGCAATGGTACGTACTTGGATGTGAGCGTTCGTGATGCTACTGCAACCTTAACTTTCATCCTTGGCTGATGTTTGGCACGGCTATTTAGGTGGCGAGAACATGCTTGGTAGTACATTAGATACACATTTTCCGATCTGATTTCCTGACGTGGTCTGTCCAAGTACACATTGATATTGTCACCTTCACCCTCAGTACTGATCTTAAATTTCAAAACCAAACCCCGATATAGGACTTCCGGAACAATGAAGCAAAAAATGAAGCCCAAGTAAGAAGAGTGTGAGCAAGAACAAAAGAGAGATCAATAGTTACGTAATCATGTCTTGTCTTATGCACCAACCATTCTGGAACTTTGCTTCCCGGGTAAACATACGTACCTTGAGCATCACCAAATGTGGATAAATGTTGGTGTGCAAATTTCATCATGTTAATTTGCGCGTTCAGCTCAATAGCCGCGAGCGGATGTTGGTCCAATTTGAAGCAGTTCCAGAAAGCAACCCTTTTCTTATTTTCCTTCAGTTGTTCAGTAGCAATAGAAGGGAACATTACAGTGATACGCATCCACGGGCATCTAGTGTTTCAAGTGATGGGGGAAGCTCTGGCAGAGTCCGAAGCTCCTTGCAATGTCTTAGATCTAGATGTCCCAGCCTTGCAAGATGCTTGATGCTTGCGGGCATGTTCTCAATAAAAGTGTATGCTAGACGTAGCTTCTCAAGCTTGGTTTGAAGTCCAATAGATGAAGGAAGTTGTTCGACACCAGTGAGTTCCAAATTCAATTTTACCATATTCTCTGAGGTCACTGAGAATTCCTTTAGTGACACGCAGCCATAGAGGGAGAGGTAACGAAGGGACCCCAAATGGATTTCGCTTCCAAGGCTTCTAAGGGAAAAGCAACCACCTAGATCCAATTTCTCAATCTTTTTGAGAGAGAAAACAGATGGATGCACACTAGTCAAACTTAGGCAAAATCGGAGATCGATTACTTTAAGATTTGTGGCCTTTGAAAAGGCTGGCAGCTCCTTTAGGTGTGTGGATGAATGGAGTTTAAGCACCTTTAAATTCACAAGATCCTGTAGCAATTAAAACAAAAGAAGACATCGCATGAGCTGATGACAGTGATTAAATTTGGATTCTATGAATTTGAACTAAAGTTCAAATTTAATTGATGTAGAGATATAATATATTTACCGGAACTTCTTGCCAAAGTATTTTCACTCGGCTATATGGCAAGTTCAATTCAACAAGATTTTCTGCAGAAAACTTTGAAGGCAAAGATTCCAAAGGGTAATGGGTCCAACGAAGATATCTTAGTTCATTCGACAGAGATTCAAGCCCTTGAGGAAGATACAAGCCCCCTTGATCCTGGAGGAAAGTACTGCAAAACCCTTTACTATAAAAATCTAGAAAATGCAGTTTGCTCATCTTAGTAAATACTTGAGGATTTAATTGCAATTGCTTAATTCTCGACAAGTTGATGACTATGCTTCTGATAGCCTCGTTCCCCTGCAAACAAAGTAGTAGAAAATTTTGAAACATCATTATAAGCTACTTTTCCTTAAAAAAAAATCAAATATTCTATATATTATTTTACCTTGTTATATTTTAGTACTTGATAGATGTCATCAGGATCCAATAATCGACTTTGGCTTCTAGGATCTTCAATAGATTCTTGGCGAGCAATCTGCCAAGCTGTTTCTTGTATGATGTCATGCATCGATACGATATTGTCTTGAGAAATACTACTAAGGGCTTTATCCTTCAACCTTTCTAACCCTGCAGCCGCTGAATAAGCATGATCTTTCAATAAGAATTGTATGTACTTCACTTTTAGATTCAGTCCATCGAAAAAGCATGCAATATCCAAAAATATCTTCTTTTCATCCGGATCAAGATCACTGTAACTCAATTTAATTATATCATGAACCTTTTTGCTTTGCACTGTTTTAAGTCTTTCTAATTAACTTCTCCATATTTCTTTATCTTTCCCATGAAGAAGGTGACCCAAAACTTTAAGAACTAGTGGAATGCCTTTGGCATAATTGACCACTTTCTCTGATAGCTCATGGTACTCTAGTTCAAGATGATTTTGTTTGAAGGCATTCCAATTGAAAAGGCGTAAGGATTCATCAAAGCTTAATGCCTCAACCTCGTATATATCAGAAAACTCTTTAGCAAGCACCCGCTTATCTCTAGTTGTTATGAAGATTCTACTGCCTGATCCAAACCAATCATGTGTTCCAGCTAAAATTTCTAATTGCTCTGAATCATTGACATGATCAAGAATGATAAGAACCTTCATACGACAAAGCCTTCTCTCAACATATTGAGGCAATCCATTAGGTGTGTCAATTTTCAAATCTTCTTCCCCTAATAATGTCGAAAAAAGTTTTTTCTTTAAAGAGATTATTCCATGTCTTCCTGACTCTTCTCTTATGTTAGCCACAAAACAACTAGCTTCAAATTCAAAACAGAGTTTATTATATACTTCTTGGGCAATGGTTGTCTTACCAATACCACCCATGCCCCATATGCTAATAATACGAACATCTGCTGCTTCTAATTGTAGCAATGATTCTACATGTGCAATTCGTTTACCAATTCCAACAAGCCCTTTCAAGTTAACTTGGTGCACATGATTCAACCTCATGGACACACATTTAACTATCTCTTTAACAAGCTCAGCTTCGTCCCTAACAACCAAAAGTAAAAAAGAAAAGATCTATAAATATTAAAGACACATTATAATAATTATTTGGAAAGGCCTTATATAGAATGTAAAGCTAGAAAAGTCTTTTAAAATATATAAAAGGTATATGTACTGATCATTTGGAATATATTTTCTTTTTAATTAATTGAGCTGTAATTTAACCATTAAATTGAATGGACCAAAATATGGTATGACCGATCTCTATCCCAGCATGAAACTTATAGTAAGATAACTTATAGTAAGATCGTAAGAGACAATGAAAGTTAATATTAATCGTATAACTATATATAAAAGATTAATATATTGTTTTATAGTACAATCTAATCTTGACCATTAATCATTTTAATTAATGGTATGACGTCCAAGATTTATTTCTTTCTCATTTCTGACCCAACTTTTCGGATTCAAACTAACTTGGTAGTATCTATTAATATTTATAAAGTTGTTGTCAAGAGAAGAAAACTTTTCCGTCAATTCTGACAATTTATTTTATAATTATTGCATTACTCTTTCAAAATACTATTGAATGTATTAGCCATTAAAAAATGGAAATTGCGCACAAAGGTCATTCATATATCCTTACATATCTTATATATATTGAGAGTGTTTTTTGCATCATTTACTTTTTTTCTTTTGTACTCTTTTGCATTGCCTTAATCGTCCTAAAATACATAAGCGTTTTAATTATTTTTTTTTGTTATTCTTACTTCTTATTATTTATTTATTTATTTACAATGGAGTATTCATTTGAATTTTTTTCTCTGTTTCTTACTTCTATTTCTTCTTATTCAAGGTTTGTGTTTTATTTATTTTTATTTTTCTTATTTTTACTTCTTTTTCTTAATATTTATTTATCTGCAGAAGGGCAAAACGTTCTCTCAGTGATGGCTAAAAACAATACATAACACAAAAAGGATTACAAAAGGGTCAATTGTTAAAATTGCATAATTTGAATGATCTTGAGTTACTTTTAGTTGGTGTTTTGGTCAATTAGAAAATTTTCAAATAAAGTGATGTTATTTGGATGTAATTGTGATTGTCACATGTAACATTGTGGGGATTAAGTTGTTGTCCTTTTGGATTATATTTATAAATTGGAATAAAATGTCCATATTTTATTACTTAATTCTTCAGTTACAAATATTGAAATTATATTGATCAAATAAATATAAAAATTTTAATTTAAAAATCTATTAAACATCGTCCAATTAAATAATTATTTGCATTAGATTTAATAATTATTATTTATTTTTATTAATTATTAATAATATTAATGAGAGAGAAAATTATATTATATAGCAATAACATTATAATCACATGGCCATATTAAATAATTATAATTATCTACATAATAGATAAAAAATACTAATTTATTATTGTTATTATTATTATTATTATTATTTAGAGTAATTAAAGATTTGGTTATAATTATGTTATAATTTGTATTATTTAGAGTAAAATATTGCACAAATTTAGAACAATTAAAGAATTTGGTTATAATTACATAGAAATTAGCAATTTGTTTATAATTACGTTATTTAGATCAATAATGTTAAAATTAAGGATGGATAAGTACTTTAAATGGAAAAAAATTGATATTAAATGAAAATATATTTAAAAGATATGCTAGAGAATTACAACTTAATGAGGATTTAATTAAATGGAAACAAATTAATATTAAATGGAAACAAATTTAAAAGATATGATGGGAAATTTTTTGTGATTTTCGTAATAGTTACCTTCAATATTAAATTCATATTCTTATTGTTATAAAAACTAGATAAGACCAAAAAAACTAGATATTTACAAAATAACTATAGGATAAAATATATCAATGTATAATCAAATACATTTACGTGGTGTATAAATTTTTAAAAGATATCAATGTAAAATTGACCATCAAATAAAGATATTTACAAAATTATATTTAGGTGCTGCATAAAAATAATAAAAAATAATTAAAATATCATTATATATTGTGTAAAATATATACTTTATTTTTTATATTTTTTATCAGAATATTAAATCAAATATTTTTTACTTTTTTTTAATCAAAATATTAGATTAGATAAGTAATTAGAAATATTAGATTTGATAAAATATTAGTAGTATTAGATTAAATAAAATATTGGTAACATTTTAGTAATATGTTTTTTATCTTTTAAAAAAATGTTAATTCACAATTTTAATTACTTCGTTTATCCCATAAAAATGTTAGATAAAATTTTTGATATTTTTTATCAAAATATTAAATAAAATATTTTGTTACTTTTTTTATCAAAATATTAGATTAGATAAGTAATTAGAAATATTAGATTTGATAAAATACTAGTAGTATTAGATTAGATAAAATATTGGTAACAGTTTAGTAATATGTTTTTATCTTTTAAAAAAATGTTAATTCACAATTTTAATTACTTCGTTTATCCTATAAAAATGTTAGATAAAATTTTTGATATTTTTTATCAAAATATTAAATAAAATATTTTATTACTTTTTTATCTGAATATTAGATTAAATAAGATATTAGTAATATTAAATTACATAAAATATTAGTAATATTAGATTAGATAAAATATTAGTAATATCTTGTTATATTTTCTTATCTTCTTCTTAAATATATTTTTTATATTTTATTAGTTAAAGTAATATTTTTTTATTAATTACTTAAACAAATTAACATTTTATTAAATAATTATGGGTGATCAGAATTTTATATTTTCTTATCTTCTTCTTACATATGTTTTTATATTTTATTAGTTAAAGTAGTCTTTCTTTTATTAATTATTTAAACAAATTAATATTTTATTAAAATAATCTTTTTTACAGGCATCAAAATATTAAATAAAGTATTTTTTTATTTTTTTATCAAAATATTATATTACCTTTATCTTATCTTCTTCTTACATATCTTTTATATTTTATATATTTATTAGTTAAAATAATCTTCATTTTATTAATTAATTAAACAAATTAATATTTTATTAAACAAATATGGGTGATCAAAATTTTATATTTTCTTATCTTCTTCTTACATATCTTTTTATATTTTATATATTTTATTAGTTAAAGTAATCTTTCTTTTATTAATTACTTAAATAAATTAATATTTTGTTAAAGTAATATTTTTTTTACTTGCATCAGAATATTAAATAAAATATTTTATTATTTTTTATCAGAATATTAGATTAGATAAGTTATTAGAAATATTAGATTAGATAAAATATTAGTAATATTAGATTAGATAAAATATTGGTAACATTTAGTAATATGTTTCTATCCTTTAAAAAAAATTTGTAACATTTTAGTAATATGTTTTTATATTATATACTTATGAATATGGTGAAATTGGACAGATTCAAAATTATAATTATTGTTAATTTCTTTATTGTATTTTTTTTTAATTTCCTTCTAGTATCTTTTTTCAAATTTGGCAATATCTAATGATGCAATTTTTATTTTTTAATATTCTATTTTTATTTATTTATTTATTTATTGATAGTAGTATATACTTATTATATTTTAAAATTTTCATAATTATATTTTTTAAATTAATACAAATTATTTTAAGCTTACCCATATTTTGTCCAGATGCAAGGGATATACACACTCGCAAGGGGTATATATTTTGATGTCGTACATGTGAAGGATCTACTTTGTAGAAAATAGGTAGTACAATCTGTCCATCTTTTTTTCTACACTCAACACTTTTCACAAGTTCTAACAAACACCAACGTGAAGAAGCATAGTTTTCCGAAAATATAATCAACGAAATTAATGATCCTTCAATTACATCAAGAAGTGCTTTGGATAGCTCATCTCCTCTGAGAATCTTGTAATCTACGAAGGCAGTAATTTGCTTTCGAGAAAAAGCCTCCATCAAATGGCTGAGGAAAGCTTGGCCGATGTCTGCACCTCTAAAGCTAACAAAGACATCGAACTTTATCCGAGGGGTGTCACTGGAACAAGTAAAACATGTCACTGGATACGAAGAATTATTGTCTATCGTTGCCTTTGACAGCAAGAGACAAACAAATACAACATATATATTTGATTTTATGAGAAAGTCGTAAAGAAGAATGTGGCATCATTGACAATACTCCGAATCTTTCTTCGTCTCTACACCTTTGCAATATCAAAACAAGTGATCAGCCACAAGATACTTGGAAATGAAAATAGAGGAAAAAGAAATAAAAAGATCAAACAGCTTTTGTATATAAACAAAAAAGGTTATTAAGTTACAAGTTAAAGAATAAAAAACAAAGTTATGTAACTCCAACCTCAAACAACTGAATGCAGCCACCGCTCCTTAAATCACGCCTAATTAACAGCTTAAAGAACTGGACTTAATATCTGCAACAAGCTCAAACTATTCTCAGTCAAATGGAGAGAAAAATGTATATCATATGACAATACCGAGTCCTTTTGAAATAGCAAGTTTCCAAATTAAACCTTGTTGCTTTTGCTGGACACCGTGATAGAAATCAGACCATTAAACTCCTGCTTTAGCATGCTTAATTGGTTAGAAATCAGAAGTGGCTCTGAGAATTTTCATGTGCTTGGTCACTTCTCTCTCTCTCTCTCTCTCTCTATATATATATATATATGAGGCATATTTAGGAAGAGGATCATTTTTTACTTGAGAATAAGAAGAGTAAATCCAAAGAAGAAGAAAAAAACAACTGGAAGGAAAAAAGAGAGACTTAAAAGTAAAGATGGACTAAACAATCTCATTACTGACCTGACCTGGAATAACTTCTTAATTTTCACCTATTGGCTGAAATTTGTGTAACTTTGAGCCCAGAGGACTTGAAAGAGAATTTGGTGGTTCCGTTGGAGACTTGGAGGTCGATGGTCTTAGATTCTACCTCAACTCTTCCGAACGCAAGAGTTTTTGGTTGCTAGTTTAAGTAGACTTGTCTGCGAAAAATATCTTCACGAAAACTGGATGTAATCTTAACTTTTGATTAATTTTAATATTTAATAAATTTAAATAAAAACACTGCATTGAACGGTAAAGATTAAAATTAGACACTCTTTAATTTTTTTCAACCGGAGAGGATTCGGATCCATCTGAAAGCAGAAAAGTGAGCCAAATGGGGTGAAGTAGCCTGCCCATTACTTTATTCTTCTCACCTCACCTCTGGTCTTCGTCCACGGTAACACAAGTCTTCATTCTACGCGGGCTGGAAATTAAATATACTTTTCTTTAATTTTATTAGTAAAATGGGTTGGATTGGAAGCACATATTTATATTCAGGGTCCTACTAATTGCATTTCTCCATCTCACCATTTGTTCTTATTCAATTATATGTATGATTTTTCTTTCATTACATGATTAAACATTTTGTATGCATGAGACGATGCTTTACAGTTTTTTAATATTTTGTAGAGGATACCAATCCCGTGTTTGCCGTGTTGGAAGTAATTATTCACTGTATATATAACAAATCAATGACATCTTGTGCAAAGCAAAATGATAATATTAGATGGTGGACTACCTTTGTATCACTATATATGTAGTCAGGACATAACATAGCAAGACAAGCTTAACTACCATCACTAATTACATCATATTAATAGTAGGTTTGACCACCACTCATAATCTCATAGAATGATATGTGTGTGTTCTAGTCTAGCTTTAACCACCATCTCATTTCCACCTTAATTATATCACCATCTAGACAGTACTGAGTCCAAGAAGTTGATTTCGTGTGTGCTCTCTCTCATTCTTTATTAAACTCTAAAATCTAACCTTTTTATTAGTTGTTATCTATACGTGAGCAAGTGTATATGTGTAAAGCCCATCCATATGCATAAAAATTAAATACTTGTAAACAATTTTCAGCAACAGGAACATGTGATTTATATAAAATTAATATATTTTAAACGCTATGTATAAGGGTGAAAATATCAGGAATTAATAGAATTCAAATGGAAATGCATGTTATATGAATGTACATATATGATAAAGAGAGAGGTTAACAACACACTTCTAACACACTATATTTATGACTATAATGTTTGCTCGTTGAATATTAGTAATATTGAATTAAAAATTCGAATTGAGGAGACCAACTATAGTTGCTAGGAAATTTCAAAAAAACTATAGTCGCTAGGTGCTTTCCCTACTATAAGCTTCGATGACTAGCTTTTTCCAGCTAGGATAACTAATAATACTGTACTTGCCAAAAATGAAAAATTCTTGGAGTGTGTTTAGTAGGAGAAAAGAAATGGGGTAATAAATAGAGTAGATAAAAAGGAAAAAAAAAATAGAGTGAAAAAAATAAGTAAGAAATAGAATAAATTTTTGAATGTTTGGTTTGAAAGAACTAAGAAAAAAAAATAAGAAAAAATAATGACAATAATAAAAAACATTAGTTTTTTTGTACGTTACTAGCAATTTTTAACCGTTGGCAAACTTGAAAAACCACCGCTAAACACTCAGAAACAAGCTATTTCTAAAGTCACACACACAAAAAAAATGCCGATAATTGTAAACAACTCGTGTTACTATTCCTTTTTTCAAAGATTTGTGTGAAAATAAAAAGGTGTGGGTCTCTCTTATTTTACTCAACCAAACAAAAAATGAGAACACAAGTAAACGAACCCTAAGGGTATGTTTATTTTTGTTTTTTTTTTTATTTTTTTTATTTTTTTTTTTTAAATTACAAAACTGTTACTTTATTTTTAATTTATTATCTATTTTTAAATATTTGTATAGGGAACAGAAAAAATTAAAAAAATATATTTTCATTATTTCTTATACAAATCTTTAAAAACAAGAAACAGATTAAAATTAAAGTGTCAATTTTGTAATTAAAAAATAAAAACAGAATATAAAAACAAAGAATAAAACAAAAGTAAATGGACCTTAAAATTTTCATTTCTCTTCTATTTTTTCTCCCTCTCTCCTATTTCTCACATTTTTCTTCTACCAATCAAAATGGCAAGGATATACATATATTGCGTATATATCCTGGCAAAGCACAAAGTTTAAACTGCGTCCTAGAAGGGAAAATTTATTTGCTTTTATTCTCTACTTATATATATATATATATATATATATATATATATATATATTGGATCCATCTACATGCACAAGCATGTTTAATACATACAGCTTTTGAAAATTCGCAAGTTTGGATTTGTTTAAAGTATAGGAAAAAAATCAATATTTACTAAGAGGCGGGGGCGGGGAAGAAGAAGTGCGTGGCGTGTTGTAACTTTGTAAGGAATTTCAATTCTATCAAAAGCAAAGCAGAAACCAGAGGAGTATATGTTCGTTTGGTTTAAAAATTGATAGAAATATTGCTGATAAAATTAATTTTAAAGTGTTAAATGTGATTGAGATGTTTACTTAAGGGCCCGTTTGAGGTGGTTTTTAGTTGTGAGTTTCAAAAATTTTAAAAACTACAACTAGTTTTTAGTTTTTAAAAATTAATTTTAGTTTTTTCTCAAATTTTTGATTTCAAAATAAACTCATTTTGAAATTTTTTTTATTTTGTTAAAATTAGTTTAAGGGTATGTTTATGTGGTGGTGGTAAAGGTGACAGTAATGATGGTAGTGACGATGACAGTGACAGTGGTGGCAATGCTGATGGTCGTGGTGGTGATGATAGGGGTAACAGCATCGGCAGCGGCAGCAACGATGTTAGTGGTGGTAGTGAAAAGAGCGATTATCAAATGTAGTGATGTATGCTTTTTTAAAAACTAAAAACTAAATTCACAAAAGCTTTTTTGTTGGTTTTGAAAATGAATGTAAAAGTGTTTTAAAATTGAGTTAAAAATCATTTCAGCTCCATTTTAGCCAAACGCATTTTGTTTTGAAAATTAGATTTGAAAACCAAAAACCAAAAACTCACAACCACCCCAAACAGGTCCTAAATTAATATAAATTACATATTTATATTAGAGCGTATATTTTTTATTAAAAAGTGCTAAGAAATAGCAAATTCAAAAGGAAATTGCAACAGATTTTTGGATGACATGGAGTTAAGTGATTTTCTCATTCTTGATAAGGACATGTTTAGATTAAAGTTAGGAAAACTCAAAAATACTTTTATTTTGAAAGTAACATTTTTTATTCTCATTTTATACATTAAAATGCGTAATTATACATTAAAATTCACAAAAATACTTATGTAACTTTAAACCAATCATAACCTAATTCATTCATGTGATTCTAATCAAATGATTCTGCAATGAACAGATTGGATCGTGTTTCTAATCTTAGACATTGTTTATTGCGTTTTATTTTAGATAGAAGAACCAGGTCATGGTGTTTCCTCCTCATCCTCTTCTTCTTCTTTTAATTCTTTGTTTAGATAGATGATTTCTAGCTCTGTGCATAACTCGGAGTGAAATTTCGTGTTGAAAGAGCTGATTGTGATCCACATATTTTGTAATTAACACGTAATTATGAGCAGTGATGGATACATAGAAGCAAAACAAACCACTATAACAATCTAATTTTATAAGGGGAACAATCAAACTGATAAGCATGAAATTAAAGAGAGTGAACATACTTAATTACTTACCAGTTACTTAGTCTCCAATCACTTCTAGCACACCTTTTTCTCTTCTGTGTTTCACGCTTCTTCGGTTCTTATCACTGACTACCAAGTCTACTCTTTAGTGAGCTACAGTGTATTGCAGGACAATAATTGCATTGCAGTAGTTACCAACGACCCAACTTTTGTGAGAAGAAGACTAGCGGCAAACACTAGGAACTACATTTTTTTTTCTATGGTGCCTGCCTTTTTTGATCTGGATTGACTACAATCATTTTTGAACATATTCAAATACTCAGTAATTTAGAATTAATAAATGAAAAACTATTACTAAAAAAATAAAATTATTAAATAAAAAAACTCATATTTTATCTCTATCAGTCAACTTAAAACACATTTAAAACCTCAATCGTCAAATCTTCATCCAACAATTATAACTATATTGAATGTGTGAAGACGCAAATAAGTGACCGCACCAAATCCGATTCCCTTTTTAGTTTCCGCTCTATTCATTGTATTTTTAACTTCTTGTATTATGATTTATTTATTTATTTTTATTTTTGAGTTTTTAGATATGATCTTTTACTTTTTTTTGTTCTGTTTTGTTTCAGATATTTTTGGTTTATAAAAGAAAGATAGAGAAAAAAAAGTGAAAGAAAAGAAAGTGAGAAAAAGAGAAAAAAAAATAAAAAGTGAGATGATTATTTAGTGATTTGGTAGGAGAAAAAAGAGAAAAAAAAAAAAAGAAGTATATTTATAAAATGATATAAATATTCTTAAGTAAAAAGAGATATAATAAAGGAAATAAAAATATAAAAATAAATATTACATCAAAATTTAAAATAAATTTAAAATACTTATTTTATCTATTAAATAAAATAAAATAAAATATATGAAAAAATAAAATTGTTTTTATTCATTTATAGTGAATGTATATACTATATAACAAAAGAAAAAAATAAGTTGTTAATAGGAAAAATAAAAATAAAAATAATAAACCTCAAGATAAATTTAAAAATATTAATAAATTTATAATCTCTCTATATATAAATTAGAATAACTAATGATAACTTTTTAGGAGTTATTTTTCAACAAGAGTGTTTTTATGAGTTTTTCTTCAACAAGAGTGTTTTTAAAAAAATTTCTTAACATCTTATCTTTTTCAATTTATCCTTTTTATTTTATTTCTAAACTAAATTTCAATGTTTTTTTTTTAAATTATCAATAATTAAAATTAACCTTGTATCATAATATAAAATATTTATCATAAATCTAAAATATAAGTTACACAATCAAAATATTTATTTATTAAAATTTTTAATTATAATATAATTTATATATTCAAAAGTATTTATTTATAATAAATTTTAATTATATAAATAAATATTTATCATGTGCATTATATAGGTTAAAATACTAGTTATTTATTTTATTCTTTGAAATAAAAATAATAATCTTTATAAAATAATTTATTTATATTTGTCATAATCATAAAGTTTATAATCTTATTTTAATCAACATTACACCCTTTATTATTGTTTTCTTCCCAAATTGAAGATAAAGGATTTTGATGTGGAACCCCCAACATTTTTTCTTTCCTCTCTTGTTTTCTTGTGTATCAAAAGAAAAAAGTTTTTGATAAATATGTTTTTCTTTACCTTTATTTTCTTTCCCTGCTTTTCGACCCTTCTTAATAAAGGGTAAATCAATGTACAATTGTATGAAAGGGACAATACATACAATTTCTGATGACCATTTAACTGATTATAAACTTGTCTTTAATAGTCATAAATGGCTAGTTTGAAGCCTGTGAGCCTATAAATAGAACCTCCATTTGAAGATCTCATCGCAAGGAATGAAACAACATAGTTGAGGATAATTTTAGAAATTTGATCCTTTAAAGATAGAAAAAGTTGCTTTTGAAAAAGAGTTTTCCTTAGCCAAATACTCTAGTTCTATGTCTACCATTTATATATCTTAAAAAGTGTCTGTAAATTCCCGTGTAGTATTGTGTATCCGCTCATTGAGTAATTAGAAGGAGAGTTAAAAGGTTTGTTTAGTGAAACAAAAAAGTAAAAGAGAAAACTCAAAAAATCAATCAGAAGACTAGCACTTCTAGAGTGAGTCTGTGAGCATAACTAAGTCAACTATGAGTTGTTATAGTTGTTGAGCTATGGGTTTAAGCCTTAAGAGGCTTGTAAAAGAATACTTGGGCTACGAGGACCTACAGAAGTGAAAATATTGGTTGAAAAGCCTATAAAGGCTTGTAGGAAGAATATTGAGGTGTGTAGACATGTAGAGGTGAGAATGTTGTGTGCTGGAGCATGAAGAGGCTTGGGAAAGAATACTTGGTGTTGAGAGCAACTTGCAAAGGCTTGAAAAGAATACTGGTTGTAACAATCTACAGAAGCTTAAGAAGAATACTGGTGTAAAAGTGTGTAGAGACTTAAGGAGAAAGAATGCCTATGTAGTTGGTGTGTTTTCTAGTCAAAATCCTCCTAAAGACAGGGACTAGATAAAACCCAAGTTAAAGGGTGAACCAATATAAAAATTTCTGTGTGTAGTACTTTCTCTTACTTGCTTCTAATCTGTTTACACTTAAGTTTGCTTAGAATTTGTTTTCTATTTTGAAGAAACCTAAATCTAAACCTTGCTTGTTTAGAGAAACTAATCTAGGAGATTTCAAGTAAGTTTAAAATTGGTTTCTCACTTCAGAAGTGGTATTACAAATTGTTGTAACAAAAAACCAATTTCTGATAGTATCCAAAAGTTGTATTTTGCAAATAGCTTTTAAAAACTAGCTTCTCAACACTTAGATATTCTCTAATTACTTATATATGCATTATTTAAGTGTGAGAAAAATTTTCTTTATTCTTAACCAACTTTTGATTGTCGAGAAGCAACTTAAGCATAAAAAATTAGAAGGTATTCTTTTAACTTATTTTGAAAAGGCCTTAAACAGTCAAGGGTCACTATTCAACCCCCTTCTAGTGACTCTGATCTACTTTAAACATGTTCTTTCATATCTTGGCCAAGTTATAGTTTTCAATTAAGGGGACATGTTCGTTTTGGTTTGAAGTTGGTCCTCGGGCCTCGTAGAAGTTACCATTTTGGCAAATAAAATGTTTGATCAAGGTACCATTTTTACCTCGATTTTCGAGGCCAAAATGTCCATTCTACCCATCTAAAATTGATTATAAATAAGGTTGACCGATCTTTTATTGTTATTTTCCTTCCTTTTTCATGAATTTCCATTTTCTCCTTCCTTTGCAACTTCAACAACCTCTGGCCACTATTTTTAAGTTTCCTTGACACACATTTTCAACTTTTTCCATTCTCTTCCACCATAAGTACTTTTTTTTCTCTTTTTTTAACCACAATTAACCTTAGAAAGGTGGAGGAGGGCAACAATGGAAGCTTTGTGGGGGGGGAGGGGGGGGGGTTTCGTAAAGCCTCTACCGTCATGGTCAAGGTCTAGCCACAACGAGTCATTTTCTCAAGAAAACCTTAGGTCAACCTTTATTCTTCGCTATTGGAAAAGTTTGAATAAGTTTGTTCATTTTGCAGTCCTCCCCCCTTCGAAATGCGAAAAAAAAAGGCCAGTTTATTGCTAACATGTCTGTCGAATTCTCAAATTTATCCCCCTACTTCTTCTAACCCTTTTGATTTTTGTTCTTCTAATTTTACCACTTCCATTTTAAAATTCTATTTTTTTTAACTTCTTTTTTGAACATGACCCTGTAGGTCAGCTTATAGTCACAGGTAAGGCCAAAAGAGGTGACGACTTCACCATACCTATGGGTTTAGACCAATATTCTTGGGTGGACCAAGAGACACTTAGGACACCCACTTATTTCCTAAACATCTCAACATGTCCAACTCAAGGAGACTGTGGTTTTGGCTTCAAATCTAGATCAAAAAATAAATATTTATTAGAGGCACCTCAGCTGAGCAGTTAAGTTTGTGAGTTGTTTAAGACATCTAACTCTTCCACCTACATTTACAACTACATGTTTACAACTCTAGGAGTTTGATTTTAATTCACCAAGTTTAAGATTCAGGCCTTTTGAAGACTTGGTGTTGCTCTCTCCTAATTGCATTCGAATACTTAATGTTTTTTAAGAGTTTTACAGCTACTCTATCAATATCGTAGTCGCCTTCCATCTTGCCCTCCTTTCTGCAAACTTTTGAAAAGAGAATTGGCCTAAAGAGAATTATTAAAAAGAGAATCTCGTCAACCTATATTGAGTTGTACAAAAGAGAATATGGGTTGGCCTAATTAATTATCCTGCAAATATAATGATATATACATGTCAAATATTCAACATAGTAAAAAAAAGGATAATAAGATGAATCTTTTCATCAATCAAAATTACACTCAATTAATTTGAAATAATTTTAAATCAATTAGTAGGAATTTTGAAAAGAAAAGCAATTATTGTAGTAAGGAACTATTATATAAGGGAATTATGGCCAAAGAAAAAAAGAATTATTATACCAACGGAGGTTGGGTCTAGGGCTAATCTCTCACAATGTGGCAAACCAAAATTCAAATTTTCGTTAGGAGATATGCTTACATTTAGTGTCCAACCAAGCTTCCAACAGGATTGTCTTTAAAAGGAGGATACATGTAAAAAATAAAATAAAATAATTGTTATAGCAAGAAATTTGAAAAGAAAAACAATTTGAAAATTTTAAAACAACTATGACAAGAAATTATTATAGGGAGGAATTTCCTACTTTTCTATTTTTTTTCAATTTGTGATATTATACTCAATTAATCGTTTTGCAAACATGATGATGAATACCTATCAAATATTCAACATTGTTCTTTTTATTTTTAGATCAAATATTCAACTTTTTTTTAGGTAACCATGTTATTGGTGCGAAGTATTTACTGACTTTATGGATAACTAATCTTTACAAGAAAACTTGATTGGTCACCTTTAGTAGAATCTCCCCTCTCAACATTGTTATTAATGGAAAACATGATGAGTTTTCTCACCAATCAAAATCACAATTTATGAATATTAAAGCAAATCAATCTCTATGTTGAATCATACAGACAAGAAGTTATTGTAGCAAAAAATTTCTTATTTTCTACCCTCTATTCTAACGGTTAATCAAATAGAATTAGTTTTGCTAGAATTAATTTTTTAAGAGCTGTCATTTTAAGTTTTTAAAAATACTATTTTAAAAGGTTTTAACTATTTTAAAAATTTACATTAATATAATAGATTTTTAAATGTATTTTCTAAAAATTAAACAAATCTTTTAAATCAACATTAGTTGTAAATTTTGTTTTTAGTTTATTGTTGTAAAAAATTTATATTAATACTTAGTTAGAGAATAATATTATTGGTTACAACAATTTTAAGTCAATATTGATTGCAAGAAATTAATTTATTGGTTAATATATAGAGAATGTGCTTTTATGACAAATAGTTGTAGTAATGTAGTAGTCTTATTGTAATTATTTTCCTGCATATTTCTTTAAATTTATTGTTTCATGTTGAAGTTTCAAAATTTCTTAGGCATTTAAATTTAAATTCTGAATCACAGTCTCATTCATTGCCTTAGTCGGCTATAAAGCTAATAAAAGAATGACTTTTTACATGTTTATACATACAAGACAAATTAATGAATTCAAGGGTTGCAAAACAATATATCACTGGTGGGTCTCTGGTGACATCCTCAGCATGTCATTGACATTCTACCTAGTAGTATTGGGGATACCTCCCCATTCTACCACATATTGGTAACAGAGCAAAAAAAGAAACATGTTACTAATTGGCAATCTATATTATTTGTGTTGTTTTCAATAGAACAAGTTAGAAATATCTGTGTTTACATTTAATAATTTAATTTTTGTATTTGAGTAATGCCAGGAGTGAGATTTTTGTGTGATAGCTGGTTGGCATATCCGTTGCTTTGTTATCATTCGAAAAATATGTTATGTTTTAATTTATTTTTTATTAAAAAAGACTTAATTTGTTTAACTCTACGATCACTAATTATGATCTTCATGTAATATGATAAATGCATATTAATTTACTATGTTAGTAGATGCAGTACTTGTGCATTGTACAAATTTATTTGAATATGAGTAAAATATCATTTAAATATGGAAAAATATATTAAGAAATGGGGTTTTATTAGTTTATAATTTATTATAAATGATTTGTTGTAAATAATATTTTTAAGATAACATGTTTTTTTTTTTGTTAAGATTAACAATATTATTTATTAATTTTTTTAATAAGGTCATGATTGAAAAAATGAAAGAGAAAACAGGTTATGTACTAAGAGTGTAAAGTAGTTTTACACTATCATTCAATTACAAACCATAATTTATTGTAAGTTTGTTGACTTTTATAATAAATACTTTAAAAGTCATATCAACATTGAATTTCAATTGGTTGACAGTGTATGACCATTAAACTCAAAATGAAATATATCAAATATTGTAGTCAATTTCTTTTATAACCACCATAATTAGGGCCTTTGGCTCTTCAATAGGACCCCGAGATATCCCCACAAGCTTTGATCCTTTGGACTAACTATGAGACTAATTCTCGATTTAAGGCTTAGTCACACTTAATTGATGTAAGTTATTAAACACTGTATTATAAACCATATTTTTAATGTAGTTTGCATATTTCTCAATTTGCACAACAATAAGAATCACAGATATTTTAATGATGTAGAATTATTATTTTTTAACTTAGATCCTTATTCAAATTCTCTAAACCGCTACAACTAAACTAACCTTAATAGGTCTAATGAAGAAGCAGTAATGGGCTTTTTAACCACAGTAGTTAAAAAAAACCATTTACTAAAATAAAAAAAAATGAAAAACAACTTACCGATATGGGTTGTTTTAGAAAAAGCGACGAAAACATTTTAACAAGAGGCGCCAACTGAGAAGCCTCATGTTCAAAATATATTTTTTTTACTACAACAGGAGGCGCCAACTCGCAGTTCAATTTTTTTTTCCTACAATAGGAGGTGCCAACTGAGTTAGCGCCTCGCGTTCAAATATTTTTTTTTTTACTATAACAGGATGTGTTGTAATAACACGGTATTAAAATTTATTAATGGGACTACAGCTCTTCACACTGCAATCCCCTCCACGCAGATGTTTGGCAAGCTACCAAACCATGCAGAGTATGGCTCCCATACAATATGCAAAAATAAGTTATGCATTAGATATAACACTACAACATATAAATTAAAATTGTGTTATGAAAATGAACTCACATCATGTCTCTTTATATCGTCAAATTTCTCTCTATAAGTTGAGAGATGAAATTTACGATATGTAAATTCCTTTAACTGTCCACTAGTTCACCTAGTTTGTCAACACATATATCAAACAAATTTTACAAGGAGTATTTTATCTATTTATAATTTTACATAATTAATTAACATGTAATAACTGTCCAGGTTGTTGAACGCGAGGCAGTTGGCACCTCCTATTATATATTAAAAAAAATGAATGCGAGGTGCCCACTGACTATTATAATAAAAAAATAATAATTTTTGAACGCGAGACGCCAACTCCTGTTAATATATATGTTAAGACAAAGAATGAATTTATAACCCTCAAATATTTTGATAATAACAAATAGTTAAAATTATATATGTCCTCGCAAAATCGTCTGATCATTCCTTCGTATATAATCGTCTGATGTTTTTAAGATGAGTATCGTCTTATCCTTTGATTAGATAAACTTCGTAACTAACAAATCTTACAGACGATGACAACGTTCTAAAATGATTTGCACATCAATTAGAGCATAAGCTATCTCGAAACGTATTATGTCTATACACCTACTCTCGAGGAAAGTCAGCCAAAAAGAAAGAATATGTGTGCAAATGTCATAATGGGAAAACGGACATGACAACTGCTAAAAGATTGAGTACAAGAATAGAAAAGATAAGTAGACTGCTTTATCTTATCATATGACAAGTTAGTGAAAGGCATTTAATAGCTCCAATTACTCTCTTCATCAGATGAAGATCATCTTTTGCAATACACTTAACAAATTCTTTTTAGAAGCTTATAAATAGAAGAAGATACCTTTTTGAAAGCTGCTGTTGGCGTTGTGATCATAATTGTTGTTGATATAATTATTGTTGATTTTGAAAATTTATAACTGCTTTAAGAAAAGAAAAGGCTCTTCTAAACTCTGTTTGTAAAATTCTCTTTATACTTCATTGTATATTCGTCTGATAAGATGTTAAATCTAGTGAGGTAAACTCACACGTAAACCTTTTTCTTAATGAGATTGGTGGAAGCTTGAAGAGACTTTGATTCAAAGAATACTTGGGTGTTTGCTTGGAGAGGCAAGTGAAAGACTACTTAGGTTGAGCCTGAAGAGGCTTGTGGCATGAATACTTGTAACTTATGAAAGTTAGTAGAACTTGGTTGTTGCCAAGAATTTGACGTAGTATCTGGGGTGAGACGAACCAGTATAATTTTTGTGTGCTTTCAGGTTTTGTCTTTCAGCTTTCGTCTATCTTTTAAAACGTTTTTGAAAATCCTTTTGATCTTATTTCAGATAATACATCGTTAACAAAAGAATTGCAAAAATTTGATATAACACAATTTAACTCCCCCTTTTCTTGTGTTATCTTTGTGTTCTACAATATATATATAAAAAATTGAACACGAGGCGCCAACTGCCATATATATATATATTGAACGTGGGGTGCCAACTTTGGAGCCTCCTGTTGTAGAAAAAAAAAATTGAACAAGAGGCACCAACTCCTGTTAAAATGTTTCCATCCTTTTTTTTGAAACAACCCATATCGGTAAATTTTTTTTTATTATTATTTTAGTAAATAGTTTTTTTTTACTACTGTGGTTAAAAAGCCGCAGTAATGATGCAACACATATAACTGTAATAGACAATAAATATAAAGTAAAATTGCACATATTATCTTAATTAAATGATAAAAAAATGTGCCACAAATTTATTTTTAAAATTTAGTTTAATATTTTTCTTTCAAATGGAAAATTAATTTTCAATAGCATTCGTACATGCAAGATTTGTAAATTAAAATTTTCAATTACATTGTTTTATTTATTCTGTATAAATTGCACAACATCTATGGTTTTAATTATTCATTTAATTATTTGAAGTAAATAATATTTAAGTTTTTTTTTTTGGGTTAAGAAAACTTTATGAGATGAGATGATGTTTCAGGCCAAGGTAGGGAAAGCATATCATATGCATAAAACAAAAATACAATGAATAAGAAATGATTAGATTAAATTAATTATTAATACATGACAATATGTTAAATAATTTTAAAATTATGTTAATATGAATATGAACTTGGTTATTTTAAAGTATATTTTACAAAAATAATAATAATTCAAAATAAAGATTTTGTAAATTTATATGTAATATAAAAAATATAAAATTTATATAAAATTATAATAATTAAGGATATACATTAAGAAATACATTATTATTATACATATATGGATATATTATATTAATAAGCATTTAAATTTTTCTATTTTATTATACTTTTTGTAAATTAAATTGTTTAAACAATAATAAAAAATAAATTTTTTAACGTATATATAAAGGTATTGAATTTTGTATTAATTATTTGTTATTTAGTAATATAATTTAATATATACATATTCATATCAACAGTCATATCTTTAATAAAGTACTTCAATTTATTAATTTTAATAAATATATTAAATTTAATTATATATATATTTAATAAATACAATAATTGATGTTATATAAGGGAAAAAATCAAAATATTTACATATTTATATAAACATTACATTGTTTTGATAGATATATAAACATTACATTAATACTTGTATTCAAGTATATTTTATTTTTCAATTTTATTTAGTTGAAAATATATTTTATGAAGAAAGGTAATTAAAAATAAATGTTTTTAAAGCATATACTTAAATTTAGAATAATTCACAGTAATTTATTTAAAGTAAAAAATAAAGATAGAAATTAACAGATAAATATATATATATATATATATATATATATATATGTATGTATGTATGTATGTGTATGTGTGTGTATTAATATGAATTTAATTTTTCTGTTTTAAAATAAGAATTTGTCAACATACACCCACTTACTAGTGTAATAAATATATTTTATGAATAAAATAATTAAAAATAAATACTTTTTAAATATATAATGAATTTAAATAATTTATAATAATTTTTATATGATAATAGTTAAGGATATATATATAGAAAAAATTGTTATATATATATACTCGATTATTATTATATTATATTATATTTATAAGCATTTAAATTTTTCTCTTATAAAATATGTTCTATTGACTAATTTTTCTATTTAAAAATATTTGTAGACTAAATTTTTTAAACAACAACAAAAAAAATTTCATTTTACACATTGAATTTTGTGTTAATTGCATCTATTTAATAGTAAAATTTATATACACACACACACACACACACAAACACACACACACACACACCACACACACACACACACATATATATATATATAAATTCATATGAAGTCAAATCCTTAATAAACATATTATATTTATTAAATTTAATAAAATATTCAACCTAATTATATAATATATTAATAATTTAATAAGTACAATAATTGATATTGTATAAGGAAAAAGTCAGTTTATTTGCCTATTTATATAAATGTTACATTAGCATTTGTATTTAAGTCTATTTTACGTTTTAATTTTGGCTAGTTTAAAATATATTCTATGAACAATAGTAATTGAAAATAAGAGTATTTTAAGGAAATAGTTAAATTTAAAATAATTGATAATAATTTAATTAAAACAAAAATTAAGGACAGAAATAAAAATGTAGATTATTTTGAAAGATAAGAAAATACACAAGAAGGAGGTTGAATTGTGTGTTTTTAATTTAAAGAAACCTTTCTTGTAAATATGTAAGATCAGTAAGAGATATTGTCCAAATAAAAACACTTATAAGGATTAAGGAACGAGAAATGCACAGAGAAATTTATATTGTTTGTTCTTTGTACTTTTTAATATATATATATATATATATATATATATATATATTCATATGAATAGTTATATTGTTAATAAATGTATATTATATTTATTGAATTAAATGAAAATATCAAAGCTAATTATATATTATATTTAAAATACAATAATTGATATTATATAAGGAAAAGTCTATATATGTACTTATTTATATAAATATTAATTATACTTGGATTCAAGTCTATTCTACTTTTTAAATTTGGTTAGTTTAAAATATATTTTATGAATAATAGCATTTTAAAATAAGACCTTTTTAAGGATATTGTTAAATTTAAATTATATATATATATTATAATATATCAGTTATTAAAATACATTTAATTTTCCTATTTAAATATATGTTTGTTAAACTAATTATTTAAACACTAATATATATAATTTTAATATATATTTTAATATGTTTATCTAGGTATTTTTATCTCATTAATTTTATTAATAATCTATTTTTATCTATTTATATTTATATAAAAAGTTATATGTTTACTAATAACATATTTATTCCTTCATTTAATAAATATAAATCTGGTAATTATTTAATTTAATTATATATTATATTCATTAAAAGCATTAATATTACACTAATACTTATTTTTAAGTCTATTATATATATATATATATATATATATATATATATATATATATATATTATTTAATAAAATATTTAAATTTTTAAGCTATATTCTCAACATTTATAATCTTTATCAAATATAATAAATGCACATTATTTGACTTTTACGTGTGTTCTAAAATCAACTCCTAACTCTTTTCCTAGGTTGGACGAGCAGAGAGAGAAAATATTGATAGTTAAATAAAATGAAAAGAAAAACTCCAATAATTAAACTTTTTCATATTTTTGTTTTCTGCAATACTTTTTAAGAGGACAAATAAAAGTAAATGGAGGTAATATAAAAATATGAATATACATATATCTAAGACTATTCATGCTTGTATATAAATATGAATATCTTCATAAAGATAATATTTTCAAAACACATGTTTATTTAAGTTAAAATGATATAACATATTGCAAATATAAATTATTTAAATATATATATATATATATATATATTAATATTCATAATTTTAATATATTTTTAAATATTTATATACATATTTATTATTTATATTTTTGTAAAATTAAAAACAATAAAAATACATTAAAAATTATAATAATATAAAAAATATAAATTATAAATTATTAATCTGTACAAAACACAAATTATTACACTAATTGGACAAATTTAATACGACACAGATGAGAGAATGAAAAGAAACTTAGAATATCAGAACAATTCGTCCAAAAAAAATAATTCTAAATTAAAAATGTTTTAAAAATACTTACACAAAAATATTTTTATTTTATACAAATAAAAATAAATTTAATTTTAATATTTGAAATTTCTTAACTTTAATCTACATAAATTTTAAAATAATTTTTATTATCACTTATTTTCACGCTACATATTTCTTTAAAATGATCATTAACTTAACACAATTATGTATATATCACGTCACTCTTAAATGACGACAGAAATCATTTACAAAAATTTTAAAATTATAAACAAACAAAAAGATTTAAAAAAAATCATCATTACCATAACAGCTAAATTAATATACATTTAAATTTTCATTTTCTTAAAAATGTTTGGTAAACTAATTATTTTAAACTGTAATATAAATAATAAATTATAATGTATGTTTTAATATATATATATATATATATATATATATATTCGAAAATATGTTTTGTATACTAAATTATTAAAAAAATATGAAAAAAAATAATTTTTTTAATATATACGTATTGAATTTTGTTTTAATTTATTTTTATTTAACAGTGAATTTTTAACATATATAGATTCATATGAATAGCTATATGTTAATAAATGTATATTATATTAATTGAATTAAATAAAAATATTAAAACTAATTATATATTATATTTAATAGATACAATAATTGATATTATATAAGGAAAAAGTCAATTTATTTACTTATTGAAATAAATATTGCATTAATACTGGATTAAAGTCTATTTTACTTTTTAAATTTGGTTAGTTTAAAATATATCTTATGAATAGTAGCAATTAAAATAAGACTTCTTTTAAGGATATTGTTAAATTTAAAATAATCAGTTGATATATCATATTAAAATACATTAAATTTTTCTATTTAAAAATATGTTTGTTAAACTAATTATTTTAAACAATAATATATAAAATATTTTTTTAATATATATTTTAATATGTATATATAGGTATTAAATTTTGTAATAATTAATTTTATTTAATAATATATTTTTAATATGTGTAGATTTATATAAAAAATTGCATGTTTAATAATTAATAAATATATATTTTATTCATTAAATTTAATAAATATAATATCTGATAATATTATTAAATTAAATTATATATGATACTTCATTAAAACATTATATATATATATATATATATATATATATATATATATATATATATTTCTCTTTTTGAAAATATGTTTTGTATACTAAATTTTTAAACAATAAGAAAAAAATAAAATTTTGTAATATATACGTATTGAATTTTGTTTTAATTTACTTTTTCTTAACAGTAAATTTTAACATATATAGATTCTATGAATAGTTATATTGTTAATAAATGTATATTCTATTAATTGAATTAAATAAAATTTTAAAACTAATTATATATTATATTTAATAGATACAATATTTGATATTATATAAGGAAAAGTCAATTTATTTACTTATTGAGATAAATATTGCATTAATACTTGGATTAAAGTCTATTTTACTTTTTAAATTTGGTTAGTTAAAAATATATCTTTTGAATAGTAGCAATTAAAATAAGACTTTTTTTAAGGATATTTGTTAAATTTAAAATAACTTATAGTATTATATATTTAAAATTTTAAAATATATATGTTTGTTATATATATATTTAAAGAATTTAATTGATATGTACTGTCAGTGTAAAAAGTTTTACACTATCAACTAATTAAAAATCACCATTCGTGTGACTTTTAAGATAGTTATTGTAAAAGTCAATAAACTTACCATACATGATAATTTGTGATTGAATGACAGTTTAAAACTGTTTTACACTGTCAGTGCATAACCTATTTTCTCATATTTAAATTAATATATATATATATATATATATATATATATATTATATATATATATATATATATATATATCAGTTGATATATATTATATTGAAATACATTCAAATTTTTCTATTTAAAAATATGTTTGTTAAACTAATTATTTTAAACAATAATATATATAATAATTTTTAATATATATTTAATATGTATATATAGGTACTAAATTTTGTAATAATTAATTTTATTTAATAATATTTTTTAATATGTGTAGATTTATATAAAAAGTTACATGTTTAATAATTAATAAATATATATTTTATTCATTCATTTAATAAATATAATATCTGGTAATATTATTAAACATATATATATATATATATTATACTTCATTAAAAGATTAAATATTACACTATTACTTATTTTAAGTCTATTATATATAATTTATATAATTTTTTATTCAATAAAAATTAAAAAAATTATTGATAAAAATTTAGGAAAAGGGGATGGCACCCCAGTCTAAGACAGGAATAGTCTTAGGGATCAAAGAGCGCTTACAAAGGTACTTATATTTACCTCACTCCAAGGAGATGGGTGAGGGCTCGAACCTGCAACTTGTCAGATGCAAAACCTTGTCTTGCTTTACTCGATCAACCCCTTGAGGTTTAAAATTTAAATTTTTTAACTATATTCTCAACATTTATAATATTTATCAAATATAATAAATGCACATTATTTGACTTTTACATTTGTTCTAAAATCAACTCGTAACTCTTTTCATGGGTTGAGCGAGCAGAGAGAGAAAATATTGATAGTCAAATAAAATGAAAACAAATCTAATAATTAAACTCTTTAATATTTTTGTTTTCTGCAATACTTTCTGAATGGACAAATAAATATAAATGTGAATACATTTATAAAGACAATATTTTCAAAACATATGTTTATATAAGTTAAAATGATATAACATATTGTAAATATAAAATTGCTTAAATATATATATATGGGTCAAGATCCGTTGATATCAGGTATTAAAGTTAGTCAAATTACACCTTCAATAACTTTTTGTAAAATTTAAATTTAATCAATCCAACTATTGAATTTGATGTTCTTATTAATTAGATTAAATATACAACATTTCATACAATTCTAAAATTATTTAATAGTTCATTAAATAACTTTATTTTAACGTACAATATTCAATTAAAATATATGTAAATATTTAATGTTAGATAGCATATTTAGAAAAGTCCAAATGATGTGAAATTTGATATACATAATCATGATGATAATATCACATAATTTAACGGTTGGATTGGTTAAATTTACATTATACAAAAAGTTTTTGAATGTGTAATTTGACTAACTTTGACACTTGGTGTCAACGAATCTTGATCCTATATATATATATATATATATATATATATCAATATTCACAATTTTTATATAATTTTAAATATTTATATACATATTTATTAATATATATTTATATAAAATTAAAAATAATAAACAAATTAAAAATTATAATAACATAAAAAAATATAAAACATAAATTGTTAATCTAAACAAAACACAAATTATTACACTAATTGGATAAATTTAATATGACACAGATGAGAGAATGAAAACAAACTTAGAATATAAAATCAGTTCATAAAAAAACTAAATTAAAATGTTTAAAAATAATTACACAAAAATATTTTTATTTTATGTAAATATAAATATATTTAATTTTAAACTTTGAAATTTCTTAACATTAATCTACATAATTTTTAAAAATATTTTTATTATCACTTATTTTCACACTACATATTTCTTTAAAATGATCATTAACTTAACACAATTAAGTATATATCACCTCACTCTCAATGCTGCATTTGGTGGAGTGGAAAGAAAGTAAAAAAAAAAAAAAAAAGGTTTGAAACTTGAATTAAAAAAATTTATTTTAGAAGTCAATTTTTCCATTTTTTTCTTTCTACTCTTTTTTCAACTAAACAAAAGAAAATATATTATTATTCGATTTTTTTTTCTTTATTTTCTTCCCTCCTCAACAAACATATAATAAATGACAACATAAATCATTTTGAAGACTTTTGAAAATTATAAAAATTAAAAGTTTAAAACTAACAAAAAGATAAAAATAAATTTAACCATTACCATAACAGCTAAAAACATGTTTTAATCTCAGTACCAATTACGAAAATTAATTTTTTGAGATTCAAGGTATGAAAAAACTATGGATAAATAATGAACCCTTTTTGCATCCAAAAACGAAATCAACTTTACCGAGATATTGTTTTTTGAAAGCTGTGTAGAGACAGACGTACAGAGTCTACAGACAGAGAGAGTCCAAAGCAAAATAAAAATCCGGACGGAATCCACGCCCACAATTAAATTCACTTCACGAAATTTTTCGAATCCGAAGCTCAACTCACTAACTCACCCACAGCGTAATCAAAAAGCAAACCCAAACACGCACCACTCTCTCCAACACCTACACACAGAAAATTAATTACAATATTAAATTAAATAAAATTCACACAAAAAAAAAGAAACACAAACCAATCCACTGTGGTTCAATTTGATTTTCCTTTTACGTATCCAAGAAGTTTCTTATAAACGATTCCTCAGGGGATTCAAAACATTTTTCAACTCGTTTCCCTGAGTGGGGTTTTGCTGCTTCAGCTACTGAGTCGAATCGTTCTCTACTCTATGGTGAGTCCAATTTTTAATCTTTATCATATGGGTTGCTTTTAATTTAGTTTTTCATCGACCCCATTTGTGCATTTCTTGGATTGAGCAACATTTTGTGGCATTTGTGAATTGGGGTTTCGGTTTTGTAGTGCGTGCGTTTGTGTGTGTATGCAGGAAGTGTTTAATTGGTGGTCAATTGGTGATTTAGGCTTCTGGGGCATGATTACTGTCTCTGAAAGTTTTGATTTTTGAAGGTTTAAGGTGTTTATGGTATCAATTTTGAACTTTTGTTATTTGGGTTTGAGTTGATTTTGTTGAAATAGGGGATTTGTGTGTGTGTGTATGTGTATGCTAAGTTATTTGTTTTGTGCTTTTTGGTTTTGCAGTTTGTGTACTTGAGGTGCATGTGGTTGATACTCCATGGAAACTGTGGTTGGAATTGAGGATAATGATGATGGGAAGTTTGAAGACAGTGGGGTTGATAGAAGCAGTTCTGCTTTGTCTTCACCGAAGCAAATTTCCAACCCAATTGTATACAAGCTTGTTCGGGTAGATATTTAGTTCACTGAATTTTAAGTTTCTCATTGTAATTTGGATGTGCATTCTTTTAAGGCTTTTTAGTTTGATTCTCTGATGACAACAAATCAAGATGAAATGAGTTGCTATGGAACCTTAGTGTTTTTTCCTGCATACCAGTACCCATGTACGAGTTGTAAGGCTATGTTTTAGCCTTAATGCACCTGTTTGTTAGACTAAAACCCTAAACATCGTCCCTGAAGTGTTCTAATGCTTTGTTTTCCTTTGTTTCAATTGAGGACGAAAATGTTCATAGCAACCCTAATCATCTAATTGATAATCCCAAATAAATAATTCTAATATGCACACATTTTAATCAGCATGATTGTTTGTTATTCTAGCTGCATCGCATTTTTGTTTGCCTATTATTTGTTTTAGCATTCATAATACCTTGATGTCCCTTTTTTTCCAGAAATGGTCAGCGATCTCAACTACGAATTAACAAAATTCCTGACGGTTTCCCATCTTCCTTTTATATAGTCTAGTTATTATATAAATTACTTTCTTTAATCACTGTGTTTTTTAGTTTAAGTAAATTAACTCACTTTCCATAATCTTCTCCAATGGCTGAAATGAAAATTTTGAAATGAAAATGTATAAATTTGAAAATGGAATATGACTATGTGTTAAGATTTAGCTTAATCAAATCAAAGAAAAGGGGAAGTTTATTTAAAAGTTAATATTTTATTATTTGGTTCTACATTTTCTTTTTGTTATTTATACTTCTGTTTGGCTATATTCATAATTCTATGAGTTGTCTGTCTGATATGACCTTTAGGTTGAAGGTGATGGGAGGTTAGTGCCTGCAACAGATGATGAAGTGATGGAGGTGGGGGATTTTCTTGAGTATGAAAGCAGTGAAATGCATGTTGTTGCAGACACCGGGCAGAGTTTGGAATGCATATCAATTGAAAGATCATCTTCTGGGAAGCTTCGATTGGAGTGCTCAGAAGGTGCATGCTCAATCTTTTATTGTTACAATTGCTTCTCAACATGTTGAGCTGCATGTCAAAGCATTTGTAGTAGTGGTTACGTCAGACCATATCCTGGGATTTCTTGTCTGTTTTTCAGCAGCTTTATCTCTACCAAAACCAGGGATTTGAGTGTTATCTATGTCTTCTTTTAATTGTTCTCAAGACTAAAATTTGTGTTGGTATCTTCAATTTTTTATTTTTTTTTAATTGTTATAAACAGCCTCCATTCTTACAATGTTTAATTTGGGGTCAATGATTTCTGTGTGTAAAGCTGTTGAAGGCTTGAGGCTTTGTTTTGCTTAAGTATTTTTGTCACTAAATGCATTCTTGTTATTCTTTCTTGAAATTATTAACTTGTCTGTAACTTTAAAGGGTATAATGCCTATTATCTAATTTAAAATGTTGATGAACTCTTGATGTTCTCATTAGTTATATGGTCATAACCAGGGATGGATCCAAGGGGGGGCAGCAGGGACCTTGGCCCCCTCTGTCTCTTGACTCTTTGAAAATTATATATTGTCATGACTTGATCAAAAATGAATTTTTAACTGATTGTTTAATTATTTTTATTGAGAAAATAATTGAAGTTTGATATATATTCAATTGTTGATTAATTTTATGATTTAAAAGAACGATGTTCACAACTTAATTAAATGGTATGATGTATTTAACTATTATGATATAATGTTGATTTAATATTTATTATGAAATTTTTTTTCGGTCCCCCCTTTAATAGGTTTCTGGATCCGTCCCTGGTCATAACTTTTCTAAGTTTAGGCAAATGCTATGTTGGCTAACTTATTCGTTTCCCTTTCAAGATCTTTTTTCATATTTTCTTTCAACTAATGGCGTGGGTGTTTCACAATTAGGCACTGCAGAGGCGGATTTGGGGAAACTAAATGCAAAATTACAGGTAATTAGCTCTCTTTTCCTTTCCTCTCTGTAATGATTTCAGCATTAGAAAAAAATTTCAGACTCCCAAACTAGGCTTTGACATATTGCTATTTGGAAAAAGTTGGTGTGTCCAACTTAATATTTTCATCTGTTAGAGCATACTTAATAAAGAAGTAATCTGTTTCATATCCCTTGTTAAATTATGAAATGTAGAGCTAGTGATGACCATATTAATTACTTAATTGAGTTTTATAGACTTATGTGGTCATCACGGCAAGCTTTTTCCTTGTATAATTACATTTGTCCTTTCTTTAGAGTAGATGTGGATATGAGATGTATTCTCAGGAGCTCCTATTATATATTTATAGTTAAGGCATGTGTATTCTGATTCAGAAAAGATTAGTTCCTAGATTCACTTTCCCACATGTCAATCATGCACTGTTAATGTGTACTTTCTCCTGTTGTAATTTCCCTCAATATTGACTAATAAAAATTCTTATTGTATCAGAAAAGAAAAGAAAATGATGATAAGTTTACCTTGTATGCATAATGTAGTAGGAGATAGCTTAAATAAAAAAGTTATACATATGCAAAACTGATTTAGGTTTATCCAATTAAGAATTATAGCATCAAATAATTGATGATACTTTAGTTTGGCAGCAAATATTTGTGCTTGGATTTACATATGTATATTGCAAGTTTGCAACATTTTCATCTTGGACACAAGAAAGTTAAAATAGTTGTCATCGAACATGGATTTTTTCCTGATCATGAGTATGAATATATGCTCTTGTTTGGATTTAACTTTCTGTATGAGTGTTTTACCTTCGATTTTTTATCCTTTACGATATTGTATTTGTATGTGGTTTTTATTTGGAAAGTGATTAATTACCCCATATTTTCTTAATAGCATGTTGTGGATTTTTTCCCCTTGGGTCACTGTCACATAGTTTTGGGGGTTTTCCTTGTATGTCTGCATATTCTGGTATTTATAGTATTTTATTTATAGTATTTTGTTTCATAGGGTCCTTCTTGACCTCTAAAATTTCTTGTAGTACATTGAGCAGATTTTGCAAAAGGTCAAACAAGAAGAGAAACAACGCATATCATGTGGATCACCTGTTCATTCTCATGTAAATACAGACAGCCAGTGTTCAGCTGATAAAGTTCCTGTCATGGATGGGAAGGTTCAATCTGAAACTCCCCACCAGGAAATCCCTTCTATAGCATCGAGTTTAAATTATACTCATAGTAATCAATCTGGGAGTATTGATCACTGTTCCAGACCTTCAGAAGGAGTAATTGAAAGTGGATCATCTGCTTCTGCTGTCCATTCCAACTTGAGGCCTGATTTTTCAATGTCAGACGGAGAAATATGCTTGGAAAAGCTATCAATCAGAGAACTTCATGAACTGTTTAAGGTAACTTTTGGTCGGGAAACTACTGTGAAAGACAAACAGTGGCTGAAAAGGAGGATTGCCATGAGTTTAACCAACTCTTGTGATGTTTCAGCAACAACTTTCATTATTAAAGATAACAAAATAGTTAGAAAATTTGAAGAAGACAGTTCTGGAAATATGAATGCTGCATCTTTAATCTCTCCAGAAAATATGACTGAAGAAGAGGACGTCAACTTTAAGGATTCATCTGCTGTAAAAGCTTGTGGAATTGATGATAACCAAGTTGTTTCTGAAACAAGACTGAGAAATCACAATATGGGATATGGATTGGAAGGTGAGAATCATCAGACAGAACAAAGAGCTGCAAAAAGAATACGGAAACCTACTAAGAGATATATTGAAGAGCTCTCTGAAAATGAATCCAGAGAGCACAATCCTAGGTTGTTAATTTCTAATAAAAATATGGGACTTGGACATGTTTCTCCAACTTCGTATGTCAGGCCTGCTAGAAATGCTTTTTCAGAGGTGAGAACATATGTCACCAGGTTCGACTCTCTTGGAGGTTCTGATTTCCAAATTCCTTGTGTGTCTCGGGTTCGGAGAAGTCGTCCAAGAAAAGATGTCGCGTCTCTTATAGTACGTGATACTGTTTCGTGCTTAAAGATATTAATGCAATGCTTTGTTTTAAATGTTAACTTTATCCCCCTTCCCCCTCCTCAGTAAAGCATGATTCCTCTTGTTCATGTTTTATGTTTCTTTTTGCTGTCCTTATTGTTGCTTGATGCCAGATGTTGAAATTATAGGAATTTAAGTAGAGAAGGAGGAAAAGAAAGTACACTGAATAATAGAATATAATATTGATATATGGTGTGTAATGTGTTACAAAGTATAAAGCAGTATCCCCTATTAGGTAAGCATTTGACTTAACTTTTTTTGGGTTTCTCATCTTAAAAGCGAATGGGACAAACACAATTTTAGAAAACTTGTAAAAAATAAGTGGCTTTTTTTTAATGAACAAAAAGCTAAAAAATACAGCCTCTATTGAAGCTAATTGGAGGAACTTCTGCTTTTAAGAAGTCCAAAAAAGCTGGGCCATTATACTAGCTCTAGATTCTCATTAATCAAATCAAATTAGGAAACAAATCATGTAATATGGAAACCATTCCTATGAGATCATCAAAGATGTTCTAAATTATTCTAAAATTCAACAATATTATGAGATATTTTCTAGATATTTTAACATCAAACAATCTTGTTCTTTAAGATAAACAAAGTAACTCAGTTAGCAAGTTTAATGTATCTTTTTGTTTGAGTTAGATACATAATACATAATTTTCCCCCTTTTCTTCATTTTTTTAATGCCAAGGCAAATGCTTCTTATAAATGTTGTCTTCAGGCCTTGCTGTGTATGATAGCATGCCTATGAAATGTCTCTTTGTTGCTGCATGTCTTTCCAGTGGTGCCTTTCTACTCCTGCTGTGTCTTTCCAGCGGAAGTTTCTTGATATTTCTGGAAATTATTTTGTTATGATAGTTTTGGAAAGTGCTTTATTTTCTTACAATCAGAAAACATTATGCTCTTGTTTCAGAAATTCCACCCCACTGGCATGGGTGAGGCTGCAAATTTGAGTAATAAGCACCTTGAGCATAGTTCTGATGCTGGTAGTGAGATTCCAGACAAAGTTTTGAAGTCAAGAATGGCTGCAAAGTTTCATCAACCAGTAAGACCAATTTAGCTTGTGTTTCTCATTTTTTAATCTTTAGTGTGTGTTATTCATTTGTTTTTTTAATCTTTAGAAAAGTAGTTGTGTGTGCTTGTGCATGTGTGTTATGCATGTATTATTCATTTTTTAATCTTAAGAAAAATTAGTTGTGTTTGGGTTATTCATTTTTAATGTGTGTGTGGTGAGTGCATGTGCATGTGTTATTCATTTTTTAATTTTTAGAAAAGTTAGCTACGCATGTGCATGTTATTCAGTTTTTAATCTTTAGAAAAGTTAGCTCAAAATACAATATAAATATTAAAAAATAATGTTTTTCATCTTTTTTTGAGAGACTCTTATCATAGAAAAATCTTAAAAAAATAGTTTAAGAAGGTGAATATACCTTTCTTGAAAGATATAACTTCATTTTCTTATTTTGGGATTTTTGTAAAAAAAATCATAAATAAAACCTCTTAATATTTTTATGTGAGGCTCATTATCAGAAAGAATTCTTTTGCATGTGTGCGGTGTCCTGGTGTTCTATATTTTAGACATTAGCCATGTCAAAGTGTCCATGTCGTGTTTGTGCCAGAGTTTGTGCTCTTCATAGTTGATAACTCTAAAACTGCCACAGGAGTTGGGAAATTATAGCTCCTGGAGAAATCACTAATGTGTTGATTTTATATTTTTAAAATGTTTTTGGTTTCTCATCTTTATTGCTTATTTTTGCTTATGTATATTTCATTTCTTGAATGCTTGAACTAAACATGGTGGCAATTGAAATTGCTATTCAGTGGGTCAATAAATGATTCTAATTAATTGTTTCTAATCTGTAAGGTGTAGGGCAGGTACTGTTTAAGTAGCCCGGTCAAATAGCCGTATGTCATTTCGTAATTGTACTGTCCCTCCGATATCCCAGTTGTGGCCCTTGCACCTTATTGTGATCACATGTTGATTGATAACTTTCTCCAGTTTGGGCATTGGTTCATTTTGTTCCAATGCTTATAGCTGGCACAAATTTCTGTAAAAAACAATTTACTTGTAGCCTTTCTGAAAAACCGCTATTTTTTTTTTTTAATGGCTGAATGCTACAATGGCGCTCTACTTTTTTCTTCCTGTTTTCAAGATAGTTTCTTTTCATGTTTAGTTTGTCTAGTACATTTTGGGGCTTCCTTGATGTGGGAAAGTAAGTGACATGACATATAATTGAAGCATTTGCTTAATGAACTAGGTAAATTTCTGCAAGTTTTCACGCGTAGTCCTTTACTTTTCAAGGTCCTAACTTGAAAGAGAGATAACTGCTACTTTGGTATGACATTGTTTTGTTATTTTATTCAATATATAACATGACTTTCTTTTATGTTTCTTTATGGGTGGGTTGTGTTCGTTATAGTCTGCTTCTGAACCTGCGAAAGAGAAGCAGTGTCCAGTAACAGGCACAATTGAGCTACGGCAGGAATTGAGGCCAAAAAAGGCAGATCCATTTAGCCATACTTCTGATGACGATATAGTTACTGTTCCCACTGCTAAAGGAGGGATGAGGAGGAAGCATCATCGTGCATGGACTCTTGTTGAGGTGATAAAATTGGTCGAAGGTGTGTCACGGTGTGGAGCAGGGAGGTGGTCTGAAATCAAACGGCTCTCCTTTTCATCATACTCATATCGTACCTCTGTTGATCTTAAGGTAATCATTTTTGAAGTCTGGTAATAAGCCATGTCATGTCATGTGCACTTATGATCTTGTTAAAGCTGGTAGAGAGTATGTGCAAGGCTAGATTTTGGTCTTTGTGCCCACACACATTGAAAACGCATTTTGCTTTGCAGGACAAGTGGAGGAATTTGCTCAAAGCTAGCTTAGCACTGACACCTGCACCTGCAGATGAGGGGGTAAGAGTTTATGATACTAATTTTAATTTGATCTTGTAGAGGTGGGTTAAGTTAGGTTTCTTCAACCTCATCTCTTCTACCAATGCATGCATGGAACTGTATTAGCATGCATGCTTGAGACTTGAGATGCCATCAATGTCTTACCCCTTAACAAAGTTACTATTATACAAATGTCATCTGTGTAATGCTCCTCATTTTGCATGCTTTTGTGGGTTGCAAATTCATGCAGTTCCTGTCCTCAAGTTACTTTATAGAAGTGGGAATTATTACAGTTGTAAAATTGGAAATTTTAGAAGTTATAAATTCAGCTTCCATTATTATACTGACTTGTATTTTATTATATTTTGGTATTATAGATAAATTCGCGGAAGCATGGTACGGCTCCCATTCCTGAGAAAATTTTGCTACGTGTAAGAGAGCTTGCTGAGATGAATTCACAGGTGCCTCCAAATTTTAGCTCAAGCAAGTTAGCAGCTGGTGCAGGGAGTGTGCATGGAGATAGATCGGGGTACTTGTAAATAAAATACCAAATTCCTTATCAGGCAACAAAAATTTAAAAAAAAAAAAAACTAATTTCTGCACTTTGAGACCAAATCCTTTCTTGGATGCAGAGTAGATGCAATCTTGTAGACAGTTGAGGGATTGATTAGATGTTTTATGCACTGAAACGTTCAATAGAATCATGTCAGATCTTGGTTATCGCTGTTTTGATCATTGTAAATTCTGGTCTTAGTAATATACCTTAATTTTTAGTTGGAATAATGCTCGTTTAATACTATACTAGACTTAGCGTTGTTATCTGTTCTAATGCTTAGGGACAGACTTGTTAGATGTGATGTTGGGTAAATGTGTCTCTTCATTTTAGGAAAAAATTCGATGGGTATTCTAGGTTCTTCTATTCTGTCTCCTATTCTTGTAATTCTGGAGCGAAGAGGACGTGTGAACGTGACACCGAACCAACGGTGCAACTCTTAGTTTAATGAATTTGGCAAGTAGCTAAACTATAATATAGAAAAAGATACATTTTACTAATGTTACCTTTTTAGGGTTGATGTAGGAAACAATCAAATGGTAATACATTTGTGACAATAAAAAAAGGTTTGTGCAAGTCTGAGTTTTCTAATGTCAAAAATTGTTTTCCGTTGAATAAAAGCTTTTCATAAGTGGAATCTTTATTTTGTCTGTTTGCAAATGATTTTTGTGGAAGGTAATTATAAATATTTTTATAAGAATTTAGTTAGAACACATTATCAATGAAAAAAATACATTGTCATTCAATTATAGATCATCATATATAATAAGATTATTAAATATTATAATAATTACTTTAAAAGTCATATTTAGGATATTTTTAATTGGTTTTTCTTTTTAGGGTAATTTTTAATTAGTTAATAGGATAACAATCTTACACTGTATGAAACTTAAACTATTTTTATAATTTCTTTGGGGGAATACCATGTTAGAACACTATATTTAACAAGTGTAAATGTTAACCATGATGCATTTAGGATTTGATCAAACTCTGGCCAGCATTATATACACATTTCTGTGTATGGCAATGCATATAATTTTGACTTTTGAGCTCGATGCTTGTCAATTGATGCCTTGATTTGTTGAATTTGGACTTTGGGCTTAGTGCTCGTGAGTTAAAGCCTTGAGTTTGTTAAAATGTTAGTTTACCCACAAGCCAAGTGCTTGTTCTATTTTGGTTCACTATGGTGAATTCTTTCTCCTTATGGGAGGTATTTTTATAAATTAGGTTATATTTTAGAAATATGTGAATGGTTTTAATCGATCTTTTATGTAGCTTAAATTTCAAATGATTTGGTTTAACTTGTTTTGCTTCCCAAAACAAAAACTTATTTATGAACTATTACTTTTATTTGACAATGAATCACTTGTGTGTTATCTGTCTTGTTTCTTTTATAGTAGGTAGTTATTATTTTATTAGTTGTAAATTCACTCAAATCATAATTAAATACTTTTTTGTAATAAAGATATAAAGATAGGTGATTTCGCTCTTCCGATTTGATTAAAGATATATTATATAGTTATGTGGGATTAGGGTTTGGTTTGTGTGTTTTGACTAGAAGGTTTAAAACAATTTAATCAACTTAATTTATCAAAATTTTGAGTAAAAAAATGAGAACTTAATGGTTTTAGGTAAAAAAAAAAAGGGCAGAGGAATTAAATTTGCTTAATAAGAATAGAAAGACTTAGAGTGCTTTTGGCGCAGCTTTTTTTTAACTTGTTTTCTCCTTAAAAAGCGAAGTTGGGCCAAACACGTTTCATGCAAAATAATAATTTATTCTTTAAATTTAATTCAGATGCCATATTTTTTTAAAAAATTTAATCTATAGTCAAGTTTTTGAATTCTTAATCACAACAATATATTTATTAAATACTTTTTGGATTATCTATTAAATATTTTTTAATATATATTGACATTATTGAATTTTGTTTAAATAAATTGTATTTTATCTTCTAAAAATATTATTAAACAATAATATAAAAGTTTTTAAATATTTTAACTTTTGTAGTTAATACTTAAATTTATTTAATTAATATTATATATAATAAAATATTTGTAAATTATCTTTAAAATTAATTTTTGTTAATTAAATTAATTTTAAAATTTTAAAATATTTTTTTTAAATGTTTTATCACATGAAATAAAAAAAAGTTATTAAAATGAGTAAATAATATAGTTAAATAAAACTTTTATATTTAAAAATATTTATAATGTTTATTCTTTAAATTTAATTTAGATTTCAATTTTAAAATTTTTTAATTTTAGTTAAGTTTTTTCATTTTTAATTATAACAATATATTTATTAAATAATTTTTTAATTATTTGTTAAATACTATTTATTATTTAATATATATTGACATTATTAAATTCTGTTTAAATAAATTATTTTTTATCTTTTGAAAATATTATTGAACAATAATACAATTTTTTAAAATATTTAATCTTTTGTAATTAATACTTTTTTAATTAATATTATATCTAATAAAATATTTATAAATCATATTTAAAATTAACTTTCATTAATTAAAATAGTTTTAATATTTTTTAATTTAAAATTTATATATTTTAATACTTTTATGTATTTTTTTTAACATTAAAATAAATTTATGTTGATTAAATTAATTTTACATAATTGTAACTCGAAATTAACTATATATAATTAATATTTTTTATGTTATCAATATGTATATTATTTTATTGAGTGAGGTAATTAGTTTTAATTTAAAATTTTTTACCAAACAACTTTTAGCTTAAAGGGAGCTTTAAATCTAAAATAAAATAAAATTACCAAACAGCTTCTACTTTATTTTTAAAACTCTTATTTTGAACTTTAACTTTAAAGTAGCTTTTAAGTAAAAAAAAAAAATGTTGGGTGAAACATAACCTTAATTAGCTTTAGAAAACCTGAGAGGTCAAAATGTCAAACCAAACTATAAAGACAAAAGTGTAATTAAGTATTTATTTTATTTATCATAGACCTTATTTAGAAGTTTTATAGACTGATATTCTTAACTAGCATTTTTTTTTTGTTACATCTTAAATAAATAGCATTTGGTGAAGCTGTTAGAATAATACGAAACAGAATATATGAGTTTTATTTTGTACCTGATACATTTTAAAAATAGAACATAATAGAGTATGGGATTACATATTGGTACCTTATAATTCCAATAAAAATGGTGAAACTAGAGAGAATACAACTAGACGATATATGATGAATTATTAGTAGTAGTAGTAGTTATCTTTGCATTTGATTATAAATGAAATTTCAACGATATGAGGTGTTTAATATTAAAGTATAAAATATATTTTTGGTCTTTCAAAATATTTTGAAATTTAATTTTAGTCTTTATAAAAATTTAAAATGTTTTTAGTTTCTACATTTATCAAAAGTGATGTGATTTTAGTTTTCTATCAAAAACTAAAAAAATATTTTCATGTTAAAATGTAAAGACTAAATATATTAATTTTTTTTATGAGAACTAAAACTGAATTTCAAGATATGTTGTGAGACTAAAAACATATTTTACTCATCATTAAATTATATTTCAAGGCCTTGTGGTCCACAGTAGCATTTGTCTACTATGATATTTATAGAAATTTATGTGAATTGTGATTTCAAAGACTTATGTGATTTATTCTATCAAAAAAAAAAAAAAAAAGACTTATGTGGCTTAGGCTAACTAGTAGATTACCCTTTTATCCACCCGCACTGACTACCAGTTGTTACGTGCCAATCATAAACTTCAGTTTCAAGTTATAAATCATCACTCCAAATAAACTCATTCTTAAATAAGCAATAGCTTAGTTTTTTTTTTTTTTTTTTTGAATTGCAACAGCTTAGTTGATGAGTGCTACTAATACATTTTTTGGACATACTTTTTATTATCTGATAAATTTATTGAAAAATATAAAATTTTGAATGAAAACTTATTAAATAAGAAGTGAGATTCACAGTAATTTTTAATAAATTTTAATCAATAATAAATAATTTGTTTAAAAAATGTGTTATTACGCTTCCCTATGTCTACTCTGAAATATGAATGACACAATTACTCACTCTTCTAAAATGGGATAAAATAAAGTGAAATATTAAATGGAATAAATTTAATATTTTATTATTTAAATATTTTTAGGGTCTGTTGAATGTTTTTGTAGGTTTAAAACATATTTAAAAATGAAGTTTTTTTAATTAAAACTAGTATTTTAACCTGTGCAATGTACAAGATAATTTTTCATTTTATATAATTAAAATTTATAATAAATAAATTATATTATAATTAAAATTTATAATAAATAAATATTTTTGATCATATAAATTATATTTTAGATTTATGATAAATAATTTATATTCTGATATAAGGTTATTTTTAATTATTGATAATTTTTTTTAAAATATTAAAATTCAATTTAGAAATGAAAATGAAAATGATAGATTAAAAGAGATAAGAGGTTAAGAAAAATCCTTAAAAACATACTCGTTGAAGAAAAATAGCTAAAAACACTCTTGTAGAAGAATAGTTTCTAAAAACACTCTCATATAAAATAGTTATTCTAATTTATATAGGAAGAGGATAATAAAAAAAATTATTATAATTTTATTTAAAATTTATTTTTCAAGATTTTTCAGAAGTAAAATTATTTATGAATGTAATTAATTTTGTTTAAAATTTTATTTTCAATTGTAATAAAGTTAATCAATTTATTTTTTCTTGAGACATTATTGATTTTCAGTAAAATTTTACTAAATTTAATTTTTAAAAATTAGTTAATTATTAGTGCATAACAAGATTGAGTTAATAGTAATTTAATATATTTTCTATCATTAGTTTGAATTAATATTAAATATTAATTGCATAATTCATTTTATTAGATATTTAATTAATGTTAAATATTAAATATTTTTCAGTAATTAGTTTTAATTAATATTGTTAATTCCTTTAGTTTAACATAATTAAATGTAAAAAATTAAATTTTAAATTACTATAAAATTATTGCAATATGCCGGTAGAGCAAAACAAAAAATGCAAAACAGATTTAATAAATCCATTTTTTAATTAGTCTATCTTAGAACAAATTAAAAAGAAAGAATATCACATAGAACAAATTAAAAAAAGTAATGCAAGTAATAACTAAAAAACATTAAAGGCATTCATATAAACCAAACAAAAAATGACATTAAGTCAACAACTTTTTCTTATAAACCCACGCTAAGGTGGACCATGACATCAAGTGGTTCATGGTCCATGATTTGCTTACCATTAGATTTAGTGTTAAAATATTTAACAAATAGGATGAGTTACCTGCAACCTATTAAAATTGTTATTGTTTTTTTATTTTTTTTCGTGTTAATATGTAATTTACAAATTTACCTTATTATGAGTCAAGAACAATACAGAACAGATTCATATTTCTCACATGTGTAGGTTTGCAGGTCTCTAAATTTGATTTTCAATTTTCACTTAGTGCGACTAAACAAAGTCATTCTTAGGTGTGCAATAAGTTCATGGTAGATCAAGGTCACATGACCTCCCTTCCAGTGGGTGGTGGTGTTGCAAACTTGGATTTTGAGGAGGCACCTCACACCACTTGAACCCCGTATTAGAGATAAGATTAGGTAGAAAGTTGTTAGTAGAGAGTTACTTTTATTGCCTATATAAAGGCCTTGTGTAAACCCATTGTATTCAACTTTTCTCATTATCAATACAATCATATTTTCAGTTTTATACACTTTCTAGCAATTCTTTCTTCTCCATTAACACTAAACCATGAATTCTAACATGGTATCAGAACGATACCATCCACCTTGAAGAACGTTTTCCATTGCTTTCGATTTTTTTTTTCTTTCCATTTGTTCATTTTCCTTTTTTGTCTTTTTCCCAAGAAAGATATAATAGGTCTTTCTCTTTTCTTTGATCAAATTTCGATTCAAAAATTGATCATTATCATTTCCTCTTCTTTGTCTTCCTGCTTTCGATTTGATTTCTCACTTTCTCCAGTTTCCCCTTTCTCCAAACCCTAAACATTTGCACACTCTGTTTTTTGTTCTCGCATGATCCTCCTCCAGCAAAATTGAGTGATTTTCCTGCTGAAGGTGCCCATCACCATGTCCACCAGAATCACTACTGCGAATGTCGAAACACTCTCGAGTAGCATGGACTGTGGTAGATCCATCAGATCTGATTTTGTCAAAGGTTTCTTCACTATTTGATGGTTCTCTGCTTGGTTGCTGTTTCTCATGCACACCAATTGTTCGATGAATTGCTTCTTTGATGATTTCATTGTTGTTCAGCCTTTTTGGCTTGATGTCAGCTTTTGGCCATGGTGGTTAAGCATTCAGATGTTTTGCTTCTGCCTTATGGTGGTTAAGCATTCTCATTGATTTGTGCTTCTGCCAAGTGGTTAAACTTTGTGGCATAGTTTCTGCTTGGTGGTTAAGCTTTTGCCTTTTGGCTTTGATGATTTCAGCTTCTGCCTTGTATGGTGGTTAAGCTTTGTTCATGACTTTTTTAGCTGATGTATTTTCGACATGTTTCATTGTATTTCACTTTCATTTGATACTTGTACTGCTCATCCCAAGCTGGAAGTGTTGTGAACACATTCCAGCTTGTGGGGGGCTATTAGAGATAAGATTGGGTAGAAAGTTGTTAGTAGAGAGTTACTTTTGTTGCCTATATAAAGGCCTTGTGTAAACTAATTGTATTCAACTTTTCTCATTATCAATACAATCATATTTTCACTTTTATACACTTTCTATCAATTCTCTCTTCTCCATTAACACTAACCTATGAATTCTAACACCCCGGATTCTTACTATTCCACCTCTCCTTCGACTAGGACTCTGGGTACTTCACCTTCACCAACCATGACTTTTGCATCTACAACTACGACCCTTTTGGCGAGATTTGGAATGACTTCGACTTTGATGGCAAAATCTGAAGCTTTTTTTTTCTTTATTTTTTGGATTTTGATTTAGATATGTGTCTTGAAGGCTTGTTTTGTGCATTTTTGTTGTTGATTTTTGTATCGATTTTTCAGATCTGATGAAATTTAGAAGTTGCGCAACTTCAACTAGGACTCTAGGTGCTTCACTGTAGCCATCAACCACAACTTCTACAAGAATTTCCAATGCGACTTTAACCCCATTGACAGAATTTGAAGCTTCTTTTGCTTTATGTTTTGGTTTTGATTTTGATTCAGGTGTGTCTTAAAGGCTTGTTTCGTGCATTTTTGTTGTTGATTTTTGTATCGGATTCTCAAATCTAAGGAAATTTGAAGATTATTTTTATAACTTTATCCATTTTTGGATTTTTGGTTCTCTGGTTCATCCTTTGTCTTCTTCTCCTTTTTTTTTATTTTTTATTGTTGTTCTCCGTTGTTGTTTCTATAACCCAAATGTTTGGTGCACGTGAGAGGTGTGAAGGGGGGTCTTTTCACAAAGAAAAGTTTTGTTGTTTGGGTGGTGGTTTTGGTATTTTGGAAATCTTAGCTTGTACTGTGTGGGGTTAAGCATATTTACACGCTTTTGTTTTTGTACCCTGCTACCAAATTGTGCATAGCTTGTGCTACATTTGGATTGTCATTAATAAAATTCTTTCCCTTTCAAAAAAAAAAAAAATAGTAGCTTTAACAGTTTGGCTTGATTAGTATCACCGAATTTGGAAAGCAGTAGTTTTGACAATGATGAAATGGTATTCGAGATAGCAACGGTGAGAGAGGGAGAAGACGATGGAGGATAGAGAGATTGGGTGGTGAGAGAGAAAAGGGGTAGCAAAGGACAAATTAGGAGAAAAGGGTAAAGAAGTCATTAAATATTTTTAAAAAAAAAGTTTTCAGACAAAAATAATAAAAAATAAAATACCTCTTACACCAGGTAAATATGAGTGGTCCATTGTGAACCATATGACTAAATGGTTCACGGTAGAAAGCGTCTTTCTTACAACCTTTTATATATATATATATATATATGGGGCAGGATCCGTTGACACCAGGTGTAAGAGTTAGTCAAATTACACCTTCAATAACTTTTTGTATAATGCAAATTTAACCAACCCAACCGTTGAATTTGATGTTCTTATTAATTAGATTAAGTATACAAAATTTCATACAATTCTAAAATTATTTAATAGTTCATTAAATCACTTTATTTTAACGTACAATATGATATTAAAATATATGTAAATATTCAATATTAGATAACATATTTAGAAAAGTCCAAATGATGTGAAATTTGATATACATAATCATAAAGATAATATCATCAAACTCAACAGTTGGATTGGTTAAATTTGTATTATACAAAAAATTATTGAAAGTGTAATTTAACTAACTCTTATACCTGATGTCAACGAATCCTGCCCCTATATATATATGTATATACATATATATATATATATATGTTGTGTGTGTGTGTGCAATGGCGATAATGTAGTTTGATCTTAAAACTTTATACAAATTACTCAAACCTTTCACTTATAGGCTAATCCTAGTAAATTTCTTATAACCTTATATGATGAAGGCTATTGTGTTATTTACTTCTTTTTTTGTGTGAAAAATGTTGGGAATACTAGAATCAATGAACTATTATTTAGAGTGAGGAATATGCTCTGAGGAATAAAATAAGGAGTTGTCATTATTGATTGAAAAAATTACAGTTAAGATTTAAATAATTACAAAATTTTGTATATGAGCACATGTATTTAATTATAATATCAATCATTGATTTTCTAGTCAATGACTATAACTTTTTATTTTAGAGGAGTCTTTTTCTTTTTAGTAGATTATTTTTTAGGAGTGAAATAATAAAATGCGGAGTCTTTTAAAAGAAAAAAAAAGAAAGAAAAGTTAGTCTTAATAGACAAATATTATTTATCAAACAATTACTATTTTTTTTAAATATTGTTAGTGAATGAAATTATTTTTTGAGACCTAAAGTGGAGGTTTTACTAATCTCACGCTTGGACTAGCCCTACGACTAGAATGGAGAAAGAAAAGGTTGGAATGAAGGGGGAAAAAATATTTTCATCTCATTTCACCTAAACTAGAGTGAAAGAAAAAAAAAGAGAGAGATATTAGATGAAATGGAGTGAAATTTGTTTCATCATATTTTATTCCATTCTATTTCATTTAAACAATTTAAACAATAAAACTTTTAATGATCTCATTTCATTCTACTTTATTCTATCCCTTTATTTCAATCCAAACATAGCATAATTTTTCTTATATTTAGTTGTACTTTTCGTTCAGATACTTCAACATATGTATAATTTTGGCTCTCTTAGTTATAATTACCTGCATTTAGTCCTTATAATTTTTTTATTGTTAAAATTATGCTCTTCATCTGAAATTTTGTTGAATAATTTACGAGAATATAATGAAAATGTAATATGACATTGATTTAATTGAATATGCATATATATGTATATATATATAGGGATTTGCTAACTATACATAATTATTTTTTAGTTGGAGTACGTTAGAAACTACACCATATGTGTATTTTAAGATAATTTATAGTTACAACTTGCTAACTTACTCCAACTTTGAAGCCATTTTTATTTTTATTTAAATATTGCATATATTTTCTTTTTTTAATTTATAAATTAACATCACATAAATTTTAATAAGAGTTTAATGACTATGTAGTGTATTGTCACTATAAAAACTTTTACATTATCAACCAATCAGAAATCACAATTGATATGACTTTTAAGATAGTTATTATAAAAGTCAACAAACTTACCACTGTGATCGGATGACAGTATAAAAGTACTTTATACTGTCAGTACATAACTTATTTTCTCATAATTAAAAATATGAAAATTAAGTACAAATCATTAAAATTAAAGGAACTAAAATTAAATATAAATTAAAATACCTTCTTAATAAGAATGTTTTTTCCCCTTTAATTCTTGTAAAGAATTGATTTATAGGTCAGAATAGGGATGGCAAAAATCCGTACCTGCGAATATCTACAAATATAATCTATCACGGGTAGAAAATGAATAGTTTTAATGAATACCCGTGAATAGTTTAAATGTGTATATCCGCTACCTATTTATTAATGGGGTGGGTACAGGTATCATGGTACCCATACCCATGGATACCCATTACCGCTATTGGATATTTACTTAAATATCCTTATATATTAATATAAATAAAATTACATATAATTTGTTCTAAATTTTCAAAATGATTGTTTATTGTGGGAGAAATCTTATACAATTATATTTTGGGAGAAAAGGAACATAAATTTGTAGGTCTTTAAACTAATTTTTTCAAAAAAATTGTTAGAATAATTAAAATCTATAGTCAAAGTGATTATTTTAAACAACAACTCTTTAATTTATAAATTCAAAATAATATTTGCAGTACTTTATAATTGTTCATAGCACATAAAATAAATCTGTTAATTTTTTTATTTTTTATAAAGAATTTACGAATACCAGTAAATATTAAAGAATATCAGTAAATATCTACTTAACAGATACTCACACGAATAATTGGCAGGACAAGTTTTTACCCTGCGAAATGGGTAGCAGGTAGCTCCTTGCCGCGCACCCGCCCGGTTGAGATCCGAATGTCAAAACTCTTTTTGTGGGTGAAATATTTAGAGTAAGTGGCCCAATAAGAAGAGGATTATCAGGGCCTGAAACCAATACACCAATCTTCTCTTCTCAGACCTACACTTCTCTCTCTCTCCCTCTGCTTTTTCGACATCGTGTTACTGTGTTTTCCAGTGAGCTAAGATCGTAGCTTCTTTTTTTCTCTCTCTCTTGTTTGATTCTGCTTTAACTTAGCTGATTACCCTTCTGTTGGTTACAGGGAAAAATGGGTATCATAGAGAAGATCAAGGAAATTGAAGCCGAGATGGCTCGGACCCAGAAAAACAAAGCTACAGGTACTCATTGGGTGCCCTTTGCATCTATCTCTTTTTTAGAATATTTGATTTTATTAACCATAGAATTCCCAAAAAAGAAAAAGTGATTTTTTTCGTTGGGTGTTTTTTGTTTCTCTTAAACTTTTTTTTTAATAATAATTTAGCCTTATGTTATGGTCTAATTTTGGGTTCAGGTTTATCTTCTATGTCTTTTTGTGCTTGATATTTTCGTGATTATGAATGCATTTGAATTTGTGTTATGCAGAGTATCATCTTGGGCAGCTCAAGGCAAAGATAGCAAAACTAAGGACACAATTATTGGAGCCTCCAAAAGTATGCACGTATATAGTTACTGTTTATGTCATATTGTTTCTTCTTGTTTATTCTAAGTTCACTTTTTTGCCTTGTCTTGGGATGATTGATGCTAGCTTTTGTTATATGTATGTCTTCTCTTAACTAATAATTGAATGGCACTTGTCCTTTTAACTTGGTCTGTTTTTGTACAAGTTCATCTGTAAGTTTGATATATGATTCATTGATTCTTATTATCTTCTTGCAAAGAATGAGAAACCTGAGAAAAATATTTTAAATTGTGGTTGCAGTTGAGGTTTGGTTGTTGTCCGCAATCACAGCCTAATGCGGTTTGCAGCAACCACTGCAACCAAGATATTATGGTTCCTCACATGATGTGGTTCACAATTCAAGACTACGAGAATGATTTCATACATTTTAGTATTAGATATTTGACTTTTCCTTGGATTGTGAGGTCTTATAGTATTTGTAGATTAGGAAAGGAGGGAATATTCCTCGTCCAATTTTGTGCATAGACCGTATTTCAGCCTTTGCTAGATTGATACTCAGCCCGTAAACTTTTATTGCTTTAGCTGTACTGTTGTTTGAGTTTCCAAAGAATTTATGCTCTTGTCACTGCTTCATTAGCAGACATGCTTAGAAGAGAGAACAATAACAAATGCCTAGCAAGAGGCCATTGGTGGCTTCCCTCTGTCTGTGGTCTTGGTTACACCAGTCTTGGATTGTTTTTTTAAGAAGTAATGGATTTCTCTGGATTCTGCAATTCTTGTGTCAATTTCTATCTATTATTTTATTCATTTAGAAGGCATCAGTAGGAAGAACAAGAATAAAATTTTATAGTAATGTTCTGTTTTTGTTGGGTTATGGAATATGGTGTTTATGGTTGGAGTGTGATGCTGGATTCTTTTATCTAAAACTCCTTCCCCTTAATTTTTGAGTGGTGCAACTGCCTTCTTGACTTCTGTCTCCTATTTGGATAAACTTCTTCAAAAGCACTTACAGGAGAAGAAAATAAGAAGGAAAAATGAAATAAGTTTCTCCCATAAGCTAAAATTTGGTTATGCATAAGTTAAAATCAGCTTTGAGAAGCTAAATGAGAGAGCTTCTACAAGTGGCAGCTTAGCACATCAATTTTTAGTGGAAATTTTCTTATCTATTTACTAAGCAATTGGTCTGTTTCTTTTTTGTTTCCTCCCGTCTGTTTTTTATGTTTTTCCTTTTTCATTGCTTTAGGAGGACTTGTTATTCGTGTTTTGTAATCCTCTTTGTCCTAACAAATTCTTATCCAGCTATGATCTATTATAACTATTGTACTTGGAATCTGGTTAGTGAATCTTTTACAGTATGCTTTATTTATTTCAACTTACCTAGGTTTCTCAATTACTTGTCTGCCACAGCTTGCTATACTTCTGTAAACATTTTTATAAGGTGTGGTATACTATCTTATCAAATTCTGTAATAGGGTTCTAGTGGAGGTGGAGAAGGATTTGAAGTTACAAAATTTGGCCATGGACGTGTTGCACTGATTGGATTTCCAAGGTCTGTCTTCCAAAATAACTTGTTCCCATTAATTTTGATAATTGATGTATTTTATTTACTACCGTTATCTAAATTGATTACAGTTGCAATGGACTATATTTCCTTGAATGCTTGTAAATTTGATGTGTGTATACATGTTTTGGGTGTCTGCTTAAATTTTATTTGGGTTATTTAAACTGTTAACCCTTTCCATATTTTGCCTTTTCATGTTCCAGTGTGGGGAAGTCTACTCTTTTGACAATGTTAACGGGCACACATTCTGAAGCTGCATCTTATGAGTTCACAACTTTGACCTGTATTCCTGGGATTATACACTATAATGATACTAAAATTCAGTTACTTGATCTTCCTGGAATTATTGAAGGTGCTTCTGAAGGCAAGGGACGTGGGAGACAGGTAAAACTAAAATTGCTTATTTGTATCATTCCTGTGGTAGTGTTTTATTTGTTTCTTTTTTCTGTTAATTGATAATCAACTTGCAAATAGTGCTGTCATTATATTTCCTAATACAGCAGAGGTGTCTGGTGTCTACTGAGCAGAATGTGATGTGTAGGAAAGTCGCCTTATTTGCAGTCACCCCTAGCTCTCTTTAATTGCGGTCTATTAGAATTGGTTGTCAATGTCTCTGAAAAGGCTACCTACGGAGGGGTTGACTAGAAAGGCTAAGTGAAGCTCTGAGAGTACAACCATGGGATGTCAACTCTTAGGTGGTTGATATCCCACATTGACTAAAGATATGGCCTAAGTAGTGCTTATAAGGCTTGGGCAATCCTCACCTTACAAGCTAGTTTTATGGGGTTGAGTTAGGCCAAAAGCTTAAATTGTAAGATAGTATTAGAGTTTATCCCAGATCTATTGTTGGGCTACCTACATTACCATGCACTAGGCCTATAGCCCTGGGCATGGGGGTGTGTGTTGGAAAACTGCCTTAATTGCGGTCAGTCACCCTTAGCCTGCCTTAATTGTGGACTATTAGAATTGGTTGTTAGTGTCTTAGAAAAGGCTACCGACAAAGGGTTGACCAAAAAGGTTGAGTGAAACGTCATATAGTGTAGCTACCAAGACTTCGGCTCTTAGGTGGTTGAGATCCTATATCAACTAGAGATATAACCCAAGTAGTGTTTATAAAACTTGGGCAGTCCTCACTTTACAAGCCAGTTTTATGGGATTAAGTTGGGCCCTAAGACCAAATTCTAAGATGATGCTTTGTTCTTTTCACTGATTGTTTGGAAAGCATGGCTTCCTTACTATTAACAGTGCAGGATTTTTATTTTCTGAATGCTCTCTCAGGTTATTGCTGTTGCTAAATCTTCAGACATAGTATTGATGGTTCTTGATGCTTCCAAAGTAAGTGTCGTTTTACACTTTCTAATGCAGTCTTTTACTGTTTATGTTGTTAGTATTGCTAGTTGATAAAATGATATATTGGTCTTTGCAGTAAATTACTATTCTAACTAGGGATAAGAAGTAGCTAAGATTTTGTCAACTCATTAAACATTATCATTAAAGACACCCTTCAAATAGGCGCAGGAACTTAACTAGTTGGCTTTTCATTATGCAATTTTACTCACTGGCACTGCCACTTTTAATTTTTCTTTGTACATATAAATTCTCTTGCATAACTCTCTTTTCCTATTACATAAGATAATTATATTAATGCATAATGTTTCTTACTTTGTGTTCCACTTAGTAATAATAAATGTGAGTTCTACATAGTTTCTTTTTCCCCTTTTCTTTTCATTCCTTTAACTGGCCTCCTACCATGTAAAGAATATGCTAGCATACCACAATGCTTGTGCATATACGCACTATTTTGTGATCCATTTTCTGAATCAATGTTGCATGTGAAATTGCTTCACGGTTACACTGTTTAGATCGATTAATTATAGTATTTATTTAAATGTGAATTGAAAAACTTTCTATTTTCTTGCCATGACCTTTTTTCATTACCAACGTGTCAGAGTGAGGGTCATAGGCAAATATTGACCGGAGAGCTGGAAGCTGTGGGCTTGCGGTTGAACAAGAGACCACCTCAGGTAAGATTGTGCCCCAATATTTTGGGATATATGACATGAAGCATATCTTTTATGTATAGCATATAGGTCTGAGTTGGATTTATATATTTTTGTCATCATTTTCTCATTAATTTGGAGCTTTATATTTCTTGGCAGATATATTTTAAAAAGAAAAAGACAGGAGGCATTTCATTCAACAGCACTTTGCCTTTGACTCATGTGGATGAGAAGCTTTGTTATCAGATTCTGCATGAGTACAAGATTCACAATGCAGAGGTATATATCAAACTGTAAAGTAATATTAGTTGCAATTCCTTTCCAGAGACCTGTAGGCATGCTTTGTTTTCCGTATACTATGGTAGTATGGTTTTACAGATTATAACTGCCAAAAGCCAACCCTTGCAAAACCTTAAACTGTCTGCTAGAAGCCCAAAAATGAATTTATATCCCTAACCTGTCCCTTCACACAACCGTTTGGGCAGAGTATGCACAAATCCGCAGGCACACTTGTGTTGAAAATTGAAATATAGTTCTATTATAAAGAACAGGAGCAACAAGGATCATACTCCTAATTGCTTCATCATAGAGGCTTTAATACAAGGTCAAAGACTAACACTTCTAAAAGCTAAAAACTCTTAGGCAGAGAGCAGAGAATGATTTTATAGCTCTAACAATTAGTGTAATATTCCTAAATATTATTTGCTATGCTCATCATTTAATCAGTCATTGTTTTCTTTCTAGAATGAGGAGAAAATATGTCCATGAATAAAAGTGGAAATATGCATGTATTTTCTATTCTTAATGATGTTTGAAGAATAAAAAACTTAGCAAACGTGGTATAAACAAAAAGCTACTTTGCATTTGCTGCCTGAAAATATTATGAATTCCTTATCTGTGATTTTATTTTCTTCTGCAATTTGTTTGCATATTCTTCTATTGTGACTTACTTTATTTGAGGCTTCTCTGGTAACCCATGGTCCTGTTTTTACCGAGTGAAACTATTTAACTGAGTGAACCTATATTGCTAAGTTTAATCCTTGGTATCACTTGTTCCTTTAAGTTACTCTCTTTCCAAGTAGTAGCAAAGTTTTATGTTAATGAAAACTGTTATTATGAAGAGCAGAGCTAGACTGTCTAGGCTAGCCATGATATAACTGGCTTTTATCAGTTATGGAACTACACCATCTTGATAAATTTTGTAATTTCCATTACTACATATACTATAATATAATTGAATCTCTGTTTTCTATTACCAACCTGTATCAAGGGAGTTAGCTGACAATTTTACTTTCAGGTCCTTTTCCGTGAGGATGCCACAGTGGATGATCTCATAGATGTCATTGAAGGAAACCGAAAATACATGAAGTGTGTATATGTCTACAACAAGATAGATGTCATTGGTATTGATGATGTGGACAGATTAGCCCGTCAACCCAGTTCTGTTGTCATTAGCTGTAATTTGAAGGTAGGTTAATATTTTTACTGTTTGAAGAAGAATGAGATACCATTAGGTTTTAGCAATTCTGTTTTTCCTTTCTCACCCGTTTTTGCATGTTGATATCTCTACTAACACATGAGTGTCTTTTTGTAAACAGCTGAACTTAGACAGACTACTTGCGAGGATGTGGGAGGAAATGGGTCTGGTTAGAATTTACACAAAACCACAAGGCCAGCAGCCTGATTTCACTGATCCCGTGGTTCTTTCTGCTGTATGTTGCATTATCATTATGCTTACTAAAAACCAGTGTCCCTTATTCTATTTAACTAGCTCGAAAACCTTTGGCTCCTTTTTTTCTTATTCTTCTGATCCATCATAGAGATATCACTTTCTCTGGCAAAAATTGTTTCAGGATAGAGGTGGCTGCACTGTAGAAGACTTCTGCAACCATATACACAGAAGTTTGGTGAAGGATGTGAAGTATGTTCTGGTCTGGGGTACTAGTGCAAGGCACTACCCACAACATTGTGGTCTTAGTCATAATCTTCGCGACGAGGATGTGGTTCAGATTGTTAAGAAAAAGGTGAGGAAAGCAACCCTTCATCTTATGCATCATTGTTCAAGTTTTCTCTGTGATGTTGAGAGATTGAATGTGATATATATTATGTATGCTTCAGGAAAGGGAAGAGGGAGGAAGGGGACGGTTTAAATCACATTCCACAGCACCTGCTCGGATATCTGACAGAGAGAAGAAGGCACCACTGAAGACATAATTATAATATGACACTGCCTATGATGTCATTGATTTGCCTGGTGGATGGGAAAAATGACTAGAGGTGATGATGATACATCCAAAAGCAAAGGTTCTTATCTTGATTGCTCTTGCAACATAGGATTGAATGTTACTCCTGAGTACTTACTAAGTGGGGCACCTATGTTTTCGTCACCCAAGTGTTGTAATCCCCCCCTCCCCCTTCTCTAAATAATAGTTTTTATAAATTATGAAGCGTGCATCAATGACTTGAAGAGAAGTAGAAAGTAAAGGAAACGGGCACTGCATCTAGAAATTTGACTTGGTCATTTATTTCCTTGTTTTAGCACATGGAAGTTTCCTTTCTCCCGCATATGGAAATTTCCTTTCTCCCAATTCCTTATCAACCCTTAACCTCCTGAACTTTGCTTATACCGAATAATTTCCATAAAAATGAGACGTATAGCCTTGTGTGGGGCACTGCAATTTAACATTCCCGAGGCCCCACAGTAGATCATTGAACAATCGCATGTTCAATAAGAACCATAATTCTTTTCTGTGGATAAAACTTTCATTCGTGTGTTCAGTATATGGCTCTACCAATCCAAATCAATCAAGTGTTCCAACTACAATTTTTTGTTCTGAATTATTCATATCGTCTAGATCATGTACCTGTTTGTTTTGAAGTTAGTAAATTATTTTTTTAATCGAAAAATACATGTTTCAATGCAAATATATAATTTAGATTAATCTACACCTATATTATAAATCAGAATTCTCATCCTTGAATGAGTATTTTTAAGAGTTATTTTTCAATGAAAACATTTTAAGGAATTACTCTTTAATGATAGTATTTTTAAGAGTTATTCTTATTTTTATTAAGTTATATGTCTTATTTTAATTTTATGTACTGAGCATTTAATTATAACTTTTTATTTTTTATTTCATTCAAATGTATATTTTAATTTTAATTTTAAATATAATTTTGTATACTTGATTTTTTTTTTAATTGCTTATCTCTTTATTTTTAAATTGAATTTCAACAATTCTTTAAAATAAATTTTCAATAATTAAAAATAATTTTATATTACAATATAAATTGTTTATCATAAACCTAAAATATAATTTATATGTTCAAAAATATTTATTTATTATAAATTTTAATTATAATATAATTTATATATTTAAAAATATTTATTTATTATAAATTTTAGTTATATAAAAATAAACATTTATCCTATGTAGTACACATACCAAATAATAGTTAAGATGTATATTTTAATCACATTTAATGATTTAAAATTAATCTTATTAAACTCTAAATCAAAAGTGCATGAAGAACGAAGCCTTTTGGCAGTATTATATATAACATTATTACCGATGAATTTGTTTTCTTGAAAGATTCGCGAATGCCCACCTAACCTTTGTGTTCAGAACACATTATGTCTCCGTTTCTCCAGAACAAGAATGAAAGAAAGAAACTTTGGTATGTGCACATAATTAATTCAAATTCAAATAAGCAAATAGATCAGGTTGTGGACTATTAAACCAGACCTCAAAGCCCAACACCAAACCCAGCCTGCCAGCTTGAGTTGCCAAGCAATCTAGTCTCTTCTAATTTGACTCGGAAGGCTTCACAATATAATATGAAACAATTCATGTGCTGTTTTTTTAGTTAAAACATTAAGTCTGTGTTTGATCATCCGTTAAAATGTAGCCGTACAAGTTACGAAAAAAAAAATTGAGATTTTTTTTCACTGGACCAAACGCTCCTTAAGTTATATTTTGACGAAAAACCAAAACACTATATATGTATATATTTTTTTTGAAGACTGTTGGTTGATGACAGATCGAATACCAGATCAGATCACCTGACAATAAAGGACATAACATGCTTGCTTATTGTCTGTGTGCTTCATATAGAATAGAAATACGCAATCAATCTTGTGACCATAATTATCTAGCTATATTGTAACCTTTCATTTCTGTTTCCCACTTGGGCCAAAAATGAGTTATAGAGAGAGAGAAAAAGAAAGATGAAACAACTTCATAAATGTCCTACAATACAGATATTGATGATCAATATTATCTTGATTAAAGTCTTGCGTACCGTTTGGTAGCATGATGCATCAGGCAACAAATATGCACACGTGCTGGCGTGTTGTTGGTAGTTTGAGAATAGTATGGCTTTTATTTTTTTAACAAGGATATGAGTATTGGTTGTACTTTAGGATCGGTGCGGCGCAATTCCACAGCTTTGAGATATTAGCCATGGGACCAGTTGAGGGGGAGTGGGGACAAATTACAACCCATTTATTGTTTAGATAAAAAAATATATAATAAAAATATATGCATTCTTAGTGTAAAAGTTTTTTATACTCTTATTTAATTAAAAATTGTTATATATACTAAACTTGTTGTCTTTTATAATAACTACTTTAAAGTTATAAAAAATATTTTCTAATTGGTTGACATTGTAAAAATTTTGCGTCAACAAGTATGCCTATTAAACTCAATAATATATGAACTACTAATATTAGATTTTTTATACTGTTATTCAATTACAAACCATTGTGTATGATAAATTTATCGTCTTTTATAATAATTATTTTAAAAGTCAAATCAAGAATATTTTTTGATTGGTTAATAATGCAAAAACTTTCTACACTAACAATGCATACTTGTTGAAGTAAAAAAAAAAAATCACCCTGAGAGGTGTTGAGGTGGTCCAATTTGTGAGCAAATTTAGCCCAACTAGACTAATGAGTTGAACGGAATACAAAAACGATGACTTACTTTTTTTGCACATTGTTTTAACCCAGTTCCCTTAACCTGTGGGTTGAGCCACCCCAGGTTGAATCAAGTCAATTTGTTTTTTTTTTTAAAATTATTTATTTTCCTATTTTTTAGTTTTGAATCTTTGAGATTTTTAATTTTATTTGTTTATTCTTTGGATTTTTTTAATAAATTGATGTGTTATTCTACCATTTGTATTTATGCTTTTCTATTTTTCCATATTTTTATTTTATTGTTATATTTTTTAATTTTTGAAAATTAGGTGCACCAACTCGTAACTCAACTCCCCCAACTTACTAACTCATGATGGGTTAAGTCTGGTTGTACATTTTTTAGCTCACTAAAAAGGTGAATCAATTTGGATTAACTTATTTTTTGAGAAATTCATGGTGAGTCAATCTGGTAAATTGAATTGACTCATTTTGTCGCCTAAGTTTTCAGTATCTTTTAATTAAAATTAAAATTTACCTTACAAATTATATAATAGAGGTTGATATTTATTATAATTTTAATTTTTAATTAGAGAATAACATAAAAATTAATTAAGATATATTATTAAATTTTGCCCTTTGTTCTTCTATTGTTTTTACTTCATTTCTTTTAATCTATTGACTTTAAAAAATATATTTCTATTTATTTATCTATTTAAAAGTTTAAGATAATATTATTTTTGCTTTTTAAGTATTTTTTATCTCTATTTAATTTTTAAAAAATTTACACAATTATGATAAATAAGAGAGAAATAATAATGATCATATTAAAAAATTAAAAATAGTTTTAATATAAATGTAAATATATTTTTTTATCTGTATGATTTGAGTTTCTTTTAAAGTGGACCAAAAAATGGAGTATAGACTTTCTCCTTTCAACGAGAGATTATAGAAGAGGCGGCTACCTGGGTTTTGTGTTTTTGTTTCCCCAGTTTTATGGACAGTGTGGATGTCCTTGAATGCTTGCATTACTCACTATTAATGGTCATACTGAAGCTCCATTAGCCATGGATGCTTGTAATAATCACTAATCATGGACATTGAGGTTGTATTAGTCGCTAACCATGAACCTTGAGGATGCCCCTTGTAAGTTGTAACAGTCTTTAATTATGTATATTAAGCCTTCCTTTAACCATGGATGCCATAACTATTGTTTGTTTTTTAGTCACTAATAATAATAATCATAATTAAATAAAAACCAGAGAGACTTTAAAGACTATAAATACCAAAACCTAAATAAGTCGAAGTTAAAAAGAATAAAAATCTTATTTAAATTGCATTAAAGCTCTTTTTCTTTATCTTTCATTAACTCTCTCTAAAGCTCTTTATCTTAAAAAACTGTGCATGTGGATGGATCCTAGGCTTCTCGGCATCTAATGAGCCTCCAAATAAAGACTTTCAAAAATATCATATCCCCAGCCTACAAGTCAATTATTGCTACTTTTTCATGGTTCGGCAGAATGCCACCTTTCTTTATTTTAGTATTCCCTCTGTAACCATTATGTCAATTACATTATTATCCCACCTAAAAAGCCAATAAAAGTGTTCAAATCAAAGAATTCCAATAATATTTCATGTGATTAGGAACAAAGACTAGTCCTAATCGTGTGTGGTGACCAGGATCGAGTAAATCATCTATGGTCGCTTTCTTTGCACACCAAACATCTCAAAACAAATAATGAAGAACAATATCTCAAAAAAGTTATTATTCATTAATATTATTGAACATGCTCCTGCTTCCCCTTCCTAGACATGAAGTTGAGGAAAACAAATAAGCAAATCATTTTGAAGTGATAAATGACCAAACTCCCTAGATTTTAATCCTTGATGAAGGTGTTGGTTAAAGACCACAATCATCAATATATGATGACATTTATTAAACAGTAATTTAGTTATTGGATCTCAGGCATCAAATATCCAATCCAGAAACCAAAGGGAAAACAACTAACAATAACCAACTAAATTATCAAACATGCAGAACAACTGAATAACCATTCAGAACTGACCACTAAATACCAGTAAGATTTAAGAAGATCAAGCTTGGAAAGTTGACTAAATGGTCCTTGAACATGCTTCATTTCATGAAGTTAACAAAGTTACACGAAATCACAATCGTATAGTCCTCAAAGTGATGCTAATTTTATAGATCAAATGATTAACTAAAGCTCTGGCCTTCTAGACATAAAACCAATATGGAAAACTTGGCACAAAATTAACTTTGGAGGAAGTTACACACAGTCTCACCAACAAATTCCTTCCAGAATCAGAATAAACTTCTTGACTGCAAGAAAGCTCAAATTCAATCAATTAGCTGGATCTAATTCTCTTCTGGTTGACTTTTCCATCAGACTTCAAAGTCCCACTGGAGTCACCTTCGGAAGAAGCCTCTCTGGACTTGGCAAAGGAATTAGAAAGATCAGCATAGAGATCAACCACCCTTCTGATATTGCTATTGAGCTCCCTAATCAAACCCACATTTCTAGTCAGATTATCAGGCATCTTGGACTCATGATTTTGGTTTATCTCATTGATCAGCAACCGGTTCTGATTCAAAATATCTTGAGCTTGCAACAAGCTCTTCTGAAATACCTGTGAAAGTCTGCTATCTACTTGAGTTGAATTGCCTAGTTCTCCAAATATATCACCGTCCATCTCAATTATAATACTTAGGATTCAGTTAACAAATAATCCTGCAAAAAACAATAACAAAAACAAGTGAATGAAAAGTTAAAACCCCGATCAATATGAAGAAGGAAAAGAGACAAAATTTAAAGTCGAGGATTCTTACAAAATTTAAAGAAGAAACTATAAAGAGACAACCGGGTAAGATGCTTAATCTACCTGATTGCAGATGAGAAAAGCAATTGAAAAAGTTGACTCAGTTGAAACAGGAATTTTGGGAAACACAATGATCAACAACACACACTTTTACCTATTCTTTCCTCTATCTCCTAAGCAACCAAGCAAAAGGGAAGGAAGGGTTTGCATAAGATTCCAGAGACCAATCAATCAAAAGACATCATCAGGAAGAAATACTTTTCTCTCACTGTCCTAAAGCAAGAGACCCTTTTCCACAAGAAAGAACCTTTTCCTTTTACTGTAGCCAATGAAAATCAAGACGGCACATAACAGGGCACAGTGACACACACAACACAAGCACTTAACCACCCCAGTAGTGGGAATCCCAAAAGCCAAGTCAATACCACAATAAGTCTTCCTTTCCAATAAAATACGACAAACCCATGTTTAAGGTAAATTAAAAATAAAAAACTTTGGTTCAATTCTGCAATTTAAATTAAACACAATTGAAGGGTGAAACAAACAAACGCATCAGACCCAGAAACGAAAAGAGGGAAACTTTTGAAGAACCCAGGTATGTGATCTTACCTTTAAGAAAGTGGAGCATCCCAGTTGTGGTAAGTGACGTGAAAAGGAGAGGGAAATTTTTTGGAATCTTGTTGAGGTTGAGAGGGAAAGAAAGATATTTGGAGGAGAAAACTAGGGAAAAAGAAAGAATGGAATACGGGGGTGAGGGGCGAAGTGAGGCCCTGAAATCATGGAGTAAAAAACAAGGGTAGAGATGATAGATGATATGATAGCGTTAAAACCTCGTTTACATCAACCAAAGGGTGTGCGTGTGTGTGGTGTTGTGTTGTGGGCACAAACAGCGCGGCACCAAACAGCGACAGACAGGTTTGCTCTTGCAAGTTGCCCCATATTGAACCCCAATACCAACACCACACATGTAATGCAACATGTAGCAAGCATATTACATGCCTTGTGTTGTGCTTCTTGTCTATAATTGGTGTCTTGTCTTGCCTTGTGGGACTGTTCTTTTTCTTGGTCTTAGTTGAGATTTAAAGTATCTTGTATAAAAGATAATTTTGTTCGAATTAGATAGAAAAATTAACATATACGATAAAAAAATTAATTTAAATATTTAATATAGCTGTCCATCTCAAAATTATTGATTAAGTTAAAATCATTTTACACCAATTAATTTATGTGTTTGTTGGGTATGAGATTGTTGTACTAGTGCATTATATTATGAATATTGGTTGATTTAGTTTTTAAAATTATAAAAAATTATTTTAATTTCTAAAATTATTAAACAACATTTATTTTAATTTCTACGTTACTAAACAGTCAATAAATTTTTGTATTAATTTTTACATTTGAGTGTTTTAGATTTTAAAAAATTTCCATTAGTCTCTGACGTCACAAAATCATTTATTTTAGCTTTTTTCCCATTTATTAGAATGAATGAGGTTTTGGAAGGTTAAGAAATAACGGGATTTTTTTTTAATCTTAATAAATAGAATGTCTAGCTCATACGATCTCAAAAACTAATTTAGGAGTTTTCTCTCAAATAACGGACATTTAAATACAATTTTATAAAATCAATGACTAATACTAGTTTAATATGAATAAATAATACATGTATTGACAATATAAAAGTTTTTTTAACAGTCATTTATTAAGTAAATTTATTGACTTTTATAATAATCACTTTAAAAATTATGTTAAAAATAATTTCTAATTAATTAACTATATAAAAAATTTTACATTAATAATACATGCTTACTCACTCAATATATTAGTTGGGATGGAGAAACTAATTGGCATAATTTTGGGTGTTAGATTGCATCCTATGGGTGTTAGATTGAAACCAAGGGATATACCGCCCTTTGGGCTTTCTGCTTCCCCGGTTTCTAGGTTATAAAATAAGGCCAGTTCAGCTGCACTTGCAAAATGTTACATCTACCTTTAAATATTTAAATTTAAGTTCTTCCTCATATAATGTGTTTTTTTAAGGCACACGTTAAGTAATAAAATAAAAATAAATAATACATAACAGTGTAAACTTTTTTTACACTATTATCTAATTACAAACCACTATGTAATATAAGTTTATTGACTTTCATAATGGACAAAACTTAGATATAATTCTTTAAGTGTTGTTGGTATTATTTATCAATCAAAATTGGAGTTTTGTTTTGTTAATTTGCATAATAAATGTTAATATTAAATGTTAACATATATTATCGAGAAAAAACCTTCAATTCTAATTGGAGAACACCATCAACCGCACCTATGAAATTGCTTCTAATTTTTATCCTTCTTTTAAAATATGGATACAACTCAATGAGGACAAAGATAATAATAGTTTTATTGAAGCATATTCTTAAATTATATAATAAGAAATAAAAACTAAAAACTTTTAAATAGAAGGTAAAAATATTTGTTATCTTAAAAATATAATAAAGTATTTCATATATTTTTCTCTTAGCTATAGATAACAGTATTAAATATTATTTTATGATTTTAATAAGCAGATGCTATCACTATAAAAAATTTTATATAATCAACTAATCAAAAATCTTTATTGATATAACTTTTAAAATGGTTATTGCAAAAAGATAAAACTTAAAGGCGGTTTCTTAGGTGTAGTTGGTGTTATTCTTTAATTAAAATTAGAATTTTACCTTGGTAATATATGTTAACATTTAATATTCTTCTTTATTGCACAAATTACCAAGGCACGTAAAACTCTAATTTTGATTGATGAACAACACCAACAACACATAGGATCCGTTTGTTTTGCTAAATTTTATGGGACTAGACAACACAAAAGCATTTGTCCTGTATTTGTTTAAAATAATGGTCTGACAGCATAAAATTAGGGAAATAGGATTGGACAAAAGTCTAAAATTTTGTTATTCAATAAACCATGGGACAACTTTTCCAAATACAAAATACTCAAAAGACAAAAATACTCCATCATTGTTGTTGCCATCACCACCACCATCGTAGCCACCGTCACCGTTGCCGCCACCACTGTCGTTGTCGCCACCATTGTCGTCATTGCCATCACCACCGTCGTTGGCTCCACCACTACTGTCGTCATCGTCACCTCCACCATCGCCATCATCGTCTCCACTGCAGTTGTCACTCCCGCCACCACCACCATCATCATCGAATTAAGATAATTAATATGAATTGTATTAAGATAATTAATGTTAAAAAGGGTATTGTAGTAAATCTCACACTATTTTGCTTGTGTTGTCAATTGTCCACCAAACAATGTATAGGATAAAAAGTTATCCTGTAACTTAAGTATTTATCCTGTGTTATTCTCCATGTGCTGTACATTAGTGCGTATCAAATGCATCCATAAGAAACTATATCTAAATTTTGTCAAAAAAAAATTGTGAAGTTTATGATAGTATATTCACAAATAGATTTTGATAAGAAAAATTGCAAAATGAAGTTCCTTTTGAATATCTATGTTTATAATGTATAAAATAAAATATTAACAATATAGGTGATATAATATAATTAAAAATTCTTAAAATGTAAAAAATAAAATAAAATCACATATTAGTTTATGAGCAGTCTCCTATGCCTGACTAAGGAGAAATTATTAGATGGTCTTGGACTACCATGGTCCTCATTAATCTTTAATTGACATGTAATCAAGTGTAATTAATTCTTTTCCATAAATTGTAAAATTTGAATATGTGTTATATAAATATTGATTAGGACCATAGACACTTAAGGGTCCTGGAATACCTAATAATTTTTCTTGAACAGGAGTTTCTAACTGAAATTTTGGGAGTCTCTGTTCTTCAAAACATTCCTTAATCAAATTCCTTTCTTGGGTCTAGGCCCATTTATTCTCTAACAAAATGTCTTAAAAATATCTATGTTTGAGTGACATAGATAACAATCTACTATGGTCAGCTTAGTGGTAAGAGAATTAGAATAGTTTGCATAAGGTCATAGATTTGATCCTTAATGTTGTCATTGTACACAAAAAAAAAGTCACATGAATTAAAAACTATGATCCACATTGAACGACACTTTTAAATTGTCTTTTTTTTTTTTAGCGAAGACAGCCTAATCAAAAGAAATAGAATTTTTATAAAACTTATAGGAATGAATCTTTTCATATTAGAATTTTTTATATAGGAATTATATATTTTTTTAATAAATGTTAAATATGTGAAATTTTATGGAAATGAACGTAATGTATCCATAGCTCAAGTGTTGCTTACAAAATGGATACATTCAACCTTTAATTGATACCTATGTTCGTGGTTCAAAGACATGAACAGGGTCACTGTCAGCACTAAGTCTATGGATAATACTCTTCTACGGCATTACATAGGGATTGGTCTTTAGGTGCATGATTGTCGCCTCCACCAATTGCGAAAATGCAGAGAGCCTCGTCATTAAAGACTTGTATAAACTTGACTGAAAATACTGGTAATATGAAATTCTCATCCAACATCATGTTTGCTACTTCCTAAATGAATATATATATATATATATATATGTGTGTGTGTGTGTGTGTTTTCAAAATATTAAATACATTTATATTTTATTTAATACTTTATGAAGTAATAGGAAGTTTAATAGAAAAATATAGTAAGAAGGTATATAATTACTCATACATAATATTTTAAAATTAGCAGTATCATTCAATTGATAAAATTAAAATTATTTATTCATAATTTGTTAGTTTAATCGTAGCTGAATTATTGTTAAACTTATAATAATTAAATCTATATTTTTAATAGATAAAATTTTAATTTTAATTTTAATTTAGTCTTTTTTATTTAATTTAGTACTCTTTTTTGATCAGGCAGAATTTAATTTAGTACTCTAAATTACTTTTCGTGTGTCAGTGTTTTCTAACTATTTTTTATATTCGATTTAGTTATCTGAGGGTTTTTTTTTTTTTTTGTGTGTTAACATTTTCCTCTAATTTTATTTCATCTTTTAACTTTTTAGACTAAGATTTCTTCTTTCTTTATATTTCCTTTATACTTCATTGTTAAATCATTATTCAAAATTCTCAAATCACCTTTGAAAAACTTTATAAGTGTCTGTAAGCCGCCTTTATCCAGTCACTTTGTCCTTTTTTATTTTCCATTTCAAACACCTAACAATCACATTAAAGCAACCATTGTTGATCAAATTTTAGACTGCTATCTCTGTCACTGTTCATCATCTTTACCATAAATTCATAACCACATCAAACACCAAAGCATCATATGACTCCATAAAAGTTGAAAGACGGAGTAAAGTTAAAAATTAGCATAAAAAATAATTTAAATGACTAAATTGAATTTATAAAGTAACAAGACTAAATTAAAGTCTAAATTGAACTTAGATAACAATTTTTTTTTTCTTTCTTTTTAATACTTTTTAGCACCAGTCCAAGGCAATAAATATTCAAAGTAGATTTAGGAATCTCCAATGATCTTCTGTAAGGCAAGCTTTGGCGGGGGTACTTACAATAACTCTGATGCTAAGTCAGTGTACTCTAAGCTTAGGCAAAATTATATTTAGGAATCTCAAGTTAGTGTCAATAGAAGTAGATAAAGTGTGTAAAAATAGATTGTTTACCTTAGGCTTATTAAGCTTACTTATATGGCTCTTATTGAGCTAGAGTGGTGTCTCTTACATGATGATATGTGGGAGGTGCCTCTAAGGCCAATCTTTTGATTTATAGTATTTGTTATTAACAAATTGTGTTCATATATTATACTTAATTCGCACTTGCATGAGTCTTTGTACATGTGGGAAGGTTCTCAAGTCATGCGTTGGGCTACAATCAAGTAATTGGACTTGATGCCATTGGGCTAACGTTTTTACTTTATCTATTTATGTGGGCTTAGACAAACTTAGTGAGATCCAAAACAAATATTATATAATATACTAAGTAATAAGACAAGTGTTTAGTGATAAGGTGGACAACATCACAATGATACTCTTAGAGATATGAAGGTATAGGCTTGAAATTATGCTAGATCTTCTAAAAGGATTGGAAGCACGTGGGGCTTATGTTGGTTAAGGGATTTCTAAGTGGCGGAGTTAGGAGAATCGATTATGAGATTGTCTAACTAGTAAGGGACAAACCAAATTAGAGAAGTTATCAATGATTGCACATGAAAAGGAAAAATTAATTCTTGAGAAATAATATCTTGAGATATGAAAACATTTAAGTTTGAAGGTTGTACAACTTGTAACCTTTATAACCAATAAGGTATCCTACAAATATACAAGGTAATATTACAAGAAAATAAGTTATTGTTAAAGGCCATAGCATTGTCAATGAATTAGTATTTTTGTTGGCTAAGAACTCAGACACATTCACCTTCCCATCATCTCCACACAAATACAGAAGAGGATTTTTTGAGGTGTTGAACCTTAACAACCCTAAGCCACCGAACGCACTGTTGAACCTTTTTATTCTTCTCCATTTCCCTTTTGTGCTAAGGCACTTATGGTTATAATTTTGTGTTTTGACTTTTTTTTTTTTTTTTTAGTCTATTCTTCTCCATGGGAATCGGGTTTCCTTGGGTTTGGGTTCTCCATGGGTTTGAGGTTTTTCATGGACTTGGTTTTTTTTTTTTTTTCTGTTCTTTTCCATGGATCATATGAATGTGTCTCTCTCTGCCACGGCTCATGAGTCTGACCTTCACCTTCCCATCATTCTCAATTCCAATAAGCTCTATAAATAGAACATGTACACATTCTCAATGTATCTTTTTCATTTAATCAATGTCCATAATATTCTTTTACAGAAGTCAATTTCTCTTTTTGACTTGTATAGTATTTGGTCTCATTAAATTGGAGTCACATATTTCTCTTCTCAAACTTTTGAAACATACAACATGTGGAGTGTCCACACTAGCTTTGAGTTCAAGAGTGTCCATTTAAAAATGCTATTTCGGAAGCCTCTTTCCTTTTTAGAGAGAGAGAGACGAGTATAATTGATAATTTTACGTAGTAATGGGGAATTGGATTATTATTATTTTTTGGTTAAGAATAGAAATATATTTTGACCCGTCAAGTATTGTCAAAACATGTGAACTTATTATTATTAATACAAATCCAATCTGTCTAAAATGAGCAATGCAATTATTATTATTATTTTTTATGTATCAAAATGTTTGTAGAAACAAAGTTTTAATTAACACAGACTGACCCAGTTACAGCTTCAGCCTTTAATCTTGTGTTATTTTTCGGTTTATGAGGTAGAATACTAGCAAGAAAACTGAGGCGTTTTTATTGGATGCAAACCATAGAACAGAGTGACAGATCCATTAATTTGATGCCAAAAAAATGGGAGCATATAGAATGGAAGCAGTCAACTTTCAGAAATAAGGATTCTGATTCCAGATCTTAGGAGTGTCGTGAAATTGGGAAGTGGCTTCACTCCATGATTTTCTCCGTGGTTGATGGTTCTGTTTGGACTTTAGATTTAGATTTGGCACCTGAGGTAATATGGAATAAAAAAATGTAATTAGGGAAATATTAATATTGCCTGAAAATTTCCCATATGCTGACATGTTGACTTAGTTGTCATGTTGTCTTTTTTCATATCTCTTTATTTAATATTTGAAACATAAAAGCATTGATTCTTATGAATGAGTTTGGCAATTCGTACTCTCCACGAGTCAAAATCTTTATCACTACACAATTAGCAAATCTCTCATAGATTATATGAATATTTTAGATTTATGTAAAATTTAAAATATAAATTATATAAAAATATTTTAAATTGTAAGAAATATACACATAAGTAATTTAGAACTTTAGGTAGAATTTAAAAATATATTAAAAATAAATTTTTTATTTTTTATTTTAACAAAATTTTAGAATTAAAAAAGGGTATGCATTATAAATTTAAAAAATATATAGAAATTAATAATAATATATATTATTTTTAAAGGGGAGTAAATTGAAAAAATAAGTTACACTCGAGATAGTATACTCTAATTTAATATATAAAGATATGAAGAGAGAAATTGAGAAAAGTAAATTTCAATGTAAAAAGAAAAAACTAAAACAAATTAAAGTATACGCATCTAAAATGTGGGAAAAAAAATTACGTAAAAATTTAATTATTTTTTGAGTGAAAAAATTTATTCTTAAGAAAAATTTAAAGAATAAATAATAAATAATTTCAAGAAACGTAAAGTTACTAAAAAGATAAAACACTGAACTTATATGTCTTTACAAAAAAGAGTATAGTAAAAAAGTTATTTTAATTTTAAAAATAAGGACTTTAAATCGGAAAAATATTTGTTTAGTTTCTTTCCCTGTTTGATAAAAATCTAGAATAGACCTTATAAAAAAGAAATGAAAATATAATTAATTATTTTTATTGGAGAAAATTTTAATAAAGCAATATCTCTAATTTAATTATAAGCTAAATTGTCTAAGGTTCTCAGTCATGATAATTTACTTACTAATTTATATTTCCAATTGAGATCATTGTCATTGTGTTATAATCACATCAATAACGTTGACTATTTAACTAACATAGTAATAAAGTATCTTGTCATTCACAAAATCTTACAAAATTATAGGATTAATTGATTCGATTGAAAAAAGAAATATTGAAAAAGTCCTATTTTGCATAGATTTCCAATATATATAACCAAAATAACATGCTAATTAGATGAACATACCAAAAATTAAAAAAGTAAACTATACTAATACCTTCTGAAGTTTTTCAGATTACACATAATTTTCTCACTTTTTTAACATTTACAACAATTTCTTTTATAGAGATATACGATGTAATGTTTTTCAAGCAATTAAGAGGATTAGTGTAATGTATAAAGAATATCAATGTAATATTTTTCAAACAATTAAGAAAAGTAATATAGAGATAAAAAAAGGAGAAGTATCGTGTATAATCTAAAATAATTTCAGGAACTGTTAATGTAATTTACTCAAAAAAAATATTTAGACCATAAAAACATGTATCAAATCTTAAGTTTCACATGTAACAGTAACAAAATATAATAGTTTAGAAAATATAACATGTTTTTTTTTTTACATTTTATCATTTATACTATTGCTTTACATCTCTTTTTATGATTAAAAAAAAGATATTTTTTTCTTCTCACTCTAACTCTATTCCTTTTTTATACAACAAAGTGTATTCACCAAAAAGAGAGAGTGTAAAGCATAAATATAAAAATGAAATGAATAAATAACTTTATTTTAAAAAAATATGATATAAGACGTAAGGAAGATTTGCTTACGTAAATTTCTCTCTTCACCTTTTTCTTTTCCTGTGCTTATCAAAAGAATGGTAAAAAAAATAAAAAATTAAAAACTTTGTAGGCAAATGATATGTTGAAAAATGAAAACTACATCAACAAAATTAAACATTTAAAAGAAAGAGCTCACTCTAATTCCCGTGAAATAAAGATAATTTTTTTATAATAAATGGGAGCAAAAATATTTTATGAAAAAGAACTTTCTTCCAAAATCCATATATACTTTATATATTACTCCCTCCATTTCAAATTGATTAACGTTTTAACAATCAAACAAAATTTCATATTGATTAACAATTTTAATTTTTAATAAAATATTAAAACTTTTAATTCAATTTTGCCTCCAAATAAATATTATTGTCTTATAATACTTAATAAGGCCTTATTTGGAAGAGTTTATAAACAGTTTATTTGAACTTATCATATGTTATAGGTGTATCATGTATGGTGAATTAAACTTTTTTTTTGTGTGTCACATAATTTTTTAAAATTTATGATACTTAATTTTTTGCTTTGTAAAACTAAAAATAGGTAAATGGTGACTATTGATTTTTGTTTTTAATATTTTGTGATATATATAATGTAGTGTATTAATTATTTAGTTAGTTTTTAAATTTTTAATTTATTTTTAATCATGATTTTTTTATTTTAAAAATGATACAACATCTCATAAATGCTTATTTAGCAATGCATCCAAACACTTTAAAATTATGTAAGCATTTATCAACGTGTATATTTAAATTCAAACAACTTATTAAATTTTAAGCACCTATAACATAAGCTCTTATATAATAAGAACTTATTGAAAAAAAAAAATCTTAATTAAGTTGTTTTTCCAAATGGGCCCTAATGCATTTATAGAAAATGAGAGTGAGGATATTTCCGTAAAATCATTCCACTAATTAAGTCATTTATTGTTCTTCTTAATCTGTGTGAAAAAATCTAAAACATTAATATCAATTTAAAATGGAAAGAGTATATCACAAGAGAAATCAATATTCTATGGGAGATATAATAACATTATATCTGTTGATTCATTGCAACAGAAATCTAAAGAACAACAGAGTCAACTCACATACAGATACAGCACGATTTAACGAGGTTTGGCAATGTGCCTATGTCTACTACACTTCGCTCAGTACGCTTATGCTCCTTTCATCCCCTCTAGCATCTGCCCGCCCATACTAAAATATGAGCTATGCACAACAATATCAAATATATTTACCATTGAAGAGTTCCTTTTCCAAAAGTAGAACTAAATTTTAATTCATTGGAGATGTACCACGTAGGTTTTTAAATTGAAACCATATGAATTTTTAAAAAAAAAATTATAAGCATATAATGCATCCAATTCACCGTTCAACATAAGAACTTGTTTGATTTGAAAAATATTTTTTATTTTTATTACTTTAATAAATAATTATGAAAATATCATCTTATTTTTATCTTTTTGTTTGCAGAGATTTATTTAGAGAACAACGAGAGTAACTAAATTTATCTTGTTTTATTGTTTCTTATATAAATATTTCAAAATAAAAAATAAAGTAAAATAAAGTAACTTTTCTTAATTATTCATAGAAACAATAAATAAATAAATAAAAACTCAAAGGCCCTACGTGTATTATGTACAGGATCATTAAATTAATTTTTGGTCTATAGTATACCAACCAAAACTAGTGTATATTATATAGCCAACCTAATCAGATAGAAACGGAGGCATTATTATATTTGACACCCTACCTCCAAATCTAACGTTCAAGTTCAAAAGTATGAACATGAAGCCGCCTATCAAATTTCTTGGTTTGTGACATTGGAGTTCAAGATGGTGCACGCGCAGAGCCATGTGCCACCACCTCATAATATTTTTAATATTTAACAAATAATAAGGTAAGGCCGCCAGATAAGGTCATTCCAAACACGTGCCCTTGTCTTGTATATTGCACCACCATAACCATTTGTGTATTTCACTCTTCAATTACATCGGTATTTGGTACTCTCTAACTTTATTGTATACATATACATGTGTATATACATATACTGTAGGAAGGACAGCAAATACTAAATTTAATTATTAATAATAATAATAATAATAACGGCTTTTAAAATGATGATATTGATAATAAATGACTTAATTAGTGGAATAACTTTATTGCATACATATACATGTGTATATACGTATATATATATTGTAAGAAGGACAGCAAATACTAAATTTTGACATGAAATGTTTATTAATGTTTCTCTTCAAAGACAATCAGCCAATGCATCTCTCAGAGTGTGAGTATTTCTCCTCATTTCTCGTATTTACCAAGCTGCTTTAAGGCGAAATCCATCCATTCAAGTCAACCTGAATCTGCCTAATGTCATGCCCTACAAATAGTGAACCCGTGATGTAGATGATTTGTACCCCATCAACCTGGAATTCCTTTTCATTTCTTTTCTCAATATTAATTAAATTGCATCAAATGTTTATGAGCCAATGTAAGTTATGAGTTAACTCCTGATTTGTCCCTAATGCTGTTTGCTGATGCCTTGCTGGTCACTACTCAATCGATTATCAGTAATTTTTCTTTCTAGGGACCTTTCTTTCAAAAAGAAAAAATGTTCTTTTGATTTACAACATTTTTGGATGCCCCCACTTCAGTTTCAAAATCGTGTCGTTTTCACGTTTCAAAACCGCGTATCTATTTTTGTGGAACCAATCATGTAACCAAAACCCACTTGGTATCTATTTTTGTATGGAAAAGTAAAACCACGTTTCAAAATGTATTCTTAGTTTGTAATGTAAAACAGACCGACATTATATTTGTTTCTCTGGAAGTTTATGGAAAATTAAGGCATTATTAGCTAATGAAGACTACCCAAGCCACCATCTCGGCATGAAAATCGAATACAAATGTTGATGTTGATATGGCTGTATCTTTCTCAAAGACAAAAGACTTAAACAAAATAAATAAATAAATAAATAAATGATAGAAGTTGTCATACAAGCACATTTCGGCGTATTGGAAGTAACATAAGAAAATGGGTAACCCCTATATTTCCTTTCTTCTCCTTTGGAAGTGAAACACTTCCGCTTGTCATGAAATGATGAAACACAAACAATTTGCTAAAACAATGTTGTGAACCCATGTATGTACAAAGTCAGTAGTTGACAGCAAACTGCCTCCTTAGATCCCTAAAATCATTTAGTTTCCTTTCATTCTGATACAAAATTGAGTATTCCCCCCGCTTTCAAGCAGGTTGCCCCCAATCCATTCCCTCCATATGAATGAGGGCTGGCAAATGTCTGCAGTCTTCCCCAAACACATCCAGCTATGTGTGCCCAAATTTGCAAGAACCCACACAAGCATCTGTCCAACGTAAGAAAGTAGGTTTATCCCCATTGCATGCTCCTCCCTCCCTCTTCCAAGGCTGAGAATCTTGTGGCTCATACAGCTTCACCGAAAGCCCCAATATCGTGGCCGAGGAGCTTTCAACAGTGGGAGATCACAGAATGAGGAAATCAAATAGCCCACAAATCTCCCCATGATGCACAAGAAGAATCTGCAGATAAGCAATGGTTATACATCTCTCTTTCCCATGGTTCCGGTTGAGTTCTGCTTCTTCTGTATACCATACTGCCAGGTGTCTCTGGATTTGTCGCCCCCGTGATCAAAATCATCTAAGGAATTCTCCATTGAATACCGTGATGGACGATGGTTCCCATTTCTGGAGCTAACTGGAGCACCCATACTGTCATCATCTTCAGATGGTGCTCCCAACCTGGACTCCATATGCATGTCCATTGATCTATATCTTGGTCCACCTGATCTCATGCCCCTCATATTCGAAGAAGGCTTACCAGGCAATGATGTGCCAACAGATCCCTTGGACACCAGGAAGTCCTTGGGAAGAGAGTCCATGTCCATATAGCAATTTCGAGATTTTGCATCATTAATCAATGCAGCCCAATCTTCAGATTGCACCAGAGCATTCGCATTTCCCATGACCTGTCAATGATAACAAACTATCAATATCAACCAAAAATTGCCTTGGTCCATTTTAATAAACACACAAAATCATGACTAAAGAAATGCATTAGAAAGATAGCCATACCCAAAGGGCCCTTCTTGCACGCGTAAGGGCAACATTCATTCGACGTATATCTGCAACAAAGCCAACCCCGTGACTGGATGCACGCACACAAGACATTATAATGACATCACGTTCTTGACCTTGGAAGGCATCTACTGTATTGATATATAGATCCTTCCCTTCTTCTGAATTTAAGACTTCCTCAAACTCACGTTGGAGGCATTTCAACTGCAGCTTATAAGGAGTAATTATACCAACAGTAATCTTTCCTACACCCAAAGACTTCAATGTTTTCTGAACATGCTCATACAATCTGAGACAAAATTGTGCTTCATGCATATTTTGGTAAGAGACTGATCCACCTCTGTGAGACTCACGCCCATGTCTGATATCATAGAATAAATAAGGTCTAAGTAAAGGGTCCTTGTAGTATGGCTCATCAGGCAATTTAGCCACACTTTCACTATCAGTAAGGCGCCCCTGATAGAAGTACCTAGAAGGGAAATCCCGAATTTGGGGATGCATTCTATACTGCACAGACAATAACATTGTCGGGCATCCTGCTTGTTGGAACCTTTCAAAAAGACTCCTACTATACATCAATGTTCCAGCAGCCTTGCTTATAACTGTAGCAGGAAGCTGCTGAGGATCTCCAACAAGAACACACCGTGCTGCACCAAGAGAGAGGGGAGGCAGAACTGCCACCTCACTAGCTTGGGCTGCCTCATCTATCACCACCATATCAAAACCATGGGAAAGACGAGAAAACAACTTGCGACCACTGCTAGAAACTGTAGTGAAAACTATCTCCGCTTCGTTTGCAAAACTGGCCTCCAAACTAGCACGGGCTTCTTCCAAATTAAAACCACTACCAGGACGGAACCTACTTTCCAAAAGGGCAAGGCGAGACATCTCAACCAGAACCTTGTCCCTGTTTTCAACCACAGCAGCAAGATTCTGTAGCAAAGCATCTCTATTCTGATCTCGGGCGATGAGAAGGTCAGGATCAACACCAACAGATCCTTGGGAACGAACAGCAGCAGCAGCAGCATTCAGTTCTCTATGAAGACAATGTAACTGTTGAGTCAACTGCGCCTCACGATTCTTTAACTGGTGCATCCATCCCATAACTTCTTCCCGACTCTTGACAAGAAGCTGTTCAGTTCTACGCTCAACAGAAACTGCTTGGGCAGCACGTGTCTGAGAATCAACCCCAACTCGAGCTACATCAGGTCGATATACTTTCATCTCTCCATCAATAAATCCACGATCAAGAACACGGGCAAGAAGCTCATCGGTGGCAGCATTAGACGGAGCACAAACTAACATTCTAGGTTTTGGGACCAGTTTAGGTAAAGTTCGTAGAAGATTCTGGTCCATATTTTGAAGAACTTCATCAATAGACCCAGTGGGGGCATTCTCTGAATTGATCTCATTGACTTGCTTGTAGCTCTCAGGGGCTACATGCTTAAGTAAAGATGTGTAGTAGTGCTGATACTGCACAAGGTGAATGACATTCAACATTCCCCATACTGTATGTGTTTTTCCTGTTCCTGGAGGTCCTTGAACAAGGGTAAATGGCCAAGGTTCTTGCCTCTTTGTTGTTCCACTACTTGTACCAGCAGCTGTATGCATAGCTGCCCACTGGATTGCTGCCAACTGGGGTTCATTGAAGGTCCGACGCAGATACTCAACAAAGTTCTGTGTGAAGCATTCAGGCATTGCTGGGGTCTGTTGCTCATATTTAGGGAAGTGTTCAGGACTAGGCTGAAGGATTGCAGTTTGCATCTGTAAGTAAAAAATTAGTCAGAATTGAAGTCCCACAACACTACTTGATATCAGAATAAGTTTATGCATATACCTGCAAATTTAAGCGACGAAATGCATGTAGGGCAATATACTCCCTCTGTGTGGTAGCAAGAGAACCAAGCACTGTGAGATACCAGATGCTTCCACTTTGAAGTTTTCTTATGATATGATCATCATCAACCCTACAGAAAAGAACAATCTTATCAGAATTTAACATTGGAACCAAGAAAATACATATCAACACCACCATTAAAAGGAACCTTTAATGGGAAAATTTGAACAAACACTTGCCTGTTGGAATCATAAGAGTCTCCAACATAGTAATGTAGAATTGCACCAGGAGGATCACGGGTATCAATAGGTATGTGACGCCTAACTGTACCGACCACATGTCCAGTGATTTCTGATTCCCCATCATCCTGAGATAAAGATGAACTGTTCTGCTTGGATCTAACTGCTAGCATAATGAAACTATCAACCCAATTGAACTACAAAAAAAAATTATTAGAAAAAATGATCCTGTACTAGATATTCAACAAACCTGATCCAGGCCTAGGGGATGAAAGGATTGCAACATCGCCCTCCTTAAATGACCACTTGAACTCATGTACTGGAAGGACTTTCACATCATACCAACCTAAGAAAGAGATTCAGATAAATTAAACCCACAAATTAACAAAAACAAAAGGAATAAACACCAAAGTAAGGGATTATATGTTTGTGGAAGTTGCAGGGACGAAGCACAAAACACAGTTGTTAAAGTAAGGCTGAGTAGAAACAAAATTACAAGCACAAGAGAAAATTAAATTTCATTAACTGGCGAGACAAAGTTTCCATTATACAGAGGGAGCGTTTAAATTAATGCAATAAGTAGCAGTCCACAGCACAGTCAAATTGTTGAGCAAAAGAAATAAAACATATATCAACATAAAACAACCACTGAAAGGTACAATACAAGAGTACCTCTTTCTCTTGACTCATTTGCCTTCACTCGCACCATAATATGAGTATCCCTTGACACTGTTTCTGTTGATTCTTCCCAGGTACTGTAAAGTTGAGCACGACATTCCTCGAAAAGCAAAGGCTCAAATACTCTAACATACTCTTCCACTGATTCAAACCGACCCGGAACACACTGTAGCTCAGTCTCCTCTGAATCACAGGATCTTCAGTTAGTTACCAATAAGAATAAATAAACAACAAATAAACTTTCAAAAGGAACTAAAGGATAAATCCCTACTAACTCGGTATTTAGAGGGACAAATGACCAAAGAAGTAATCATGAATTCATTTACTAGAAGCAAATGCATTTAAGCTTACATCTGCTGGTACGTACTACAACATAAAGCCTTAACCAACAAATATTAGGAACCAGCTATATGAAACCATGATTAATACATATTATAGTTTTCCAAATGGATCCTTTTCAGTTTTCACCATGCAATCCCATCAACAGCTACACACTTAACCTCTGTTTATAATTATGTATTTTGTCATCATTTCTACCCATGATAATCCCAGGAATCTATTTTATTTTCTTCAAGCTCTTAGACAAGCTTTTTGCATTTGTCTGCTCAGATGTTTAAACCCCACCCTTGAGCATAAATACTCAAATCCAACCTATCTAGCACATTGATCCAAAAAGCTGAGACATCTTTACTATACTCTTATCCCTTGTGATCATAATAAATCAAATATGAGAAAATTCTTCCAGAAATTTTATTACAGAAATAAGAACAGAAGGTGGATATAAAATGTCAAATTATTTAAACTACAATCAAATTGTTAAGTAGGACCACCATACATCGAGCCACAATAGCCAAAGACCCTATAATCATGAAATGACCTAATTAATAAAACTGTATTTGAATGGAGAGATAACATTTTCTAATGAAGAACATATGAGAAGTGCTTCTCTATAGTAATTGTGCTGTATATTTGTAGAACAGTTGTTGAAGTTAGTGTTGAAAAGTAATGGTCAAATAATCTTTAATATCCTTTCAGAGAATCCAAAACTATGAGAAACAAAATTTTGAAATGACATAAATACTTGCATTCAAAACATACATTCATAAAATCCAAATCTCAGAAAACAAAAACAATCCTACATGTTGAATAAAATCAGCAATTAGCATAGAGAACATGGAAAAGAGGGCAGATAATAGTTAATATACTGAATTGAAGTAAAGCTCCAGGTTGCCTTTCCCCTTGTTATCTTTCGTTCTTTCTCCAGAAACAAGCCAACTTGAGAACCATAACACAAAAGAGGCATATGATGGTGACTGGATTACATAAAGAACTCATGTAAACCAGGGGAAGCTATCAAATCAATATCAAATTTCATTCCAAAAACAACTGTCATCACCTTTGCATGTCTCTCCAGTGTTATGACTCTCACAGTGTGATAACTGGAGGAAGGGAACAACAAGATGAGAAATCAGAAACAAGTTAAGTGCAAAGAATAAAAAAAATTCAAATCCAAAGAGACCATAATGCTTATCAATAACATTATATATCTGCACTAATGGTAATAATACAATTACTTGATACCTGGGTGATGCCAAAACTTTTCACTGGTCACCTCCCGTATAAGGCGTTCAACAGATGTGTCCTGGGACTGGCTGCTGATAGGAGTCTGCTTCTTGATAGAAAGATGTTTCTTGTTTCCCAATTTGACATCATTGGAGCTTTGACCACTCAATCCCAACTTCCTATTAGAATGGAGTACATTCTTCTGCTGCCTCGAATCTGTCAGTTGTTTCCATGAACCCTGTCTTGGAAAGGGTGGTAAATTGGCCTCTGTATGAGGTTCCGTCTCACTGTTTAGCCTCCTAGATCTAACAAGTGCTCCGGAAGTATCACCATTACAATCAGATTTAGGTTCATGTGCTTCAGCATGGTTGCCACCTTCACCGGAAGATGTGTCGATGAGCTTCTGATCCTTGGCCATTCCAACACGCTCAACTTGTGCAGGAACAGAGCGGACTTCCTTTATGGTACGACTTATGACAGGTGATGAGAAAGTCTGTCTTCTAGGGGTTGATGTTTTAATAGGACCTGCTTGCTTGACATCTTCCAAGTTAAGAAACATAGTCTGTCTATTACGTTTCTTTCCCAACATTTCCTCTTTACGTTGGTCAATCTTCCTCTTGCCAGGATTATTTGCACACCTAAGTGCATGACTTGCTTCAATACCTTTTACTTCTTTTTGCTTGGGAATTAAAGTGGGTTCCTCCTGTGCATCAATAGAAGCTTCACTTTTTATACTGCTTTCTGAATTTGGAATACTATTGCTTTTCTGTTCAGTAGAATTTGTTTCTAGACCTATAGAAGTATGGCTACTCTTTTCATCATTTATACTATCAGAACTCTTAATATTTCTAGACTTACTGTCAGAAGCTACTGCAACACCCCCATCCACCAGTCCAGATGTTGCTGGCTCTTCCGAAGCTTGACTTCGTTGTGGCAAATTATTACCTACATTTGCATTTGCATTAGCATTATTACCTCCATTTGCATTAGCAAAGGCCTCCTCATCAGACCATTCCCCTTCTTCCCTCTCCGTAGATTGAGCATTTGTTGAACTTAGTATCCGTGAATCAATTACTTTCATATCTTCATCTTTACTTGACTTAGAGGAAACCTTCGTATCTTGATCACCTGCTCTCTTCAATTCACAGTCCAATTCAGGGACACCAGTGGATTTAGGCCGAACAAAAGGTTGAAATCCAGAGACAGATGAGGCATGTGAAAAAGCATGATTATTTACTATTCCTTGGGCAGCAGTTGATGCTGCAAATAAGTCAGACGCATGGGGATTTGTTGATGGGTGTGTCTTTTGGGGCTGGAAGCAGACAATACCATCCCTCTCATCATTATCCTCTGCAGGTGGCTCATTGAGATCAAATAATGGCCTTCCTCGAGAACCCATCTCATATGCATAAGGATACAAACTAAATTCTGAATAAATCGTTGTACAGAAACGTTGCTTCTATTCTTTTCAAGAGACAATATCCATGACATGCCCACAATGACTTAAAACAGTGGACCTGCAAGTCAAGGAAAAAAAGGGCCTATAAGTTTTGAGGTATGAATTATACTATCTCAAAGTGTCAGATAGTAAGCAGTAACATAAGAATTTACGGAACGAGTCAAAGCAAAGCACATACAATTTTGGACTCAATATATCCCAAGATGACAACAGGAATCGGTATCTCTCAACTACCACAAACCCAAACACACAATTATACAAACAGACAGAAGGAAATCCACAATTTACCAATCTTTACCAATACCGCCAACTATTTTAGAAGTATAGATTGTTCACTGCGTGTATAATTGCTGATCAAGATAAACAAACAAAAGAAATCAAAACACAACACAAAAAGAGAGTCAAAAACACCTAATAGCAAACCAAAACCTAACACATGAAACAACTTGAAAACAAAAACTAACACTAAGAACTCCCAAAGCTAATCTTCAAGCAGCCATCCAATGCTCATCAACACCAATCCGCCAAGCAAAAGAACTCCTTTTCAACAATCAGATGACAAGGCACAGAGCCCAATCCCACCAAGACCAATGAGACACAGCACAAGCACAACACAAGCACAGAAAACAGTCCTCAACTCGCATCATCCCAGATCAAAAACCCACTAATTAATCCTCCCAAACCCCAAATCAAAACACTGAACATGGAACCACAAAACTCCACCCCACTCAGTGACCTAACCATCATAATATCTAGGGTTTCAATAACCAAAACCAAGTCACTACCTTTATCAACACCACATCCACCAAGATTCCAAATTCCCACACACACCCTTTACCAAGATCTTATCCTCACAGACACCCCATGTTCAGAGATCAAACCAGTTCGTTTTTCCAATCAGAAACATCACACAAAGAATGCACAAATCTAAATAGTCAACACCCTCTTCCTCATTCACTATCACAATCATTAACTGATTCTCTATCCTCCCAGATTTCCACCACTGAAATTATCACCAACCCATCACCCCAAAAATTAATAAATTAAAAAAAATTTAAAAATCGGAAATTAAATTAATTAGTCTTGGAGAGAGAATTTACCTCTTCTCACTCCGCACAGAAGGGGACGATATAGAGAGAGAAAGAGGGGAAAAAAATAGAGAGACCAAGGTAGAGAGAGAAAGAGAGAAGAGGGTCGCTCTATAGGTGCAAGTTAGAGAGAGAGAGAGAGAGAGACATAGAGAATGCAATTTGATGAGGGAAAGAGAGGGTGTGGTGACGGGTTTTTATAGGAAAATATGGATCCCATCTCGCCGGCCGGAGTTTCCACCGGCCACCGTTAAGTAATTTCCGTCCAAGGGCAATTTCGGTATTTAAAATATTTATTAAATGCTGGGGGGCAAAGTCGTAAACTCGGTGCCGCCAGGGGTAGTTTCGTAATTTCGATGATTTTGCAAGTAGGAGCACAAACATGCCTAAGCGTGTATACAGAAGAAGCGGGTTTCAAAATCTGCCCCTGCGGCGAGTGGCCACCGCGCGTGGGGAATTGCGGTCAGTTGTTTTTTTATCGATAAATTTTGAATCGTAATTTCTCTCTCGAAAGGGGATGTACTTCCGGGGAACTCCGTATGTCTCGTCGCGTAATACTGATCCCTTCGCATCTTTTTCGCAATGTTTTTAAAATCGACCCGGTCATTGAACCGGTTAAGACACTGATTTAAGATTTAATGGTTCAACCGAAATTGAACCGTGATTAAATCGGTATTAATAAAATAATAATAATAATAATTAAATAATACATAAAATAATATTAAAAAAACATAATATCATAATTTTGTAATACTAAAAATTAAAAATAAAACATAATTTTATAAATTCTTTACATTTACAATACCTATAAGTGCAAATCAAATATGTTATGATACTTAAGTATAAGTTTTGACTATACACATCAACATTTATTAATAAAAACAAGTTTATATTTAAAATTAAAAAGAAAATGATAAATACTTTAGGTTTTTTTTTTAAGAAAAAAATCAAAATAATGTTGTATTAAGCACTTTTCTTTGACCCACTGTGAACCGGTTTTTAGCCGATTTTTAACCGGTTTTCCAGTTCTTTGATCGATTTTTCTTCAGACCGGTTCTGTGGTTTATTTGAACCGGTCAAATGACTGGTTCACCGGTTTTCCAGTCTAACCGACCGGTCCGGTCCGGTTTTCAAAACAGTGTTTTTTTGTTATGAAAAAGGAAGTTATAAAATAGGAAATTCATTAAAACATTTAAACACACATGCCCATTTGAATAAAATATCTCATTTTTATTAAGACCTCCTTTTGATAGATTTTCCTTTTTCAGTTGCATCAATAAGTTTCAGAAAACTATGTATAATGATTGTCAAAAGAACCCACTAGAGTTGGCCTAATGGGGGTTTGGGATAATATGCATGAAGTTATAAATTCTAATCTTAGTATAACTATTGTACACAAAAAAAAGTTGTTGAAAAAAGAAGAAGAAAACTATGTATAATGGCACAAATTATGTTCACGAAGTTTATTAATATTTTTATCTTTTTAGAATATTGATATCTTTTATTAATTAATGATCAATATCATATTATGTATCCAGCTTATTTGAAATGCAAAATAAAGTTTAACTTTCATGTATTATTAGTATAAAAAATTTACATTACCAAATTACAAATTATTTTAGCTAACTTTTAGAATAGTTGATATAAAAATTAACAAACTTATATTTTAACTAGTATTTTAACTTATATATTGTACAAACTAAATATTTATTTTATATAATATAAATTTATAATAAATAAATCCTTCTAAATATATAAGTTATATTATAAATAAAATTTATAATAAATAAATATTTTTGAACATATAGATTATATTTTAAATTTATAATAAACAATTATTGTAAAAAATGTTAATTTTTAATTATTGATATTTTAAAAAAATATTGAAATTCAATTTAGAACTAGAGATATTGAAAATGATATATTGAAAAAGATAAGAGGTTAAAAAAATTCCTAAAAACGCTTTCATTGAAGAATAACAGTTAAAAACGCTTTCATTTAAAATAACTATTTTAATTTATATATAGAAAGGATAAAGGATTCCTCATAAAAATAACTACATTCTAATTAATTTTTTAAATAATTATTAATGCATTCTAATTAAATTCATACATAATATAGATTTTTTTTTGTATTTTTCGATCCTCTCTCTCTTTATATATATATATATATATATATATATATATATATATATATATATATAGGGTCAGGATTTGTTGACACCAGGTGTCAAAGTTAGTTAAATTACACTTTCAATAACTTTTGTAAAATGCAAATTTAACCAATTCAACCGTTAAATTGTGTGATATTATCTTTATGATCATGTATATCAAATTTCACATCATTTGGACTTTTCTAGATATGTTGTCTAATATTGAATATTTACGTATATTTTAATATCATATTATACGTTAAAATAAAGTGATGTGATGAACTATTAAATAATTTTGGAATTGTATGAAATTTTGTATACTTAGTATAATTAATAAGAACATCAAATTCAATAGTTGAATTGGTTAAATTTGTATTTTGCAAAAAGTTATTGAAAGTGTAATTTGACTAATTTTGATACCTAGTGTCAATGGATCTTGACACACACACACACACACACACACACATATATATATATAAGGATAACTATCTGGAACAAGAATATTTTTAGTTGTTATTATTTAACGAGAACTTTTTTAGTTGTCATCTTTCAACAAGAGCATTTTTAGATTTTTTTTATTTTTTTTTAATCTTTTATCTCTTTCAATCTATCATTTTCAAAATCTTTAGTTCTAAATTGAATTTCAATATTTTTCTAAAAAAATTATCAATAATTAAAAATTAACATTGAATTACAATAATTGTTTATTATAAATTTAAAATATAATATGTTCAAAAATATTTATTTATTATAAATTTTAATTATAATATAATTTATATATTCAGAAGTATTTGTTTATTTATTATAATAAATAAATAAAATTTATTTATTATAAATTTAAGTTATATAAAGTAAATATTTATTCTATGCAATGTTTGAGTTAAAATACTAATTACTTCATATCCTTTATATATATAAATTAGAATAGTTATCTTATACGAAAGTGTTTTTTGCTATCATTCTACAACGAGAGTATTTTTAGCTGTCATTCTTCAACGAGAGCATTTTTAGGAATTTTTTTAACCTCTCATATCTTTTAATCTATCATTTTCAATATCTTTAATTCTAAATTAAATTTCAATATTTTTTTAAAAGAAATTATCAACAATTGAAATGGCATTATATCATAATATAAATTATATATTACAAATTTAAAATATAATCTATATGTTTAAAATATTTATTTATTATAAATTTTAATTATAATATAATTTATGTTATATATTCAGAAGTATTTATTTATTATAAATTTATGTTATATAAAATAAATATTTATTTTGTACAATGCACAGGTTAAAATACTAGTATTTATATTGATTTTGGCGGCATAGCCTAATGGTAAGGCAAGAGATTACAAATCCTTTTTCCACTTCAAATTTGAGTATTGCCTAATTGACAATAAATTTGAAATATTGTATTATATTTTTTATAAAAAAAATTCAACAGAAGCAAGCGAGGGAAAATGATTTTTAAAACTTGTTTGACTCTAAATTCCAATCATTATGAAGTTTTTTGTTGTAAAAAATATTGCAAATCTTTTTGTCTCGAATTTATGAAAAGATTCTAGTAGTGGAAAGAAATTGATAAATTTTGAAATAATAATTATTTCACAATATAATCAATAATTTATGCTATTATATAAATAGGTTTCTTATTTTACTATCCAATTTTTTTTAAGGTTTTTGGTGGGATTTTATTAAATTATTAACTACTCATTTAAAACATTTAATCATAGTGATAAAAGCATGAATTTATAAACATTTACTATTAATTTCTTTGGATAACCATGTTATAAGTGTGAAGTATCCACCGGCTTTGTTAATAATTAATTTTTGCCAAAAAACTTGACTAGTCATCTTTAGTATGATCTCCCTTTCCAATTATATTTTTTTCATCCATAAGGTTTGAACTTGAAACCTTACTTAAGATATCTAAGCACAATACTACTCACACCAACGACATGTTGGTTTATTATTAATTTAAAGATTTAAAAATAAACATAAAAAGAATGAAATTACAAATATTTGTTACTCTCTATTTATTATTACATTTAATTACTCTCTTTTTATTATTACATTTAACAATTTAACTTTTTATTTTATAATTATAATTGTAAATAAACAGTACGGAACGAGTGGCAAGCCGATCAAAAGAAGAAAAGTAAAAATAATGACATACATAAAAACCAAGTATCTGTCGTTGATTTTTCTTTCCGTTCATTCCTCCCAAAGATTCATGCTTATGACAGACCTAAATTCGACAGACTTTTTAAATTCATAACAAAGAAAAATAATTAATAAAAAAATATTTAATTGCGTTTTTCCTTTTGAGCTACATCAGTTGGTTTATTTTTCCAGTTGTTACCTTTAACGTAAGCTTGAGGTAATACATTTTACATCTTTCTCTTTCATAATCAAAAACAAAATTTTGTTGACACAAAAAAAAAATATTAGTAAAAGTAGTATTTTAGGTTATTTTTTGTTACCATGTTATTGGTGTAGAGTATTCATCGGTTTTGTCAATGACTAATTTTTGTCGAAAAACCTGACTGACAACCTTTAATGAAATTCTCCCTCCTAATTATATTTTTTCATTCACAAGACCCGAATTAAATACCTTGCTTAATGGATCCCAATCCAATCCCACTCGAACCAATGACATGTTGGTAGTATTTTAGATTGTGTATTACATGTCATAAATATTTATTTTTATATTAATTAAAATGTGTAATAAATAAATAATTTTAAATATATAAATTATATTATAATTAAAATACATAATAAATAAATATCTTTGATTATATAAATAATATTTTTAATTTATAATAAAAAATTTAAATAGTGATATAAGGTTATTTTTAACTATTAATAATTTTTAAGAAAACAAATGAAATTTAATTTAGAGAAGTACATTGAAAGAGATATGTGGTTAAAAAATCATGTGCATAGATAGATATTAAAGGATAGTAGTTGAACATAGTTGAGAGAGAATTTTTGGCTAGTTGGAGGGGTAGTATATGAAATACACATCTAAAGGAGATAGAAGAGACGATATTAAAAATGTTTAATTGAAAAAATATAGTTCTCACTTTTTAAATTATGTATTTTAATTTATAATATAATAATAAATATGAAATAATACTAAATTTTTTTAATGAGATTTATGTGTGCTTTTTATTTTTCAAATATTTTCATTTAAATTTAATCTCTTTTTTTTTATACTAAGAGGGATTACAGCAAAGAACTAACAAACAAACTGCAGGGTGGAACACCCTACTGCGTCTTCAAATAAACACAACATCAAACAAGGAGGGGGGGTTATCTAACAATGTCCAAAAATAATGACCCGAGTGGCCTAAATTATCTAAGATGTTTTGCACATCATTTGGCCTCCCTGTAAGCATGTTGAACTCTAAATGGCAAATCTGGAAGATGTAAGAGACCAAGGACTTCTTCCAAGAGAGGTTGGAGGGAAGTATTCTGAGTCCTGGCAGTATGAATGTGGGCAACAATAGTTTGAGAGTCCAATTCAAAGACAACCGACTAGAGATTCAAGTGACAAGCAAGTTAAATCCCCAAATAAAGACCCCAAACCTCAGCTCATATGATGTTGCAAAACCCTTAATTACAATAAAACTCCTTTCACAAAAGTACCAGTGGAGTTTTTAATAAGTCCAACGCAAGCAAACACTCCTTCTCTTCTTCTATGAGGCCCATCAATATTGACCTTGAAGAAACCCACCAGTGGAGGATGCCAAGCAATATTTGCTCTTAACTTATATTCCCCAATGTAGTTTGGCTAAGGGACATTCATTATTCGTTCTATCACGCCATATCAGAGCCAATGTGATTAATGGCCTGTTGAGGGCACGTGGTATTGGAAAAGACCCAAGAATTATGCTCCTTCCAAATCTGCCAAATAGTCACACAAAAAGAATGGTCCAAATTAGATGACCAATACCAAGGTTAGAATAGGACAAATTCCACACAAGCCATGCATCCAAACCCAGGCTAAAGAATTTTGCTTAGTGCATTTTGTCTATCACTCCCTCTTAGAAAGATTTGGTTTCCTCCCAATCGCGCAAAACATGCATCATAGTCTCAACATGTTCATCACATCCATTTGTTGTCATTCCTCTTATGGCTCTTTTAGAATCAGTAAGGAGTTTTTCGTGACTCAACTTCCACATGAAAGACATGATGTGTTAGGGTCTCGACAATTGCCAAGCTATGTGATGGAGAGGATTATGATCTATTTGATCCCTTATAGGAAGGGATAAGACATTGTAAGCAGATCTAAGGGTAAATGCATCATCATCATTAAAAAGCCAACAAGGAACATCCTCTACCTTCAAGTGGGGGGCTTGCAAAGAATATATTGAAATAAATATCATCTTGGAGACTTGTGTTAAATTTGATCTCTTAATTTTTTTAATTATCTACTCCTATATTATAAATTTGGATCTAATTTTTTAAAGAGAGCATTTTTATGAGTTATTCTTTAATGAGAACGTTTTTATGAATTATTCTTGAATAAAAGCGTTTTTAGGAGTTATTCTCATTCACATTGACTCACATATCTTATCCTATGACAAGAAAAACGCGAATTAGCGTCAGCCAAAAGCTTATGCTAACTAAAGAAAACTGACTCAACTTTGTGGCGGATGCTAAAACAGTTGAAGCTAATCCATAACATTGACTTTTTTGGGCGATGCTAATGTTAGCGTCAACTAAGCGGATGCTAACTTAAATAAAAGGCCGACAATAGTTTAGCCCTGCCGCCATCATGGCAGTAACGTTGTTCCCTATGTTTTCTGTTATTTCCCCTTTTATCTCCACCATCACACTCTATCGTAGTTGTCGTGCTCTTCTTCTTCTTTAGTCTCGTTCATCAGTTAAAGGTATTGTTGAAGATTGGAGTAAAAGTTGAAGAAGAAGAACTTGCAATGGTCATCGTTGTCACTATCACTACTACCACCCAGAACTTACAACAAATAGAAAGATAGTGAGATGAGAAAATAGGGAGAGGAAAGCGTTAGAAAAAAAAAATAGAGAAAGAGAGTGAGATGAGAGATTGTGAAGAAGAGGAAAGGTTTTGAAGAAGAACAAGAAGAAAGGCGGGGTAAGGTTTCGTTTTTGTGATGATATTAAAAACTAGCATCAGTTTGGCTAATGCTAATAATTTTTTTTCAAAATTTAAATTTAGCATGGGCTTGGTCACCACTAATAATAAATAATATTTTTTTAAAAAAATATTATTTAGCATGGGCCATAGTCACTGCTAGGCCTCACTAACTTTTTTTTGTTTTCCCACTTAAATTGAGAATTTATAGTGGACTTGGCTGCTGGTAATTATAATTGTTTTAAAAAAAAAATTATTTAGTGTGGGTCATGGTCCCTGCTAGGCTACTAACTTGGTTGTTTTCTCTTTTAAAGCGACGACTTAACCGATACTAATTATAAAAAATATCTTTAAAAAAAATTATTATTTAGCGTGGGTTATGGCTGCTGCTAGGCCACTACTAACTGTTTTGTTTGCATGCTTAAATTAAGAAATTGTCGTTAATTATAAAAAAAAAATATTAGAATAAATTATACTAACACTCCTTGAGTTTTTTTCAAATGGCACACGATACCCCACCTTTTTTTATCCTTATACTAACCCCTTAATTGTTCAAAAAATATTACACTGACACTCCTTCTACATTATACTAGCACTTTTTAATTGTTTAAAAAACATTACATTGTGAACCCCTATAAGGGAGCTTGTTATAAATGTTAAAAAAGTAGAGAGATTATGTGCAATCTGAAAAAACCTTAGGGGCTTTAGTGTAATTGACTCAAAATATTATTTAGCATGGGCCATGTTGCCATTAGGCTGCTACTACTTTCAATTTTAGTGTTAGCCGAGCCAACGCTATTTAATTCTATATTAAAATATAAAAATAAAATAGAATCCAAAAGTTTATGTCCATCGATGTCTTGGCCGATGCTAATGTTTTAACTCTAAAACGTGCATTTCTTATAGTGTCCTAATCTTATATATTGAGCATTTAATTTAATTTTTTATCTTTTTATTTCTTTCAAATACATTTCTTAATTTTAATTTCAAATTTAATTTGATTTTTAACTAACCTAAAAAATTTCTTTCTTAACCATCTCAAACCACTCCTTTTATCTTTATTTGTATATTTAATTTTTTTAACTGCTTATCTCTTTCAACTTACTTTTTTCATCTTTATTTCTAAATTAAATTTTAATTTTTTTAAAAGGAATCGTTAGTAATTAAAAATAGTCGTGTATTACACTATAAATTGTTTATGGTAAATCCAAACTATAATTTATATGTTTAAAAATATGTATTTATTACAAATTTTAATTATAACTAGTATTTTAGCCCATGCAATGCACAGGATAAATTTTTATTTTATATAACTAAAATTTATAATAAATACTTTTGAATATACAAAAATATCATATAATTAAAATTTGTAATAAATATTTTTATCACATAAATTATATTTTATATTTATGATAAATAATTTATATTATGATATAAGATTATTTTTAAATATTGATAATTTCTTTTAAAAATATTAAAATTTAATTTAAAATAAAAATAAAAATAATAAATTAAAAAAGGTAAAAGGTTAAGAAAAATATCTAAAAACACTCTCGTTAAAGAATGGTCCCTAAAAACACTCTTGTTCAAAATAGTTATTATAACTTAGGGTTAAATATGTTTTTGGTCCTCCAAAAATTGACCCATTTTGGTTTTAGTCCTCAAAAAAAAATTTCCTTGAATAAAGTCATTCAAATATTAAAAATACCCTAATTAGATCCCTGTACTAAACTCTGTTTATCTTTTCTGTTAAATGATGGCCACATTAGAATCATAGTCACCATTAATTTGCTGATGTGGCCATCCATGTTAATTGTTTTGTCCAGGTTAGATTAGCAACATACTTTTTAAATAAAATTATTACATGTTTAACCCTAAATCACAGATTTATTTTAACCCTAAAGCAAAAGTAATTACATGATTTTTTATTAAAAATTATCATTAGACACTTCAGGTAATAAAATACTTTACTTGGAAGTTGATATGGCCATCATTTAACAAAAAAGTTAAGCAAAGTTTAGGACAAGGATCTAATTCGGGTATTTTTAATATTTGAGAGACTTTATTCAAGGAAAAAAATTTCTAAAGACTAAAACCAAAATAGGTCAATTTTTGGAGGATTAAAAACATATTTAACCCTTCTGATTTATATAGAGAGATGATATAAATTTAGGTTAAATTACTCTTTTAGTCTTTCTTTTTATTTAACTTATTCAATTTAGTCAGTCTATTTTGAAAATATTTAATTTGGTCCTCAAATTTTTAAAAAATATTCAATATTACCCTTCCATCCAAATTGACACTAATGACGTTAAGGGAGGTTGACGTGGCATGTGTGTCAAAGTGTGAAAATTGACATGTGTCCAACCACATTAACATTGTTACTATCCAATAGACAGATGGACAACATTGAATATTTTAAAAAATTAGAGGATCAAATTAAATCTTTTTAAAATTGAGGGACCAAATTGACTAATTTAAATAAAAGAGAGGCCAAAAAAGTAATTTAACCTATAATTTATATATTAAAAACATTTATTTATTGTAATTTTTTATATAAAAATAAACATTTATCATATATATTGCACAGACTAAAATACTAATTATAATTTAGTTCTTTCACTTCTTTTATTTATATAAAATGCTTAAATCATTTTTCTTATTCAAAGTATTAAAAGTTTAAAATGGATTAGGGATACAAAATAATTTATAAAGTTTAGAAGTAAAAAAAATGATTAAATTTGAAACTTGTTAACAATGTGAGGTTAAGATTTTGTAGATAGAAAATTTTCGAAATTTTATATTTAAAGTAGAATTAGTATTTTGACATGTGCATTAGATAAAATAAATGTTTGTTTTAGATATTGAAAATTATAATTATAATAAATAAATATTTTAAAATATATAATTATATTATAATTAAAATTTATAATAAATATCTTTAAATATAGAAATTATATTTTAAATTTAGAATGAACAGTTTAATTGAGATATAAGGTTATTTTCAATTATTGATAATTTCTTTTAAAAAAACTATTGAAATTCAATTTAAAACTAGAGATAGAAAAGGATAAATTGAAATGGATAAATAGTTAAGAAGGTTAAATATACAAATAAAGATAAAAAAAAAATGGTAGTTTGAAATAATTAGGAGGAAAAAAATTAGATATATACAGGGATAGTATTTGATATCCATATCTAGAAGAGAAAAAAATATTAAAAATATCTAATAAAGAAAATGAAAAAAGTGAAAGTCTCACTTTCTAAATTACATATTGTAATTTATAATTCATATATATATATATATATATATATATATATATATATATATATATATATATATATATATATATAAAAGGGTCAGGATTCGTTAACACCAGGTGTCAAAGTTAATCAAATTACATATTCAATAACTTTTTATAGAATGTAAATTTAATCAATCCAATCGTTGAATTTGATTTTTTATTAATTAGATTAAGTACACAAAATTTTATACAATTCCAGAAGTATATAATAGTTCATCACATCACTTTATTTTAACGTATAATATGATATTAAAATATATGTAAATATTCAATATCAGATAACATATTTAGAAAAGTCCAAATGATATGAAATTTGATATACATGATCATGAAGATAATATCACATAATTCATTGGTTGGATTGGTTAAATGTGCATTCTATAAAAAATTATTGAAGGTATAATTTAATTAACTTTGACACTTAGTGTTAACGAATCCTAACCCTATGTGTGTGTGTGTGTGTGTGTGTGTGAATTATAAATTACAATATGTAATTTAGAAAGTGATATATATATGAACTACCAGTATATAAATATTACTTGAACATCTAATTATTTCGGTTTGAATCCTATGAAATATTATAGGTAAAAAAACTCAATACTAAACAGGATTGTATTATTGGGGGATACAAAATTGAGAAACTTGGTTAAGTTAAAGTGCCCACACTGGTCTTACTCACTCAAACAGGATTGCTTCTAATAGAAGATATCTATAGTTTGTACGAAAGAAAAAAAAAAAGCTAAAGCACCCCGTCCCCAACACCTACTAAATGTATTCTGTGACAGTTAAATATAATGCTTTGATCGGTGAGTTTTAAGTAAAAGATTTAAAATGTTTTAGTGTCTCTCGAATATGAAGATTTTAAGAACAAAAATAATTAAAAAAATTAAGGATTTACGTAAAGAAAAACTTATAATGGAACTTATATTTTTGTTGTATAATGTAATGAGATTTAAACTTTAAATTTCGTGCAAATTATTCAAACCTCCTATCACTAAGGTGACTCTAGTGAATTTATAATGGAAATTTATTGTAATAACTAAAAGAATTAAAAGATTTAGTTACATTAATTAAAATTAACAAAATTATTAAAAGATCAAATATGCACATTAATTATAGTAAATGATTCATGAACGTGATTAAGCTTATTTTTATTTTATAGTATGAAATATGTGGATGAAGCTGCCTACCCATGATTAAAAGTACATTGTGAATTTTTTATCCAAAAAAAAAAGTACATTGAGAATTCTTGAACAACAATGATACCAGAGTTCAGAAACAAATTAACAAGTTACAAAAGCCAAACAAGAACAGTAGCAGTTGTTTAAAAAAAGATGCATGGGTCCATTTGTCAAAAGACAATTATAGCCTTATTGCCATAAGATGACTAGGGAATCGTGGATGTTGAAAGCAATCAATTCAAGTTGCCCACAGTAGTGCAAAAGTTTTTAAGATTTTCACCTAGAATTTTGAAAGAACGTTATGTGTTCGGTTTGGGCGTTTTCCCATTTTTGTTTTGATTCTGTGCACACATTTTCTCATCTCATTAGAGTTAAGTTGGCGGGTGACGATCTCCTAGATGAAAAAATTCCACGTCAGCGTGGAATAAAAAAAGTTTGACCATCCTCGGAATGTGCCACGTTACCAGTTTTATTTTTCTTAATTACAAGGTGCATTATACTTAGAGTTTGATGTCACTAAGAGGCTTAATTAATAATGTAGCCATCAAAAATTAAGAATTTTATTGGCCTCATTGACCAGATTAGAAAATTGATAACCCGGTTAATTGGTGAGTATGTTTGGATGTTCGAATCACTTTTGTTCAAATATAGTGAGTGATAGAGTAATTTGAGTAAAAATTTATAAAAACTCAATCATTCAAACGGCGTAGAAATCAAATGGTTATTATCAATCTGGAAAAGTCAGCCCAATTTTTTTTTTTAAAAAATGTCTAATTTTTTTTCAACCAAATTTATATATTGATGGTTAAATTGGCGACCCTCGAGGTATTCCCATTTTTATCACAAGTATGTTTAATAATGGTGGTGATGATTCCCATGAGAAACCAGTATGGCAGTTTCATTCGTGTCTTTTTACGAAGTTGGAGGGTTCATTCGTGTCTTTTTACGAAGTTGGATAGTACATTTTTTACAAATTTAGCAACAATAGTTTAAATACGAAATTTCACTTTTCGTACCGAATTAGAATCATGCTTATATGTGTGTAAGCACTAAGCACCGACGAAGTAAAAATGCAATATATAAGGCTTCAAAAGCAAAACTACTCAAGTTGAAGTTTCACATTCCTACTGGTGGCAACCTTTAAATCTTGCAGAAATAAACCACCAAGACACAATTACTTTTTTGATATTGCCTCTTGTTTCAAAAATAATAACATAACAAGCAAATTAATTTTCTTTTGATCAATTTTTATTCGGAGGTAAGTTTCACTTAATAATTAGCTGGTTCTTTCATCTTTCAAGTCCAAAATATTTTAATGATACATTTTATTTCGGATGTAACTAATTTTATTTTTTTTAAGACCATGTGGATTTATAATCAATATTATCAAATAAATGGATGAAATCGAACACAAACCTAGTTCAAAGTGTTCCAGAATAGACCACTTGATACAAGCCATTGGAAAAATTAGTAAAAAAAAAAATGACCTAGATCAATGACTTGTGACTTATAATTCTAGATTACATAGACATTGTAATTTAGTGTTGATATAAAAGTAATCATTTTTGTGTCTTTTGGTGAATAATCCTTGTAAAGATGTTGAAGGAGGCAAACCTTAGAAGAGGTGCAACCATATATAAGTTGCAACACATCAAGATGTGACATATTCTAAGCTCGCATCTAAAAAGCTTAAAAACCACTAAGATACATTACCCAACCAACCTTATATTACATGAAAGCAATGTACACACAAAGCAACAAACCCAAAAATATCTAATAATGACCTCCTGAGAATCATAGGAGGCAGGAAAAGGTGAATCACCCATGCATACACAAGAATGACACCACATATGAGGTAAGAGACATAACTTAAAAAGGGCAAGGCACAACAGCCTAGGGTATCCTTTCATTTTCCATTTCATTCACCTGCTAACCACATTTCATACTGAATTAAGTGTCATAGTCCTTACAAATGGCTACACCTTTGCTTAGATCTGAAGGTTTTGCACGAAGTCTCCTAATAGGTGCACAAAGCTACTCAAAGATCCAATTCCATGGGCCAGTGCTAAACAAGTCGTAATATAATATAACTCGTCAATTTTTATTTTATTCTTTAACTTAATTTTTAAAGTACAAAATTATCAATTTTTTTTATCACGATTGACAAATCAAAGCAACAAGGTTAAATCTTAGTGGATTATGGCAACAAGGTCACTCTACCACTTATAACACCCCATCATGTATTTAAGTCATTTGCAAAAGATTCTACCTGTCACTCGATAGGAATTGTGTTTCAAGGTGTCTTGTAAAACTAATCCACCTTACAAGGTTCATCCAACAGCACGTGCCTTTGGAGGGCCAAGACCCGCACTACTGATTGACAAACAGACAACGAGCACACGCGTTTCATCCAACCACTGAATTATCAATTAAAGATTTATAATTAAGTAATTTCAAAGTCTATGTCAATTCATATCACCATTATCTTGCCACACAATTAATCTCAAATACAAAATAAAAATTTTTAATTTTGAAAAACTTTTTTTTAATAATGACAATAATAACAAATGTTGTTAATAATATTTTATAATCATTACACAAGTTTAAAAAGAATCAATCTTTTAAGAGCTTAATGGTCATGCAGTATCAGTAAAAAACGTTTACACTGTCAACTAAGTACAAATCACTGTTAGTATGAATTTTAAGGTAATTATCGTAAAAGTCAACAAACTTACCATACTTGGTAGTTCGTAATTGGATAGCAGTGTAAAATTACGTTACACTATCAGTGTATAACTTATTTTCTCATCTTTTAATTAATACTTCTAATAGAGTATTATTTTTTTTATTAGCATTTTTTCAATGCCTTCAATTTTGAAAAAAAAAAAAAAAGATCGTTGATATCATATTAATGCTCATTGGAACTTAAAATTGTTTCGAGATTAATACAATATTTTTTTTTCATTCATCCTCTTTTATGATTTTTTAATTGTTTAGGATTCAAGTAAAAAGAAGAAGCCAAAAGTCATTTCATATTTTAAAAATTGTTCCAATAAGCTCTCAATAAAAGAAAATAAATTGATTTAACATGTATACAAAATAATCAAAATCAATAGATTCTTTTTTGTAAAAACGAAAAGAATCAGTCTTTAACCGAATGTGTGATCTCATCACTATCATTTTCATTAAAATGTTTTTTTTTTTTGGATCATACCATTTTTATGAAATTTAAGCTTTTTATTCATTTCAATGTCATTTTTTGGTTAGAGTTTAAAACAAACGAAAAATAATTTCCTTATATATTTCTTATGAGTAATAAGACTTCTTAAATAATCTACAACATTTATTTGCATATTTTTACTAACAAATTAACTAGAAATAATATAATAAATCTTGTCAATTAACAATTTAAATTAAAAATACAATTTTTTTTTAAGAATATAATAAAATTAAAAGCCTTAAATGACTGGGAGACCTTAGATGGCTACCTTGAGGTGGCCAACGTGAAGGTGATTGGGAGAGGAATAGAAGGAGATGATTAGAAATTTGAGAACAATGGAAATGAATAACTATTTAGCTAACCTAGCCACAAAAAGGCAAAGGTGTCCTATATCCAACAGTAGGGGTGGCAAAATAGGTTGGGTTTAGCGGGCTAGCCCGTCAACCCACCAAGAAAATGGCGAAGTGGGTTAGGTGGTTCAGCCCACTAGCTAGCTCAACCCGCCTCGCCCAACCCTGCCAATCTAGCGAGTTAGGGTGGGTTGACTTGTCAGGCCAATATGTTTTTTTTTTTAATATATGTATGTTTCTTAAACCATGGAAATTAAGGCCTTATAGCTCTTGTGAACTTGTTTGTTAACAAGTCAACATAATCAATGTAGCTGTAATATTAAGCTGACGGATTAGAAATTTGGAATCGTGTTTTTCTAAAACCAAAAAGTTTAAGTGAAACTTACGGAGTTACTAAAAGTTTGTTTAGGAAACTGCATGGAACATGATCATGTAATTAATAATGTATAATGTGAGATAACTAGATCCATACGGTTCCATTCCAACATTAATTATTTATTTATTTATTCTTTTTTTTTCCAACTTCTGGCGGGCTAGCCTACCAACCCACTTTTAAATAGGGTGGGTCAAAAATCTCAACCCACCACCAACAAGCAGGCCAACCCTCCCTGGTCCATTTTTTACAGGCTACTAGCAGGACGGGCAAACTTGTTTTTCCACCCCTATCTATCACTCTAGATTGATCTAAGAACTAAGATCCCCAATTATTGGATTGATGAGAATAAATAAATAGAAAAAATGCATTAAATTGATTTGAAAAAAAAATGGTGCTTAACTAAAATTATAGGAAATAAAAAAGTTAAATTCAAATCAAACATTTTAAAATAAAACGCAATACTTTAATGTGAATCAAAATAAAATCTGATAGATTAGAAATAAAATGGAAATCAGAGAGGATGAAATTTTAAAAAAGCAAATAAAATAGAACCAATCCATATAAAATAAAAATCATCTAAGTTGAAATAAAATTAACTAATATAAAATTCAATCTAAATTCCTATCATTAAAATTAAATTCTCTTGAGATTAGAAATTGGACTTTAAAAGTAAAATTTTAATTTCTATAGTTAATTTCTTCTATTGATTGGAGTTAAGTCCCAAGAATTAAAGCATTTCGTTTTTAACACAACCTAATAATTTAGAAGAAGAAAAAGAAAAAATAAATTCTTTATTCATTTTATTATTTGATTTTTTTTGAAGTTACGAATTGCTGCATCTCAAATACACAATAGGATAATATAATGTTATATATTTTTATCATCTAATGTGTATATTAAACATAGGATAGGATAAGAACTTATCAACTTCATATTTTATCTTTATTTTATCCCGCTCTCATCTCATCCTGCCTTATCTTATTTTATTAATTTTATCACTGTTTAAAAAATTAGTTTATTGTAAAACATATTTTAAAGTAGAAAAATTCAAGATGTATATTAATACAATCTATCATTAATTATTATTTTAAATAAAATTTTACACTATTTTAAATTTAACCATATATTTAAAAATGATTAATTTTAATTAATTTTTAGAAAACGTACTTTTTTTGACAATTGAAAACATAATTTAAAACAATCAAATTAAAAAAAATAAACTTAAATACAAGTATTAATATAGTATTTAATACTACTAATGTAATATTTATGCAAATAAATAAATAGTTTTTTTATTATGTAGCATTGAGTATTGTATTAACTAAATATGATATATACATATATATATATATATATATATGTATATATATATATATATATGTATATATATATATATATGTATATGTATATTTATTTATTTATTTATAATATTATTAAACATAATGTATTAGTAAATATAATATAAGTTTATTAAACATATATTTTTTCATTTGAATCTATATATAATAAAATAATATTACTAAATAAAGTAATTATTATAAATTATATATATACATACATTAAAGTGTAATTAAAATTTTATTATTTTAATTATTTTTAAAAAAAATTACTTTATAAAATATATTTTAAAATAAAAAATTCATTTGTATATCGATATAATATATATAAGTTGATAAGTATGTTATATATTGATTTATCTCTTAATTTCTATTATTAATTATTATTTTAAATAAATTATTACGAATTATTTTAAACTTAACTATATATTTTAAAAAATTCTCATAAAACATATTTTAAAATAACTAAATTAAAATGCATATTAATATAATTTTAAAATTATTTGAAATTTTGTTATATGTTAACAATTAATTTAATCTAATCATTTGTACTCATTGTATTTTTATTTTATGCATATAATATAGTAACTTGAGTTTTTTTTATTACAAATAATGAAATGAATAATTAAAACTATGAATGTTGTATAATTTTCAGGATATTTTATATATCAAATAAATTAAATTATATTATTTAATATAAAATAAATAAAATATTGGGATTTAAAATTTTAATTTACAATTCTGTACGTACTATTAAAAAATATAATAAATACAAATTTCAATTTAATGTTATTAAAAAATAATTTTTGATATTTTTTATTATTTAATTAAGAGAATGTGTCTGTGTGTACCCTATGTCTATACTATTTTTTTACTTATTTTTATTTAGAATTATTTGTCTTACATCATTACTATTTCTAAATAAGTATAATGACTGGAATTTAACAATTGATTTTTACAAATTGTTAATAGAAAAATACTAACATTATAAGGAGGAGAAAATACTTTAACAGGAATAAAAATACTAAATTTTAAATTAATGGATGATTTTTGCAAAATACATATATAAATTTTAAACAGCATATGTAAAATGAAAAATATTATGGTAGAGAAAAAATAATGATCACTCATTTATAAATGATTATATTTTTTAGATCAATAATTAAATTCTTGATATATTAACAAAATAATACTAAAGCTTAAACAAGATTGACAAAAATAATTGATGATGTTATTTCTATTTAGTCATATACAATCAATTAGGTGTTGTATTGTAAAGACAATTTTTTCATTTATCGCATCAACTTACTTGTTTTTCATATAGGGATAAATCTCATTGTCACATTCTCATTATAATCAATATCTATTTGCTTTTGCTCAAAAATGCAACTTACTCAATATTAGGTGTTGTTTCAAACTTAGTATGAACTCATAAAGCTCTAGTTTCAAGTTAGATTTTTTGCAAGAATCCAAATTCAACCTCATTTCTTATGACTCAAATTCACATATTATCTTAAAAATATAATTTATAATGAATCATTTATAATAATTTATAAATTGATAAAAAAATATTTTTAACATATTTTTTATATATTTAAATTTTATATGAAAATAAATCCGTACAATATATAGGTATTACATCTTGTAAGTACTAAATGAAATATTAAAAAAATAAAATAAACTCCTAAGTTTGTTCGTAAAATTGTAAGCATTGGTTACTTTAATACGTGCCCTTTCTAAATTCTTACTTAGTATTTTTTTAAAAAAGCCATTTATTTTAGTGTTCAATATCAATGAAAAATGAAAAAAAAAAAGATTAAAGTGAAAATTCTTTTGCAATTTAAAGAATAAAATAATTAATATTTATAATTTTGGAAAGTAACTTTTTGAAATTCTTTTGCAATTTAAGCAATTTGTTGCCTCCCTCGAACTCCAAACTTCTAGGTTGCCTTATGGTAGAAGGTTTCTCTAAAACTTTTTCCTTGAAAGATCTTTTTGCCTGACCATCCTCCCCAAACCCATCGGGGGGTTCGAGAGGAACCTTAGCACCAGAGAAACCTTGCTTTCCCTTAGCCATCATGATTCATAAGATTTTTCGTTTTTATGAGTTATTACATATACTCTTACATATGTGTGTGTGTGTGTGACTCTCTACCACTAAGCGCATGGATCAACTAGCGTGGAGTTATTTTAGCTTAACTAATAATCTTGAGTTCAAATTCAAAGTATGTAATTGCGTTAAATACTATTCTCCTCCATGGACTTCATAACAACATCCAAATAAGGAATATAGAAGTTTGGTTATCCCAAAGCAGTATCACAGTTTAACATAATCGATTATGTTTGAGTGTCAATAAAAACATTGTTTCGCTAATTATCATTATATTGGTCTCTCTATTCAAGTCGGTGCTTGACCTTTCATTTCCCGCACTCTCAACCCCAACCACCATAACCCTCCTCTCCCAACCTTTCCTATGCCTACCTCGCATCTCTCCATCTCACTTCAAAAGATTCTCAAAACCCCTTTCTCTTCCCAAACCCATCTCTCCAAACAAATCTCCTTCACTCTCAAAATATCTTCCTCCTCAAAACCCAACAAGCGGTCAAGGAATGCTCCTGCGGATTCAAGTGAAGCACCCAAGGGGAAAGGAAATAAAATCCCCAAATCTCTTGTTGATAACAAGCTGTTAAGGAATGCTCCATGCAATTCAAGCGAAGCATCCAAGGGGGAAGGAAAGAAAGTCCCCAAATCTCCGGTTGATACATGGTTCTCAAGTGACGATAAACTTGATGAGTATAGGACTTTTTATGCACAGCGAATCATCATCCTTCTAAAGATTTGCTCTTTCAACTGGTTCAAGGAGCAAAATTTTGCCTTCCCTCCACTTTTGGAAGCTCAAGGGTTGAAGCAATTCCTTGAGCTTGAGGGCAAATTTTATCTCGACTTGGTTTGTGTATTCTACACGTGTGCTGGTTTTGACAAGAATGGAGTGATCCACTCCATGGTCAAAAGGAAGGAAATTGTTCTAAATGAAACAGTTTGGACCTCTGTTATTGACTTCACCCCTACTGTTGGCATTATGCCACTGGGCACCTCCAATGAGCCCATAGAAGGATTCAACCAAATCGAGGTGTATCGGTCTTGCCTTCATAACCACGATTATGCTAATTTTGACATCTACCGAGCTGGTGGTATGAAGATTGATGACAGTTGGCTTATATCATTGCTTGGGCACTTACCCTTTAGGGGACCAACCATGCCCAACTATCCCATGATGATTTGGTGCTCCTTTATGCAATTAAAAATGGTATTCAGTTGGATTGGATTGCCATTGTGAGCAAAACCATATGAAAACCCTTGCAATCTTTCACTTTCCATCCTCCATATGCTATCTTCATCTCACGTGTGCTTGAATTTTATGGTGTGGACATCACTGATGAGAAGTTTGAGATTATCCATGGTTCAAATAGGATAAATTTATCAGCTCTGCACAAAATGGGGATGATCAAGCATGGAAATAATTGGGTCTTTAAGGATGTTGCCCCTGCTACCCAACATGATGCACCTGCTCCTGATGATGGTGATGATGCTGCTGAAGAAAAGGATGAGAAGCCTCTGTCCCCGTTTGAGCATACTCTAGTGATGAAAATGGATGGTATGATGCAATTGCAGAGAGCATAAGGCGACGAGCACAAGCAGGCTATGGATGCCATCTTAGATAGGCTTGAAGACATTGAGGCTAGGCTCAAGGATCTGCTCACTGGTGATTAGGATCCCTTATTTGAGTTGTATGCGATATTTTTTTTATTGTTGATGACTTTCTTTTGATGCATTATGGCTTTTGATAAATGAAATATTATCTTTAAAATCTTGGTCAACAAGAGAATATACTCATCATATAGGTTATGTTTTTGACATTCTATAATGCTCCTATCTTGTGAAGCTGCCATAGTGATAAATTTGCACAAAACAATTAGAATTGACTAATGAAGCAATTTTTGGAATTATAAAATGTTGTAATTTCATGAAATGCACTTGTCTGTCACTACATCAATTTTAGAATGAATAATTTATTTTTGAATTTCAATCATGAAAGTTTTTATTTGTACATATTTTCTTACAGTTTGATGCCTTAATTGTCTAGAAGAAAGTGTAAGAAGCACACAAGCTGCAAAAATTGTTGCTGGTTAGGTAAGGCAAGCAAGAAACAGGGCTATTTCTAAACAAGTTGTGTTTCTTCTTTAATCCTATGCCAATTCCCTTAGCCTTACATGATTCTCAAATTTTGAATATTGACAAAACCATGTTGATTCAATACCTAAGGTTGCAGAGACTATCTTTGGTAGATGATGCCAACGGGAATTATTGACCTACGAGGAAAACAATTAACGTTTTTCTTTCATAGCAGCTGAGATTTGTTGATTCTATGATTTCTATACAACTCTAATGGCTTTGGAGTATTGACTGAAGTGATATCAGGCTCTCTATAATTTTGCCTTTTGTTTTACCCTGAATAACAAAAATGTTGCATTGCAAGCTATTGAAATTTCAATACCAATAATATACCTAGAGGATCAAGACAAGGTTGGACGTCACATGTGCATATGTGCTTTCAATTAAAAGAGTTTTTTTTTGGGGGGGGGGGGGTATGGGGGTTGACAATTAATTAAAAGTATATTGAAGGTAAAATATTTTTTTAGTTGAATATTTGTTTGGTTATTGAAAAATAAATCAGTTGGAGTAAATATTTAAGAAATTATTCAGTTATTATAATAATTTGGTTTTCTATTTTTAAGGCCTTTAAAAATATTTAATTACTTTGTATTATTTTAGTTGTGTTTGTTAATTATGACTTTGTGCTATAATTAAATTGTAAAATTTGTTTTGTTTAATATTTATGTTTAAAATTATTTTGTGAGTTTCTATTATGAAAATTTTATTTATCATTTATTTAATTTGGCACTTGTGGTAATGATTTTAAATTTGAAGAATGAATTTGTAAAATTATGTTAATTTGTATTATGAATTTTTTGAAAATTTTAAGCTACAATGTAAATTGTTTTTTATAAAATCTATAGATTATGATTTTTTTTAAAATTTTTTTCTTATACCCTAACCGAATCAATAACTAGTTCGAATTTTATAACATTGGTATAAGCAAAAAAAAAAAAAAGTAGCCAATGTATAAAATTAAGGAGAGCCTAGACCTAAACAGAAAAGTCTAATCCACATTAACAAGATAAGGGATATGCTCTTCCCCCAACCTTTAGGATTTAGGCATTTTTTGGCTTGCATCAATTTTTTAAAAATTTAGACAATAAATTAATTTCTTAAGAATTTAATTATTCTATTATTAATTTTATTAAAAATTATTATGAAATCAAAATACTAGAATAAAAGAATATCTATTGTTACTCATTTGTTTAATGCTATTCCTCTTCAACTAACATTTTTCTTGTTTCTAAGTTAAATTATTATTATTATTATTATTAGTGAGATACTGCATATTGACCCAAAACAAGTTGCAGGCATGGGCCAGCAATAAGATTGGTTTCAATGATGAAGCCAACAACAATGATATTGTCAATAAGGGTCATCAATAACTTCAACAATGAAGTCAACAACAATGATGAAGGCTATATTGAGAGGTTGCATAGAGCATGCCGAGAAATAGCCCTTCTCAACATTGCTAGCATAATATCCCAACGCACTTGGTAGGCCATAGTCAGCGTAAAATACGTCACCCTTCTCATGGACGTAAAGAAATTAAAGATTATGCTTGCAGCACTGCAAGTTGGGTGAACTTGCACTCAAGCTTGAGGGAAATTCACAGAAATCTAGAATTTGTTTCTATACTTGGTTACATTTTTGCTTTAATGGTAATCTCTAAAACTTTTTTTCCCTTTTTTTAAAATGTTTATACATTCTCCAATTTTTGTAGATATTTGCTTTCATACGAATACCAAAGGCTGTTCACTTTTCAAATCTACAAGAGGACCTAGCATGGACCTTTCCCGTTAAGCTTAAATGGGGAAGAACAGTTAGTGGAAAATCGTCCTTTGACAGTAAAGGCCAACCAACTACGAAGGAAATCTTAGAAACCTTAGAGAAACAAACTTCAGAAGATGTAAGAATCTATCTGTTTTTTTATTTATTATGTTTTTTCCTTTTCAATGCATGACTAAATTCATTTTGTTTCAGCTAGAATGGCAGCCATATAAAGGAATTGCCCTCAGTAACCACCATTCCTTGCAACTGTACATGGGGAGGTCAATGACCATAGTAGTTACTGAGACATATGTTGTGCACCACACCCTATACGTGGGTCTTAAGCAAATTTTTGACGGGGATAACAACCTAACACTCATTGAGCTCATTAAGCTGGGGAGGGTTTAGAAGGAGAGCCTTCCACATGTCCCAGTAAGGTATGAAAAAGACTATTTCAAGAACATAAACTTGTGGAGGTAGAGCTGGGATTTGAGGCAAAGCCTATTGATACCATCTTCTCAAGAAACACCTTTGCCACCTCCTCCTCCTCAATATGCTCCTCAACCTCAACCCCCTCCTCCTTTATCTCAATAAACACCTTTGTCTCTTTCTCCTCCTCAATCTTCTTCTCAACCTTCTCCTTAATCAGAACCATCTTCACCATATCGACCTTCACAAGATCATTTTTCTCTTCAAGCAGGTTCATCTCATCGACCAACACTTGATGATGATCTCATGTTTCTAAATGATCCAACATTAATTATGGACCTAGCATGATACTTATCTATTTCAGGGGTGGGTGAATAGTGTGAAGGGGGTGAAGAGGAGCCTCAGGATGTTGATAAGATTGAGTAGGAGCATCAAGAGGATGTTGATGTGGAGGAGCAGGAGCCTTAGGAGGATGAGCAACCCAGACGCTCATTGAAGAGGAAGGCTGGAACACCAAAAGTCCTTTTAAGGGAATTCAAGTTGAGTGAAAGACTGGTGGATCATCAACTTGCACCTATCTCCCTTTCACTTGGGTAGCAAAGACTTGTAAGTTAATCATAACATTTCTCATTTTTTTGGGTATAAAATTTGTTCTGATATAAAAATTTATAATAACATCTAATAGTGTAATACACAGTTAGTTCTATTATTGTATGTTGTTGTATTAAGTTAGTATTCACAGCTATTGATAATCTCAATTAGTGTGTGTGTGTGTGTGTGAGTACTATGACAGTTTGTGAATATTGTGACTAAGTAGTGTGATTTTTATGTCTGCAACTGTGTGAATGTGTCTGTATGCTCTGTGTGTATGAGTAAATGTGAGGTTGTGTGTGTGTGTGTTATAACTATGCATGTGAGTGTAAGTAACTAAGTGATCATGACTCTGTGTGTGTGAATAAATGTGTGACTGTGTGTGACAGTGTCTGTATAATGTGTGTATGAGTAATATGTGGATGTGTGTGTGATTACAGCACACGTGTCTGTATAATATGTGTGTATGACTAATGTGTTAATGTGCATGTGATTATTGTGATAGTGTGTGTGTGTGTGTGTGTAACTCAGTGATACTAACTCTGTGTGTGTGAGAAAATAAGTCAATATGTGTGTGATCACTTTGACAGTATGTTGTATGTGTGAGAAAATGAGTCAATGTGATCACTAATCATTGTTATCAGCTGTTTGGGCTATTTTATTCCTCAATGGTGAGTTCTTTATAGTCCTTTCCTAGTAAACAAACACATATTTAACTAGATTGAATGAAATAAAATGCATCATTCCTACACAAAATAAAAAGATTACATGATTCAAATAAAAAGAAACATTATTTCTTCAATCTCAATAGTTGTTTAAACATGTAATTTTATAATTAGACCATTCTATAACAAAAGTATATTATCTGGAGTTATTATACAATTAATTGTTGGTTGCATACAAAAAATATATATTTTTACATGCTTTTTCTCATATTAATCCCTATTTACACCTTAACTAAGTTCCACTTCACTAGATTATATTTTATGTAATAAAGGTATATAACTTGGTAGTCTTGGCTTTTCAAAAGTAAGGGTAAGCATACCTTGTTATTTGTCAACTAAAACACAGCTTCACTAATACATGTACTAATGGCCTCACAAAGTGAAGTATAATTTCAGGTAGAGAACAAATAAACAGGGCTTTAGCTGCCTTTGTCAACTGCCTCCACATCTTTTTGACTCTCTAACAGTAATTATTGTCAATACCATTGTTGTATTGGTTAATAAGCTGAGTCAGCAAATTAGTTTGGATAGCTTTATGAAACCACTGCTGAAGTTTCTTTTTTTGGAGGAGGAGAGGGTTTAGCCACTAGTGCAATTTTTTTCTCATTCATGGTTCTTGATTGTAATGTTAGAAGAGCATATGGAACTAATTCATGGAGAATGACTTTATATATTTACTGACTAAAATTCTAAAAGAATAGTATTGTTGCTAGTACTTGTCACTTTCTTATGCTGTGCATTCTGTAACATCCTAGGCGCTGATAAGGGCGGAGAGTGATTGCTGGTGCAAAAGAGATAAGGCACAGACAAGGAGCGACTTTTAGAAAGCTTCTAGCAGGAGGGGCACATGAATGAATCAAATATACACCGGAATGAGAGAGATCCAGAGGCTGTGCAGTTATGGGACTGTACAGTTGAGGATAACTTAAAGAAATTAATAAGTGCTACCTATACCAACAAGATGCATCTATTTTTCAGTAGCCTATCACTTAAGAACTCCACAGTTAAGCGTGCTTGACTTGGAGAAATTCTAGGATGGGTGACCTTTTGAGAAGTTTCTAAGAAGCATGTGAGTGAGGACAAAGCACGCTGAAAAGTTTTGTGTTGGTTTGTGGGGACAATCATTGATTCTGAAAGCGGTCAAACGTTACAAAGTGGTATCAGAGCTGGTTGTTGGTGTCTCAGAAAGGGCTACCTATGGAGGGTTCTAATCGATGGAGGGTTTTGACCAACAAGGAAGTTGAGTGAAGTGTCACCGAGTGAAATGTCGTAAAGTGTGAGCCGCCGAGACGTCGAGGGCGGTGCTATGATACCAACTTTGGAATTAGGAGGTGTGTAACATTTGTTCTCTATGAAGTGCCAGGATAGTTTGGATTGATGTTGTACTGTTACTACATTCTTTTAACATTTGTTAATAATAACATTTGTTTTGATAGATGAAATAAAAGGTGAGAGCAGCGAAAGACTCATGTGAGGGAGAAGGAGCATCCAAGGACAAAGTAGACAAGGGAGAACAAGAGGAGAACATCAAAGCATTAAGGTATAATTGTATTTGTTTTTAAGGTTCCATTCCTTCTTGGAATTTTCAAGGACCCAAATATGTGATGACAGAATGCTTTTTTTTTTTTTTTCCTGTATGAATGTTATAACATAGCAGCTCATGAATTTTATGATTTATCCTTTAACCAAGTTAGGAAAATTTTTATGATGCTTCTTGTGTTTTCTAGTGAATTAGTTGTAAAGGAATGTCTATATTTTCAAGGTTATGCCTTTGCCCTGTTATATTATAGGATTTTATGTTCATGATCTCTATTTGATCTATCACTCTTTAGATTTCAACAAAATCTCTATTATGATATGCACAGAGATTGGCCAGTTTTGTTCCATTTACTAGTTACTTCCACTATCATATACTTTCTCCCTTTTTTTCTGTAGTAATGATGGATTCTTTTATAGTTTTTTTTCTACAAAAGTTGCAAATTCTTGTAATCCTTATATTTTTTATTAATTGACTGTTTTTATATATTATTTTTTTAATAACAACTCCTATCGTGCACGTCTAGCACAGCTCTACAAGATTATATTATTTACCCGTCGTGCATGATATCTCACTACTATGTTGTCCGATACCTCAACACTCCTCTTTCACCACCACAAGTGGACGTCTCCTGATAGTGGGTAGATGCATTTAATATTGTCACCACAAGTGTAAATTATGTAGAGAGATGTAACTAAAAGGAGGCGAAAAATCAATTTATAGATTCCAAGTGTAGGAATACTATGGCAACTTTTGTAAACGCATCCCAACTGATGTCAACCTACCTGGGTTCTATATATTTTCCTAGATTCTAGATATAATTATATGTATGTGTATATATGCAACCTTATGCATATTTGTATGTGTGTGTACATGAATACTCGTACCCCTTGGATGTAATTGACCCCCTACTTACCCCTCTTGGATACATCCTAAATACCCGCAATTTAAAAAAATTTCTGTGTCCAGATCCATACCTACATGGGTAGTAACTTTAATACCCGTCCCCTTCCTCGTTGGGTATTTAAATGCCCATACTCATACCTATTATCTGCATTTGAATTAACTATGAAAAATCAATAAATAAAAAATATTAATAAAAAATACGATAGTAGTATATATATACTAATTTTAGATGAATTTTTTTTATAATTGAACAGAACAACATTTTAAAAAAATAGCTGGGAATTATTTTTGCATCGATAAAGGAGAATTAATAATAATAAATATTATAAAAAAAGCAAATAAAATTTAAAAACATAAAAAACAAGAGTAAAATAATACAATAATTATTACAAATAGTGAAAATAATATTTATTATAAAAATAAATAATTATTGTAAGGTTAAAATAATAATAAGGGTAATATAATAATACTAATAAAACAAAAAATAAAAATGGTTTATGAGAAAATCTTAGAACAAGAAAATAAAATAAAATAACATAGATATATTTAGTAAGTAAACTTATCTAATTAAAATTAAAATTTCATAAGCGTAACTCATAATAAAAATTAACATAAATTATTGAAATGAGAATCTTATAATTATAAACATATTTATATGCTTGTAGGAATTTCATGAAAAATATTCTCATATATATATATATATATATATATATATATATATATTATTTTTTTTAATTTTAGCCCACAATTAAACAAGACAGGTTGCATTTTTCAGCCCATTTTTTGAATGCAGGCTAGCTTGCCCCCACCCATTTTAGGCACGCTAATGGTGGGGTAGGCTGAAACGGGCTAGGTTGGCCCATTTTGCCATCCCTACAAAATTTGATAATCATTATAAATAACATTCTAATTCTACAAACTACAATACTAGAATAGTTACACCATGAGGTAAAATTTATAATCAAATATCAAGCTTATGAAGAATTATTTATCTCATACTAGAGCAAGTTGCCTACTCAGTTTGTCATCACAAAATTTGATGATCATTGTAAATAACATTCTAATTCTACAAACTACAAGATTGTAACAACATTACACCAATGAAAAAGATTGTCAAGCATTTTCCATTTTCCTCATGACCTGCAAAAAGAGAGCATAGCATTTGATTATATTAAAAAAAGTATATGATTATATTAAAAAGTATATAATTATATTAAAAAAGAAAAATATTTTCATTACCTATCGTAAGTGGCGATTAAACTCTGCCAAGGTGTTTGTGTCATTGCATTTTAGAAAAACGGCACATGATGTTTTATTGTAGAAACACCTGTTCACAACATCACATTCGAGTGTTGTAAGAGTTTCTACCCCTAAAAGACTTGCAATCTGTGCTACAACTTTTTCATAAATTGGATTTGAGTTCACGGTTGCAACGAAATTGTGTACTAATGCCCTAGATGAAGTGCCACAGGTAGATCTAAAAAAAGATGGTCGCTTGGCAACAATTCCTCCATTCAAATAGGAATCCCATACAAATTTATAAATGCTTTTTATTACACCAAAATTTTGAATTATATGTCGATAAAGTAAAAAAATACCATCGTAACAACCTGCAAATTTTGAAATAGCACGTAATACACAAGAAGGGGGGTTGAATTGTGCATTAAAATTTTTTTAATATAAACCAAGATCGAAAATGATTTTGAGCTAAAGGATAGAGAAGAAAGCACACACAAAATTTTATACTGGTTCACTCAACCTTGAGCTACGTCTGGTCCTTTCACCCATAAGGTATCCACTAACCAACCTTGGTTACAAGTATTCTTCATGGCCTCTTCAAGCTTGACAATGCAATCACCCTAGATTGCTTTACCAACCCAAGTATTCTTTGTTCACTAAGCCTCTTCAGGCTTTTACAACAAAAAGTTGTTTTACAAAAGGATTTAATTCACATAGTGAGGATATAGAAGATTAAGCACAATATCATAAAGTATCAGAGACTTATAAACTATCGTCCAGTGGACGTGTAAAACAATAAGCATTTTTATGTTCGTGCTTGATTCGTCGTAGTTCTCTCTCTCTTTTTTGTTCTTCTTCTATCTTGATATATATAAAGTTTTCAACGAAAAAGAGCCGTTGAAGAAGATTTGACTTAACTCTTCAAAAATGGTACGCGTATCGAGCTTTCAAACATATTAGAAAAAAAAAGCTTTTTGAACTGTACTAAAGCAAAAAGAGTGGCTCTGTGTAGAAGTTTTGCTTTTTTGAACATCTTTCATTTGGTTTGACAGCTTAAGGAATTGACTTGCTTTTTCTGTCTTGTTGCGTTTTTGTTACTAGAAAGTTTCTGTCAACCATTTAATGCTTGAAATATTTTAACGTTAGATCTTAAAAAGGTAAGGCATTAGTATCGATATATGAAAGAAGGACGCATAGATTAAACAAGAGAAAACCTAGTTGTTTAGGATCTTGCATCTGGACGCGTTTAGTGGTTGTTTAAAGTTTAACAGCATAGTGTTCATAAATGAAATTTTCCTCTTGGATGGTCATCACAAAAGAGTTTATTGGACGCTCATTTAAGATTGGACGTTGTAAATCTATTAGTTTAAAAACAGAAACTTAAACTTTAATAAGTTTGTTATCTTCAAAATTTGAGAGTCTAGATGATTCAACGTCTTTGGTTCCAACAAATTTATGACATAAGAATAAGAATAATGAAAATTTATTGAAAGTTAAATGAAAATTGATTTTCAACAATTAACCAAAAATGAGGTGTGCTTCGATGAAACTGGACAAATGGAACCAGTTGAAGGATCAAATATCACTCTTTTCTTTCTTATTTTCATTATTTGACAATAATCCTCAAAATAAACACATAATACATCCAAAAAATGTTTCACTTGGTAAGCATTACAAAAATATCAAGTATTTTTAATTTTTAATTTTATATATATATATATATATATATATATATATATATATATATATATATAGTTGTGTACATGGTTTCACTGAGATTCCTAAGTTCTGTTAGAATATGATCACATTCTAAAGAACTAAACATCTTGCACAAGTCATCTTTGGGATATCATGTTGCTATTACAGATGCAGCCTGGAGAAGTTTCTTTCTAGCAGGAAGGTCCAAATTAACATTAACCATACGAGGAATATAATTCTAATAGAGTGATGGAGAATTACTATCCAAAATAATAGTAATGGAAAATCATTAAATTAGCAAACCATTAGATTAATATTATAAGAACTGAAACACGATATAGAATGGCATAAAGAGCAATGTAGTGCCCTGTATCCACGGTGCTTCATCTTTTCCTCCACATGTATCAAACAATCAGAAAATGAAGCCAAGAGGATTTGGGGCATTCTTTTGATTAGATAAAAAATTTCCACAACAATCTATAAAGAAATAGAGAACATCTCTATTGACCCCAAACAATCATGAGATACACATGAACCAATTACAAATAACATAAATAGATTGGTGACTTCAGAAGCATATGTTTAATTATTAAAATGATATAGAATGACAATAAGAGTAGTGTAGTGGCTTGTATCCACAGTGGCTCGTCTCTTTCTCCACATGTATCAGACAATTAGAAAATCTAGCCAATTACTAAACTCCCCAGTTGAAACAGCAATAATCCAAACCCTCACATCAAACACACCCTCCACCCCACCCATCAAACCCACACAAAAACACTTCGCCCACCAGTAACACACAATCTACTCACTATATTAAAAGCATACTTACAATATCCTTCACATATAAAGAAATAGAGAACATTTCTATAGACCCAAAACAATCATGAGATACACATGAACCAATTACAAATAACATAAATAGATTGGTGACTTCAGAAGCACATGTTTCACTATTAAAATGATATAGAATGACATGAAATTTTCTACATCTAATCACTATATTAAAAGCATACTTACATAACAATTATTCTGTTGAAGGTCTTCCATCTCTTTTAACACCTAATAACAACAATAATAACAACATAAAAAATGATGGAAGAATACAAAAAGGGATTAAAACAGCATACACTGAATAGGAAAAAGCATTATAAAACCTTATCTAGATTCTTTCTTCTGTGTTTCGTAACGAGTTCAAGGTTACATGAATTCCAAGCAGAGGAATCACTGGAACAACTTGTGCAAGGACTTGAAGTATGGTTTGACCCAACTAATTGAGTTCATTACAATATACAAGCTTAATAAGTTTGAAAAAAGAATAAAAGAAAGTGTGAAGTAAAGGTGAAGCAAGTACCGTGTATGAGTTCAGAAATGTGCTAAGAATGCATTTGCTGAAGGCAATAAATGAATATACAAATCTCACCAAAATATTAGAAAAAAAATATATACAAAAAATAGAGAAGAGATAGCCACAGGTTCCTAGCGAGAATAACAATAAGTCAATACGTAGAGAGACAAGTTCCTGGTGGCAGCGACGACGGTGAGACACCCTAATAGACAAGACATGATTGAGGAACTGTGTTCGGAATCCTTTCCCACCCTAAAATCTTGCCGCCCAAATCAAGAAACGAGAGACAAAGAGTATGTTTCGATGGAATTTTCAAGACAAACGTGGCAAATAGTAGGTAGATAATAATAAAGATGATAATAAAGAAGAAGGAAACTAAGGAACTGAGGCATGAAGACAATCTGGAGCAGCCCAGCCCAAGCCGAAATAGGTTTCCAGGTAATCAATTATGTCAGAAACACTTTTTTTTTTATTTACACATAATTGATTATGACCCTATATAATCAATTATGTCAGAAACAATGATATCCATAGATAATTGATTATGTGAAAAATTATAATAATTATTTAATATTACTAATAAACAAATCAAATAAATCAAATCCATATAAATTCTCCAAGAAGCAAGCATTTCCATGAACCAAACCACAACTCAAATAAATTATATATGCACGAAGAATGTAAAGGTCATCCAATTACAAATGTTTATACAATTACAAACTCTTATATATGGTTATTCAATCACAAACTGTTAACTTTATTGACTTTTATAAAAATTAAACCAAAGATGATTTTTTATAGGGCATAACATTAACATCTATATAGGGCATAGCATTAACATCCACTTAACAGTTCAGAGTCATGCATTGGAGGTGTTCCCATTAACATCCAATTTGATTTTAGATCTCAAATCATTGACAAGATTCTTAAGCACCAAGTCAAATTTTTTGCAATTCAACCATTCTCCAAGAAGCAAGCATTTCCATGAACCAAACCACAACCCAAATAAATTATATACACATGAAGAATGTAAAGGTCATCCAATTACAAATGTTCATTCAATTACAAAATCTCATATATGGTTATTTAATCACAAACTATTGATTATGTTGACTTCTATAAAAATTATACCAAAGATGATATCTTAAGGATATTCACATTTCCTACAATTACAACCCAATCATTGGGCAACTTCCTTTTAACGCCTTTGCCTTGCCTGACCCCCCTGCCAAAAAACAAAAAAACTAGAAAGAACAATTCCTATTTTTGAATATAGGGCATAACATTAACATCCACTTAACGGTTTAGAGTTATACATTGGAAGCATCCCCATTAACATCCAATTTGATTTTAGATCTCAAATCATTGACAAAATTCTTAAGCACCAAGTCAAATTTTTTGCAGTTCAACCATTCTCCAAGAAGCAAGCATTTCCATGAACCAAATCACAACTCAAATAAATTATATATGCATGAAGAATGTAAAGATCATCTAATTACAAATGTTCATCCAATTACAAACTCTCATATATGATTATCTAATCACAAACTGTTGACTATGTTGACTTTTGTAAAAATTATACCTTGCCACACTAGTAAGAATTAAAAATTGGTAGTAAAAAGAAATTACACTAGTGCCAGGAGCAAAATGAAGGTTAGCTCATGAACTTCGCAAACCAAAATATAGAAAAGCTTTGGTACTGATAATTAACTAATGACCTTCTAAACCTTCCTATTTGAAAAAAACAATTAACAACATCATAATCCAAGAGAAAATCCGCAAAAACATCAACACTAAACTCAGCTACTTCCTCTTATATGCAACTTGGTTTTGGAGTTCAACAATTTTCAAATTTGAAGCTTCAAAAAATTAGCACACTGAACACAATGTGGATGTACAATGTCACTCTTACGCACCAATTCTTCTGCAACAACTTTTGGGTCGAGCCACTCAAAAAATTTGCACTTCTCAATACCCTGTACCAAAGCATTCCAAGAAAATAAGGAAACAAAGAGAGAATAGGGCACCCATAATAGTTTGCTTCATAAACACAACAAACAAATTGAACAAAAGGTTAACAACCAACAAAATACTATATTGAAATCATAGAAACACCTGATTAGGCACTTGAGGAATCTCCTTCCCGAATTTTTTGCACTCTTGGAGGTCAGAAACAACGCCTCCAAACCACAATGACATACCCTCGCCATTGCATTCACTATTTTGAAAAATGGAAGAAGTGAGCATCGAACTGTTGAAGAAAAGACGCCACTTTTGTAATGTTACAAATATTTCTCTTTAAAATTTTGAAAATGGAAGAAAATGAAGAAGTGAGCATTGAATGGTCAACAAAATGGGGTCATTTTCTTAATGTTATAAATACTATTTTTTTTGGACCAGCCTAGCCCCAAACCCCTAAAACGGACCAAGTATGGCCTAAAACGAGGTGCTGCACCCATTTAACATAGTCAACTTGATCATGCACGATAAGGACTAAATATTAAAGAAAAAACACTTTAACATGCACGATAAGAACTCAATGATAAATAATAAAATATTTATCAGGCCTGATAAGGTCCATATTGTAAACACACCTTCTCGAACAAAAAAACAATTTGTTATAAGGTTAAAATAATAACTTGAATTATTCTTCCTTTTTTATTGTTAGCAATGCATCTAACAATTTTCTTTATAACCCTAAATAACATTACACACATGCACATATAATTTAAAATGAACTTCATTAAATTCTAAATTAAATGAGCACAAAAAAATAATTTGACTTATTCTTTCTTTTTTGTTACAATTAATTTTTTTATTGTTGTAAACAATATATCCAACAAAAATTTGCTTTATAAACCTAAATAAATTGAATTTTAACATTATTTTTGAAATTTCATTTTTCACATAATAAAGTTAATATTTTTAAATAATTTATTTTGATATTTTTCTCAAAAATTTAAAAAAGCTTATCTTTGTGTAATATTTTTAATTTTTGTATTATTCTTAAAATTTTACTATTTATTTACTCTTATTTTCTATTTTGTTAATCTTTATTAGTAATGTTTATATTCATTATTAGTTCTATTTTTATTTATTTATTTATTTTTGAAAATTATAACATTAATATATATATATATATATATATATATATGATAAAAATTTTAAAAACATTATTATGAAAATTATACAAAATTTTTATAAACATTATTATAAAATTATATATATATATATATATATATATATATATATATATATATATATATATATATATATGAAAAATATTAGTCAATATCTTTATTATTATTTTAAATATGTTTATGATGAGTGAGAAACACCTGTATGGACCCTAGCCCAAATGTGAGGGAGTAAATTTTTTACTCCCTTGACCTAATTCGGAGTAGCCCAACCAAAAACCTAAAAAACGAACCAAGTATGGACCAAAGCGGAGGTGCTGCAACCATTTGACATAGTCAACTTGATCATACACGATAAGGACTAAATGTTAAACAAAAAACATTTGATCATGCACAATAAGGCCTAAATGGTAAATAATAAAATATTTGTTAGGCCTAATAAAGTTCATATCGTAAATACACTTTCTTGAACAAAAAAACAATTTGTTATAAGGTTAAAATAATAACTTGAATTATTCTTCCTTTTTTATTGTTGGCAATGCATCTAACAATTTTCTTTATAACCCTAAATAAAATTACACACATGCACATATAATTTAAAATTAACTTTATTAAGCTCTAAAATAAATGAGCACAAAAAAATAATTTGACTTCTTCTTTCTTTTTTGTTGTAATTATTTTTTTTTGTTGTAAACAATACATCAAACAAAATTTTGCTTTGTAAACTTAACTAAATTGAATTTTAACATTTTTCTAATCTTGAATTGAGCTTAATTTTTGAAATTTCATTTTTCACATAACAAAGTTAATATTTTTAAATAATTTATTTTGATATTTTTCTCAAAAATTTAAAAAAGCTTATCTTCATGTAAGATTTTTTATTTTGTCTATTATTCTTAAAATTTTATGATTAATTTACTTTTATTCTCTATTTTGTTATGTTTTATTAGTAATGTTTATATCCATTATTAGTTTTTTTTTATTTACTTTAAATTTTTTGAAAATTATAACATTAATATATATATATATATATATATATATATATATATATAAAATATTAATCAACATTTTATTATTATTTTAAATATGTTTATGATGAGTGAGAAACACTTACATGGACCCTAGCCCATATGTGAGGTAGTAAATTTTTTACTCCCTTGACTCAATTTGGAACAGCCCAGGCCAAAACCCCAAAAACGAACCAAGTATGGCCCAAAACGAGGTGTTGCACCCATTTGACATAGTCAACTTGATCATGCACTATAAGGACTAAATGTTAAATAAAAAACATTTGATCGTGCACAATAAGGACTAAATGATAAATAATAAAATATTTATCGTGCCTAATAATGTCCATAACGTAAATTCAAATTCACGATCAAAAAAACAATTTGTTATAAGATTAAAATAATAACTTGAATTATTCTATTTTTTTTATTGTTAGCAATACATCTAACAATTTTCTTTATAACCCTAAATAAAATTATACACATGCACATATAATTTAAAATGAATTTTATTAAATTCTAAAATAAATGAACATAAAAAATAATTTGACTTATTCTTTCTTTTTTGTCACAATTAATTTTTGTTGTTATTGTAGATAATACATCAAACAAAAATTTGCTTTATAAACCTAAATAAAATGAATTTTAACATTATTTTAATCTTGATTTGAGCTTAATTTCTAAAATTTTATTTTTCACATAATAAAGTTAATATTTTTAAATAATTTATTTTGATATTTTTCCCAACAATTTAAAAAAGTTTGTCTTCATGTAATATTTTAAAATTTCTATTATTCTTAAAATTTTACTATTGATTTACTCTTATTTTCTATTTTGTTATGTTTTATTAGTAATGTTTATATTCATTATTAGTTCTATTTTTATTTACTTTAAAATTTTTGAAAATTATAACATTAATATATATATATATATATATAAATTGATCTATAAACTACTTTTTACATTGATTCTTAATACAGCTTATTTAGAAATAGTTTTCTAGATCGGTTTTATAGCAACTGATGTAAAATATCCATTACAATATTACAAAAATGTCACTACTTCACATACTACTACATCACTCAAAAGAACTAATATAAATTTTCGATGTAAAAAAAGTTTTTTTACTGGTAAATAAACAATAACACCACCAACTTTTCTTTATTGATCATATTGTAATATTTGAAAAAGAAATCTAATTCAGAATATTTTACAAAATTTCCGAGTAACATATGTTCTCTTTTCTAAATAGATCTACTTACCTACTACTACTTCATGCTTATCTAGCATGAAACATTTAAAGTAAAATATAATTTTTTAAGAATTTAAATACAAAAAACTATTGACTTATTATCATACAACAAATTAAACCGTGATTAACTCGACTTTTTGTCTTTGTCTTTCTTCTTCTTAAAAAAGATAATATAGATCAAACATAGTTTCCAATTTTAATTTGCTTGTTTGGATGAATTAGAAGAAAAAAAATAAAAGAAATATGAGAAAGAAATGAATAACATTTCTTATTTGGATTTCAACAACAGTAAGAAAGGAAAGAAGCTTGTGGATTCGATTCATATCAAAAACTTTGATCCCCTTGTAGATATATTTATGTGTGTGAGAAAAGTCCATTTATTAAAGAGTTTAATGGTCATGCACTGTTAGTGTAAAAATTTTACACTGTCATCTAATCAGAAATTATTATTAATATGGCTTTTAAAATATTTATTATAAAAGTCAACAAACTTACAATAAATGGTAGTTTGTGATTGAATGACAGAGTAAAACTACTTTATACTGTCAATGCAAAACCATTAAACGCTTTATTAATAACAAGCACAAATTTATAAAAAAAATTTAAGATTGTTATATTTTAGTTAAATAAAATAATATAAGGGTAAAATAGATTTTTCATATAATTTATTTGTTTATTCTATTTTATCTTTCACTCATTTAAATAAGTAGAGAAAAAAATGTACCTCTTTCATTCTTATTTTTTTAATCAAATAACATGTACATTCCAACTCCATTTCTATCTCTCTCTCTCTCTCTCTCTTTTTCCCCCTATTTCTTCTCTTTTTTCTAAATAAGGAGTAAAGGTTGATGGCAACAAATTGTCAAAAAAAAAAAAAATGTGGTTAAAAAGTGACACTAAGTCACTAACTCATGATTATTAGTTTTTTTTTTCCCAAATGGACATTTTTTAATTGGAGGGACAAGAAAGAGAACACAAAATAGAAACAAGTGATTTGATTCCATGCTCATGACACATTTTTTTAGTTTAATTTTTATGTGTTGTCAGTATGAAGATTTTTATACCGTCAACTAATTTTTTTTCTGTCATGTGCGAACCCATGCTCTACTAGTCTAATATCTTCAAACCACAAAGCTATGAAAGGAACTAACTCTATCAACTAATTGGAAATCATGTTAAATATGACACTTAAAGTAATTATTTTATATAATGTTATCATACATGACAAATTATGACTATATAGTATAAAAAAATTTCACACTATCAATGCATTCGAATTAAATTATTTTTTTAATTTTTCATTTATATCCTACATAGACATAATGTCATTAGAGATATGGTTAAACAAGTGTTTACTTTAACAAAAAATTGAAATATAATTTACTATTTTGTGAAACTTTTTTTTTCTAGACCTAATTTCCATTGATTCATGATCTTGAGGCAATTACAAAGCCTTATAAAAGAAAATGTTAAAGCATGAAGGAGAAAGAAAAAAATGGTAATGAGAAGTTGGTTTTAGGCATATATTGTGTTTCTTTACCTTTGAGAACACCTCATCTAGTATATGCAAATGATAAGCTAAGTTCTAGTGTGATCACTTATAAAGATTTCGACGCTTAAGTTAGTATATACAAAAGATAATAAAGTGTGTGAAATTAGAGTTTACTTGTTATGCTTACTTATAAGGCTCTCCTTGAATCAGGATGGTGTTTATTTCATGATAATGTGTGAATGATGTCCCTGAATCAAAATCCTTGATTCATGACGATCTGTTATCAACAATCTGAGTTCATAATCCAATGTCTCGCATCTATACAATCTTTGTCATTATTAGGAAGGTTTTCAAGTAGCATTAGGTTATGGTCCAATAATAAATAATTGGGGTTGATGAACATTGTCCCAATATATTTACTTATATAAGCCGAGATAATTCTAATAGGAACTTAGAACAAAAGATGATCTCATTAGATTTGTGATTAAATAAGTGTCTTCCTTAACAAAAACTTTGAAGTATAATTTATTACTTAGTGAAAGTTCTTTTTTGCCCGTTGATTCATGATCATGACGAAATTGCCAAAGCATTAATTGGCCGGTTCACAAAATTACTTTGACGGGATTTAGTTATGGAATTATTAACCGAAAAAGAAAGTGTTAAAGCATAAAGGAGAAAGAAAAAAAAAATGTGAAAAGAACAGGGCCGTGGAAAGTTGGGCCTAATAAAAGGGCAGATAACTTTTTTAAGCCTAACGTTTACACTTCACTTTATGCTTTTGCGTTTGAAGAACAGATACAAATCTTTTTTTTTTTTTTTTTTTTCCTAAGCAGATACAAATCTTTATATAACTACTTCTCATTTAATGTATTGGTTTAATTCGGGTATTTATTTATTTTTGAAGAGTAAAACTCTTATTTTTATTCTTTTAATTAATTTATTTTTATATTATTTTTTCTCATGATTTTCATGCATAATTTATGAAAATAAAATTAATTTTTTGAAATTTTAATTTTTCAAATTTAAATTATTTTTATTATGAGTATGTTATTATTTTTAAATTTAAATTATATTTTAAAATTATAACTATTGTTTTAAAATTTAATTTAAATCATATTAATTATTATTATGAATATGTTATTATATTTAAATTTAACTTAAATCCTATTGTCTTTAAAATATTATTGTTACAAATAGAATTATAATATTATCTTCAAATTTAAATAAAATCAATGTTATTTTCATATTTTTGAATTTAATTTATTACACTATTATTATAAAATTTTTAAGATTTGATTATTTTACCACATCATCCCATTAAATATTTATATAAAAATATTTTACAGTACATTTGTATGAGTTAAAATTTTAGTATTAAGCAAATATAAACGTATTCAATACCAAAAAATTATAAAAAAATATTTAATATTTTCTTTACTTAAAATTTTGGCTAAAATAGAATTTGCATCCTTCATTTGAATTTTTAATTTCAATTTAATCACTTAAGTTTAAAAAGATTTCACTTTGATTCCTTAAAATGTCTTGTAAGATCAAATTGGTTTTTCTATAAATGTTTTGCACTATCGACATTAATTTTGATTGACATGACATCTTTTTTAGTTTGTCATGTATCACTAAATTGACCAAATTAATTTGATAACAAAAGGAACAACTTGATTTAGTAAAAAAGATTAAAGTGAATTTTGTTTTTTGGTTGTCTAGGGTATCTCCAGTCGAGAGCCAAAGACTAATTTCTCAAAACATAAAAATTTATTTAAGGGACTGAAATCTTAACAAATGTTTTTCCATACTCACGAATCTGAGATCGAACCCTGACCATACGCTTAAGAAGCGTAGTTATATGTCAAAATTTATGCAAGAGAACAAAAATTTATTTTAACCTAAAATTAAAAAAATAAAAATAAAGATATCTTTTTAAATTATCCATCAGCAACACGTGACGGAAAAATGAGTAGAAACAGCGGCGCAGGTGAGAGGAGAGCGCAACGCGAAGAACGGCAGGTTGGAGGCGGAAGAAGCAGATGTCATGAGTCGCTGATCCGCGCAAGCCGAGAGCCACCATGGTTCGTTTCAAAACCCTGTCCCTCGTTGTTGCAATCGCGTTTGTGCTCGTTTTCGAGGACCGCCTGTCAACGCCCGCTTGCAAATCGGTTGGTAGCAGCGGCACTAATCCCCTGCGGCGCGACCCACGCGAAGACAACTTAAACGTCATGATGGTCGCCGACCTCCTCCTCTCCGAACCCACTTTCGCCAACCGCTTCTTCCGAGACTACTACATGTCCAAATTCTTTCGGGTACTAAGGTACTTCCCCTACACAACCCCCCCCACCCCCCCCTTTTTTTTTTCTTCATTCTCATTTTTTTAATTCCGCGACGCGGCAATTGGGCCGTCCAGAAATCGTTCGAGACCTTGCGGCCCGATTTGCTTCTCGTGCTGGGCGACGTCTCCGCGCGAGGCTCGGAGCTAACGAGGACCAAGTGGGTCTCAGTGCTGCGTCGGTTTTACCGAATACTGGGCCCCTTCGTTGGGCTTCCGTTCCACGCCGTTCTCGGGGACAGGGACGTTGGGGAGTGCGGCGACATCGACGCGGAAAGGGTTGGTTGGATCGCGAACAAGTTGCCCGGGTTGGATTCTTCTGGCTGTGCGGCGTTTGAGGTCGGCAACGTTAGTTTTGTTACGCTGAATGCCGTGGCGTTGCTTTGTGGGGACAGTGGTTTGCGGTTTGAGGTTGAGAGGGTGATAGAGAGGAAGAGTGTGGAGCTTCGTGTGGGGACGGAGGGTGCGGTGAGAAGAACGAACGGTTCCGCTGAGTTTGGAGATAAGGATGTGCTGTCTGGATCGGGGCCTGTGGTTCTGCTGCACTTTCCTTTGGACCGAACGAGGAATGGGCACTGTGGTGGGGTTGGGGATTTTGAGAGATCTTCGAAGTCTTTCGTGGAGGGGCTGAATGTGCTGCCAAAAAGCAGGTTAGTGGTTACTGGACATCCTTCGTATGAATCACATCACGTATTATACGTTTATGAGTGTTTTTATTCATGATTCTTTGAATAAGTTATTTGCTATATTTCTAGGACAAACTTAGATGCAGTTCTTTAAGTGCTGTTGTTGTTGTTCTCTGATCAAATTTGGAGTATTACTTTAGTAATCTGCATAATAAAGGTTTGTATTAACGATCAGTGTAGGTTACTGCGGTGATACTCCTTTTCTGATTGGAGAACAGTGCCAAAAGTAACTAAGGAATTACATCTAAGACTCTTAAGTTTTGCCAATATTTATATTAGGTCATAATGGAGCATGTAATTCCATATCGTTTGATTGTGTTTGTAAGTTCCTCTGCTCCCTTTTATTCGAATAATTGTCTGAAGTGTCGATCTTACCCTTTTGCTGAATTGAAGATCTTTGATGAATTATGTGTTTTGGAGAGTGAAAATAGTATTCTGGAAATTTAGGAAAATAGTGCGTCTAGTCAATGGTTATGTTTTTGTTATGTTGATAGTTTTATATTGTTTAGTTTGTGGGCAATAGTCAGTGCTTGTTCGTGCATTATTCATGCTGTTAAACTTAGTATTCCATAATTAATGTTTTTTTTTCTTCTTTGGAATTAGGGAGGTCATTGGGGGTGGCATGTATGATTTATTTCATACCCTGCCTATGAATGCTTCTGAATACATTTTGCAAGGTCTGAAGCCAAGGTAATCAAGTGCTTATTTGATTATGATAAGTACTTGCTTCTCTCTCTCTCTCTCTTTTATGTGTGTGTGTTTGGAAATATGCTATGCTTTCAGCTACAATTTATCTGTAGTTAGTAACTTAGTATGCTGGACTTAAAGCTCCTCGGAAAAATTATGCCTTTTTACCCCTTAAGCTTCAGGTAAAATAATGTTGGTCCTAGGTTTTGAAACAGATATGATATGAACCATGGCTTTCAATCCATCAATGAAACAGATTTTCCTTGGTTTGGTATGAAGATGTATGTCTCAGAGGATGTGGTAAATCATTATGCTGTAGTGTTTGGGTGTCACCCATCTGCATCAAATGGATTTTTTTTTTTTAATCTGATCCCCCGCCCCAAATAAACCCAAAATGGTCTTTTTTCTTTTTACTCTACATGCTTTAGTTTCTTTTTAATAGTACTTTTTATACTGCATCTTGTGAATATGAACTATTTCCACAGTTGCCTGCTAATACTTTAGTTTCATTTTAGCAGTACTTGTTTCATACTGCATCTCGTGAATGTAAGCAACTTTGCACGGTTACATGTTAATATTTGACTTTATTGCTATCCAATTATTGTCAAAGATATATTCTGGTTTAGTGGGAGAATGATTTTTAAAATTACGTTTGTTTATTTGATCTTGTGCATGAGAGCTGATTCAGTTTTTCTTTCATATTGAATGTTTAGATTGATAAATGTCCACATATGATATAGAAGTTGAAAGATAAAAGATAAAATAACTATCTTTTGGTTTATCTTTTAGATAAAAGATAAACTAATTCAAAAGATAAACTACAAGATAAACTGAAAGATAAAATTTCCTATCCTAAATATCAACTGTATTTACAACATATAGCTTTCTGTCTAAGTATTGGACAATTGGGATGGGGCTTAAATGTTGAGTTTTCTCACTTTTACTTGTTGATGCCTTATTTTCCACGACAATAGCGAAAGAAATTATAATTTAGTTGCATAACTGGGGGATAGAGAAGAAGCAAATCCTCCTTTGACATGCCTCTGCCCATTGTCTGCAGGATTATTTTTAGTGGTCACAGGTATGCATTTTATGAACATGTTCATCGGGACAGAACTCGCGAGATTACTGTTCCAGCAATGTCATGGAATGCAAGAGATGACCCTGGATTTGTGGTTGCCACTTTCCAAAAGGCAGGAAGAGCAGTGAGCATAAGCTATTGTTCTCTCGCTAGGGAATCTCATATTCTTCTAGTCTATATTTCTATTATGTTTTTGTTTTGTTTGGTGTGTTTAAAAGGATAGCAGGGAAGATTACCCCTCCCCAAACGAACAAACAAAAAAAAGGACGGTAGGGAAGATTACCGGAAAAGAAGAAAAAGAGTAGTTGGGAATGCTGAATTCCACATTGTATTTCACCATCATTGACCCTACCAATTTTGAATTTCAAGAGAAGTTTTGCTGTGGTAAACCTGACTCTATCTCAAGATGCAATGAATCTATGTTGAGATACATGACAGAGCGGGGAACATAGCTCACAATACTCTTGTTAGTCTTGTGTATCAAATTTGAGTTCTAATTCTTGATAGAGATAATTTTTGAATATACTCATTTCTCACATGGTACGTTCTTCATTTTGTGACACATGTATTCTAATAATTTATATCAAATTAAATTAATATATTTTTCATTTAAACGAGTTTTTAACTTTCCGTAGTTTCTCAGCCAGTGTCAGATTTTTTTTATTTTTCATAATGGAATACTTGCAAATCCTCGGAGGCAAAGCTAATGGAATATTTTCGAATTTTGATAAATTGTCATAACTTGAGAGGAAAAGCTAATAACCCCTAAAGAAAGCGAAAAGGAAAAAACTCCGTAGCCAAATAGTAGAAGCAGGGAAAATGAAGTTAAATAATGCATTTGATCTACTACGAGGGATAACGCAAGCTCAATTGAGTTATAGCACAATTTTTTTCATTGATTAGTATTGTCGCTCAATATAAATAATTCTAAAGAAAAAAAATGGGAAAGAAAGGATAGACAAAAAAGGTTGTCTTATTTAATAGTTGTTTTTTAAAATCAAATATAAAATAGTTACTATTGTACTATCTAATCTTTTATACTTTTAATAAATTAATTATAGTAATGGATATATATCAATTTACTCGTTGTGTACCTATAACTTTACTCACATTAGACCTAAGACAATCAAATTATGTCTATTTATTTGATAAGTTAAATTAATACTTGGTTTAAATATATTTTTAATCCTTCAAATTTGTAGTTTGTTTTTGTCTCATAAATTTAAAATTATTTTTTTTAGTCTCTGTAATTAAAAAAATCATGTTTTAATCCCTTTGCCCAAATGCTATTAATGAATCTGCCACACAAAACTTACTCATTACTGAATCTGTTACAAAAAATTCACTTACTAGTGTCCCTTTTAGAGTATTAGTGAAAACATCATACTAAACTTAGCTAATGCTGCATAACTGACTCAATCTGTTCCTATCAATAACGTTGTAGATCGTGAGAAACTAAAACAACTTATTTTTTAAAATTACAGGAATTAAAAAGATTAATTTTAAATTTAGGAAACCAAAAACAAACTTATCCCAAATTTGAGAGACTAAAAACATATTTAAGCCTTAATATTTTTTGTAAAACCTATTTATATCATTTAGATAGGAACTTGTTTATGTTCCTATCAATAACCTTTATATCATTTAAGAAATCATTTAGATTTATGAGATCAACTTGTTTAAGCAAATACAAATAATATAATATTTACTTATTTAAGTACATATAAATAATATAATAATAATATTGTCTTAAAATTTTGTTATGATGTTTTGATATTATATATTTGTTGGTATGTTTAAAGGCTTAAGCCTATTGACATATATATAAATTCAGATTTATTAACTTATTTAGAGGTAAGTTTATTGACTTATTTGAAATATTTTATTACAAAATAGGTTATTTAATAGACTATTATGTTAAGACAAACTTTTGAAAAATCTAAATTAGGTCTAAAAAATGACTTATATCAAATATAATCAAAATTTAGGCGTAAAATTTGAAAAATAAATCAAATTCAAGTTATACCCATTTGGTGAATATGATATGATTAAAAAGGATAAGATAAGATTATTAGAGAATTAAATATAAATAACATAAACATCAACTTAATAAACTTATAACCTATTGTGCTCGCATCCAAGTTTTTTATATCAATAATACATAGGATTAAAATTTGGTCCGGAAGCTTGATTCTTGCTGAGAAGATAAACATCTTAATTACGGTGGTTAAAAAATATTGGGTCCTAATTTTTATGTTTAAATTTTAAAAAGATATTTGCCAACTCTAATTAAAGTCCCCCCTTATTTCAACAACAAATAAAGAAAAGACTTAATTGCATATTTTGTTACCTATTTTTTACAATTTTATAAATTTTGCTACTCAAATATTTTAATTGTACATTTTGTCACCCAACTTTTAAAATTATGTATTTTATCACTCAATTATTTTCTTTACACATTTTGACACTATATTTTTTCACCTTCATCTTGTGTTGTTAGTTGATCGATAACATGACATTTTGAGTGCTGATGTGGTAACTTGCCATGTCATTATCAATCTGCCATGTCACCAATTTACAATAGCAATCAACTATGTCAGTGGTCAACCCATTATGTCATTGGTCAACTAACAACATCAAAAGCTAGGTGGCAAAATGTGCAAAACTTTAAAAGTTAGGTGATAAAATATACAAACAAAATAATTGGGTAACAAACTGTATAAAATTTTAAAAGTTAGGTGGTAAAATGTGTAATCAAAATAGTTAAATAACAAAATTTGCTAAATCAAAAAAGGTGGGTGACGTAATTAAGTTTTTTTAAAAAAGGATATTTGCCAATAGAGGTCCCTTTCCGAATGGATAAAGGTTTTTTAAATTTTCAAAGAGCAAGGAATTGTTTTCTATAAAACGAAAATTGGCAAACGCGCACCAAGGACCAAGAATCAGGATTGAAAATTGAATCTGAGCGGTGGTGACGTGTAGGACCGAGATCTCACCTCCGCTTCCACCTTCCTTCAATCCAACTCACCTCGCCTGGCCTCTGCCCCCGGCCCTCGCCTCGGGTGCGCAATCGTTGAACCCCATGGGCGCATCATAGCGTCGATCGATCATCAATCCCCCATCATCATCATCATCACCATCACATTAAAAATCAATGGCGGAAACGGCATCACCCTCCTCCAAACCCCCAAGCATGGACCCTCAAAACCCCGGAGCCTCATCCAACCCTACCATCCCCTCCCCCTCCCCGCAAAACATGGCCTCCCCCTCCCTCCCTCCGCTCCCCCAACAAGACCAACAACAGCTCCACCAACAGCTCAGTCCCCAACAACAACAACAACAACAACCCCTGGTCTCGTCGCAAGCCATGAACAACAGCAACAACAACATGAACCCTATCTCCAATTTCCAACTCCAGCAGACGCTCCAGCGGTCCCCTTCCATTTCGCGCCTCAATCAAATTCAGCCCCAGCAGCCGCAGCAGCAGCAACAGCAGTTCGGCATCATGCGCCAGCAGGCCGGACTGTACGGCGGTCAGATGAGCTTCGCCGCCGCAGGCGCCGCCGCCGCGCAGCAGCAGCAGTTGGGCGCCTCGAGTTTGTCGCGGTCCGCGCTCATAGGGCAGACCGGGCACTTCCCCATGCTGTCCGGTGCCGGAACGCAGTTTAACTTGCTGTCCTCGGTATAATTCACTTTTTTTTGTATGCTAATTATTTTACATTTGGTGTTTGATAGTGCTCGGAATGAAAATGCTAAATCGCACCGCTGCGATTTGGATGTAAATTCTGTTTGGATAAACTTCTCGTAACCCTATATATGAAAAAATATAAGTTCTGTTTAGATAAACTTCTTGTAACCCTAGTATAAAAATAAGAAGGTGGAATGAATGGAACTTCTCTCGTAATTAATCTGTGCACTAATATAAGTTCTATTTAGATAAACTTCTCGTAACCCTATGTATAATAATAATAAAAAAAGTTAAAATGAATTGAACTTTTCTCGTAATTAACCTGTGCACTTAACTTTCATATAATATCTCTCGTCATATTTCTCTAAAAGCTTAGGTGCATAAATTGATTTTAACTTAGGGGAGAAACTCAATTCGTTTTACCTTCTTAGTTTCTTCCTCTATGAATGTTTATGAAAAAGTTAATCCAAACAGAGACACGGTCATGTTAATGAGTTTATGGCACAAATTTTACATGATGGATTGTTACTTGATAGAAGTTGAGTGAGTCCGTTGTTTCATGGACTAGAGAGGATTGAAATCCAAATGGAATGACTGAGTTATGTTACATGTTTATTTACCTTTTCGACTATGCTTGTTTCTTTCTTTGACTGTGGTTGGTTATTAAGTATTTGTGATAGGTTTTGTATAAAATTTTTCCTGGGCAATAGTGTTGCTGTTTTGGAGTAATGCTAAGTTATGCTTCCTGGTAATACCGGGCAGTGTTATTGCTGGATGACGTCACAAGCGTTGTTGGCCATAAATATGATTCTTGGTTGGTGTTTTTGAGTATGGCTGGCTAGTTATTTGAATCTTGTGATTTGCAATTTGAATCGCTTGATTCTATACAATATGGCTAGCCAGCAATTCATATCTTGTGATGAATTGAAGATAATTTTGAATCTTGTGATACAAGGATGAATTGGATAATCGGTACAATTCCATATTACTGATGTGAATCACACAATTCATCAATTCTTATTTTTTACTTTTTACTTGTCTTTTACCATTTCCATTGGAAGCACCAGTGAGGAGGATAGATTGCATGGTTTTTAGCCTTGTGAAAAGGGGTAAAGGGAAACAAAGAAGGACATTGGAGGAAATTGTCAAGAGGGATCTCATGGTGAATGATATCCTTAAGAATTTGGTCTTTAACCGAGACTAACGACATTGTGCAATTCATGTAGCCAACTTCATCTAGTGGGATAAAGCTTTTGTTCTTGTTGTACTTTTGTTTTACCATTTCTTTTCAACGAAATTGAAAAGTCAGATAAGCTTAAATTGTAAAATAAAAAGGAATCAAAGGTGCACTACTAAACTCACCCTATTTAATTTTCTGGATGCTCTATTTTCATTCTTCTGAAATAGGGGTTTCACACCGTCACTCACTTAGTCTATTTATTGTATTCACTCACTAAAATTGTATTCACACACACAGTTATGGCTTATGATTTTGTTTTGTGAGACTTATAATCATTTTCTAGTTTAAAATTGTTAAACTGAAATCTATACATCTCTTCTATGATTTTATTTGTAACTATAAATCTTATGATTTGAATACAATTTATGATTTACAATTAAAAAATTAGCTTGACGATTCATGATATGAATTGGTTTGACAACCTTGAATTTGGCTATGGCTTTAATTATTGAAATATCACTGCACTTCATGCCTTCTGTGTTCAAAAAACTATTTCTTTCTGAAATAATTTTCATTTGGTATAGCCAAGGCAGAAAGGTGGGCTAGTCCAGCCGTCTCAATTCTCTTCAGGTAATTCTGCTGGACAATCACTGCAAGGAATGCAAGCAATGGGGATGATGGGGTCACCAAATCTCAGCTCACAACTACGAACCAATGGAGCCATGGGCATGTATGCACAGCAGCTGCGTATGAGTCAGGGTCAAATCAGGCAGCAACTATCACAGCAGAGTTCGCTTAACACTGCACAGGTATAATCTATGCTTTATATTTTTAGATATAATTTAGTGAACTAGGAAATAATAAAGCTTACCAATGTTCTTCTTGTGTCTTTGTATAATCAGTTTGTCATATTCTTACATGGTTTAGATTTTAAATGTACATGCAGCAAGATCTGCTGTGTTTTTGATGTTTCAAGATGTGATAGATTTTTTTTTTTTGAAGTTCATGCTCCCGGATTTACACGTATCTTGCCTCTTAACATCATTGATCATACTCCAATTTGATGCTTTAGTTTTGGACTGTTCTTGCGTGCATCATGTTTTGGATTTGTTTGGACCATTTTTTTCAGAGGTGGTAAATCAATGTCTGAGTAGAATGTTTATCTTACTTTTACCTTTCTTTTTCATTTTGTCTCATAATGTGGGTTAGGCAGAGCCACAGAGGTGTGACATTCTTAATGATTGTACCATAAAATGTTAAATTTTACCTCTCTTGCAGGATTCCCCTGCAATTCGCTTTCATTGTCAAGAGAAGACATGTCATAAAAGTTTTTGATACCTGCTATTTTGTCAATATGAACCATAAAACTTAAATTGGTATACCACAAAATTTTTTGCCACCTTCCATTTTATCTCTGTCTTGTCCTGTTTGCATTTAGAGCCTGTTGTTTCAACTTTTGTTTTGGAAAAAAAAAGTCACTTATAAAAATTTTTAGTGCGTTGTTTAAGCTTTTGAAGAAAATAAAAAAATCAGAAAAAAGATTTATTATTGTTTTGAGTAGCTTCTGGAAAAAGATGTAATTATACGTAACTTTCAAAAATAAAAGTACTTTTTATAATTATAACCAAACAAAAATGGGCTTCTGCTTTTTATAAAATCTCTAAAAAATAAATCACTTTTCTATATATCCTTAAAATCACCCCTTTTTTTTTTTTTAATTCTTTTGTTTAAGTTTAAACAAACAGATTCTTGGCTCTACACACCCATGCTATCTTTCATGTGTTGAATGTTTTGTCACCTTACCTTACTCTCTTGCAACAACAACTTCTATCTTCAAAATCACTGTTCTTGTCCATTTCACATTCATTTATTTCCAAAGGTCTGATTCAGGGTAGTTTCCTCCTTTAACTGTCTGGTTTGTCTTGTGTTCACTCTCTGATTCACTTTCACTAGCTATCCTGTCTTATTCATTGAGTCTCTCTGAGATGCTTTTCTCTTCCCGCTCTTTGCCATACCTAGAAGTTGGGTCTTTGATTTGGTAAGTTCCACACTTCTAAGTAGTCAATCCCGGATAGTGGTGCGGAATGGCCACCCCCAAAAAATGCTATAGTGGGGTAGTGGGATGGCAGATAGCCGGATGGCTGCTATTGCAAAGTCCAGAAAACAATATATATACTTTATAACTTTATATTGTACACATATAAATACTGCAAAATAGAAAAATATGCAATGTTCACAACTTCACATTCACGTAGAAGATAATAATTAATAGGGGGCGTAAGTGAGTAACCGAAGAGGTTTAAAAGATAAAAAAGATGTAAAAAGATTAAAAAAATTGAAAAAAGAAATAAACAGTTTAAAAGACAATAATTAATATGGGGGCCGTAAGTGATTAATAAGGGGGCATAAGTGTGTAACCGGAGTGTTTTAAAAGTTAAAAAAAGATAAAAAAAAAGGATAAATAAATAGAAATTTGAAACCGGAAATGTAACTAAAAAGGTTTAGAAGTTAAAAAAAAAGAAAAAAAAGAAATCAGAAACGGTATGATAGCGATCTCAAAGGGATGATCTCAATTTTTCTATCAATCTATCTGATGCTGTAATCGCAAAATCGGAACGATAGCAATCTTGAAGGGACGATCTCAATTTTTCTATCGGATGCTGTAATCGTGCCTGATTCCGCTTGCATCTGCCGCAGTCTCGCCAAAAACACGGCTGCAGCAGCTGCTATTGCGAACCTGTCTCGCATCACAGAATTGCATTGTGCAAGGTTAGAAAACTCTACTGCGTTCTGCACTTTGCCACTAACGCGGCACTATTGACCACTTAGCTTATAGATTTACAGCCAAATCTGTAAACAAAAGGGGAAAAAAAGCAAAAGAACAAAACTGAAGCTTGTGATTTGCCATAATGTCATGCAATATGATTAGCACTTTATTTCTCTTTTCAGTGTCAATCCTTTAGAAATTAGAAGGACAACTTGAATTGGTTAATAAACATTGATCATGTAAATTTCTATTTCCAAATATATTGATGGTTGAAGACGACAAGGGAACAAAATATGTTCACTCTTGATGTAGTTAAATGTGTTGTGTCACTTAGCTTTTATGAAACGAGTTTTTAGCTTGTGAATATTGGTAGGGATAAAGGAATTGATCAAAATTTTTTAGGTAATTACGAGAAAAATACAAAAGAAGTTTGATATACTTAAACTGTAAATGGAGTTTGTTATGTGGAGTAATGTCAAGGATTACTTCAGTTTATGTGTCCGTAAATATGTATAGAATTTTTCAAAATGAATTGAGGCATATTAGAACATTGACAATGCTGTTGACTGCAGGTTCAAGGTTTACCAAGGTCATCATCCCTTGCTTTTATGAATTCTCAGTTGTCTGGGTTGTCTCAGAATGGACAACCTGCGATGATTCATAACTCTTTAACACAGCAACAGTGGCTTAAGCAAATGCCAGCAATGTCTGGCCCTGGCTCACCAATGCGTCTTCAACATCAGAGGCAGCAGCAACTGGCTTCTTCTACTCAATTGCAACAAAACTCTATGACCCTGAACCAACAACAATTGACCCAGCTGATGCAGCAACAGAAATCGATGGGACAGCCTCAGCTGCATCAGCAGCAGCAGCAACAGCAGCAGCCACCTCAACAGCTGCAACAACAACAGCTTATGCAACAGCAGCCACAACAACAATCTCAGATACAAGCTTCTGTCCATCAACAGCAACAGCAGCAGTCTCCAAGGATGCCAGGACCTGCAGGCCAAAAGTCACTTAGTCTAACAGGATCACAGCCAGATGCTACTGCATCTGGTGCAACTACACCAGGTGGTAGTTCTAGCCAAGGAACTGAAACAACAAACCAAGTCCTTGGGAAGAGAAAGATACAGGATTTAGTCGCTCAGGTTTTCTTTGAACTTTTTGTCTTTTTATAAACTTTTGTTTATTGGTTATAATTTGAATTTAATCTGCTATCCTACAGGTGGATCCACAGGGTAGGCTGGACCCCGAAGTTATAGATCTTCTTTTAGAGCTCGCTGATGACTTCATTGATTCTGTAAGGATTCTAACATGTTTTATCTTTTTTTCCCACATCATGATAATTGTGTATATAGTGCATGCCAAACAGGTGATAATATGCCTCACACATTTTGTTTAAAATATATCACATGGAATGATTCTGCTTTATTATTTATTCAAATTCAAATTTTCCCTATATGTGAAATTCATAGTATAAAGGACTTTTTTCTTTTGGTAACTAGGGAGATCCCTATTGGCATCAAAAGGGGACTGGGTAACGTCATGTGGGGGGGAATCAAACCCCCTACCCAACAGCAGGCCCTTGACTTTAAATCAGGCGCCATGTGAAATAAGGCTTGCCCAACGTGAAGGAATTTATTATTAGTGAAGTTGTTGAGTGGATTGATTTTATTATAAGCATGCATGTTGATTTCTATTTGAAGGATTAATAATTTCTTAACTCTGGATTCTGGATATTGTTAATGTTTTACGATCTGTTAAATCCATTCCTGCCCCTCACTTTAGAGCATTAGCTTTTAGGTTGAGAGATTCTTTGACATGATAATCTAATTGACAATTTTCTAGCTTTATTTTTTAATGGCTAAAAATTTACTGCTGCTCCTTCTTGTGCATGACTCGTTGAGATATAATAATTTAAGTAATAATAATATAAGTATATAACTACTTCAGCACTTCTTGTGCTTGTCATGGTGATGCAGGATTGTCTTCCCCTCCCCCCCCCCCTTCTGCATAGTAAATGAGTCGCACTGAAAAAGTGAGAAAATTTGAAGTTTTCCTTTTATTCCTTATATAACAAATGCATGTTTTTTATTTAATGGCAGTTATGGGTAGTTTTCTTAGGCAATAACTATTTTGCAAATGTCTTGTATTCTTTTTCTCTGTTTTCATGCTAAAATGTACTGTTGATTATTCTAAGATTGTATTGTTTTTCAGTATATACTTATCTTTTTCTTATATGCAGACAACTACACATGGTTGCATTTTGGCAAAACATAGAAAATCGTCAACTTTGGAGTCCAAGGATTTATTGCTACACCTAGGTATGTTGTGTGTGTAAGTTATTTTCAGGCTACCCGTCCAAAAGAAGAAAGAGCTGTTGCATATTTCTAAAAGATTTAGACTAAATAATTGTTACTTCTTTCACAAATTTTACCACTGGAGTATTATTTGCTAAAAAGGGAAAAATTTACATTATATGAATCTTATTGCTTTCAAGTGATGTAGAGTTGTGCCCCTTGTGGTTTTTGTCTAATGGTTAAATATGCTCTCTTCATCTGAATATTGTTGACTCATGCAAAGAGACGTGGGGGGAGTTATTTGCTGTCTCTTTCTTGAGCATATTCATCTAGTATGTGTTTGAACTTTGAATCCTATTCTTTGGGTTACTGACAGACTAGATAAGTTGTACATTATGTTGAATATCACTGAGTCCAGCTTTAGAATTTCATTTTCAACATAGTCTAGTGGTCATATTTGAAGCCCGTGTGATCTATAGAAGATTGTGGATTTTCCCGATATATTGAGGTTAAAAATTGAATGCTTGGATTGATAGCGTATTATTATTTATTTATTTTTTATATTTGATAAAAAGAAATGACATCACAGCTTTGCTGATTTACTTATTTCCCGTGTCACTGTTCAGAGAAAAATTGGGATTTAACAATTCCTGGATATTCAAGTGAAGACAAGAAGTATCAGAGCAAACCTGTAAGCAAGAAAGCGTTTCTCTCTCTTCCCCTTCTCTCCCCCTTTCCCCGATTAAGAAAATCAATCTTATAATAATCGGATTCTTACATGCTATGCTTCGAATTTGCAGCAATTAAATGACCTCCACAAGAGGCGCCTAGATATGGTAAGTTTGAAGGATTCATGCATATGATTGATCTATGTACTTCTTCCATTGGACAATAATATAATTGATATGTTTTTTTCCTGCTTGCTAATCTTTCAATGATCAGATTCGCACTTTGATGGAATCCTCGCCCTCTGAGTCGAGTATTAACAGTTCTAAAGAGATGGGTAAACAGGGTCTTCCTAATCCTAATGCTGTGGGTGCCCACCACCTAGTAAGACCCTTGAGTTCAGAGCAGTTGGTTTCTCATTCAGCTGGTTCTCAAATGTTACAGCAGATGACAAGGTTTCAATGAACCTCTGATTTGGTCTTCATGCTGCTAGGTTTGACTGCCTATCTGCTGGTAAGATACCTTATTTTGGGTCATGGTTCTTTTTTCTTTTTTTTGGCTCAATACATTCCACCTTCCCTCTTTTGAAGTTGTGATCTATTTATTTTCCTTGCCGTCCCGACAAGTCCATCTAGTATGAAAATGTAAAATTATTACGATCAGAATTCATTTTTTTTCCCGTTTTCACACTAGCATATAATGTTTGGACCCCACTAAAATATTTATTGGTGTCCTTTTTTCACTCTATTATTGGACCTGCGTCTCATAAATGCTAACCAGCACAAAAGACCAGCCAGCACATACCTTCTGGCTTATTCGGGCATGCCAGATTTTACAAAAAAGGAAATTAGTAAATTACTACATAGTACGAAAACTTAATGAAAACTGTATACAGAGGATATGATTTCTGTCATACTCCCTAGTTTTCTTTTATTCTTTAACTCTATTTATCTACTGATATTCAACAATGTCAATTCGTATGGATGTTCAGAAGCGTACTGTATAGTAATGCTGTTGATAATCAAAATCAAGGTTATCAAATTGAGATTCGAATAATGAATTGCTGAACTAATTTTTGAATTGTGAATCATAATTTGTATTGAATCGTAAGATTCAAAGGCAATGAAAAATTACTTCAAATATATCATATAGATGATATATAGTATTCAAAGTAAAAAAAATGAGCTAGAAATATATAAAACAACTTAAGCAAAAATCTTACAAAACAAAATTATTAGTTATATTTGAGTATGTGTAGCCTTTATTTTAGAAGAATGGAAAGAAAGCAATTAAATAGCTAATTAGAGTACATGTATTGGACGAGTGAATAACAAATAAAGTAGTGGAATAATCAAATAGGATAAGTGCAAGTGTTCTTTCAATTTCTTTTCATTCAACAATTTAAGCTTATATGTCTTTTCAATTTTTTCATGAGAATTGGTGAAAGAAAAGAAAAGAAAAAAACGAAAAAATGATGAATCATATGATGAATCGTGTGAATCGTATCAATGATATGAAATTGCACAGATTCATTCCTATATCGTAAGATACAAAATCATTTAAAATTATCTTATGATACGAATCGGTAGGTAGCCGAATTGTATCTAATCGTAAGATTGTGATAACTAGGATCAAAATTCTAAATGTCATTATTTTTCTTTAATTTGTGTCTTCCCAACTGCAAACTATCACTATTTGAGTGGTTGGAAAGTCTTACCCAGTTGTCTCTTTTTTTAATGGTCTCAGGTCTGAAGAGATTGGTTGCTGAAACTGATTAGCATACAAGGGAATTGTAATTACTTAGTATTTAGACATGAATATTAGTTGTTAAAGGATCTCAGTAATTGACTACCTCTTGTTATTTGCCCCAACCTTCAATAGTTGTTTCTCAGTAAAGTCTACAAGTTCAATTTGTACTCTAAACATACTTTCTTGGATACTTGCACTGTTTTTAACTAGGCAAAACTGGTGTAAAGCTTTTCAATTTTGAATCGAGTGTAAAACGACCAACAAGTCAGGGCTTTGGATTTTAATGTAATGAGTTATCAAACAGAAGCGAAAGAGTAGATGAGGAAATTATAGCATTTGTTTTGGTTGTGTATTGTGTTGTACACAATGATAAACTTGCTCTACTTTGTTTCCTTTTGTTTTGGGTGACCGAGTCTGGAAAATGATCGGTAATTTGTGAATTTGCAATTTAATCTATGAGCAATATGAAAGGTACCATTTATCGTTTATTAGAAGGTTTTACTATTTTATGAATTTCATGACTATCAGCCAATGTTTTTAAAATTAGACCGGTCATTGAACTGGTTAAGACATTGATTCAAGGTTCAATGGTTTAACTGGGGTTGAATTCTGGTTGAATCGGTATTAATAAAATAATAATAATAATAATTAAATAATACATAAAAAATTGAAAAAAATATAATAGCATAACTTTATAATATTAAAACTAAAAATAAAATATAATTTTATAAGTGCTTAACATATACAATACCTAAAAAAGTTCAAATTAAATATGTCAATACTTAAGTTTAAGTTTTAATAATACACATTAATATTTATTAATAAAAACAAGTTTATATTTAGAATAAAAAAGAAAATGACAAATATTTTAGGTTGATTTTCATTTTTTTAAAGAAAAAACATCAAAATAATATTTCATTAGACATTTTTTATTGAACCGGTTTTTGACCGGTTCACAAACCGATTTTTTGTCTGGCTGATTCTCTGATTTAATTGGATCTGACACAGGACCAGTTCACTGGTTTTTCGGTTGAACTGACCGGTTTAGTTCGGTTCTGAGAACACAGGTATCAGCAATCAACAAGCAGTGCAAATCAGCATTTATTGAATGTCTTGAGTAAACGTGGACTTGAGGGCAACAAGCAATATGGACACAAGTAGAATAAGCAGTTGCAACCATGTCCTTTAGTATAAAGCTCAAAATTTACCATCGTAGTTGGTTATCTTCAATGTTGTAGCAGAAAGAGAAACGTTAGTAATTTTAATTTTTTTTGACATTTAACCAGCATAAAAAGAGAATTATTAGTATTTTTCTTTTTTACATTTTAAGTACGTTACCATTGGATGAATTCTTGAGTCTCATTAAATAATTTGGGACCACTTTTTATTTAATAAAAATTACATAATATTTATGTCATGTCTCAAAAAAAATGTGTTAACATTTCTAGTAAGAAAATTTAATGTGACCATAGATTTTTTTTCCGGACCAGATGTGGCCATAGATTAAGCATAAGTGAAAAACATGATTTTAAATGTATGATTTGTACAAATAACATTTTTTCAAGTGAAAACAAGGGTACAAATAAGGTGGAACATCTTGAAAATTGTTCATTTGTTGGACAACTGTGTAATAATCATTGAATGTATTAATTATTCAATGATTGGTAAAAGAAATATTATGTAGAGGATTATTAATTAGAGAGAATAGCATATATACACTCATAGTGTAAAGAATTTTTATATTGTTATTTAATTACAAATTGTTATGTATAGTAAATTTGTTGATTTTTACAATAATTACTTTAAAAGTCATAATTACTTAATTGGTTAACATTGTAAAATTTTTTACACCCGTAGTGCATAAAAATTAAACTTGAGTTTAATGATTATACATTGTTAGTATAAATTTTTTTATAATGTCAACTAGTCAAAAATTACTATTAGTATGACTTTTAAGATAGTTAATATAAAAGTTAATAAACTTACTATATATAGTGATTTGTGATTAAATGACAATTTAAAATTATTTTACATTATCAGTGCATAACCTATTTTTTCATTAAACTTTATTAATTAAGGATTCAAAATTAAAATATTTGTATTAAAATATGATCAGTACAGCCTAGTTTCAATCTATTTTCACCGTAATCTTGTTTAAATGCAAGATCCTTCTGTTTGAAATTTGTTGAGAAAAGATACTTGTACAACAAATTTTATAATTAAGAAAGAGAAATTTTAAATGTAATAAATGACGTGACAGAAAAAATAAACACAGAAAATAATATTGTACAAATTATTGTATATATATCATATCTCAAATTTGTTTCCCAATTAACCTTTCCATTGTGCTGTCGACCTAGTTCACTTGGTTCATCGTCCGAAACCCCTAGCTGGACTAGTGGTTTGTTTGTTCACCCGAACACAGTCATTGAGGTACGTTGAGAGTCCCTGCTGCTTCAGCGGGAACATTGATTAGTAGACATAACGCGTGTTTGCTTGCTCCATTTTTGCGCTCGTTCTTTGATTTTTTTTTTTTAATTTTTTTTTGCGTGTAATTTTGAATTTACGTGAAAGTTATTTGGAGTTGTTTTTATTTGACGTGGATAGCTGCATCACCAAATTCGATCCGAACATGTTAATAATGTATGTTTGGTAAGAATTTTCAGTTAGTTTTTAACTTTTTTTATTAGGTAGAAAACTTATTAACAATGTTTGGAAAACAAGCTTATTTTAATAACTAGTAACATTTTTTAAGATGCTACTTTAAGTGACGTTTTTTAAGACATTAGTTTCTAGCTTCTTATATTTTATTACTTTTTTATCTTTAAAATATTTATCAATTTTTTTTTTTTTTTTACATAAAGTAGGGTTTTATTATTCTTTTTCTTTTTTCTTCTTTTTCTTGTTAACAATAGTGTTTTATTTGAGTTTTGCTATTATTTTTGGATATTTTTTATATTATCTAGTTTATTTCAATCATTACACTATTTACAATGTTTATTTTATTATTTTAGCATTCTATTTCAAGATATTAATAATGATAGAAGATAAGTTTATTTTATTTTTCTATTATTTTTTTGGATATTTTTTATATTACATTGTTTATTACTTTATTTTAACCATTATACTATTTACATTATTTATTCTATTATTTAACATCATATTTCAAGATATTTTAACCATTACACTAATCAATGTAATGAAAGTATGATGTCTACTTAAATGCATATTCATTTTATTTTATTTTAAACTAAATTGGAAATATTTTAAGATATAGTATATGATTATTAGTAGAGTACACAATATGAAAAAAAAATAAAAATTTATGATTAAAACTAAAACTAAAATTATAAATATCTAAAAACCGCTTCAAGGAATCATGAACTTAGATTGTCATTCCGATTAAGATATCAAATATTAGAGGCTTAGGGCTCTTTGTTAATCAATCATGGGGATCTATAAATTTTTAATTCTTTCAATTGAGTTGAAGGGACGGTCACACGTCATTTCAATTTATACATAATCTCCCAAACCGACATCTTTGAGAAACTTTTACTAATTAATTAGCCAGTTAGATTAAAATAATTTGTTTGAAAGGAATAAAATATTTAAGTGTTTTTAGTATTGTATTTCAATCAGAATTGAAATTTCACTTTACAAATTTATATTAATATTTAATGGAAACATTTATTATGTAGATTATTGAAACTCTAATTCTAATAGAAGAATAATACTAAGCACCTAAAAAACTGTAAAATTTTGTCCTTTATCAAATGCGTGAATTACATTTTACTTGGTATAATTTCATTTTTTTTAATTTACTCCATGTTGTTACTTGAATGGTTAAGATGTTGAAATCCCAATCTTCTTCAACTTGATGATAGCGTAGATCCCCATCTAAGGGTTGAATATCCAAAGACACTTTGATACTTAATTTAATAAAGGGAATGCATGTGTCAGAAGAAAGAAGATAAGAATGTGACCACTATACTCGATGGTTACTCTCATTGAACAGAGTGAAATTCTTGGGAGTTAAGAAAATTAAGATCTTCAGAATGAAGAAAATTATCTCTTTAATTGAGATAGGGAAAGTGAAAAAAAAAAACATTTTTAAAATTTTATTTCTTAATAGTGAATAAATCTATTGGAAAATATTTTTAAAGATCTTTCCGGATTACATTTCACAACACTTAAACAGTTTTTTATATCACTTAACCCCCTAACGTGAAAAGTGTTGAGTTATGTCAACATTGCTTAGTTTAGCTATAGTTTTAGGCTTCTCCGTCAATTTAAAGCCAATTTCCACTTTAACCCAAACTTCGAGGGTTCAAGGACACAAGAAAAGTTTAGGAAGGTTAGTTGAAAGGGGTGCTCAATTGCAAGGGGAAAGTGTAATTCATCTCTATAAAATCTACTACTGTTTCTAATGTTGTACATCAGAAAAGCATGGTAATAAAATTTGTTTTATTCAATTAAAAATTGGCCAGAGGACATGCTGGTGTCACCACCAAGTGTTTTGTCAGAGCTTGTGGTTCCAAAGCAGGATTATGTTCCCCTTGGTTTATCAAAGGTTTTGAAGAGCACAAGTTGTGACGTGCTAATTGCCATGGAAATGTCAGCATTGGCTGTTTGGTGCGAGACAAGATGTGTGATGTCTATTTAGCCGCGCCTCTCTCATTATATACATATTTTTACATCCTACAAATGTTCTTATTGTATCTTTTAGATAAATTATCTTGCCAAATTCCAAGATAGTTAACTTTTTAATCCCAAAAGCAAAGTTATCGGTAAGTAAATATTTTTCTTCTAGCAAGTATACATTTTGAGCTTCAATTATGTGCCCATGTAATTCAAAACGATTGCTTATTCTTCAAACCATATCAAAAGGATTCTGGCCTGCTTTATTGACAGTAATTGTTGGATATGCTGTTGTATACATTTGTTGGTCTTTGGGAAATGTAGTCCCCCAACATGACGGGAGCTTTAGTTTTCGCAAAATTTAAAATAAGTTCCACCTTCCACGTCCAAACTGGAAATGATATCTTTCTGCCAAGATATTAATGTTCATATCCATTAAGTTTAGGAGGGCATAATACAGTTACATAGAATGGAGCAACTATTGATTATATGCATAGCCTATTTACAACTTAAAATCCTGGTGGTACTTTGGAAGAGCAAAAATCAAAGTGATATGGGAATCATGTTTGAAACATTGTTGAAATTGGAATGAGTTGTGCACCCAACGATCAATCCTTTGAATGGTAGAGCTGAGTCAATGAGTTGAACAAAATTGTAGAGTTGAGATGCACTTAGGGGCTCTTCTGATTTAAGAAATTAGATATTGAGTTGATAGAGCCTTCATTCGACTTGCTTGGTAGTCGACGACGGACATACAGTCAATAAGCTTGGTAATTGATAGTCGACAAAAAGATCATTTGAGAAATTTATTAGCCAAAGAGCATATTAGTTGAGTTACTAATCCGTCGATACATGGATCAAGTAGTAGTTAAAGTTGATCGGAAGTCTTAGCCAGAGGAAGTATTAATTGAGAATCTTGTTAGGTGACATGCACACTCGAGATCAACTAGTGACTTCGAAAGGGTAATTTTAGAATGACAGTTTTTCCTGAGATTATTATTGGGAACTAGAATATCTCAAACTAGGTGAATTCTAGGGTGAGAAATCCAACCAAGTCTTTCACCGTGGGAAACTAGATTTCCGCTGTTAGATCTATTAATTTTTAAATGGAGGGTTGAGATTTTTTTCTTTTTTCTTTTTTTTTCTTTTGTCTTTCCCGATTTGTCCTTGTCCCCTTCTCTCTCAATCTTGATCGAACAACTCGCATCCACTTTTGAGAGAAAACCAAAAATGTGATCTCAGTCACAACATGAAATATAATGATTGCTCAAACATTAGAATCAACAAATCAGTCTGAGGCTCTGAGCAGAATACTCAATTGATAAATTGAATGGTGTACGATTTCTTAGTCTTGCTCTTTCAAGGAACACCCTTTTTTGGATTCTTCTCTAGACGGCGTTTCTTTGATTGAGTCTTTGGCTTGACGGTGTAAAAAAGGAGTCTTTGTTTTTTGCCTGTGGGGGTGATTTGCTCGAGTTTCTTTGATGAAATAATCACGTGCTGTTTATGAGGAGGGGGTGTGGGAGTTGCACCTCTTGATTCTCCCTCCAACACCAAACTAGAAATTGTCATCCTTGGCCGGCTCCAAGACAACGATGCTGGGATTGATGTCAATTGAGACTCATACTGGGGTGTTGATGGGTGTGAGAAAAATCCAACCTTAGAACTAATTTTGGGACTGACCCATATGCAAGCCATGAGAAAATGAAGAGGGTGGCATGATGTCGGTGTTCATAGGTTAAAGGGGTGGCATATAAGGGTCTGGCTGCCAAGATTCAAATGTTTGTAGTGGTGGGTGATGTTGGGGAGCCATGGCAGAGGAAGTATGGGTGGCATTGTGTGGTTGTGGGTGGGTGGGGTTGCCGGGGAGATGGGGGACAAATTGGGAAAGAAAGCAAAAAAGAGAAAAGAGAAAAAGAAGAAAAAATCTTGGCCTTTAATTAAAAGAGCAATATATCTAACGGACATAAATTACTTCCCACAGTGGGAGACTTCAATCACTTACCCACACTAAAATCAACCTTCAAACTATTCTAGAAAAATTGAATGTTGACAAGGTAAACAAATGAGGAAATCACTGCATAATTGTAACTACGGATGGGAAAAAAGTCGCACCCACAGATATCTGTGGATAAAATCTGCCACGGGTAGAAAATGGGTTCTTTAAATGGGTACCCGCGAATACTCTAAACGGGTATATCTGCTACCCATTTATTAACGGGGCAGGTACAAATATCATGGTACCTGTAGATACCCGTTACCTGTAATTATTTATTTACTTAAATACCCTTATATATTAATATAGATAAAATTACATAAATTTATTCAAAATTTTCAAAAAGATTGTTCATTACGAAAGAAATCTTATATAATTATATTACAAGAGAAAATGAACATAAATTTGTGAGCATTTAAACTATATTTTTTTTAGAAAAATTGTTAGAATAATTAAAATTTATGTTCAAAGTGATTATTTTAAATAATAACTCTTTAATTTATAAATTCAAAGTGATATGTGCAGTACTTTACAATTGTCCACAACACACAAAATTTTTCTTATTTTTTAAAAATATCCACGGATACCCGTAGATACTAAAAATATTCGTGGATATTTGCTTAACGGATACCTGCGCAAGTAATGGGGCAGGCATGGGTACAGATTTTATCTGCGGGGCGGGTAGCTACTACCCGCGCCCGCCCTGCCCCGTTGACATCCCTAATTGTAACACTATAGTTTTTAATGCTTTTCTTAAATAACTTGTTTGCATCATTAAATAAGTGAAAATGATAAGAAAATTATGAAACTTAATTATTTGCATTTACGATGATTTTTTGGTTGAGTTTCAATTATTACTTCAACTGAAATTCAGATTCTGTTACAAATAAATAATGTAGAATTATACTAGCTTATGAGTAGACAAACCTTTTTTCTTGTGAGGATAAGCATGATTAGTGATAATTATTAATTAATCTTGCTCAACCCACTATGAAGTTTAAAAATGATTCTAATATTTTGAAATAAAATATTATTATTTGATTCTGTATTGAATGCACACATTACCAAGAGTAATTATGTAACAAAGGTATACTTAGTACTAACCCAAACACCTAATAAATTTACTAAAATGCCCTTAATTTGTCTTTAGCTACCTAATAAGACAGTAAAATACATTAATTCTTGCTAAAAAAATGAGTTAGCACAAAAGTGCTATGATATTTTTTTATAGGTAATAACTTTTCCTTAAGCTTGATTAATCCCAAAATTTCAAAAGCACATGGAGACATGTGCATGGTCCAATCACCTAGAGCCTAAATGGAAGGAAATTAGATTGGTTTTTTTTTTCTTTCTATTATTTGATCCATTATATTCAAGTTTTAATTAAATTGAAAAATCCTACTACTAAAAGCATAAACTTCTCCAAGTTCATTTGCTTCTTGCTTTTCTCTCACCTAGAACAAAAACCTCTCATTCTCTCTTCTTCTCCCTCACTTGGCCAAGCCATACATAGTCCTAAACATCCATAAAAACCCTGTTTGGGAAGTAATTTAGACATTGAATGGACACTACAAGCTACACCACAAAAACCGACACTAAATTGTATTTAGTGTCGACTTTTGCGTTGGCGTCAGGTTGGACACAAATTCTCTTGAAGCAAAGTTTTGCATTCATTCTTAGGCACTGACGGTAATTAGTGTTAGGGAAATCGACACAAAGATGAAAGCTAATCACAAAATTTAAATGGTCAATTCTAACCTTTGTGTCTACAAAAATCCTTAAAAACTGATGTTACTAGCGTCAACCAAAAGTCAATGCTATTAATGTCAGTTTATCGACCATAAAGCCAACACTATGTAGCTGCAAAAAGTATTGGCCAACACTAATGTTATATTTTTTTAAAAAAATATTTATTACTGATATATTACAAAACTTGTGTTTGTAATACGATAGTTAAAGTACATCTAATATATATATATATATATATATATATATATATATATATATATATATATATATATATATATATATATATATATATATATATATAAAGAACAAAGACATTTAATCATATGGTCCAATCATCATCTTGATAGTGAAAATGTGGAGAAGCCCTATTCTCAGGAGCCTGACCCCTGCTTCATTATTGCCAATCATAGGAGCATAAGTTGCATTTATTAAGACAGGGTACCAGCTGCCTCCTCAGCAACCTTGGCCCTTTGTCGAGCAGTCGCAGCTTGCTGCTTAGCATCTTTAACCTACTGGCTAGCATCTATAACCTACTACCTAACTTTCACAGCTATCTACTCAATTTTAGTGACCCTCTTGTCAAATATGGTACTAGTTGAGGAAGGAGGAGATTATGGCTCGTGAGTTAGTGATGACGCCCCATGATAGACGTTTGCAGATAATCTATAGTGTCGTAAATATATCCTTTGCTACTGCTGCCAATAATATCTTTCTTGATATCAATCTTGGCTGACGATGCAATCCCCTGCATCCAACTTGTTAAGGCTTAACCAATTTGCGCATGCATCCTATGAAGACCTTGCTATTATACAACAACCATTTTTTTTGTTGTTGTCCTTTCTTTTACCTAAAATATTCATTATAGTGTTGAACACATTGTTAAAGAAATTATTCTTTATGTGTATCGCATCAAGGTTGTGTTGCAACAAGTTGTCCTTTAAATATGGAAGATCCTAAAATATACTTTGTTTAGTCTAATTATGAGAGTCACCATACCCATGCATTTTGTCACCAAAATCAAGATTTGTCATTGTTGGAAAATCACAAAGAAATTCTCAAATCTGTTCACCTTTCAACGTGTAAGGTGGCCCACCATTTTCATCTGTGCTTTTTCTATAGGACTTTTTAGTTCTTTTAAATGACTGATCTTCTAAGATGAATTGATGATGAAAATCATACCAAGAATTTTATGTACCATATTTTAAGGTGAACATTTATTTTGTCTTCCATGCAAAAAAGGCATTACAATTTACCTTGCCTTCCTAATTTAGACAACATACCATAAACTAAAAAATAATTGATTGTCCACATCAAGCATGCTTTCAACACATAATTTTGTTTCATTGAGATTGTCGTAAGTTAAAATGTCAAGACTCCATAACTGTTGTAGATCATCAATCAAGAGCTACAAGTAGACATCTATTTTTACTTTTGGGTTATGATGGTCCATGTATTAGACATGTCAAAAACATGCATAGCCTAATTATACAAATTTCAAAGGGAAGGTAGTAAGGAGTAATTATTACTGGCCAACATGAGTAAAGAGAAGTTGATGCTTGAATGTACCATGTAAACCCATAAGTACATAGACCTCATCTTACTTTTCTTGACTCATTTACAAATTCTGAATAAATATCATCTAAGTGTTTTTTTTGCCTTCCCATCAGACAAATGGCACAAAACACCTGCACTTTTTTTTGCTTCTCATGATGTCATCTCATTTGAGTTATTTTTATTGATGCATACAATCGCTATAATTGGGGAATGATTAGAAAATAGAGCATTCTCTTCACTGGCACATCTTTGTGGTTTCCCACCCTATGCCTTTAGGGGAACTTATCTTTGTGCCTGACAAAACTTCCACTCAACTGAGTTGCTATCTTCCTTGAAATATAACATGCAATTATTCACACAACAATTAATCTTGACAACCTTCAACTCTAACTTAGACACTAATGTCATTGCTTGTTAGTAGTTTTCAAGTACATATTTCTTAGTGCTTTGTCGTTTAACATTTGTGCAAAAATGTCAATGCTTCTTTGAGGAACATGCTAGTTAAATCTAGTTATCAAGAGTTAAACAAATATTGATAATCTAGATTCTGTTGCACTTGTATAAATGGGTTGATTTGCATTCATCAACATATTATAAAATTGTTTAGCTTTGGACAACTCTTCTATATAGGTTGGCTTAACTTTGATGCTAGCATTGACATTAGGGTTTTCGGTGATTGGCCTCATAATGTCATACACCATTTGATGCATTGACTAAAATTAATCTTCATGTTTTACCTCCCTTGGCTTACTGCTTGGAAGACCCCCTCACTATATACATGGCCTTTCTTCTCCATGCTCAATCCATTTTAGATAATTTGGCTTAAACTCAAACTTGTACAAGTGAGCCTTCACCTTGCTTGGAGTAAGCAATTTAAAGCATTTATACTTTCCACATGGACATATGATCCCTCCTTTAGACAAAAATTACGGTTGTTCCATTGCCTTCTTAACAAACTTTGCAACTTCGTTAATAAAGTCATCTTTCAACCCTATTCTATATTCATTAACCTTATCATACATCCAATTATGATTCATTTTCTACATGAAAAAGCCAAAATTACTATCAAATAGGAGTACTACACAAACTTAGAAAAATTTTGACTACATAACCCTTGTATGTTGGACATTTTCTAATTTTTTTACTTGAAAAATTATCACAAACTTACATTAGATATATGAACAAATTAATAATCAATCTACAAACAGTCCTATTGAGTTCTGCTATCCACTAACAAATAACCAAGACATGCATAATTACTATATTACTAACATATAATTTAACATCCTGCATCTCAAATAGGATCATACCTATTGAGCTTTATTCTCCATTAACATACATCTCATTAAGTTAAACATATGCATGATTTATAAATTATTAGCACAAAATCCAACATCTTGCATTTTAGACACGATCACACCTATTGAGTTTAACTTTTCACTAATAATCAGCAAACACATGCATAATTAACAAATTACCAGCACACAATCCATCATTCTACATCTTAGACAAGATCACACCTATTGAATTTTGCTTTCCACAACACATTAATTCACACAACAACTTTCATAAATATATATAAGATGCACACAAAAGAAAAAATAAACATTACATGTGTACCTGTAACTCTTAATGTAAGTTTCAAGTGTAAGCTCTAAATGTAAGCTCCAAGCAATCTATACAAAATAGAGAAAAAGGGAAAACATGTTATCAATATATGAAAACCCAAACTCAATTAACTTCTTGAATGTTTTTGCATTTAAGCTATGATCCACTTTAAAATGAATTGGATAGAATATAAAAAGTAATAAAATAAACTATGAAACACTATGAAAATATGGTTGGTTTCTAGATTACTTATATTCTATAAATTGTAGTTGAAATATGCTTTTGAAAAGGAATTGGAGGAATTTTGGAGGAGATAGAAGTTTAATTTCAACAATCGACCTTAATGCATATCTTCTAAACCAAAAAGATTCTGAGATGATGATTTTTCCCTACAGTTTTCTAGCATACTTGCTTGCAAAATTTTAGCTCATTAAGGTAATTGTTTCTCAATCTGAACCCCAAGAATCAAAATTCCAAGTTTAGGCTTCAACAATTGACGTTTGTGCATATCTTTTAAACTAGAAAACATTTTGAGATGAGATTTTTTCCTAGTTTTCTAGCAATAAAGACTACTTGCTTGCAAAATTCTAGCTTATTAAGGTCACTTGAGCTCAATTTGGATCCCTAAAACTAAAATGTCCAATTTAGGTTTTAATAATCAATCTCGGTGCATATCTTTCAAACCAAAAAAATTGAGATGAGATTTTCTCCTACAATTTCTTAATAATAAAGATTACTTGCTTGCAAAAGATTCAGCTCATTAAAGTCACTATAACTCAATTTGGTCCCTAAGAACCAAAATGCCACATTTATGCTTCAACAATCAACCTCGGTGCATATCTTTCAAATCGAAAAACATTTTAAGATGAGGTTTTCTCCTACAATTTCTGAGCAATAAAGACTATTTTTTTGCAAAATTTTAACTCATTAGGGTCATTGTAAGTTACAGGTCAATTTGTACCCCTATAACCAAAATGACAAGTTTAGGCTTTAACAACTGACCTCAGTGCATATCTTCCAAAATATAAAATATTTGAAATAAGATTTTCTTCTATAGTTTCTTGGCATTAGATATTACTTACTTGCAAAATTTTAGCTCATTGGGGTTATTGTAGCTTAATTTGGACTTCTATAACCAAAATGTTAAGTTTAGGCTTCAACAATTGACCTCAATGAATATCTTCCAAACTAGAAAGCATTTTGAGATGAGGTTTTCTCTTATAACTTTCTAATAGTAAAGACTACTTGCTTGCAAAATTTTAGCTTATTAGGGTCACTATCGCTCAATTTGGACCTTTAAAACCAAAATGCCAAGATACTCTGTGTTCAAGTGCACTCTAAAGGACAACTAACACCTTAAATTAGAGCTATAAGTTCCTGATTAAGGTACTTTGTGTTCAAGTGTATATAAACTAGTTTTCTAAATGATTTAGGTCATTAGGGAAAATTCGATATATTCCTAGGTTGTGGGCTCTATGACATCATTAAGCTAAATTTTGTTCGACAAGTTAATTACATGATAAGTGAACTATAGGTGAAGGTTTGGTCTCAAAATTTTGTAGATTGCATAATCTATATATTCCACTACATAGTGTAGTTCAACAAGAAGAATCGTTTTGTTCCTAGGCATATTCAAATTGAGGTGAGGAATGACCAGGTGATTAGCAAGATTTTGGATCTATCATCACTACAAATGGATGTGTTTTGCCAAATATTCATCAAACTTTACATCCCAAGAAGGTTGGCAAAGGGAAAGACAAAATTGAATTTGCTCCTTAAGAGTTCTATGGATTTTGTTGACTTAATTAAAACTATAGTTTTGATTTCATTGTAGTTGTAATATACATATTTTGGTAAATTTCTATATATCTATCCTGAAAGGTTAAATGTTTCTCACTCTGACGAACATCTAGATTCAACTAATTTTCCTCTGCCAACTAAAGTTGAACTTCAGTGAATTGTTTTTCCAAATTACGATGTGGAACTTGACTCAAATTTGGAACTTGATTCATATTCACATGAAGTTGTTGTGCACCCTACCACAAATTTAGACCTTGATACAACTACACGTGGTGAAGTAAGAATACAGTCTTCACACCCCCTATACACTCACCCACAAACCCTTATGGTTAGACCATGCCATTATTGAGCTATGAAATTAATTATGAAATTCTCTTTAATGGTTACGGTGAATATTAAAGAGAAGTTCAATGTCCAGAGAAGGTTAATTCATTTCTAGGAACATCATTTTAATGTCATAAGAAGGTTAAATTGCTTCAATGTCTTGAAAAGGCATTATTGCTTTATAAATGTCCTCCTTGGCAAAGATGGTTATAGTTGGGATAAGACATAACACAAGGTTGTGGTTCATGACCAAGAATGGCAAACAATGCATTAGGGGTATGAATTGTTCTTGGTCATTTTCATTTTTCTTTTTGATAATTTTTATTTTCTAGTACCATCACCTAGTTTTAGTGTTTTACTACTATAAGCTAACACGAGTCTCATCTCTTATTGATTTGACATGAATGAAAAATATCTATAAATTTTCTAAGCAATCATCAAACAATATATATTATTTTTGTTTTACTTCCTCTTGGCTTGAATATTATTTTTTTATATCAAATATATGATTTTCAATTAGCTATATATAACTTGCTAGCACCACATACATTGAACACAACACCAAAATATCACACAATTCTATCACTCACCACTATAAGTCCTACCCCAAGTAAAAAATCGACACAATTACTTGGTGCTCCATGACTTTCGCAAGCACACGCTCTGAATTGAACCATAAACATCAAAGCTCCACTCACTGAATCAAAACACTATCAAATTCAAGTTTCAGTAAAAATCAAAACACTATAGTTGTGAGCAAATAGGCGTTGCCTTGTATGCGTCGACAATGGTGACAACGGGCTCTGGGTAGTGGGTTTAAATGTTAGGAAGAGAAGGTTTCAGAGAGAGAGATATATTAAATTGAAAAAGGAAAGAGAATGAGAGAGAGACCGAAAAAGCAAAAAAGAGGCAAAAGGAGTTACCTTGTGTGCATTGACAACGACAAAACAACGTTCGGAGTGGTAGGACACTCATTACGTTATAGAAGGGTGAGGAATGAGGGAAATAGAAGAAAGTGAGGAAAAATGTGCAGGTTTGGAATATATTTGTACTTAGTGTTAGTTTGGCCAACATTAAACACTAGAGTCGAAGCATTAAACACTAGAGTCGAAGCAAAGTACAACAATTACTAGCATTTATTATATATTTATTATGTAGTCAAAACTAGTGTTGACTTGATCGATGCTAACTTAAGGGTCGGCTTGGTGGTCAAGATAGGATAGGGTATGATAGGATATGATAGCATGATAAATACATGATAGAATAAGAGTATGATAAGCTATAATCTTATCTAATGTTTGATGCACACTAGATAATAAATTAGATAATGATAGGATAAAATATAAAACATGTTCAAATTACTATTTTGTTAAAATTACATACAATTTTCTAGAAAGTAACTTTTAATTTAATTTTTAATTTCTACAAAAAAAATATAATTTTAACTAAAGTGTACAATATTTTTTTATTTATGTAGTTACTTTTTTTAAAATTATAAAAAATATATACAAAATTTTTAAAATTATAATTATTATTCAAATATTTTTCTTTTAAAAATTTAAATATTGATTATTTAACTTTTAATATTTTGATTAATAATATACTTTAAATTTATATGTCAAAATTATTATAAATATATACAATAAAAAATATATAATAAATAATAATATATATTAATTTATATAATATTACTATATATTATATATATTTTGTTATTATATATATATATATATATATATATATATCATTATATATTATATATAAATCTTATATATATATTTCACAATAATAATATATCTATTGTATATAATTATGTATAATATTTATTATAATATAACTATACATCCATCCATCTATCCATCTATCAATCTCTCTCTCTCTCTCTCTCTCTCTCTCTCTATATATATATATATATATATATATATATATATATATATAATTATTTGTAATATGTTAAATATTATATCAAATATTGTGCATAATTATATATATAATAATATATTTGTATATATATAATATTTTTTATAATATTCAACATATTTCATAATAAATAGAGAGAAAAAAAAGAGTTTATCCTATCCTGTTGCTTCCTAACCTAACTTCCCCCTTTGCATAAGAAATACATTATAGCAATATGATAGGATAAGAGATAAGATAGTGTTATCATATCTTATTGATGCAATAAACAACAAATTACAACATGATAGAATAGTTATCCTATCCTATCCTATTATATCCTGGCCACCAAACGTGCCCTAAATATCTTGGTTAATGTCGGCATAGGTCCAAAGACGGATGCGCTTGTTGTAATGTTTTTAATTTTAAATTTTTAGTATGTATATTAGAGTAATTATTTTTAGAACAAAAAGTTTATGCATTGACAATGTAAATGATTTTTATACTATTATTTAGTTACAAATTGTCATGTATGATAAATTTGTTGACTTTTATAATAACTATCTTAAAAATCATACCTATCATGATTCTTGATTAATTGACAGTGTACAAATTTTTACACTAACAATATATAGAAATTAAACTCCTATTTTTATTTGGGGATCTAATCATGGAAATAATGATATTTAAGTGTTATTTATCTTTTCATATTTTGACAAAATATTGTATTTCTTTTATAGTCTTTATTGTTGAGATAATTGTATATTTTCCTCCCTTTAGATAACATATTTGAGTATCATTTGTTTTTTCAATAATTTTTTTCTTTTATAATCCGTTATTCTTATTTTGAAAGCTATAAAGGATTACACATTTCCAATCAAATGACTTTATTAGTCTTCCTTATATTGATTTGCTTATAATTGATTTGAGAATTAAAGCTATTTATTAACCTTTGCCAATGGAGCAATCTTACAAATAGGGGTGGAAGTAGGTTGGGCCACTCGTCGGGGGCCTATGGCTTGGCCTAGCCTACTTAGCAAATGGGCTAGGCTTGGGCTTTTTAAAAAGCCTTTTTAATTAATAGGCCAGGCCATAGGCTTTTAAAAAAGCCTATTAAGCCTGATAGGCCAGCCTGTTTATCAAAAATATTAATTTTAATAAAAATATTAATATTAATATAATATATAATATTATAATTATTTTAACTCAATCCCCAGTTCCCCACTAGTGGAAAAGGCCGATTAAAGTAAGAAACAAAGCAAAAAGATTAGTCCCTTTAATTAAAATTCTTTTTCATGTCTTTTTCACCACATTAGGTTTTATTGTTTTAACCTCTAAGTCTCTAACACACTAAAATAGGATTAGAAACCCTACGCCTAAATTGCGTCGTTGCTTACTCAGTCACTTAGTCTGCTCGACTTTGCACTCTCTCGATGGCGGACAGTCGCTTGCTCTATTATTGCTGCCTCTGCACTTGACGCGTTACTCTTCGTCTTCACTATACTATAGCTACTTCGACTCATTAAGTTTTAACCATCAGGTTTGTTCATAGTTTATTATTTTCCTTATTTTCGCTCTATTACGCATCATCAATGGGCAGAAAACGGTCAGCCCATTGTTGAGGCTGTCGCTGTAGGTGGAAAGCGTGTCCCCGAAGACTTTGCACCTGTGTTTGGACATAACACTGGTCAGGTTCTGCCTGCTGGGTGTGGGGCGCAGGGATCTTCGCTACGGCTGAGGGGAGAAACTTGCTGATCTGGATCATGAAAATATTGTAGGGGATTTCTTTGATGGACTTCATGAAACTCAAGGAGAGAGTGTCATCGTTGTCTTCGGCATTGAAGTGATCTAGTGCATTTTCTAAGTTTATTATTTTCCTTATTTTCATTTCATTTCTAATGTTATATGAGACCAGGTTGATATTATTTATTTAAATATGCTATTTTTTATGGATGTAGGGGTGTTTCTATTATGTCATTATGTGTTTTACCCCCTAGTTCCTAAATCTAATATTATCTATGACTGTATGAGATATGAGGATATGCTTCTACTTCTACAGGGCTGGGGATTTGGTGAATATGCTTAGTAGCCTTTTAATTACATTCTTGTTGGTTCTTAAATCATTATTTGATTATTATTAATTGCGCTTGCATACATTCTTGTTGGTTCTTAAACCATTACTTAAGTACTCTTGTTATGTTTTTATCATCGCTAATAGGTCAACAAAATGTCCTCTCCAACTAACAGCAATGAAGTAATTTCACCGATTCTTAATCCTACAAATGAGGTCATTGAGCATGTTCCAACAGATTCAAGTCTATTAGAAAATAACAAACCTGAGAATGAAAGAAGCAAAGATCAAGCTAATGATGATTTAGTCATTAAGAAGAAGAGACAAAAAAATCTACTGTTTGGCATGATTTTGATGAAGTTGAACTTGGTGGAGGGATAAGGAAAGCTGTGTGCAAATATTGCAAAGAAAATTTTCTACATGTGGGAAGGGGTCTAGCACTAGCCATTTAAGGAGACATGCTGATAATTGCTTGCAAAAGAGGTTGAAAAATGCTACTGAATAGAAACAACCTCCCATTCCATTTTAACCTTCTAATGGAGGTAACCCATGTCTATATCCTAGTTCTAGATTCTCTAATGAGAAGATGAGAGAAATAATTGCTATTGCTATCATGGTACATGAACTCCCTTTTAGTGTGGTTGAGGATGAGGTTTGGATGTAGGCCTTTCAATTTGCAAATTTTGATTTTCAAAAAGTTGGTCGCAAAACAACAAGAAATGATTGTATTGCAATAGATGAGGCGGAGAAGAAAAATTAAAGGCTTTATTGAAAAGTGTCAACAAAATTAGTTTAACCAAAGATATGTGGACATTTAGCCATCAAGTTGTAGAGTATATGGTTATCATAGGCCATTTCATTGATGCTGGGTGGAATCTTAAAAAAAGAGTCTTGAGTTTTGTGAAAGTTCCAGCTCCAAGGCGTGGAATTGATGTGGCGGATGCAATTTTTAAGTGTTTGAAAGCTTGGGGAATTGAAAACAAAATTTTTTCAGTTTCAGTTGATAATGCTTCCTATAATGATTCATGCCTAAGAAATCTAAATCATAACTTGTCATTAAATGTAAGTTATTCCTTAATGGTGCTTTGTTCCATGTTCGATGTTGTGCACACATACTAAATCTATTAGTGCAAGATGGTCTTGGTAAGATTAAGGATGTTATTTACAATATTTGTGAAAGTGTGAAGTATATCAATCACAATGATGCAAGGTTAAAGGCTTTTTGTGATGTTATTGAACAAAAAGGATTGAAGGATCGAAAACTTATAATTAATTGCCCAACAAGATGGAATTCCACATTTCAGATGTTGTCAACAGCTTTGAAGTTTAAGGTTGCATTATCAGCTTACAAGGATAGAGAGCCACACTATGAATTTGCTCCTTCACTTGAAGATTGGGATAAAGTTGAGAAAGTTTGTTAGCTTCTAGAAGTTTTCAATCTAGCCACTCATGTAATCTTAGGTAGTGAATATCCCACTACTAATTTGTATCTTGCTAAAGTTTGGAGGGTGAAACAGGTAATTGATTATATAGCAGAAGATATAGACTTCTTTATAAGAGAAATGGCAATTCTAATGAAAAAAAAGTTTGACAAACATTGGGGGGGGGGGGGGGGTGCAATATGCTAATGGCTATTGCTAGTGTTTTGGACCCAAGGTGGATATTTCATATGGTTGATATATGTTTTCCTATGATATATAAACTTGAAGAAGTTGCTAAAGAAAATATAAAGAAGATGAGAAATACATTGGAAGAATTGTATGATGAGTATGTGTCCATTAGTTTAGAAGAGTTGTCTTCTTCAAAAATAATTATCAATGGCAATACTTCATCATATTCCAGCCAGCCTAAATCTTTGATCCTCACTGGATTTGACCAAATCATGCGTATTGTTCGTGACAAGGAAGCTGTTCCTCCAATGAAATCAGAATTGCAAGCTTATCTTGATGAAAATGTCCATGTTCCTGATGGAGATCATAGTTCCTTTTGTGCCTTGCAATGGTGGAGAAATAACAGCTTAAGATATAAGATTCTATCAAAGATGGCTACTGATATACTTGCCATTCCTATCTCAACTGTGGCATCAAAGTGTGCATTTAGTGCTAAAGGTAGAATCATTGATGAATTCCATTCTAAATTGAACGAAGCATCAATTGAAGCATTCATTTGTGGTAAGGATTGGCTTCACCATAAATATAATTTGAAGAGAAAATCAAAGGTTAAAACCTCTTTTATTTTGGCATATTTTTCCTTATTTTTATAAACAATTATTTTTGAAGTATTTTTCAGTCCCTTAGCAAAAATTATTTTCTTATTTTGCAGGTGGAGGAACAAGATGAAGTGATTACCTTGAAGATTTGATGTCTTTTGTTGCTTAAAGTGTCTTAGTTGTTAACTTGTTATTGTCTTCATATTTTGTTATTAGAACTAAAGTGTTAGTTTCGTAATTGATATGAGTGTATTTGTTATTGAACCTATTTCAATCTGATTGTATTTATTATTAAACTTATTATCGAGTGTCTTTGGTAATTTCAATTTGGTTGTGTTTGTTTAAGTCTAATCAATAGCATTTTTATTGAACATTGGTAGGCTTTATATTCATATGTTGAACATTAGTAGTCTTTAAACCCATATATCTGTGGTATCCAGTAGCAGGCTTTATATATGCAGTTTGATGCATTGATTACAACACTTCTAATATTTGAGGTAGGTCAAGAAGCACAAATTAAAAGGATTATAGAACTACAAGTATGGAACTCACAGCTCACTCATAATTGGAAGCTGTAGGTCTGTGTGATTCATTCTCTTTGGGGGGTCTTTGAGGATCAAGGTCTTGGGGATGATTTTGTGTCTGTTTGTGTGAATTTTGGCAAGGTATAACCCAAATTTATTTTTACTGTGGCATGTGATGTAGGAATTTTCCTCTGAGCTGGGTTTGGTTGCCAATGTAGGAAAAATGATATATTCTACCAAATCTAGCTCACAATTCACAAATCACTATTTAGTGTGTGTGTATCTGCTTCTTTGACCAATTGCCAAGGTTGCATGTTAGAATATCCCCTAGTGCTGTTAGGCTTGTCTAACTAAAATGGCAGAATTCGTGAATTGTGCTCCATGTGACTTGTTTTCATTTAATCACAAGATCTTGTTTCAGAATTGATGCCACTAGTTTGGAGGGTTTGTTATTGTAAAAGGGAATAATTTTGTTTTAGCATGAGGAATAAATTATCCCTTGCTTTATTGCAGATCTGCAATTGCAAATCAACTGAGGTATACGAATTTTATTTGAGCTCTTGGAGCTTTTGCTTTCTTTGAATTCTTGAAGATGTATGAATTTTATTTCATGTAATGGTGAATGCGGTGTTTAGCTATAGTTTATTTAAGGAGATTTGAATGAAAATTTTATGCTCGGTGAAAAGATTTACATGTTTAAAACCTGAATTGCTTTTATTATTAATGATTTAATGTATTGAAGTAATGCTAATTAGTTATTATGCTATATTCAAATGATGACTATAAAATGATTAGCCTAAATGCGGTGATTGATATGATTACATTATATGTACGTGTAGGAATATAAAGAAATATAATAATTTTAAGATTTAGAAGTTTAAATGAATATAATGATTTTTTATTTATATTAAAATGGATAACCTATGAATTATAAAATGTAACAAATGAATATTTGAAGTCGTAAATGTTTTATTGTATGCGTTTTTATCTTCCTGTCTCAGGTTTTGTTTCTTTAAGGGATATCGTATATATTTTGTAGACAGCTCACATTGGTTTATTTTTTGACCTTTAAATAGGCTAATGGACTAGGCCAGGCTAATATAAAGGCCAGGCCAAGCCTAGAAAAAAGACCTATAATAGGTAAATGGCCCAGGCTTGGGCCGTGGAATTATAAAGTAGGCCAAGCCAGGCTTAGGAAAGGCCTGGCTTGGCTTGGCCCATTTTCACCCCTACTTATGAACGATATATAAGGGATTGACAACTTGAACTTTGAGACACATAAACTAGTATTCTCTCTCCATAATTCCTATCATTATTGTTCCTATATTCTTGTTGTTTTTCTCGTCTTGTTTTTGTTCTTCTTGTCATTATGTATGAGGCTCCAACAAGCTTTTGGTCTTAAATGTATGAATTCAAACACATCACTATGTAAACCTTGTGAAAGCAAATTGGATATTAGGTTGCACCAGAAGTCTGTCAGAATTTGCTTTCAGAGCAGTAGTCTTTGCCACAACACAACATTCTTTTTCTTTTATTTTACAAAAAATTGAAAGCATTTTTTTCTTTAATGGTTGTTGGCTACTATTATTATTGTAAAACACAAAGATAACACAAGAAGGAGGGTTGAATTGTGTTATAGCAAATTTTTGCAAAACTTTTGTTAAAGACGTATCGTTTGAAATAAGATCAAAAAGTTTTTCAAAAACATTTTATAAGACAAACAAGAGCTGAAAGACAAACTGGAAAGCACACAGGATTTATACTAGTTTGTCTCACCCCAGAGACTACGTCCAGTTCTTGGCAACAACCAAGTTCCACTAACTTTTTCAAGTTACAAGTATTCTTTTCACAAGCCTTTTCAGGCTTAACCCAAGTAGTCTTTTACTTGCCTCTCCAAGCAATAACCCAAGTATTCTTTGAATCAAAGCCTCTTTAGGCTTCCACCAATCTCGTTAAGAAAAAGGTTTATGCGTGAGTTACCTCATTGGGTTTAACGTCTTAACAGACGAATATACAATGAAGTACAAAAAGAATTTTACAATCAAAGTATACAAGAGCTTTTTCTTTTCTTAAAGATGTTATGATTTTTCAGAATCAGTAGCGACTGCACAAAAGAGGTCTATTCTTCTATTTATAGGCTTCTCCAAAAGTATCCGTTGAGTACTTTGCAAGAGATGGCCTTCATCTGATGAAGAGAGTCGTTGGAGCATTAAATGAAGCATTTAATGCCTTTCACCAACTTGTCATATGATAAGATAAAGCAGTCTGCTTATCTTTTCTATTCTTGTACTCAATCTTGTAGCAGTTGTCATGTTCGCTTTCCTGTTCTAACATTCGCAAACACATTCCTTCTTTTTCGTTGACTTTCCTCGAGAGTAGGTATATAGGCTTTATACGTTTCGAGGTAGTTTACGCTCCGATTGATGTGCAGATCATTTTAGAACTGTGACATCGTCTATAAGATCTGTTAATTACTGATTTACTTTAATCACAGGAGAAAGACGATATATTTTTAAAGATGTCAGACGATTGGTTATTATGGATGACCAGACGATTGAGTAAAAACATATATTTTAACTGTTTGTTATTATCAAAATATTTGAGGGTTATAAATTCGTCCTTTGTCTTAACAATCATAAACAATAATTTGGTGAATAACACAATTTTTTCTAATTTAGTATATTTTTATAACATAATTAATTGATTTTTTTTCCATTAAAAATTATGGTTAACAATATTAATTTTTATTATAAATTTGTGAAGATTTTTAGTGAAAAAGATATTTATAGTTTGTCTTCTATGTAATATATTTTCTATTATATGTTTTTGGATCATTTTAAAAAACAAATAATTATGAATATTTTGTATAAAATTTAATGCTTATATATTTTGTAGATGTGAACATTAATTTTTATAAACACCCCCCCCCCCCCCCCCGAATCATCTCTGTCTAGTTCCGTCCTTACTTAGGTTGACACTAAGTTTGAACTAAAGGTGTAAAAGTAAGCTCTAACTCATGAGCCAACCCGACCTAACCCGACTCATAAGCTAAACGGGTTGGGAAAATGTTAACTCACTTTTTTCATTGGTTGATTTGACCCAACTCACTTAACCTATGGGTTGAGGTAAGTCAACTTAGGTAAGCAAGGCTAACTAGTACTAACCCACTTTTAATTTTCTAAAATTTTTAAATTTATTTTTCTCTTTTATTTTTTATTTTAATTTTTCTTGATTTTTTTATTTTCATTTTATTTTCTTATTCTTTGAGTTTATTGTTATGAATTAGTATGCTATTGGACTTATTGTATTTATGTTTTTCTATTTGTTTATATTTTCTTGTATTTTCTTATATTTTTTTAATTTTTAATTTTTTGAATTTGGCAAATTAACCTTTGGTGAGCCAACCTAAGTACTTTGGCACATCTAGCTTGAACCTAGCCTCTAGTTAGGTTGACATTATGTATTTTAATATTAAAAAATTAAAAAAGAAAAAAAGGATTGGAATAATTGTGTCGGTGTCGTCGCTACCCGCGTCATTGTCTGAGTAAACACTAACCTTTTAACTCTACTTTACGCTTTTCTTTAAGGGTGTGTTTGGTAAAGAGGAAGAAAATAGAGGGAGAGGAAAGTAGGGGGTGAGAAAAGAAGAGAGGAGAAATAGGTGAAAAATATAGTGTAAATTAAGGTTGTTTGGTTAAAGAAAAATAGAGTGAAAATTAATTTTTTTGAAATTATTATTATTTTAATAATAATAATAATAATATATTTATTTTTATTATTATTATTATTATTATAATATAGTGAAATAGCTAAACAAGAGGAATGAGCCTAAACCGATTTATAAATGAAAAAGAAAGGCCCCTAAATCAATTTACAAGGAAAAAGAGGGGATGCAGAAATAACACCTACCTCCTATCAAATCGATTTAGTAAAACAACTAAATCGATTTGATAGGAGGCAAGTGTTATTTTCGCACACTTCTTTGTCTTTTTGTGCAGAAGTTTTTTTTGGTGGATCCCATGTTGTAGATAATTCAGTTTATGGTTATATTAGTTAGGTAATTTGTGGGTTGTTAACTAATTACTTATTATCGTGTATTATAAATAGTAATGCTATATATGTGGACAACAGTGAGAAAATATTTTTTTTCTTCTCTATTTTTTAAGTGTGTATTCAGTCTGTGTGTGTGTTTTAACAATTGGTATTTAAAGCTATCTCGATCATGGACTTATGTATGTGAAACCCACTAGCTTGTGAGAAACCCTTTGTTGTGTGGGTTTTCTATCTATGTGCGAATCTTTCTAGTGTGGGTTTTTTTGAAGGATTCAAACCGTGAATTATGGTTGGTTCTAATGAGTCTTTCCCTACCAACTTGCCTGTTCTTGATGGCAAGAACTTTGAGCAATGGTGTATCAAGATGGGTGTCATCTTTGGTTTTTAAGAAGTGCTGGAAATCATAAAGAATGGCATTTAAGAAGTGGAGGAAGGTGTTATAGAGGCGCAGAGGGTAGTTTACAAAGAGTCCAAGAAGAAAGACTGTAAAGCTCTCTTCTTGATTCATCCATGTGTGGATTCTGCCAACTTTGAGTAGATAGCTTCAACAAATTCAACTAAAGAGGCTTGGGATATTCTGAGCAAGTCATATGGAGGTGTTGATAAAATCAAGAAAGGGAAGCTTCAATCCTTTCACAGACAATATAAGTTGCTATCAATGACTGATCAAGAATCAGTAGGGGATTACTTCAAGAAAATTCACTTGCTGGTCAACTTAATGAAGGCTTGTAGTGAAAAGTTTTTAGATCAACAAATAGTGGACGAGGTTTTGAGAACTTTGACTCCCCAATTTGACCACATTGTGGTGGCAATTGAGGAATCAAAGGATCTTGAAAAGATAAGGGTGTAGGAGCTGCAGAACTCTCTTGAAGCACATGAACAAAGGCTTCTTGAGAGAAGTGGTGAGAGAGTTGCTGTTCAGGTTTTACAAGCACAAGCCTATCGAAGAAATGATAGTGGTGGCAGCAAAAACAAGAAGTGAAAATGGAAGAACATATTGAAAGATTCTGGTGGAGGCCAAAGTAAGAACTCTGGTGGTGACAACCACAAGAAGAATAAAGGACGTGGAAAATTTAGCAAGAAAGAAGGTGATCAAAACAGAGGAGGGCGGAGAAAATTTGACAAGAGAAATATACAGTGTTATGCTTGTCAAGGATGGGGACACTTTGTAGTTGAGTGCTTCAACAATAAAGAAAAGTAAGTAAAGGAGGATGAAGCGCAAATGGCTCAGGGGATAGTGATGATTTTGATTCAGATCATGTCCTTCTATTGGTGACAACATCATATTGTACCAATCTGATTACTGGTATTTGGACACTGGGTGTTCAAACCATATGACTAGGAATAAAGGGTGGTTTGTTAATCTTGATAAAAAATCAAAAGAATGGTGAAGTTTGCGATAATAGCACTGTAACAGTTGAAGGGATGGGCAAGGTTCTTTAGTGCCACAGATGAAGAGCAATCTGTTAAGCCTTGGCCAATTATTGGAGAAAGGCTATTTCATGAATATGGAGCATAATATGATGAAGGTGTATGATAGCAAGAGAAGGCTGATTTTGAAGGCTTCATTATCAAAGAATAGAAGCTTTAAAATTGGAATCCAGATTGGTGAAAGTCATTGTCTTACAATAGTTGTGGAAGATCAAAATTGGCTTTAGCATCTAAGATTTAGGCATATGAATTTTAGGGGCCTAAGTTTACTAAAAAAGAAAGGGATGGTGCATGGTTTGCCCTCTATAGAGCAACCAAATGAGTTATGTGAAGGGTGTCTCATAAGCAACCAAACTAGAAATTCCTTCAAGTCCAACATTCTAGCAGCAAAAGCACCATTGGAAGTTGTTTGTTTAGATGTGCGTGGTCCAATGGAGTCAGTTTCACTTAGAGGTAATCACTATTTCATTTCCTTTGTTGATGACTTTACAAGGAAATTGTGGGTTTATTTGATTAAAAGAAAAAGAGAGGCATTTGAGATGTTTAAAAGGTTCAAGACAATGGTGAAGAAGCAATGTGGGCGATCCATCAAAGCCCTTAGAACAGATGAGGGTGCTAAATACACCTCAAATGATTTTCATTCTTATTGTGATAAGGAAGGAATAGTTCATGAAGTTATTGCTCCATATACCCCTTAACATAATGGAAAAGCTGAAAGGAGGAATAGAACTTTGATGAACATGGCTAGATGTATGTTTAAAGGTAATAATATGCCAAAGCAATTTTGGGGAGAAGCTATATCCACAGCAGCCTACATTCTAAATAAAAGTCCAGCTAAGAGCTTACATGATGTGACTCTTGAGGAAGCATGGTTAGGAAGAAAACCTAGAGTAAGTCATCTTCAAGTGTTTGGCTTTCTTTGTTTTAGACATGTGCCGGATGAAAGAAGAAAGAAGTTGGATGACAAGAGAGAGCCAATGGTGTTTCTTGGGTACCATTCAACTGGTGCATACAAATTGCATAGCCCTATTAGTAAAAAGATAGTGTTTAGCGTAGATGTTGCTGTTGATGAGAGTAAAGGTTGGAGTTGGGAGGCTATAGCTAAAAGTGATAAAGTGACTGTACCAATTCTGCTTGATGTGCAATCTGAAAATTGTGATGAAACAGTTCAGATTCAGTTACATAGACCTCAAAGAACTAGACAGCCACCCTAGAGGTTTGGAGATTATACATCTATTCCTGACTTTGTAGTGACTGAAGAAGGGGACATAGTGCATTTGGCTCTACTGGATGAAACAGAACTAGTTTTTTTTTAGCAAGCAATCAAGGAACCTAAATGGAAGGTAGCTACGGAGGAATAGTTGAGGGCTATAGAGAAAAACCACACATGGGAGTTGGTCACGTTACCTCACAACAAAAGGCCTATTGGAGTGAAATGGGTCTATAAAGTGAAGGTAAAACCAACTAGAAAAGTTGCAAAATACAAGGCTAGGTTGGTTGTAAAGGGGTTCTTGCAAAAGGCTACTTTGGTTTACAATGAAGTATTTGCACCTATAGCCAGAATTGAAACCATTAGACTAATGGTTACTACAACTAGGGGTGGCAAAGCGGGCCAACCCGCCCCGCCATCAACTCGCCAAAAACGGGGTGGGGCGGGTTGACTCGTCGGCAAAAAGTGGGTTGAAAAGTTGAACCCTCCTCGCCTAGTAGTGGGTTGGAGGGTTGGCCCACCAACGAATAATGAGTGGGTCGGTGGGTTGTACAAAGGGCGGGTTGGCGGGCCGACCCGCTAAAAATAGGTTGGCGGGTTGAAAAATGCGGGTTGGTGGGTTGACCCACCCCACTTTTTTTATATAAAAAAAACTCAATTAAATTTAATTTTTTTTGTTATCATCTAATTGAATTGGATTAAATATTTTTTATTTTAATACACGTTATATCACTTTGAATCTTTGATTGTTTGACATATAATTTTATTATTATTTTATTATACATTAAATATATGAAAGAGAAATTATATTTTTTCATTCAAAAGTTATAAAAATAATTTACTTGAAAATAAATAACACATCTCATTCAAAAGTATGAGGGATTATATTTTTAGTATAGCATTGAATTGTATTTAATTACAAGTAGAACTAACCCCAAACGCATGTGTTATTGTTATCATTATATTTTTTAGGATAATATTGCGAATGTGGAGTAGTGTGTGTAGAGCATCTTTTACTCTTTTTTTTTAAATTAATGTCTTTGGTACAATAACTAAGGAAGGAGAAAATTAAAATAATAAAAAAAAGTGGCAGGTCGCAGGTTGGCTTGCTGGGTTGGCAGGTTGGGCGGGGCGGGTTGGGGTGGGTTGGTGGGTTTTACTGGCTTACTCGCCCCGCCAAAAATGGCGGGTCAGGCGGGTCGACCCGGTGGTTGAACCCGTTTTGCCACCCCTAACTACAACCACTTTTAGAGGATGGTCATTACATCAACTTGATGTAAAGTCGACCTTTCTAAATGGGTGGCTAGAGGAGGAGGTTCATGTGTGTCAACCTCCTGGTTTTGAAGTGACAGGACATGAAAACAAGGTGTATAAATTGAAGAAGGCTTTATATGGGCTAAAGCAAGCCCCTCGGGCTTGGAATAAAAGAAAAGATTCCTTTTGTAGTTGTGTTTCAGCAAGTGTACAGTAGAATATGGAGTATATGTGAGAGCTACTGCAGGTGATTTAATGATTGTCTGCCTGTATGTAGATGACCTACTGGTTACTGGGAGCAATGCAGTAGAAATTGATATTTTAAAAAGACAATAATGTTGGAGTTTGGGATGACAGATCTTGGATTACTATCCTATTTTTTGGGGATGGAATTTGTCACTACAAGTTGGAATTTTCATGCATCAAAAGAGGTATACAACTGACATATTGAAAAGATTTCACATGTTGAATTGTAATTCTGTCCAAACAATAGTTAATTGTGGCACAAAGTTGGAGAAGGAAGGAAGTGATAAGTCAATTGATTCAACCTTGTACAGACAGATTGTTGGCTTATTGAGATATTTGTGTAGCAGTAGGCCTGACATAGCTTATGGACTAGGGCTAATTAGTAGATTTATGGATCATCCAAGACTTTCTCACTTGCTTGGAGCCAAGAGGACATTGAGATATGTGAAGGGCACTTTGGACTATGGGTTGTTGTTCTCAAACCATGGTAGAAATGTTTTTAATGAAGTATTTGGCTATTGTGACTTAGATTGGTGTGGTTGATAAATCTACATGTTATGTAGATTTATAAAGCAAGTTCACATGATTTTTACATTAGCTTATAGGAAATTTGTGAGAAAATAGATCATTAATGAAAGATTTCATATGACGTGCATTTCTAAACTTTTTATTTAAAATTACATGAATTATCTTAATTTTGTTGGATTCTATGAAGGAAGTTAGTTGAGCAGGGAAAGGAAATATAGTCCATAGGCACAGAGGAGTATTATACTTATCAAAGTGGACTTTCAAGAAGCAAGAACTAAGGTGAGAACCACAAAAGAAGCCTATAAGCACAAGAACGGGCCAAAAAAGAGACTTGAAATGTAAAACGGAGTGCACAAGGTCGCACTCGCTCAACATGTTTTGTAGCCTACTCGGCACCAAAACAGAGCAGATTCTTTATGAAAAACCGAGTCTGAGGTCCAACTTTTAATTTTATTTTAATTTTTAATGGGCCTAGATTGTGCGGAATAGATCGGGTTTAGCCTCCTGCTCTAGAATTCTGAAATTGTATTACAAATAGCAAGGAGCAAAGCACAATGGAGATTATCTCTATTTTATCTCTATTCCTTCTCCAATTTTTCTTTTTGTCTTTGGGCTTTTGGAAGAGGATTCTCAAAGGGCAACAAGATACTCAGAGTCAGAGAACGGGGAAAAACCTTTTTCTTGTAAAAGATTTCTTCTTCTCTTTCCTTTGATGTATTTCTTTAAAATTATGAGTTCTCTTCTTTCAATGAATAGCTAAATTCCTTGTTAGGGTTGTGGTGTATTTAATGTTTGGAACCCTTGAATGTTTAATTTTAATTGAATTCTTGTTTCTATTCAGTCAATTAGATTGCTCTACTATTTTTATTTTCTTACTTGGAGTTGATTGTCTCTTATATGCTTTGAATCGATTAATTGAATGGGGATCGTACCACAATTAATTAGTAGACGTGTAGGGTAATCAAATTAGGTTTTGTCGTATGATCAACCTTCATTCCTATTTTCCAATTGGATTAAATGATTAATTAATCCTCCTATTTATTCTTCATGCCTTCCTAGGGTTTTAATATCTCATATGATCAATTGGAAAATTAACTTAGAAAGGACTATTGCAATTTATGACCAACAATTGACAATAAAATGTATAGGAAAATATTGGTAATTGACAAATAGTACAAGGTTCAGTTAGAATTAGATGTGAAGGAACTTAAGAGTACGAAGAAAATCACAACCCTAAGCCTATTTCCCTCTATATTTTTCTTTACTTGTGACTACTTGTTTTGCAATTCTTGTTATATGTTTATCAATATTGAATCAACCTATTACCTATTTAATTTCACCTAAACAATATAGAATCTTTGGAAACTGGTAATCGCCATTTAATCCTTTAGGTTCTATATTAGAACTCACGTTCTTTTGTTATTATTGCAATAAGGGTACGCTTGCCGTTGAGCGTATTTTTAGCGCATCAGTAGTGATAAAAACGACAGAAAGAGTACAACAGGGTATGTGTTTATGATGGATGGAACACTTATTTCATGGTGTTCTAAGAAGGAGTCAGTGGTAGCATTGTCCTCATGTGAGGTAAAATACATTGCAGCCTCAATAGGAGCTTGTAAAGCCTTGTGGCTTGAAAACTTGATGTCAGAAATGAAGATTAGAGGAGAAGAGCCTATGAAAATGCTAATAGATAATAAGTCAACTATAAACTCGGCTAAACACCTGTTGCTCATGGAAGGAGTAAGCATATTGAGACAAGATTCCACTTCCTAAGAGATCAAGTCAGTAAGGGGAAGCTAGAGTTGAAATACTATAGTACAGATGAACAAGTGGCTAATATTTTAACAAAGCCTCTTAAGGCTGACTGATTCAAGCGTATTAGAGACATGATAGAGGTGTAGTCTATTGCTAATTTGAATTAAGGGGGAGTGTTATAGATAATTCAGTTAGTGGTTATGTTAGTTAGGTAGTTAATGGGTTGTTAACTAACTACTTATTACTGTATACTATAAATAGTAATGTTGTATATATGGACAGCAATGAGAAAATAAAATTTTTCTTCTCTATTTTCTGAGTGTGTATTCAGTGTGTGTGTGTTCTAACATCCCACCTATTTTTTAAAACATTTAGTCACATTTCCACCCTACCAAACAATCAACATTCTCCTCCTTCCTCTCTCCTTCTATTTCCAGCCTACTAAACGAAGTGTAAAAGAATTTTTTCTTAACAATAAGAAAACTAGGGAAAAAAAAACTTGACCTTTATCATAGACTAGATCTAGAATTATCCTCAACGATTTGTGTGGCCATAAATACTATTTTTTATTCATTAAGATCTGTTAACTTTATATATCATTTTGCTGTAAATATAAGAATCTTATCATATAGATCTATTGTGATTTTGAAACTTTATAATTATAATAATGGAAACCACAACTCTAATTGCCATGTCCATATTTGGTTTACTTGCAAGTTTTATTCGTTATGTCTTATATACTGCTTTTGGCAACCCTCTCAACAACTAAGAGATCCATTCAAAGAGCATGGGGACTAGTTGAAGTAACGAGCTCCCACTACATGCCATGAATAAAACAATAAAAAGGACAAATTTTATCATCAAATTTTCTCATCATATGTCAAATAGCTCAAGCTAGCTAACGAATTGGAGTTTTTGTCCTTTAATGCTTCACGCAACTTCATTACTTAATTGCTTAGAATAGACTAGAATCTCTGTGCTGTTCCATTTTTTTTTACCTAATAAATAAATATAAAGCATATTAATGGGACCAGTTTTCTACAGCAAACGTAAAATAAGCAATTATCACTTTCTTTCTCTTATCACTCTCATCATCCTTAACCCCCTTCCTAGGAAAATCATCTCAAGAACTCATTTAGGGGTTTCATAATTTCTTATGTATTTTATGGTGATAACTGATCAATTTTAAGAAGTTAACTTTGAAATAGTTTCTGAATTTGTCATGCGAGCATAGATTTCAAAACTAATCAAATACGAAAGGTTGCTTCTATTATTACTTGATAATCAATTTTTGTTTTCTTTGCCATGATATTTGACAGTAAGTAGCTGAAATTTGACTTGCCATCTGTCATTTTGTGTATATTTGGTACAGACATGTGTTATGGTCCATCGTTACTGGCTTAGCCCACAGGGTGACCTTTTTTGACTGTTAACGGTCTGTTTCGGAGAGTAAAAATGAGTAGGAAATAGAAAAGAGAGGATGAAAATAAGTAGGTAACAAATTTAATGTTATTAATTAAATTAACCAATTTATTTCATCCTAGTGATATAGTTAATTGGGTCTTATAAATAAGATCAGAAGGAGTAATATCTTACTTCTATTAAATATTTCTTAATCTATTACATTAACCTTAAACATCTAAAAATATGAGAAGGAAGTAATACTACTTAACTACAAAGTGTATGTTTAGATTTTAGTTGAGAAAGCTCAAAAATACTTTTTTTTTCAAAACAACATATAAAATTTACAAATTTGCATTGAAATTCATAAAAGTATTTTTCAAACTTTAATCAAATATAGCCAAAATAATGTAAAGATATCCTTTTATGAGTTTGGCTAAATTGCATTTTTGATTCTCCTATTTTTTTCAATTCACAATTTTAGTCTTCTTATTTTTTTTTAAGATATTTAGTTTTCCTATTTTTAAAAATGTGTAATTTTAGTCTTGCCATCAAATTTCTTGCGTTAAACATTAATAATTTAACGTTGACTCTGACATACAATACTTAAACGACGTATAAGAGTCAGAGTCAGTATTAGAGTCAACGTTAAATCACTAACAGTCAACATAAGAAATTTGACGACAAAATTAAAATTACAAATTTTTTAAAATAAGAAGGCTAAATATCTCTAAAAAAAAAAGTAAAAAAACCAAAATTGTAAAATATCTCAAAAAAAAATAAGAAAAATAAAATTACAAATTAAAAAAAGTAAGAAGAACAAAAATATAATTTAGTCTGTAAGTTTTCTACCTTTGTTTGTCTGGGCTTAATGTGTCACGGATCAGGTCACAACCCCCCGAAAGGTTTCTCAAATATGGACGGAGGGATATCGTCATTCATTAGTGAAGGCTGGTCCCCTCGGGAGACGTCAATTACGAGGTGCGCGGCTCGCAATGCTCTCATCTAAATGCTATTAATGACTGGGGATTCATTTATCTCCCTTCTTGACCCTTTTCCAACTGGAGATTCTTTCACACCCCTTCTATTTTTAAGGTTAAGAATGATTTAAAATCTTCGTATAAAATCTTTCTATTAATTTTGTACTTAATAAAGAAAATATTGAATATTTTTGAGTTTAAAAAATATTAAATATATTTACTTTTATTTAATATTTTCTTTATAAAATATTAGAAAAATATGTAAAAAGATATAACATTACTTGTAAGGTTAATGTATATAAATTAAAAAAAAATTAAATGTACACTTCATTTTTGAGGTGTATAAGTGAAAAGAAAACAGAGATAGAGAGAAAAAAAATAAAGAAAGAGAGAAAAACTTATAAATGTTACCAAATGATGTGATTAAGAATAAAAAGAGAGTTAGAAAAAAATGTGGTAAGAATAAGATGGAAGAAAAGTTTAAGTATAGAAATGTAATTAATATTTTAGGTTTCATAAAAATTATTATCCAATTTCCTAAAATACCCCTTATCTAATATTAATTAGATTTTCTCATTTATATTTCCTTTTTATTTTCTTACTCTACAATAAATGGTTAAGAATATAATAGTAAAAAATAATAATTAATGCTTCATTGATATTGTAAAGTGACAATCAAAATGGGGCATTCTTTTTTTTGCTAATAAGTTGAACAAAATGGAATGGAGGGAATAATTAATAACTTTATAAACCAAGGTATATTTAATGAAGTGTAAACTATTATTATATTATTATATTATTGTATTTAGACTAAAGAGGAGAGCTAGTAATACACTCATTCTACTAGTTTTGTTTAAAGTTTAATTTATTAAAAATTACAAAATTATGAGTAGAATTCATTAAATATGAAGTGAGGCCTACAACATTATGTGATTTCTAACAAATATTAATTAATAATAAAGAGTATGTTACTAGCATTTGTCTTAAAAAAATTTCATTTATGATATTGCACGCCTCTTAAATAAACAATAGATTTTATCAATTCTCATGATAAAATAATCTTATTTAACTAAAATGCTACTCTATTTCTATAAATGATTAACTACACTGTATATTTTTCTAAAAAAAAAGAAAGTATAGTTACAACCATATATTTACTAGTGCATCTATTTATTAAGGATATTGTTTAAAAAAAAAAATTAATACGTTTTTGATATTCTAAAATGAGAAATAATTTAAGACAAAAAAAATATTTCAAAAGTAACAAATAAAATAAAACAAAGGGAGTATCTCATTATTTGTGATAAATTATTATTGTAGCAATTGTTAAATAAAGATGTATGCGAGAAAAAATAATCAATAATACTTTAAATTTATAAAAATATCAATAGTTTTAAAAAGTGAAAAAAAAAAATGAAAGGAAAAATTTCATAAGACCGACATTCTGTTGTAATGACATGAAGGGTGTGTAGTTAGTACTTCTCTTGTAATAATAAAGACCCACATTTTAAGCGTGCCTGTGAGCTAGCTAGGTGCAATATCAAAGGTAGTGTGTGTAGTCAGAAGGGTCATTAGTAGAGAGAAGATGGGTAGACGTCCCTGCTGTCCGAAAGAGATTAACAAAGGTGCTTGGTCTCGAGAAGAAGATGAAACCCTTTCCAAATATGTTGCCATCCATGGCGAAGGGAAGTGGCAAAAGGTTGCCCAAAATGCAGGTATGTACCGACATTCATCATTTTCTCTATTATATTTAGTTACACACATCCATCCATGTGCCACAGTACACACATTTAATGTAAACTATGGTGTTGGCACTTGGGTGGGCGGAGATTATGGTTGAATTTTCTTGGTGGGTGAATGTTCAAGTTCGAATCTGGTTTGCTTTATCCGCAATTGTGTTCCTTCATTCCTCTGTTTCTTTCTTTTTGGTCTATTTTGCATGTGCTGCATCGCAAAATATATAGTTTTTTTTTTCTTAACTAGGCATTGGCTTTTGGTTGTGTGCAATAATGTTTGTAGGGTTAAAGCGATGTGGGAAAAGTTGCAGGCAGAGATGGTTGAATTATCTCAAGCCCGGCATAAAGAGAGGCGACATCTCTCTGGATGAAGAGGATATGATTATAAGACTTCATCGTCTTCTTGGTAACAGGTATTATTTATTTATTTATTTATTTTCCCTTTTATCTTATGTGTTCTACTCCACAAAAGTCACATTCAAAAGATTTCTTGACTACTATTAATTAGCAATCTTTTCACACAACTTTCTAGACTACAGTTTATAAAATATAAGATTATAAGCATATATAAAATAATACTATTTGGATGGGAGAGATAAGAAGAGAAAAGAGATAAGTGTGAGATAAAAAATCATAAAAAAGTGTTTTAGGAATTTAGTGGAAGTAACATTAGTACTTTAATTACTCATGTGTACTAACCATAGTACATATGTTTTGTCATTAACAAATGAAACTCTGATGATTTTTTAATCCTTATATAGATGGGCATTGATAGCAAAGAGGCTACCTGGGCGAACAGACAATGAAATCAAGAACTACTGGAACACTAATTTGTCAAAGAAGTTACAAAAACAGCCTATATCATTGTCTGTTTCTTCACTTGAACACAAACGTCATGAAGAGGAAAAGACCAAACTAGTGCATGTGGCACCCGAAGCTCCATGGCCTAGGAGAGTTAAGGCAGTTCAATACGGTAAAATTTCGGAGAATGGTGGGTGTGATAATAGGCGTAGTAGTACTACTCCCAGTACTCCCTCAAACAAAATAGAGGCTAGTAGTGATGAAGCTTCTTTTAGTGATTTCCTCATTGATATTGATGAAAACCAATTGTTGATTGCTGATGATTCCAACTCAAAGTTCCCACAAATGGAAGAAGACCCCCACCACAACAAGGAAGGCTTAATCAACAGTCCTAGCTCATCATCACCTTCTGATCATTGTCACAGTCTTCTCTCAGAGAAATTAGACCCTCTAGAGACCCTTTTGGATGTGGAGCTTAAGAAGATGGCCTCTTTTCTTGGACTTGAAAATGATTGATCAAGGGATTTCATTTATTGCACTGAGATGAAAATGTCAATTGCTTAGTGGAATTGTCATATATCTTTATATGGCCCAACTAAGCATCTAGCTAGACGTATAAATTAATTCAGGATTTCTTCTCTGTTTCTCTCTTTTTCTTTTCTTTTTCCCTCTCCACTTGGGTTGTGAACTCACATACGAACTACGAACCATTGTGTTCCTTCAAAATCAATAAAATTATTCCAACCAGACAGTAAAATCTGTTGTTTAGAAATGTTGGATTCTTTACTACAACTGCCGTTTACCAATTACTTTTGCTCCCCTTTGATGTGTCACGTGTCTCTCACTGTATTTGAGTATAAATGTATGCTTACATTTATAAGAAGAAAAAAAATATTCATATGCACATGTGCGAAGGTCAAATATCTAGCTTTGATAGCTTTTAGAAAAAATAACGAGGGGGTACAACAATCAACTCATGCATCCAGCTCCAGGACCTTCAGACGTCCATCAGTATATATATGTTCTATTCAGAATGTGAATATGGGGGCAAAAATAGGCTAATGTTTATTAGTCCCCTAACTAATTAAGCAAAGTCCGTTATATTGGGGACACAGAATTATTTTCAAGAAAAATATTTCTGCTTGTAATTAAAGCATTATGATCTATTAAACTACAACAGTTGTTAGTTTGCACTACCTTGGGGGTACTCAGTTTTCTCTTCTATCTATGGTACATGAACAGGTCAAAATCCGCAACATATAATTGAAGAAGAGTTTTGAATCTGTAACAATGAGTCTTGCACCTCTTTCCTACCCTTCTCTCCTAACATTCTTAAATATAGAACGTGAAAGTTTGTTGGTATAGTAGCTAACTTCGAGCTAGACATTTCTTACGTACCAGATTCTATAATCTTAATGTGGCATATAGCTGTGTGTACTAAATGTCCCAAAGATCAGCTATGGGGTCACAAATTTACCCTCCATTTCCCCAATACGTCACTGCCAATATAAATTTTTAAAGCATGATTGCTGTCATGGACCAGCTCTGTAACAATGCATGTGAAAGCAAATATGTCCAAAAGAGAAGATAGTTTTAATACTTTGTGGTGCTCGTTAATAAAAAGTGTCCCTACCACTGTCTATGCGATTAATTAATCAGTTCTTTCGTTCAATGACATGCGAGGGTTTAATTAATTTCCAATCAATCTATTCTACATGCCTTCGGAATTCAGTTCCATTTGCATGTAAATCTCACACAATCACGAAACATTTCTTTCTCTCATAATTGCTCTTTCACCAACCAAATATAATATGAATGGAGACTTTACATTGGAGTATTTATTACTCATTTTTTTAAAGAACCCATCTGTTAAAGCTTTTAAACAAATAATTTTATAAATATATAAAAAGTAATTTGTATTTTAAAAAATTTATAAAAATAGGAGCCATATTTTGTTTGGTTATAATTGTAAAAAATACCTTTTATTTTGTAAGTTAACTAGTATTTTAATATGTACATTGTACAGAATAAATATTTATTTTATATAACTTAAATTTATGATAAATAAATACTTCTAAATATATATATATATATATATATATATATATTATAATTAAAATTTATAATAAATAAATATTTTTGAACATATAAATTATATTTTAAATTTATAATAAACAATTATTACAATATAATGTTAATTTTTAATTATTGATATATATTTTTTTAAAATTATTGAAATTCAATTTAGAACTAAAAATATTGAAAATGATAGATTAAAAGAGATAAGAGGTTAATTTTTTTTTTCTAAGCACACTCTAGTTGAAGGATGATAGTTAAAAATGCTCTAGTTGAAGAACAACAACTAATAACACTTTTGCTCAAGATAGTTATTCTAATTTATATACATAGGGGTTTATAATTACAACTTTTTTAAAATGTTAATTACTTGAAATAATCAAAAATTTGATTTTTTTTTTCTAATTCTGATTTTTCCAAAGAGTTTAATGGTCATGCACTGTTAGTGTAAAAAGTTTTACACTGTCATCCAATCATAAATCACCATTAATATGACTTTTAAAGTATTTATTATAAAAGTCAACAAATTTATAATAAATGGTAGTTTGTGATTGGATGATAGTGTAAACTACTTTACACGGTCAGTGCATAACTATTAAACTCTTTTCCAAAAAGCTTAGACAAAAACATTAAAAAATTTTAAAACCCTTTTTTTTAAAATAAAAGTATTTTTTCATGAGAAAATGAAACAAACGCTCTATGTACTGATTATAAAGATGAACTCTAACAAAAGATAGATCAATATATTAATAATTACTGAATAGTTAATATAAATTTTAGAGTCTTCTTAATTAACAAGTGTTTTAAAGATATTGGTTAAGGAACATTAAATATATTTTATTATTATTTTCATTTTTTGGCTAAACTTTAGTAATAACCCCTGTCATACACGGGTGTTAAATTTATAATTTTTATATTATTATAATTATTTAATATATTTCTTAATTATTTTTAATTTTATAAAAATATGTGCTAGTAAATATGTATATCATATATATATATATATATATATATATATATATATATAATTTGAATATTAATATAGATTCAAATAATTTTATTTTCACACACAGTTCACATTATTTTAATTTATAAAATGTGTGTTTTAAAAAATATTATCTTTATTAATATATTCTCATTTGTATATAACTTCGATTTATACAAAATTTTAATAAGAGATATTGATATCGAAAAAAAAATTTAAAATTAAATTTTGTAATTATTAGTTTTTTCTTTAAAAATGAATTTAATAGGCATTCAATATCAGTGTAAAGTTTTGCATGGTTAATTATTATATATATATATATATATATATATATATATATATATATATATATATATATATATATATATATATATATATATTAGCTTTAGTCACCCAATTAGACTTTTTTTTATGACAATGAATATTTGTTTTGTTATTTTTTGTCCTACATCAAAGCTATTCTTTTAAATTAAAGGATAGTAATACTTAATTTCAAAGAAATATATAATGTGTCATAGTCCTGGCATTGGTTTTTGAAATATTTTGAAGCAATCATTCTTGTCTTTATTTATTGTATGATACCAAGTATGAGGTACTACTTATATTGCTTTAGATCTTAAATGTTACATTTTGTATGAAATTTCTTTTATAAATATGTATGAATATAGAGTAGACTTATATATATATAGGGGCAGGATCTGTTGACACTAGGTGTAAAAGTTAGTCAAATTACACCTTCAATAACTTTTTGTATAATACAAATTTAAACAATCTAACCGTTGAATTTGATGATATTATCTTTATGATTATGTATATCAAATTTCACATCATTTGGACTTTTCTAAATATGTTAACTAATATTGAATATTTACATATATTTTAATATCATATTGTATGTTAAAATAAAGTGATTTAATGAACTATTAAATAATTTTAGAATTGTATGAAATTTTGTATACTTAATATAATTAATAAGAACATCAAATTCAACGGTTGGATTGGTTAAATTTGCATTATACAAAAAGTTATTGAAGGTGTAATTTGACTAACTTTTACGCCTGGTGTCAACGGATCCTGCCCCATATATATATATATGTATATATATAAATTAATCTTATCTTAATACTTCTACGAATAAGAAATTATATGTAATTATATTTTGTAATAATTGATTGATCATCTAAATCTCAGTTTCTATTGGATAACAAAAATAAAAGAGAAAGATAACATCAATCAAATGAAAGACTAATTAAATTTGTAAGTACTTGAATAAATTATTGATGTTCAAGTACATGTTTTATTATTATTTTTTGTTTCATATATATAGTAATTATTTATTATGGATATCATTTTAAAATTTTAAACTAATTAAAAGATTTGATAGCATTATGTAGTATCTTGTTCCAAACATAATATTCATGATATATAAATTATTGTTTTATTAAAGCATTCTTTTATTAATCATTAAAAAGATAATAAAATGAAAATTACATATAAAAGGAAAAAATGAGTATGATAATTATATATATATATATATGAGATTTGCTAACGTACATACACTTGTTTTTTAGTTAGAGCACGTTAGCAAGTTATAATTATAATATATCTTAAAATACACCATGATGTAGCTTGCTAACGTACTCCAACTAAAAGTATGTTAACAAGTTATAACTACAATGTATCTTAAAATATACTTACGGTGTAGCTTGCTAATGTACTACAACTAAAAATAAGTACGTGTACGTTAGCAAATATATATATATATATATATATATATATATATATATATAGGGTATGGATCCGTTGACACCAGGTGTCAAAGTTAGTCAAATTACACCTTCAATAACTTTTTGTAGAATGCAAATTTAGCCAATCCAACCGTTGAATTGTATGATATTCTCTTTATGATCGTGTATATCAAATTTTACATCATTTGGTCTTTTCTAGATATGCTATCCAATATTGAATATATGTATGTATGTATATATGTATATACATATACATATACATATATATATATATATATATATATATATATATATACATATACATATATATATATATCATATTGTACGTTAAAATAAAGTGATGTGTTGAATTATTAAATAATTTTAGAATTGTATGAAATTTTATATACTTAATCTAATTAATAAGAACATCAAATTCAACGGTTGGATTGGTTAAATTTGCATTCTACAAAAAGTTATTAAAAGTATAATTTGACCAACTTTAACACCTAGTGTCAACGGATCCTGACCTATATATATATATGTATGTGTGTGAGAATTGAAAAGCAAAATTTTTATAAACATAATAAATTATTGTTGATATCATTATTATTATATTAGATTGTTTTATTTATTTTGATTAAATACACAATTAATCACAATATATTGGATGAAATTATTTTATACATTTTCATCACATGAGGTCGTAAAATGTTGTGCTGGGGTCATGCTTTATGGCTTTTTATTTTGGATTTGGCGTCTGTACCTTTGTGGTGCCATTGGTTAGTGTTCATGTGCTAACACTTTTGGCTTCACTCTTAATGAAATTTTTTGGCTTTTCAATATATATATATATATATATATATATATATATATATATATATATACACACACACACACACATCAGATGATTTACTTATGATTTATTTGTTTTTTTTTATTTTATAACAAATTACTTTTTTGTATAATGATTATAATTAATTTGATCGTGATATTTTTGACATGAATCATTTGATTTTTAGTATAAATTTGAATATATTGAATACAAAATTATAAGTATACATTGTCTATAATTTAATGTAATTAATACCATGTAAAAATATTATTTTTTAATAATATAAAAATGTTATTTATATTTTACACTTTGAAGAAAAGTGATATATATCATAATACACTATGTAGTTAAATGTTATTTAAATTATACTTTTGTCCTATTTTTCTTAATATGCAATTTTGGTTCTCTTATTTTTTTTAGAGACATTTAGTCTCCTACTTTTAAAAATCCATAATTTTGGTCTCCTTATTTTTTTAGAGATATTTAGCCTTCCTATTTTAAAATCCACAATTTTGGTTTCTTCGTCAAATCTTTTGCTTTGATCGTTTGTGGTTTAATGTTGACTCTGATATCTCAATGTTGACTCTAAGTATGCCACATCATTTAAGTACAAATACGTCAATATCAACGTTAAACCACTAACGGTCAACGCAAGAAATTTAATGGCGAGACCAAAATTGCAGATTTTTAAACATAGAAGGACTAAATGTCTCTAATAAATAGAGGGCCAACATTGTGGATTGGAGAAAATAGGAAGACCAAAAACACAATTTAGCCTTCATTTTTTTAAGGATCAATTGTTCAAAAAAACATTGTTTCTATTTATCTATTATTTTGTCAATTATACCTTTATCTTAACCTAATTTTTAGTTATTTTACACATTCATCATAAAATTAAAAGGAGAGAAAAAAGAATAATAATTAAATTACAGAGAACTTAATCAATAAGATAAATAAATGATATAATAGAAAATCAAACAATAACTTCAATAAAAATAAGAATTCTTATTTTTTGTATAGATATAATAAATATACTAACACTTCTAATTACTTCATTTGCAGTATTTATTTGTGGTTTAACGTAGTGTACACATCTTAAGAAAATGATTTGTTATACCAATTTTCATGACAAAAAAAATAATGTATTTGACCGAATGACAAATAATTTGAAATAGAAAAATATTCTAAAAGTGACAAATAAATTGAGACAAAAATATTTTAAAAGTAACAAATAAAATCATTAAGACGGAGAGCATACTTTAAAAAAGAAACAATTGTTAAATGACTACTACATTTTTAATACAATAAATGCTTCATTTTTTTTAATTAATTCTGTTTTCTTCACAAGTGTTTTAAAGACACTCATTAACATTTTACTTAAATGTTATCCAATTTTCTAGTGAAAGTTGTCTCTAATTAATGATAAAAAAAGTTTATTTTCATTTTTCTATAATTTTAAATTAGAACGGGATGGAATGTGAGAAATTAAATTATTGTAAATTGGATAAGTCTAAAGCTGAAGAATTTGCTTTGCAGAATTCAATAGAGAGATTTCTAAAATCCTTTATTGCAATAAAAAATATTGATCATCATATTCTTTTTCTATCAATCTTTCTCCTTTTTACTTTGAATCTTGATTATGAATTCTTTTTGGGTTGGTGCATCATCATCTAAGGGCCTGTTTGGGGTGATTTTTGGTTGTAAGTTTTGAAAATTTCAAAAACTACAACTAGTTTTTAGTTTTTAAAAATTAGTTTTTGTTTTTTTTTTCTTTCTAATTTTTGGTTTCAAAATAAACTCACTTTGAAATTTCTTATTTTGTTAAAATTAGTTTGTGTGGTGACGACAATAGTGATGGTGACAGCAATAGTGATGGTGACGACAACAATGATGGCGGCGGCAATGGTAATGCCGGTGATGACGGGGTGTCGACGGTGACGGTTATGGTGACGACGGTGACAGTTGTGGCCGTGTTGACGGTAGTGGTTATGGCGATACCAGTGGGGTAATGGTGGCGGAGTCGATGGTGGTGGTGATGGTGCTTGTGGTGGTGGCAGCAACACTAGTGGTCGTGGCGGTGATGACGGTAGTGGTGATGAAGCTTGGGGTGGTGGAGGCGATGCTAGTGGTCATGGTTGTGGTAGTGGTGGCGGCGATAATGATGGTGACGGTGCCGGTGGTGATAGTAGCGGCGACGGCAATGGTGACGGCAACGGTAGTGGTGGCGGTGGTAGTGGTGGTGACAATGGCGGTGGTTGTGGTGGTGGTGGCAATGGCAGTGGCGATAAAGGCTATTGTCAAATATAGTGATGTGTATTTTTTAAAAAAACTAAAAACCAAATTCACAAATCTTTTTTTTGTTTTGTTTTGAAAATGAATGTAAGAAAGTTTGAAATTGAGTTAAAAATCATTTTAGCTCCATTTTAGCCAAACGCGTTTTGTTTTGAAAATTGGATTTGAAAACCAAAAACCAAAAACTCACAACCACCCCAAACGGGCCCTAAATTAGGGTTTGCATTCTTGGTTAATGTAAAACACAGGAAAAATATAAGAAGGGGGTTGAATTGTGTCATTCAAAACTTTTGCAAAAACCTTTTTAAGAACGTTTCGTGTAAAAGGTTTATCAAAAGATTTTTAAAAGAAGTTTAAATAAAGACAAAAGAAAAATGCAAACCAGAGAAACACAAACAAATTATACTGGTTCGTCTTATCCCAAAGACTATGTCCAGTTCTTGGTAAACTACGAAGTTCCACTAACGTAAATAAGTTACAAGTATTCTTTTAACCAAGCCTCCTCAGGCTCAACCCAAGTAGTCTTTAACTTGTCTCTCGAAGCAAAAACCTAAGTATTCTTTGAATCAAAGCCTCTTCAGGCTTTTGCCAATTTCTTAGTGAAATGGTTGAATGTGAGTTGTCTCACTTAAGTTAACGTGTTATCAGAAAAATATACACTGAAGCACAGGGAAGCGTTTACAAGTATTGAATTTAAAGATTACAGAATGAGAGAAAGATTTTCAATAGTTCCACACATTATGTCTCTTTGAGATTGAGGTCTTTTCTTCTATTTATAGGATTCTCCAAAAAAAAATTTTTCGTTGTGAGTGCTTCAAGAGACACCTTTCGTCTAGCATTGTAGAAGCAAAAAAGAGTCGTTGGAGCATTACATGCAACATTTAATGCCTTTCACCAACTAGTCACTCTGATGAGATAAAATAGTCTGCTTATCTAGCCTTTCTCGTACTCAATCTTGTTGTAGTGGGCATATCTACTGTCTATACTGACATTTGCACACAAATTCCTTCTTTTATGCGTAAAGGTAAACTTTTCTCGAGAATAAGTACATAGACATTTTTTCTTTTGAGGTGGTTTACGCTTTTAAAACATTAGAGTTCATTTTAGTAAAGCATCGTCTAAATGGAGTTAGTTATTGAATCATTAAAGCAAAATGCGTGAATAAGACGATAGTGAAGTTTTGCAATACTAGTGGCAATTAGATGATTGTTCAATAAGACTGTTTGTGACTATTTGTTATTATCAAAATAAAATGAGGGTCATAAATTCGTCTTTTGTCTTAACAGTTAATATGTTGAACACATGATTTAGCATATTTCGATTGGGATTGATAAGGTCTTTGATGCTTAATTAATGTTTTGATAAAAAAATCATTTTAGAAATTGGTTTAGTGACTTAGAGGGCGCTTGACCGTATAACAAACTAATTAAATTCTCGATGCTTAATTTAGTAGGTATTCTCTTGAAATTAATTGGCGCTTGATTGATTAATTTTAAGGTCAAACAAGAATTGAATCAAGAATTGAAAATAGATCTTTAGAAATTGATGATAGGTTCAATTGGAAAACTTAGCAAGTGGATTGATTGCTTTTATTAAATTGATTTCTCTTTTCTCAATTTGCAATCTATTTTCGTTCTTAAACTAGCCTCCTGCTTTTCTTTTCTTTTCTTTTTTTTGAACATTCCTAATTAGCTGGTAACAATATAAGATCCTTGAGAGACAACCAAGGTTGTTTGCCTTGTACTGCAAGTATTACTTGTTATTTGACTGGTGTACGGCCACAGATTAGAAGGCAATCTCTAATTTGAACCATTTTATTTATATTAGGTTGCATTCTTGTTTAGGATCTTAGGGTTTTATTATTTACTTTTTTAGGATAATTACTTTTTTTACTATGATACTTTGATCTTTTTTACTTTTTTCTTTGCTAAGATGAATGACAATAATCAAAAGAAGAGATTGCAAGACTACTCTATGCCCATAACTGATGGGTACTTAGGAAACATTGTGACATCCCCTATTGAAAGCTATTATGGCACTACCACCAAGACTTATATAGGTGACCCAAGCCAACAATTTAGTTGTGTTACCCACAGAGGATCAAAATTTAATCCTATAAATGTTTGTACAACTTTGTGAGACCATGCAGATCGAAGGAGTTAGTCCTGAACCAATTTGGTTACAGCTTTTCTCCTTCTCTTTGGGGTCAAAAGCTATATAGTGGCCATTGGTAAATGATAATAAATAATTAAGTTTAAAGACTTAGATGAAACAACTGAAAATTTTAGGAATTTACACGAGTGCAAAAAGTAGTTTTTAAACCAGACTTTTAAAACGTTTTTTCATGACCCGATGTAAACAAAGAACACAGCTCTTTTGTAAATAATTGCAACAATTTTAAATCGATTATTATTGAACTGATTTAAAACTTGTTTTTTAAATTGGTTATCTATGTAACCAATTTAAAAAGTAAGTTTTTAAATTGGTTATTTGTTAACTGATTTAAAATCACAAGTTTTTAAGTCGGTTCACTAATAACTGATTTAAAATCACAAGTTTTCAGTCATTATATAGAGTACTATAGAGTAAAGTCTTCCTTTGCCCTTTTATTTTACATCCGAAAGCACTGTAGTTTTGAAAGCTTGTTTGTGTGGGTTATGTTGTCTGGTCTCTATTTCTTGCCTTCAGTCACCGACAGAGGCTATGGAACCCTAATGGATAACGCTAAAAAATTATACCAATCACTCTCCAACGCCACCACTCAAGATCCAATTCTCAAACACAAAGACCCTCGTAGCGTGTGCAAAATCCTCTTCGATAAACTCCACTCCACGTTCCACCAATTTTTCTCTGCTTTGCCTTTGTGCCACCATGACCCTCACGCTCAGTCTCTTCCGGCTTCGCATTCACGGCTGCAGCCAATTGTGGAAGACCTTTCTCTCGTTCTGTGTTGCTGTCTTCTTTTCTGATGCTCCCACAGTCTGACTAGAAGTTCCTCCTCCTCAAGTGCCACTCCTTTCTCCACATCTTGAATTCGTTCCTCTCTTGACTCCCGACATGTTTGCCGAGGAGCTTCATGACAGTGAAATGCAAGCTTTCTTGATTTGGCGTCGCAGCTTGGCAATTTCAATTTTGATGAAATGAACGTGCTACTAATTTTTAACGCCGTGAATGAACATGCATTTCAATTTTGACGAATGAGTAAACTATTTTAAAATCATACATTTTAAATTAGTTCCAAAGTGAATCGAGTTAAAAACTATTTTTTAAATTGGTTCAAAATTCAATTAAAAAATCCCTCGCTTTCTATATCGCCTATATCTAAATCGGTTTAAGAAACAATTTAAAAAGTCCTTTTTATTAAAAAGTGATTTCTACAATAGTATTATTAAAATCTCCTTAATTTCATTATACTTTCAAGGACCAAAATAATTTACCCACTTTAAACTAAAAAAGATAGGTGTTACGAACAACTTGGCCGTCGAAAAGTGTTTATATATATGTCACCAGCGCGTATTTGAGTCTCTTTCACTTTCTAATTTCCATCCCTTAGAATTTTTCTAAACTCTCCTAAATCTTCTCACTTTCAACATAAGCCTACAATATACAACTCTAAAGTCGTAAATTGTGAGATATTTTTATAGAATCTTATAATTTGTATATGTTAATTTTTGTAATCTTTATAAGTTTCTTTCTATCTATTTTAATAACTGATGGCCCATATAGAATCCGACATGGAGAGGAGGCATTAGCTACTGTAGATTCTAGAGACAATGCAACAATAATTATAATAATTATAGCAACAACAACTACTATCACTTATTTATGACAATGACATCTTTTATGAAGATTATGATATGGATCTAAACTTATGTGTAAAAAAAAGTTGATAATGATATAAACCATTTAGTTATTTTGTTATTATTTTTTATAACGATCATTATTTATATATATTATATTTTTTATTTTGATTGTTATTAATAGTTTGTATTTATTCAAATGTAACTTAACTTATTTTATTAGTTTAATTATAATATAATACAATTTATCTTAATTTTTATTTATTTAAAATTATATTATTTTAAAAAATTTAATCAAATTAACTTGTTTCTTTTGATAAAAAAAAAATTACTAATTGTCATTCGTTAATCACCATCCATAAATTTTCTGCATGTTTTTATTTGTTTTCTAACAAAGTTAAATGTTTATTTAATTAGAACTTATTGAGTAAAAATTTATATTATATAAACTTAATTTAATAAATTTAGTTTGATAAGATTTATTATAAAATTTATTAAAACAAACTAAAAAATTAAAAAAGAATAGTAAGTCACTTTTATAAATTTAATCAATTACCTTTAATTTTTAACTGAAATCTATATAAAATAAAATAAGTCCAATTAAATTACTTAAAAAAATTTCCAAACCCGTCCTGAGTCACATCCTTAACTACATGAGATTTTTTTTACTGGGATTTGATCATATGAGAATGATGTAAGCATTAGAAGAAAAAAATGAATCAATATATAACAGCTAAAAGAATGAAGCATATGCATCTGTAGCGTGGGAATTGGACGGCTAACCATTATTCAGCAACTCAGAGGAAATAAATGGAAAGTCTAGTTTGTATTTAGAGTAAATTATACTGACATTCCCTGATATTTTTTCCGATTATACACGATACTCTTCTTGTTTCTATCCTTCTACTAACCCCTTAATTGTTTGAAAAATATTACACAGACATCCCTTATGCCTTATACTAACCCCCCCTTAATTGTTTAAAAAACATTACATTGTGTACTCCTATAAGAGAAGTTGTTGTAAACGTTAGAAAAGTAGGAGAATTATATGCAATCTAAAGTAATTTCAGGAAGTGTCAATGTAATTTACTATTGTATTCATTGACTTTCAGTGACTACTTTTCTTAAAGCCTCAGTGGGAAGAAATACAGCTTGATCCTCTCCAGCTGAATTTTGTTCAGCCAGCATTAAACTATTAATTTTGTTATTACATAGAAATTAAAGAGGTAAGAGAATATAATAGTTGGTTGAGATTATGTTTCGAGAGAAGTGTGGTCGAAGAAGATCCAATTTCGAAGAAATATAGGTTAGTGGTTATAATGTTAATTAGATCCGCTAACCCGTATTTTTGTGTTATTTGATATTTTTTTTGCTATTTTATTTTTCCTATACTATAATATAGGATAATTTGTGTAGCTTTTTTTTCATGGAAAAAATATGATTAACATTGCATTTGGTTTCATTGAAAGAGAAAAAAAAAATTATGGGAGAGAAATAGGAAAAAAAAATTTGTTTTCTTTGATTTGGGTTAACAAAGAAATTGCTAAGAAAAAATAATGTGAATTTCATGTCTTTTTTATTCTACCTAAAATTTTTAGCAGCTAAGAAACTCCTGGAGAAGAGTAAAAGGGATTGCTTTCTATTTACCTTTTAATAATATTATCTCCAATAGAAAATCTATTCATGAGTTTTTAACTTGCTTTATCACATGATATTTAAGAATTTCAACAATTTTTTACTCTAAAAGATGAACTTATTAAAAACTTAAATTGGACTGCACATGTTACCCCATTCCATTTTTTATACCTTTTTATTTATTTTTGCTTCAAGATAATAGTTCATTTGTATTTTAATTATGAAACAATTAATATGCAAAAAAAAATAATATATATGAATATTTTTTATCACAAAAAATATATTTAAATATATAGCAAATTTATTTTAATAATTTTTTATCACAAATAAATTAAAAATTATGAGAAAATACATAACATTATATAATTAAAATAACATTTCTTTTTTATTATTCTCACGTCTGAAATGTTCCCAAATATGTTTCATCAAGTCTATTTGAAGTTGTCGATAAATTTGTTTTTGACAAAGAAATGTTCTCCTTTGTAGGTATGTTGGAAAATAGAGATGAAGACCATTGCACACTTCAACGGTTGACATGTATGTCATTGTTTAGATGGTCATAAGAATAATTGAAATTACCATCATATTTGAATCATTCATCCTTAACAATCATATTATGTAATATGATGCATGCATATATTCTATGCTTGATTGTATCCATGTGTCAAGCATGTATTGGGCCACCCATAATTGTGAATCAAGATTAAAGCACTCCAAAAGCTCGCTCCACATCATTTCTTGTTGATTCTTGTTATTAGGCAAATAATTTTCTCTTTTCTTCTTGCGACATTGAGATAGTCTTAACAAATGTAGCCCACTCAAGATATATACCATCTGCTACATAGTACCTTGTATTATATTGGGTTTCATTCATTGTATATTACATTATAGGACCTTGTCCTACCAAAACTTCATTAAACAAGTTGGATTGGTTTAGCACGTTAATGCCATTATGTAAACTTGTAATGCCAAAAAATACATGCCAAATCCATAAGTCTTGTAACACAAGTATTTCAAGCATGATTGTAGGTTTAACATGATCACCTCTAGAAAACTGACTTTTCAAGCTACTAGCAATTTTTTTACTCCCAATGCATACAATCAATCAAACCCAACATACCAAGAAAGCCATGTGCCTTCTCCATTTGTAGTAGGCATTCAATGTTATTGTTATTAGGCCTTTTCAAGTACTCAATCTCAAATATTTGAATCACATCTTTTATAAATCTCTCTCAGCATTCCACTATAGCACTTTTGCCAATTCAAACATAGTCATTTACACTATCACTAGGGGATTCGTATGCCAATACATGAATAGTGACAGTGCATTTATGTAAGAGTGAAAGACCATTCTACCAGTAGCATAGACCTTCATTTGAAAATATTCATCATAATTAGTAAAGGATTAAAAAATTTGAAGGAACACATGACTTTGCATTTAGAACCTTCGTCAAAATCGAGCCTATGTGTATACTAGATTTTCAGAGAAGTAGTAAGTGAACACTTGGTTATGTCCTTCTTCATGACTTCGGTTTATCACTGTTTTTATGCATTTGCGCCTAATGGAGTTGTCAGGTTGTCGTTGCCTTTGCCTTTTAAGTATTGATGAAACCCTAAAATGGATCAATAATTTCAGCACCAAGAGTAACAAAATCGGAACCAAAAATTAGAAGGAAAGAAAAAGCAGAATAGATGAGAAATGATAAGAATGATGCCACAATCCGAGGATTGATAAGTTGAGGAGGATTTGCCACAAAGAATAGAATTTGTTGATAAGAATCAAAGGTTTTAAGCAAGAACCAAGAGGAACAACCCTCTCTCAATTAGCAAAAGTGAATTGAATTCAATAATGCCAAAAGTTTTTTTTTTACATGAGGTCCTAAGTGCCGATTTATATTACAACTAATAAAAAGGTCTAAACAACTAAAAAGGCCCAATACAATTCATACTAGGCCAAAACAAAGCAAACTAAAACATTAGCTAGCAACTAAAAATAACTAAAGTCTACATAGCACCTAATGAGCAACACTTAGGTGCATACAAAAGGTCCACAAAAATCCTAACAAGGTCCAAAAAACAAAGAGTCTTAAATGACAATTAACAAGATAGCTAAGCCCCTCTGAGATCTTTATCAAGTATTAACCTCGTCTATTCTTCTTCACTGTTGTTCATAATTTATGCTTTTATGAGTTGCCATTCCAATAAATCATAGTTGCCAAAATTGTTTGGATCCATTTTATAGATGATTCAAGCGTAAACAATTTAGCACTAACTAGTAAGAAAAGAAGATTGCACAATTAAGTGAAATGAAACTTTGCTTATATGTTTAGAGTATACATAGCATACAACATAATGACTAATCGAATACAATGGCTAGTTCAAACAACTAGACGAATACAACTAGTTTGAACAATGGTTAGTAGAACATAATAACTAGGTTACAATATTATCCTAACTAATTTCATACTTTTTCTCTAATTATGTTACATAACATTTCATAATCTTTGTATTATCTCTCTATCATCTCAAATGTGTCCTTGAAGAGGTTATCTAACTCCTTTAACTTCAACTTTATTTTCTCTTAACTTTTTTTTAACACGTGTCATTTCTATCATGATAGAGATTCTTTCCTTAAATGTCTTTTGCACCACAATAAAGTTAGCATTAGTAGAAGAAGTTTCAATACCTTTTGCTTTTCTTTTCCTTTTTGCTTCCTTATTTTCCATTGGGCAAACCAATGATGATGTTAAGTCATATTCATAACTTGTTGACGTCTTTGGTTTGTTGGAACCAAAGACGTATGAAGCGTCTAACCCCTCAAAATTTGAAGATAACAAAAGTTATTAAGTTTTAGAGTTTGTGTTTAATTGTTTTTAAATTAGTGTCCAGATATTGCTTTTCAGTAAAAAGTCTTTGAGAGCGTCCAATATGTTTTAAGAAAATCTAGCGTCTAACATGTCATTTTAAACCAAGCGTCCAATTGCTTTACTCAAACATATGAGTTTTTTTTTTTAAACCATCCAATACCTTATATAAGATGTTCTTAAAATTCAACTAAGTGTTAAAAGTTCAAAAGCTTATCCTTGTACGCCTTGAAAACAAATATTTTTTTTCCTTTTATGAGACCTAGCGTTCATATATATCTCTCATTAAATGAAAAGCAAATATATATTTTTGTATTAGTACAACTTTGCAGAAAAGAAAGTCAACTTATCAAGTAATCAAACTAGAATAAGGAATGTTCATAAAAAGCAACTCTGAAGTGTAGAAGTGCACGTCCTTTTTTGGTGCATGTCGCAATTGGGGTCACGATGAGACGGCGAAAATGATATTAAAAACAAAGGAGTCGCTACCAAAGTTTATTAAGGAAAACCTTAGAAAAACCCTTTAAAAAGAAGAAATAGTCTTTGAAACCAAATATGGGTTCGGGAGTCGATTACGCGTAGGGAAGGTGTTAGCACCCTACAACGTCCGTCATAAAGACGGTTACCCCTAATTAAATGTACAAAATGGATAGCTTCTAAAATATTTATTTTACCCCTTAAAGAAAAGAAAATATGTTTACAAATTTTATTATTATTTTTATCAAAAGAATTTTAATTAAGAAGATAATATTTTATTTTTGGAAAGACATTAATTTTTTTTTATTTTTTTTGAGATCGACAAGGGTGGGCCCCTGCTCCTACATATCCTCAGGTGCAATAAAGAATCAGACTCACGTAGTTCTTTAGGTAAAAAATCGTTTTGTGGGTTTATTTTTTTTATTTATATGTTTTTATTTTTATTATTATTATAAGAATTATTAAGACATTAAATCTTAATATTATAGACTATTATCCACAATGATAGGCGGCCTAATAGATGTGGAACATTCTTATAAAACAAAGTTACAAAAGATTTCGTGATACTCAAGTAGGTCCTAGACCCATCATGAATAATAATAATAATGAAAACTTGAATCAAATCTTTGTAATATTCAAGTGAGTCCTAGACCCAACATGAAAAAAAACTAGATCTATGCCTTTTATTTATCAGCTTATTTGATTAATATTTGAAAGAAACATTAATTACTCAAGAAAATGAACTTTTATAAAAAAATTCGAATTATCCCATACTATTACGTTTTTTATTGCTAATAATTTTAACTATTAAACAAACAGTATTCATTTTTGATACTTCAAGCACTTATTATTATAAATACCTGATTGGACTTTTAAAAGCTTTCTCGTCAAATTAATATTGGATACTACGTTTACCAAAAAAGCCAAAATTAAAAGGTATAAGATTAAATATCAAAACCTATAATGAACCGACCCACTAACGGCCAAACAACCATGGGCCACGCATACATTAGCCGAATCAAAATTATAATACTCTTTGGGCCAGGCCCGATTCGTAATTGAGGGGAAGAACAGATGCCAACTCCATCCACACACAGAAAGGTTTCGAGTTGTTCTCTCCCAAACCGAACCGCACCTTCATCTGCTGCACAGCTCAGGCGAACTCCCAAAGGCTTTGAAGCTCACCTTCGACAACTCCGCATCGTAACTGAGGCGGTGCGAACGATGACAGGAAGTGTATGGTGTGGGGGCGAAGTCTCGATGGCCAGGAAGAAGATCCACGATGGAGGCGTGGAGAGTCGCATCGCGTCAGAACGTGAAAACGTTGATGCGAAATGTGCTGCGACAAGGGAAACGTGCCTCAGAGCCAATTATCTGTTATCCTCTTTTCTTTTCTTTTTGTATGATTTGGTAATTTTGGTACCATTGTGATTGCGTCTATTGATTACAATATGGATTTGATTTGTTTTTTTATTTTTATTATTGTTAATGACTTGAATAAGCCTGAGTTTGAAATTGTGTGTGATTTTGCAAGAATGGAAAGGATAAGCAACTACGAGACATCCATCTCTACCTCACCAACTCTTTCTTGGATCTTAAGCAGAGTGTAGAGAATTTCAATTAATAGCGACACATTAACAGGAGAATGAAAGATACAGAGCATCAATTGGTCATCATATCAATAAGAGAATGAAAAGTACAGAGTATCCATTAGACATCCAAGCAATCCGTAGAGAAACTAGAGTCTACACGATGGCAATTAATAGCAAGAAATGAAGTATACCTTTGAGCCACAAGCAACCAAACGTTCTTCATTTCTCAACCCTACAACATAGTAACACTTCTTTTGTCTCTGCGACTCCTCCTGTGCAGCGTAATGATCCCCTCTATTTATAAGTCAATGTCAAGTGCCCATTTGTAAGAGTTTCTCCCCATCAACCTTTGCCACCCTTCCCTTTTCTTTGGTTATTATTATCATTTATTTTATATTTATTTTCTATAATGATAATAAACTCTTGAATTACTATCATAAATGAATATGTAGGGTCATGAGCTTATTTTATATTTATTTTTTATAATGATGATGAACTCTTGAATTACTATCATGAATGAATATGTAGAGCCATGAGCTTAAACTTTTAATTCAACAAGTAATTTAATATTTTTAGTTAGTTACGGTCCATGACAATTTTAGCTCAACAAGAATAAAAGATAAACATATTTAACCCAATTATTATTATTATTATTATTATTATTATTATTATTATTATCATTATTTTATTTATTTATTTATTTATTTTAAACTACAATTACCCGGATAAAATTGGGTGTTCACAGTGCAAATACAAAAGTCATTTTTCTATTTCCTCTGCAAGCTCGATACATGTGCTACCTACATGACAAAGTTTTACGACGTGTCTCTGAAGCTTGAAGCTTGTCTACTTCAATGGCTAGCTTTCCAAGGCTATATATATCAAGCCCGAAGCTTCAAAGAGCAGAGTGAAAACAAAGTAGTAACAAACATTTCAAAATCTCTTTAGACAAGCTTACATATTCTCTTGGTGTTTATACTCTTTGCAAAAGTAAAGACTTTGTAAATTGCTTTTAACTTTCATATCCTTACCTTGTGAGTACATTTCTATAAAATACTCTTTTGTGTTGTGAAAGCCTGGAGAGGCTTTGTGGTTAAAGAATACTTGTTTGTTTAAGTAATCTAGGTTGATCACTGATATAGGCTTGAAGAGGAAGTAAAAATACTTGTTTGTAACCAAGGGTTGGTTAGTGGAAATCCTTCTAGACGAAGGGATTGGATGTAGCTCAAGTTGAGTGAACCAGTATAAAAATTCCATATGTGTTTTTCTTTCCTTATCCTTTATTGATTAGCTTTTATTTGCGCTTTTTATCTGCTTTCAAAAGGTTGCAAAATAGTTTTCTAAAACATACAATTCAACCCCCCCCCCCTCCCCTTTTTGTGTGGTCTCGTTTATTTCATGGTTAAAAGATAATGAATGTGCCTTAAAAGTAGAAACCTTTGTTCTTTTTGAAGAACTTTCATTTGATTTTGTTGTCCAGTTAGATTTATCATTCAATAATCTCCATGCACGCTCAAATTTAAATTGCTTAGCTTCATCTTGAGAAAAAAAAGTATATGCATATTGTAACATCCTTTTTTTTAGTTTTTATAATGTGAAAAATATAGTGTTATTTTAATAACTATTAGTATTATTGGTGTAACTATTTTGAAATTATATAAAATCAGAATTCAAAAGAAATCCTATTTATTTAAATTTAGATAAAATTTTATAAACTTAAATAAATTAAAACTTGTGTGTAAGATTAGAAATTTTAGTGAAGTTGAATAATAGTGTGACATCCCTTATTTCTTAATTTCTTTATTTGTAAAAATAAATAAATTAGTATTTACTTGCTATTATTTTAATTGATAGTTTTAACAATTGTGTTTGCAATTATATTTTTACTAAGCTAAAAAAAATTAATTATGATTAATTAATTTAGGAGAAATATCATGAAATTGATTAAATTTGGAATTTAGGTGTGAATAAAAATATAAAATTTTGTAAGGTTAAATATTATGAAGTTGTTGAATCAAAACATAGGAATTATTGTGAGTGTATGAAAGTATATAGTAGGAAACTAAACTAATTAATTAGGTGAGAGCTAGATTAGGTTAATTAGGTAATTGGGTTAGTATTAGATTAATGGGTTGAGTTGTATATTGTGAAAGTTCAAATAAGTGTTCTCCTCTTTTGCCTTGAGCTGGGCCGTAACCACACCCAAGCCCAACTTCCCCAACAAGTGTTTCTTTTTCTCCTTCCTCTCCTAGCCCAAAAAAATTACAGCCACAAACTTGAACCCAACGGTTAGAAAATGGAAATGTAGGAGGGGTGGCAACCGTTGATCTAAAAGTTTGGGGGTGTCGCAAGTAGCCATCGTCGTGTCACTGTGAGGAAGAGAGAGCTCCATTACATAGTTTTGCAATGTACAGAGATTTTCTCATTTATTTTTTTTTATCAGTAGAGATGTTGCTGGAGTGGGCCAGCGTGTTGGGCCACCATAGCAGTTCTACTTGTTGCGAAAATTTGGAGCCTGCTATTGCCATCCAAATTTCACCCAATATATATATATAATGAAAACGTGTTTTCATTATACAAAATATACGATAAAAATGTATTTTCGTTGTGTATGAAGGACGCCTCCTTAATACAACGAAAACGCGTTTCTGTTGTGTATATTTTTTAAAATGGTAACTTGTATCGTATATTTTTAAATAGTAACTTATATTGTGTATTTTTTAAAATTGTATCATAATTAATTTGATTACTATTAACAAGAAAAATTTATATTATAATTAATTCGATTATTATTAAAAATGGTAACTTATATCGCATATTTTTTAAAATTGTATTATAATTACTTTGATTACTATTAAAAAGGCTAAATTGTATGGTAATTAATTTAATTTCAATTAAAAACGGTAATCTATATCATAATTAATACGATTAATATTAAAAAAGGTAAATTACATCATAATTAATTTGATTATTATTAAAAATGGTAACTTGTATCATATATTTTTTAAAATTATACCATAATTAATTTGATTACAATTAAAAAAGGAAATTTACATCATAATTATTTTGAATACTATTAAAAATGGTAACTTATCATAATTAATTTAATTTTAATTAAAAAAAATTATAATTAATTTAATTACTATTAAAAAAAGTAAATTGTATTGTAATTAAAAAATGTAAATTGTATCATAATTAATTTGATTTCAATTAAAAATGGTAATCTATATTATAATTAATACGCTTAATATTAAAAAGGATAAATTATATCATAATTAATATTTTAATTAATTTTTTCTAAAATTAACACAACATAAACACGTTTTTGTTGTGTATCAAAGTCACACAACGGAAATACGTTTTTGTTGTGCATCTCAGAACTATACACAATAGAAATGCATTTCTATTGTGTATTGTACACAATAAAAATGTGTTTCTGTTGCATTGATAAATTGAGGGTGAGAAGAAGATAGAGAGAGAGTAAAAGAAAGTGGGAATAAAATAATAATTGGTTACGTTTTTATAAAAGTAAGGAGTGAAAAGAGAAAATAAAATAAAAAAGGGGGAAAGGTGGGGGGGCGCCGCCGAGGGGGGGGGGGGGGGGGGATAGCAGCCCCCGAAAATTTGTTAGTTTCCCCAGCTGAGATCACAGCAAGAGATCAGAGTGTGTAGAGGCCCAGTGCATTTTTTTTTTTTATATCATAGCCCAGTATATTTTTGAATTATAGGTTCATACCACTAAAAAACTTAGTAAAGTTGTAATAGAATCAAATAAAATGCATATACTTATATAAAAATATAAGTGTGTAAGTATAACACAAAATAAATAAGAGGTCTAAAATGATAAGAATAATGATAAAGATAATAATTAATCAAAAAAAGATAAAGATAATTAATAGTAATAACAATGATAACAACACTGAATTAATGGCCCAGTTACGGTGTTGGGCTCTAAAACAGATTACTAACCAATAATGCATAACAGTAAGGAAGAAATGATAATATAATAGCAAATATTAATGTCAATAATATATGCATTATATTATCATGAAGAATATATATATATATATATATATATATATATATATATATATATATATATATATATATATCAGGCATATCTAGTGAGATAGCTATTTTTATATAAGAGTGGGAGGAGTAAATCTAGGCCATATAACTATACATAGATGGTCATGATTTAATATCATGTGACCACTTAAAAAAGTCACGTGACTTTTTAAAAATATCACATGACTTGTATGTTTTAATCTTGACCATTCATGATAAGATATAATGGTCCAGCTTTATTCTTTTCACTCTCACATAAAAAGGACCCTTTTACTAAATATGCCTTATATATATATATATATATATATAGGGTGGGGATCAAGTTACTCTAAGAGTAACTCTTGGTAGAGTTACTCTCTTCAATAACTTTTGATATGCATTAAATTTCAATGATCCAACTGTTGAATATTTTGATATTACGTCAATGATCATGCACGCCAAACTTTAGGTAAATCGAATATTTATAGCTTGTTAATCTTATAATCGAAATTTACTTATAATTTTAAAAAATATATTATACATCAATTTGAATCTAATAAATGAAGTATCAAATAGTTTTCAAACTTTATAAAAATTTGTAGATTTGATCTATTTAACATAATTTTTTATTTCAACGGTTGGATCATTAAAATTTAATATATATCAAGAGTTATTGAGTAGAGTAACTCTATCAAGAGTTATTCTTGGAACAACTTGATCCTCACTCATATATATATATATATATATATATATATATATATATATATGGGATTTGTTAATACACACTTGTTTTTAGTTGGAGTACGTTAGCAAATTATAATTACAATGTATTTTAAAATATACCAATGATGTAGCTTGCTTACATACTTTAACTAAAAAATAAGTGTATGTACGTTAGCAAATGCTTGTGAGGTTTACTAACATACACACACTTATTTTTTAGTTGGAGTATGTTTGCAAACTATAATTACAATATATGTTAAAATACACCTATGATGTAGCTTGCTAACGCACTCCAATTAAAAAAAAGTATGTGTACGTTAACAAATCCATATATATATATATATATATATATATATATATATATATATGGGTCAAGATCTGTTGACACTAGGTGTAAGAGTTGGTTAAATTACACCTTCAATAACTTTTTGTATAATGTAAATTTAACCAATCAAACCGTTGAATTTGATGTTCTTATTAATTAGATTAAGTATACAAAATTTCATATAATTCTAAAATTATTTAATAGTTTATCAAATCACTTTATTTTAATGTGCAATATGATATTAAAATATATGTAAATATTCAATGTTAGATAACATATTTAGAAAAGTCCAAATAATGTGAAATTTGATATACATAATCATGAAGATAATATCATCAAATTTAATGGTTGGATTGGTTAAATTTGCATTATACAAAAAGCTATTGAAGGTGTAATTTGACTAACTCTTATACCTAGTGTCAACAGATCCTGACCCTGTATATATATGTGTGTGGGGGGGGGGGGGGGGATCAAATGACACTGGTGTAACTTACATCAACTATTACATCATTCAATAACTTGATATAGAATGTGATTTTTATCAATCCAATCGTTAAATTATAATTTCATATTATCAAGATTGTTTATGTCAAATCTTGTCAAAATTGAATAATAATAAGAAAGTAATCAAATGACTTATGTTTTACTATATTTTGAAAAGTATATATTACATCCATTTTGATCTATATGAATAATGAACCAAAAAAAATTGGTTTAATATAAAATTTTGTACATATGATCTATGTTAAAGGAACTTTCAATCCAATGGTGGGTTTTGGGATAAAATTATCCAATTAAAAGTTATTAAATGGTGTAATAGTTGGTGTAAGTTACACCAGTGTCATTTGATTTTTCCCATATATATATAACACAGAGAGAGACTATCACGTTAATTTTTAATTCAACTCTATCTTTAGGATAAGAAATATATTATGCCAATGAGATAGGGTAGACAGTAGGATAAGATAATCATATCTTATTGGTGCACCAAACAATTGATTACAATAAGATGGACTTTTAATGTGTATTTACTAAGGATCCATTTAGTGGTTAAGATATGATTGGATAGGATAAAATATAAGAATATGATGGGATAAAAGCAAGTAAACTTTAATCCTATTCAATGTTTGGTGCACACTAGATAACATTGTTGTGTTCTTATGTTTTATATTTGACATAGACCAGATAATGATAGATGGTGATGGTGGTTGATTACAATGATGGTGGTAGTGGTAGCGAAGGTGGTGGTGGAGGTTGCGGCGATGACAGTAGTAACAACAATAGTAGTGGCGGCGACAGTGATGGTAGTGAGGGTAACAATGGTAGTAGTGGCGACGGTAATATGGTGGTGGTAATGGCAGGGGTGGTGGTGACAACGTGACGATGTGGTGATGGTGGTTGTTGAAGCGATGACAATGGTGGCGACGACGGTGGTGGTAGTGGTTATTGCGGTTGTAGTGGCAGTGATGGCGACAATGGTGATGGTGGTGGTGGCAACAATGGTGACAGTTGTGGCAACGACGGTAGCTATAGTGGTGGCGATAGTGGTGGCAGGGGCGATGGTGGTAACAATGGCAACGGTGGTGATGGCGGTGACAACAGTGGGGGTTGTGTTGGTGAAGGGGAGAGAGGGATAGAGAGACTATTCTATCTTGTTGCGTTTTAACTTGCTCCCCTTCAGGATGAGAATTACATTGCACTAACAAGATAGGATAGGCAGTAGGATAAACAAATCATATCCTAGTAGCGCATTAAACAACTTATTACAACAGGATAAGATAGTTATCCTATTATATCCTTGTCACCAAACGAGTCCTAAGAAGATAAAAATAACAAGTTTTTATTAAAGAAATATTTATTATATTAAAAATATAAAAACATCAAATATTTATTTATTTTATAAAATATATTTAATATTTTATGTTGTACACTAGATAGAAAAATATTAATGTTGATGGTCTGCAGGATTGGGGACAAAGATCCTCTACCTGATGCACACCATGTTGGGGAATAAAAAAATTACTCCTAGATCCAATCCACGTTATGTTTGTACGAACATTGGTTACACATCCCATGATAAATCGAATCATCTCTTTTGGAAGACCAACTTTAATAATAGAATGAATGAAAGGCCATTGAAGTTTATCAAAAGCTTTCACAAGGTCTACTTTAATACCAAAGAGACATTTTTTCCTTGCATACAATGCATATTGTGTGTAAGCTCTGGTGCAACAACAATATTTTCTTGAATGCAACGAGTGGAAATAAAACCAATTTGCGCGGGAGAGATAATCTTAGGCAGGATATCTCTAAGTCTGTTGACGACAGCTTTAGTTAACACTTTATATGTAGTGTTGCACATAGATATAAGACGAAATTGAGTTATATACTCAGGATTAGAAGTCTTCGGAATGAGACCAATATCAGTTGTATTTATGTTGTAAATAATGTCTGGATTGATCCAAGCTTCACAAGCAAACTTGTATAAATCACTTCCTATAAGACTCCAGGCATGTTGAAAAAACCTCGCCGGAAACCCTTCAGGACCAAGGGATTTCCAAGGACCCATTTCAAAGATTGCACTGCAAATTTCTTCGTTAGGAAAATTTTTCCAGCAAATCACCTCTAAAAAACCAGAAACACCAGAACATAGAATCCAAAAGATAGACTACGATTAAAGCAAAACAATCTATTTGGCCATAAAGAAAGAAAGCAGACAAGAAGGAAAAAACAACAGGGAAAAATCTCCCTGTTTACTTCTCTGTATTATCACACAGAATTTCTTGACACCAATTACAGTCGAGTCCCCCAAAAAACCTCTCTTTCAGTTCCTCTCAACACTCTTTCGTAATTCTCAATCAAGTCTTATTCCTCTATTTTTTTCCTCCTCATACATTCCCTTTTATATTGCTTTATAATACAACATATAAAAGGATTACAAATTTTCTCTAAAGAAAAACTATAAAATCAGTTATAACAGAAAAACTGAAATAACAGAATGTGCCACAGCTGCAACAAAAATGCTTCTTAAGATCATCCTCTAAAGTTGAAGGTAAAGTAGGAAAATTGTACTAGGTTTGCTGCCACTCATTCATATTTTCATCATCCTTAAAAAGATTCTGATAAAACTTATTAGCCATATCTCATAACTCTTCCTTATCTTCAACCCAATCACCATTATTGTTCCTGGGCATAATAATTTTGTTCATCCTTCTGGTAGTAATAGTTTTCAAATGGTAATATTTGGTGTTGCGATCTCCCTCAACCAGCCATTTTGCAAGGGATTTCTAAAACCACATTAGCTCTTCTTGATGTAGGATAATGTTCAACTCTGCCTGTAGCTCATTTTCAAGCTAAAGGAGGAATCTATTAGTCTGACCTTGATGCATTCTTTTTTAAATTCCACCAATCCTTGCCATAATAGTTCTCTTCCCTTTATTGATGCTGTTGAAAGAGCTGGCCCTCCAATTAGTTAGCTCCTGCTCTAGATAACGTATGCCTTCGGGGAACGGAAAATCAGGCTTCCACTTTTCTTTAATAAACTCAAAATACTTATCATGAGTTATCCAAGCACTAGCAAACCTAAAAGGCTTTATAGAGCTATGTTAGGACTTGCCATACATAAAAGTGGATATGGGATGATGATTAGAGAAATCCACCTTCGGGAGCACTTGAACAATAGCCTCTAGAGAATCAAGCCTCCATCTTTCATTACACAATGCCCTGTCCAAACTTTCATAAATGCGTTCCTGCCCTTGGAAATAAGGCCCTCTCCAAGTGAATTTAGGCTTGATCGAACCTAAATTTAAGAGCTTGTTTACATGAATACAATCGTTGAAAATACTGCATTTTCTTTGGGAGACATCTACACCACCTTTCTTCTCATCCTGGGACAAGATATCATTGAAGTCCCCAACAAAGAGCCAACCTCCAAAGTGTGTGCCAGCTTAATGTTTAATTTTGTCACACAGATCGGTCTTAAGGGCTTCATCGGGACTAGCATAAACAGGAGTAAATGTCCAAACCCTTCCATCATTAAAATTCACTTCCAAAGAAATGAACTGAAAGTCAACTAACTTGGTGTTGATCTTAACCACTTCAGATTTCCAAGCCACTGCAATCCCACCAGCAAACCCACGATTCATGGATCCCCCAAATCCATCAAGCCCAAGCATCTCAAAAGTACGTCTTAAACAAGATGGATTGACCCTAGTCTCCTTAATTACAAGAATATTAGGGTGATAATTATCACATACTACTTGCAAAAATAAAAAAGAGCAGTGCTAGCTGCCCCACGGCAGTTCTAGAGAAGGATTCTATGATCAACTTTCTTCAAAATAAGAATAGGTTAATTAAGTAACATTGTTCCCTCATGATTCCCCTCATCACTAGCAGGCAACAAAGATTCAACTATGGTCTCCATATCAGTATCTAGGCTGTCAAGAAGGAGTTCATTCCCCTGAACTTCCATACCTTCTTCACCAACAACCATCATAACACCTTCCCCCAGATTCCCAACCTTCTTTCCCTCAACCTCACACAGGATATTATATCTTGACCCTGATGTGTTCACGTCTTGATCTCCTTTACTTCCTGCTACCAGATCTTCCTTCCTAATATCCTTTCGAGGTCTGCGATTCTTTTTCACAACTATCCATGGACCTTTTAGAGGCTTGTCTCCTTTGTCCCCATTCTCAGGTTACCTTATACCCTGATCCCTTTCTTCGGACAACCTTCTTTATAATGTCCAAATCGTCCACAAGTAAGACATAACAGATGCAATCCTTTGCATTCAATTATGTAATATTCAAAAAAAGCCAACAAAGGTTTAGTTAAATCCACTTCCACACAAAGTCTTGCGTACTTACCCTTTTCTTGTGACATTGTGTTTCGATCAACCCTCACTGTTTTCCCGATTTTGTCTCCTATAGCAAAGAGAACCTTGACATCATAGTACTCAATGAGTAGTCCCGAGAACCTAACCTACACCACCACCTTCTCGATCAACTCTGAGGTTGTGTCAAAGTTTGGCTTCCACTCCTGAACAACCAAATAGTGATCATATATGAGCCATGGGCCCTCCATTAAAGCTCTTTCTTTCCCCATATTTATTAATTGAAGAACTCCATTAGCACTTTGTAGCCTATCTTTCTGCCCAACAACTTCACTATAATCGCATTCCTCCATGGTTTCCCGATTCTTGTTTCCTCCTCCTCGGACAAGATGAAGGATGAACAGTCGTATTGCCCCACCACAATCTTGATTCCGTCTTCGTCCTCTTTAACATCATTCTCATCTTCCCTAAATCTTTACTCTTATCATCTTCTACCTCTTTCCAGTCAAGAAATCTCTCTACCTCTTCACCTCCTAAAACTGCATTAGCATAAGACGCCTTCTTTTCGTTATCACCGGTGAAGATGTGGTCTCCACCTTTGATTTTCTTTTTACTTCTATCCACTTTATCTCTTTCTTCGGTAGAGAAAAACCGAGTCGTCATCCCCGCTTACGATATATTTGCTTGCAATAGTTTTGTGTAGTTTGATATTTGCTGCAGTTAATTGCTTGCACCTTTCATTGTGTGTTGAGAGAGTTGTTTATATTTAGGACTTGTTTGGTAGTTAGTATATGATAGAATAAAATAATTATTCTATCCTATTGTAATTAGTTATTTGGTACACTAACATGCTATGATTTTCTTATTCTCCTTTCTATCCTATCTTGTTAGTGCAATGTATTTTTTTATCCTAAATGGGGAACTAGGTAAGAATGCAACATAATAGGATAGTCTTTTTCCTTTCTTCCCTCCCTCCCTCACACACCACCATCAGTCCACCGCCCTTTTACCGCCTCCAACCTCGCCATTACTTCCACCACCACCACCATTGCTACCATTGTCACAACCTGTAACACTCCTTTAATTTTAAATATAATTCATATTAATTTAATTATTACTTTAAGTTGATGAAAATGTGAGTAAATTTTTTTTTTCGATACTAGCAAAACAGAATTTAGAAATAGAAGTGAAATGATAAAAACTGCTTATGTATATATATATATCCAACTGTACATCATGGTTTGAGTAATACATAATAGTTAAAGAGAAAACAAAGTACATTAAAAGATATATACTACCTAACCCAATATATACATAAAAAAGGATCCTATACAGAGCAGTGTTTATCTACCCTATCCCTTAAGAAAATATTATAAACTAGGTCTTCAAATCTGGAGAAGTATCCTCTGGCTCTTCCTCAGCATCATCAGGCATTGTTATCATCTTCAATAATCACGATTCAACATGCATAACAAAAATAATGGAGTGAGGTGATTTGTTCTAAATCACTTTCACATGTATGGTAGGAATTTAAATACAATTAATGAAGGGAACCTAGGGTTTATTCTAAGTTATACTACACTACCCTTGACTTGATATGGATCCATACTTCCCATCAGTGAGTAATAGTTCTTAACAGAACCTGAGAAGTGACTGGGAGTACATATACCTTATCAACATCATCACATGGTACAGTCCTCATCATCAATGAGGAACAAATATCAGTCAGGACGTCCATTTATAGAGGTATACTCTCGAACCAATCCCGAAATGCTGAGCAGTTGTCGGGGTTATCGAGCTTGGTCAGGTGAATATCCCAGCTCACGGGCGCTACCCTGGCTATTAGGACTTTCACCACTCGATGCCTACCCCCGAGACCTCCCAAATGGGTCCCTGCCTTTCATTCCTCAGCGTACCAAACTGTAGCTTCCCCAACAGGGTGTCATGCCACTGCATGTCTATTGCTTTACATTACTCACTAATCTATTAATTTCTAAAGGTTCATTCTGGTCTCAAGTATTTGAGCACTAGTATAATTTCTACTAATATCTCTGTTTTATATTACAGAGATTTGATCCATACATATCATTCATATAATTCATAATTCAAATTAAAGCACATAAGCAATAATTCAATAAAAATAAAGATATACAATTTAAAATAAAGACTGATAATTAAGAAATAAATCATAGAATGGTCAAAAAATTTCCATAAAAATAATTTTTAAAATTAGAAAAATAATTAGAATTTTATCATGAATTTTTAGAATTTTTTCGAAAATTTTTGAAATTTAGTATTTCTAAGAAAATGTGTCCACAGGCACTTATAGAGCATAATTAGAAGTACTAAATAAGCTTTAAAATTTATGAAATTTTTACAGATGGTCTATTAGTGTGTCCAGACCTTACCTGAATGATAAGAACTTAAACTGAAATTTCTATAGTAGTTTTCTAAAAATAAATTCATAAATAGCTCATAAAATAATTTCTATCTTTAGTTTCATATTATGAGATTTATGGTTTATTTCTTCTACTATTTTTGCTAAACTAATTGAGTATTACTAAAATTTGATAATTTAATAATTTAATTATTTATCATAATAGCTAAAAATATTTTTTTTTCTAAAATATAACAGCTTAGTAATTTTACTATAATTGTTTGAATTCGAGCAGTATAACAACTTAATAATTATACTATGGTTGTCTAAATTTGAGCAGCATAACTACTTAATAATAGTATTTTAATTATCTAAAATTGAGCAGAGTAACATCTTAGCAAATGCATTTTAATTTTCTAAAATGAGCAGAGTAACAGCTTAGCAAGTGCATTTTAATTTTCTAAAATTGAGCAAAGTAACAGCTTGGTATAATTTAATAATTTAAATTTGAGCAAAATAATGACTTAGCAAAATTTAAAGTTTAACATCAAATAATATAACAATAATATTAGTAGTAAAACTAAAGCCTAAACGGGTTTAGGGGAAAACCTTTCCTACCAACATGCAAAGTAATTGAAATTTAGAACCAACCCCACTCCCCCCATTACCTTAAAGAGTTGGTGAAGATGTTGGTGCAGAGCTCCTAGGAAGAAGATTTTTACTAGTTATTGGAAAACTAGTAGAATTTTAGCATAAAACCAAAGTAAAATAATTTTTTTAGAGGAAGAAAGCTTTTCTATGGAGAACTACGGTGGTGAAAGGAGGAGAGGGATGAGAAACTCAATTCAAGGTCATGCCTATTTATAGGAAAAAAAGAGGCTTAGGTGTCCATATTGACTACATCATATATTATGTAATAATTCAAATTTTATTTTTCTTTTTAGCTTAATTAGGGACAAATATTACATATAGGGACAAATATTACATATAGGTGGTGAATCACCTCCCCTCTAGAGCTGCAACGTGGGATAGCAGCTGTCCCAAAGATTTACAGTATAAATTTTGACTGTTAATTAATTAGCCGGTACCGATAAAATTGCCTAAACTTGAAAAAATTAACTTTTAATACCAAAATAATTAATTTAAATATAAATCTGAACAAATGTAATATTTTTCATCAAAAAATAATTTCTAAAAATAAATTTTAATTTTTTTCGAATTATAAATATATATATTATATATTTTAAGCTTAGAAAATTCATATTAAATTCATTTTAATTCAATAAATGCTCAAATTTTTATGAAAATTCTAAAATTACATATTTTACCTAGAAATGTACTAAAAATATCATTTTCATCATTTTTGGATGTTAAACCAATACTGAGTTGGTTATTTGACAACTAGGGATATTTTGGTCATTTTATACAGGAATTTCAGAAAATTCCCAGAAAATTTCCAAAATTATATTTTAATACATATGACATGGTTTTAAACTCAATTTGACATTTTAATATCAATTGAATCTTTTTCTCATGTCAGCCCTTAATATTGACAAATAAGGACAAAATCGTCATTTTCTAATTTCTCCGGGCTTCAACTCGGAAAAATTATTGAAAATCACGATTAGATAATTTTCGCTATTCTGAGTTTAATCATGGGGATCAGAATTTTTAGATTCCTTCCTGATTTTTCAGAATTAAATATAGAATAAATAAATAAATAAAACAATTAATAAAAGTGAGGGTGTTACACAACCACTATCGCCTCCACCATTGCTGTCACTGCCACCACCACTACCAACATCACCATAACAGCCACCACCATTGTCATTGCCGCCACCACTACTGCTATCACTGAAGCAGTTTCTAACCATCCTCCTACCAACACAATAATTTTGTCTCGTGTGGACCAAACATTAGACAAGATTAAAACTTATCCTGCTCTTATCCTATTATATTTTTATTCTATTTTTATATCTTGTCATATCTTGACCACCAAATGGACTCTTAGTGTCTAACAGTATCTTAAATAGAATTGCATTGGAAGCTAGATATTTGTAGGAAGCCAAAAAAAAAAATCTTTATTAAAAATGAGTATATTACCGTATGTTAATATTTATTCAATAACATAAAAATTAATATTTTATCTATAAATTAAGTTGCTGAACTAGAATTATGAATTATTATTCAAGTATTGATTATGTAATAAATCTCTGGTGGAGAAACTAATTTTACTATTTTATACATATTCTCAACTTCAACAAAATTATGAGTAAATTACATTGACATCATCTAAGATTTTTTTAGATTGCACATAATTCTTCTGCTTTTTTAACATTTACAACAACCTCCTTTATAGAAGTACACGATGTAATATTTTTCAAACAATTAAAGGGGGTTGTATAAGGGGTGTCAATGTAATGTTTTTCAAACAATTAAGTAGGTTAGTGTAGGAATAGAAAAAGGAGACTCATTGTGTGCAATCTAAAAAAATTTTAGGATGTGTCAATGTAATTTATTCTAAAATTATCTATCTTAAATTATATTTGTGGCCTAAAAAAATAGTATATATCTCATGAAAAATCTACCTACAAATTGAATTAGCTTACCTAATAGATTTATACAACTAATCTAAAAATGTTTGTTTTAAAAATGCATAAGTATGTAAACAAATATTAATATATCTAAGGAGTAAACACCTAATTCAATTCTTTAATAAAATTAAAGAAGGTCACTAAATAATCCCTCAAATTTGCAATTGTGGGACACTTTAGACCTTCAGCAATTTTTTTTCTTCTTTTTTATAATAGATAATTAGTCCCTAAAAAAATTGTTCCAATTTTGTCCCTAGCTAGCTTAAAAAATATTAATGACGCAAATTAGTCCTTGAAATTATTAATTAAAATTAATGAAATACTAATGACTTGTAGTTATAATCTTAAGAGAGTATTTAATTACCTATTTTCAATGATTAGATTGTATTAAGTGATTATTTTAAACTTTTAGTTCAATTTGATGTAATTTTTTTTATTAAAATGAGAGTAAATTCGCTTTTTACTTGTATCACTTCACAATATGTTTTATATAGCTTTGGTTCAACTATCGAGTGCGTTGGTCAACTTATGTGAGGTTGTTCTAGCTTTATCAGTGGTTTTGAGTTTGAGCTCTAGATATGCAATTGCATTAAATACTCAGGAAAAAAAAATTGTTGCCCATAATGATCCTACTCGACGCAAGCAAGATTGGTTCCTACAAAGAATAATTTTGGTTCAAATTTAAAATTTTCAAATATAATTTTTAATACACTACAAAAGTCCAATTTTTCTTATTTAATTATACATGGTGGACTTGTGACTAATATGGTGTGACATGGTTGGCAGATAATTTTATTCCTTAAACATGTAATCATGGGTTTGATCCTCACATTTTCATGTATGACAAAATGTTTATTAGGAGAGATTAATTTCTTAAATAAATCTCAATACCTCAAGAAATTAATTCATAGCTCCCGGGTGAGGAGAATATCCTAGGTTCACTCCAAAAGAACAACGTAAGCTTGTGGTTTTTCCCATAGACATAACTAATTACGTCTCATTTGGATAAACTTCGTATGTACTTATGAATAAAGAAAATAATAAGGAAAAATGAAGTAAGCTTATGCAAAAGCTAATATATGGAATCTCTTTCATATTAGATTCTCTATAAGTTAATTTTATTTTATACATAAGCTAATTCAACTCGACCTAATTTAAAAACATTTCAGTAGGTTGGTTCATTTTAACAAACCCAATTAAGATTGGGTTGGGTCACGAGTTGTTGCATTTCCAACCTACTAACCCGACCCAACCTGACCCACTATTTTATTAATAAAAAAATTAAAATATCATAATATTCATATATTCACCTAGCAAAGGAGAATCATTTTATTTGATAGTCACTTTGAGTTTTAGTTTGTTTATTGTTATTATGTAATTCAAATAATTGTTAGAGTAGTTTGGGTCATGTACTATATTATCCCATTTGAGGCATGTTTTGTATTTGTGAGTGTTGGATTTGTGTGGTTAGACTTGTATTTTAAATAAAACATGCATTGGATGAGTTGAACTTATTAGGTATTTTATTTTTCTTATTTTCTCTTATTGTTTTTGAATTTTATTATTTTTTTGAATTTTTTCAAATATTCAAAATTATATTAATATTTTATTTTTTCAACCCGATTACCCAACCTGGCCTAACTTGATTAGGGTCGAGTTCAATTACTTCAGGAAAAAAAAAAAAAAAGCAAACCTAATCCAACCCAACCTGATTATGTTTTATTGGGTTAGGTCTTAAATGAAGCTAAACTCGACCCATTCTGGGCCACATACACCCCTAGCTAAAATTAGCTTATAAAAGAAACTTATTTTATTTTTTCTTCTCATTTTCTTATTATATAAGTGCTTAATCAAATAGAACCTTAATCAATAATGCGCACTTATCTTCTAAATTTAAATATTTATTTTTAACTTGGGACTATAAATATCTTTTATGAAAGAGAATTATATTCGAGTCAAAAAGTCTTTTTTTTTTTAGGATAGCATTTAAAGAATTATGAGATTAGTTTTTTCAAAGAGTTTTTTTTTTCAGGCACAAAATAAAACTAAAAGCTTTACTTTATGTAATTCATCTATATACCACTAGAGAATCAACTGCCCATTGATTGAATATTGTGTTTTGTGTTTTGAATGAGATTTTTTAGATCAACTATCTATCTGTGTAAGTCCTACGACTTCTTCTACAATAGCTATCTCATTTTTTTTCCTCCTTAATTAGTATGGTTTAATTTTAGTCAAATTAAACTTTAAATTTTCAAATTTTGATTCGCTGTATTAATCCAAATAATTACTTTTAAAATTTATAATTATATTTTTTAATCTATTCTTGTATAATAAAATAGAATTCTCATTATTAAAAATGAAGATGTTACTCTTTATTATACTTGCCTCTTTCTCAGTATACGAAAACATCATCCAATATTATTAAACTTGACTTAATCATTGAGTAGGTTAAAATATTAAGTTATTAGTTCAACTAGTGCATCATCGTGTAAAGTATATAAAAAATAGAACACTATAACGCACACACACATACAAGTGTGGTGAAGAGGTTAATGTTACTTGAATTAATTATTAGATCTTAGGTTGAAATGTTGGGCTTTTCCTTCTCAAGTTGAGGCCAATAGTTTTTAGTTTTAAAAAAATAAAAGAAAAAACTGAAAAGTAACGTATTGTCACTTATATAAAGGTGAGTGCGTTTCTGAAAAACACGTGTGCAGCGACTTGACAAGGAAAAACACGTTTGTGAAAAACACCTTTTGAGAGTGTGTGTGTGTGAAATTTTTGAGTCTTTATCTTGATGGGCAACGGTCATATTTATGTTTTTCATCTTTTTGTGATTATTGCTCTTCTACCCTTTCAGGGTATTTATTGTTGATTGTTGCTCTTTGCGATTTCTACTCCTTCTTGGTAGTATATAGGGACAATATGTGATATACTTGTTGATTGAACTCATTTTGGAGTATTCATTATTTAGAGATTTTTTTTGGACCAATTCTTGTGATTTTTTACCTCTTACATTTAGAGGGTTTTTCATGTTAAAATTTTGGTGTCCTTTTTAACAATTACTCATCTACTTATTTGTTTGGGTTTCTTGAATATTTTCACATGATTATTTATTAAACTTCTCATAAGTTCTATCAAGTGGGAAAAGCTAATTTGCCCCCTTGATATTTTTATTGCTTTCGCTGTGTGTGTTCACCCTTCTCAACAACTAGCATTAAAGATGGTTATTTATTTATTTATTAATTTTTGTGGATTTGCTTGATTAAATGATGAAGCCTATAATTACAATAGAATGATCGGTGTGAATGGCATTAATTACCATAAGTGGAGAGGTAAAATGAAATATTTGCTTTTTTGTGAAGAGATTACATTTGCTTGTGACAAACTAGATAATACATTTGATGAAGAATGGATTTTTGATCATGAGATGGTTTGTGGCTTTATTCGGAAGCAAGTAGATAATAATGTTTTAATTCATATTGCCAACAATTCACATGCTAGAACTCTGTGAGAGAAACTTGAGACTTTGTTTGCCTCTAAATCTAATAGCAATAACTTCTTTTGTCTGAAATAATCCATGAATTTACATTATAAAGAGGCTACTTCTATTGTTGTGATCACTTAGGTAAATTTCAGAGTTCTTTTGACTAATTTTTTGGCACGAGTGTTAAATTTGATGATGAGAATATGCTTCTTTGGTTGCTTAATACTTCACCTTATTATTGGAGAAATTTATGTGTGTCTTTAATTAAGGTTAAATTATTTTGTAGGTTCTTGAACTTTTAGGCATTTTTTAATTAGGTCCCTATACTAATTTTTTTAATTGAGTTTTTAATCTTTAAAATTTTTTTAATTAGGTCCCTAGGGTTAAATTATTGTGAACATTCTGTTAATTTGGATGGAATATTTCCTGATAAGGACTCAATTAAAAAAAATAGTATAGGGACCTAATTAAAAATTATCTAAAAGTTCAGAGACCTACTCAATAGTTTAACCTTATTTTTATATTTTTTATCTTGATTTTGCCTTTGTTTTATTTTAGAAAAAAGAGAAAATTGTAGAAAGGGGCAGAAAGCATCTTTCAATATTCAAATGATGACGAATTATTATTATGTGGCTAAATTACATTTTTGGTCCCCTTATAATTCTTAATCAGCGATTTTGGTCTCCCTATTTTTAATTCCAAAATTTTAGTCCTCTAATTTTTAAAAACCCCCAATTTTAGATTCCCCTATTTTTAATTCCGTGATTTTAGTCCCCAAATTTTAAAAATTTGTAATTTTAGTCTATTCGTTAAATGTCTATTCATTGACCGTTAATGTCTTAGCGTTAATTGTGATGTGACATTAGTCTATTAAATATTATCTGTCATTATTCAGTCTAATGCCACATCATAGTTAACATTGAGGCATTAATAGTCAACAGATGAACATTTAACAGTTGGACCAAATTGCAAATTTTTAAAATTTGGGAGACTAAAATTGTAGAACTAAAGATAGGTATAGAGTATTCATCGGTTTTATAGATGACTAATCTTTGCTAGAGAATTTGGCTAACCACTTTTGATGAGGTATATTCTCCCAACCACTTTTTTTCATTCACAAGATTCAAACCCAAGACCTTATTGCACTAACATAATGTTAGTAAATTAAAGGTTAAACTATTGAGTAGGTCCCTAAACTTTTAGACAATTTTTAATTAGATTCTTGTACTATTTTTTTAATTGAGTCCTTAATCTTTTGAATTTTTTTTAATTTGGTCCTTGGGGCAAACAACAATTAGATGGAAGTTAACCCCAAGGACCTAATTAAAAATTGCCTAAAAGTTCAAGGACCTACGAAATAATTTAACCTTTAATTAATTATGTTCCTGGTGGTGTTGTAACCATGAATTATGTTAAAATTGTTATTTTGAATGAAGTAGTTCGCAGGAAAACCTTGCAAGCATCTTTTTCAACATCCTCTTCGTGGTTAAAGGTTTTAGTTACACAAAATAGGGGGAGAAGCAAATACAAAGATCAAGGGTACAATATAAAAGCAAATCTAAGTTTAGACATAAAAATCTTGAATGAAACCATCATTGTAAAAAGAGACATATCATGAAGTATTGTTATCATTTGAAACAAGAGAACAAGAACAAGTAAAAGAAAAGATAATGATAGTGATAGTGATAATCACGTTACCACTGCTACTATAACAAATCTTGTCATTGTTTGTGTTAAGAATGTTATTAATGTTGTGACTGACAAGTCTAGCTAGGTTGTTGACAATTGTGCCTTTTTTTTTTTCATGTTACATTTAGGAAGGATTATTTTGTCTCACACTTTTGGTTATTATAGAGTTTTGAAGAATGGCAATCACTATCTTTATAAGGTGATTAGTATTAGCACTATTTTTTTGAAAACTTGTACAAGGACAAAATTATTTTTGAAACATGTCATGCATGCACTAGACATTTGTTTGCATTTGATTTCTACTAGAGTAGTACATGATGATAATGGTTATTTTAGTACCTTTGGAGGTGGACATTGGAAACTCACCAAAGATTTCATGGTTGTGGCACGTGGATTGAACTGTTATGGTTTATATTGGACAAAAGCTTCAATTTCTCCTGACTTAATCAATGCAGTTGAGTCTAACAGTTTGTCAAGATTATGGCATAGGAGACTTAGCCATATCAATGAGAAAAGGCTTAGTTATTTGGTCAAGAAAAAACTTCTTTTAGGCTTAAATAGTGTAAAGCTGAAAAAGTGTTCTCATTACTTAGTTGGGAAGAAAAATAGAGTCTCTTTTGAGAGTCAACTTTTTTTTAAAAAAATTAGAGGTATTTGAGTTGGTGCATTATAATCTTTGTGGTCTAACAAAGACTAGAACTTTTAGTGGTTCACTTTATTTTGTCTTTTTTTATTGATGATCACTCAAAGAAACTTTAGGTTTATGCCTTCAAGAGTAAAAACCAGGTGCTTGGTGTCTTTAGGCAATTTCACACTTCTGTTGAGAAAGAAGCATGAAAGAAGTTGAATTGTATGTTTACTAATAAATATAGTGATTATGGTTTATTGTTTGATGAGTACTGTAAGCATCATGGTATTAGACACTAGAAGATGTTTCTTTAGACTTGACATTTTGATAACCTAGTATAAAGGATGAATAAGACGTTAATGGAGATAGTCAAATGTTTGCTTTCTAAATTAAAGTTGCCTAAATCTTTTTAGGGTGAGACTTTATATACTACTTATATTATTATCTTATGTCTAGTTGTTGCTTTGCAGCTTGATATTCCTTACAGGTGTGGTATAGTAAGGATGTTTCTTATGACCACTTACATGTCTTAGGGTGTAAAGTTTTTGAAAATTTGTCTAGAGATAAGATGTTCAAGTTAAATGCGAAGACGAGATAGTGTATCTTTGTTGGTGCTATTGAGAAGACATATGCCTAGAGATGAGATGCCCAAGTTATGATCCTTGATAAATTTACAGCTTATGTAGATTTATAGAGCTAATTCACATTTTTTGGCTTTAGTACAAAGGAAATTTATGAGAAAACAATCCACTTATATAAAAGGCCATGTAATTTGTGATATTGAGATTTTTACTGAAAATGGCATGATTTTACGTGGTTATTTAGGTTTATCAATGTAGGAAACTTAAGCAAAGAAAATGGACTAAGTTAGGATGTCCAGAAAGTCAATTTTCAGCTTAAAAGCATAAGGAAAAAGCAAGTCAGCATTGGTGCCTAGTGAAGGCCGACTCCTAGCACCAGCACACTGAACGAATATCCAAAGAAAAGGGTGCCCAGCAGAGGTCGGCGCCCAGTGCTAGCGTATTTTAAGTTTTTCAAACTTTTGTCCATTATTGGGCTTGGTGCCTTTTTATGGTTCGGAAAGCCCAAACTCATTATAAAAGGCTAGACTTACATGTTTGAATCATTCTTTGACTCCTCTAAGGACTAGAAGTCATGAAGAGCTTAAAGATTCATCTTCAGCTTTGGATCTTGAAGAATTGGGGTTTGATTCTCAAGATTCATGGCTCATTTCGATCTTCTTTTTCTTTTCTTTATGTGTTTAGTTTCTTTGAGTTTCTAAACGCTTTTGGGGTTAGGTTAGGATGAACCTTGTTTTGAATTTAATGTAATTGATTTTTTTTTCTAAATCCTTTTCTTGTTTCTGTTAATTTAGTTGTTGAATCTATGCTTAATGCTTTTCTATGATTGAAACTCGTTAAGAAATTGATTAGTAATCCAAATCTTGCAATTGGGAAATTGAGATTTAGACCTTTCCAATTCAATAACCATACAACTCTTGAGCCTAGGGATAGGGGTAAATTGTATGTTTTTGTGTGAATTTCCTTCTCTTAATGCTTATAACTAATTTTGCTCGCTTAAAGGATTAGGGTTCATCATTGGGATCAAAGGGTTTATCGCCTAAGGAATTAAGGTTAAACTAAGTTAGAGAAATTGAAAGTAAATTGCTTAACAGGAAGGGGTTTGGGAAAACAACAGATTACTTTAGGGGAGAATCAAGGGAATTCTAAAATCTAACCGTTTTTATTCATAAATTTTCTAGACAACTTTAAATTGAGTTCTTTGTTCTTTATATTTATTAATCCAAATAAAATCCAAAAATCTCCAATTCTTTCTTTAATTCTTAAATTCATAAATAATTACTTGATTGCTTCGATGTTAAACCACAATCCCTAGATAATTCATACTTTCACTTTATCACTTGTATGACCAGTATACTTATCGTGATCTTAACAATCCTATTGAGAAGAAACTTGTCAAAAGTCATGATGTTGTCTTCATGAGTGATCATACCATTGAAGATATTGATGAGGCAGAAAAGGCATAGTCTTTTAGTACATATGATTTAGTTGATCTTGATCCAATTTTTGAGTCTCTTATGCATGATGTAGCTAATAAGGTAGATGCTTCTACTCATGGGGTTGTTGATGAATCAATTACTTCACTTAGACAACATACTAGAAAATGTTTCCTTTGCTTATGATAAATATGTGTTTCTCAATAACAAAGAGAAATTGGGTGCTATGGAAAGACTATTGAGCTAGTCAAGTTGCCTGAAGACAAGATTACTTTGCAAGATCAATTGGTTCACAGAATGAAGATTGTTAATACTTCTTCTATTTCACAATGCAATGTTAATTTGGTTGTTAGGGGCTATCATCAAAAAAGGTGAATTGACTTTGATAAGATTTTCTCGCCTGTTGTAAAAATGTCTTCCATCAGAATTCAATTGGAGGGGAAGTTTGAAGATCCTTATTTCATTACCAATTTGGCTTGTGCCTCCACTTGAGTTAGAAGGAGAGTTTGTTGGACTAATGGAAAACGATGTATTGTAACTTATAAAAAGTAGGTGTAGTGTATATGTGAAAAAGATATGAATGTGCAGCAGTGTGATGTTCTCCTTTTCTTTGAAGTGTGCAACAACCATTTTATTTAGAAAAGAGAAACTTTGCTCACTGTAAGATTTTTTTGGGTGCTCATTTGCACTCTGCTTTGGGCAAATTTTGGAGTTTTTATACCAATGTTATGGGTTTTCTGTTTTAACGATTAGATTTTTGTTTTTTTCATCTTTTTGGAATTGTCATTGGTATTTATTATTGATTGTTGTTGGTGGTGATTTTCATTCTTTCTTAGTAGTGAGTAGGAGCCATTTGTGACATTCTTGTTGATTAGAAACATTTTGTTGTACTCATTATTTTCATAATATAGATTTTTCTAAACTACGTTTTGTCATTTTTACCTCTGACATTGAGGGAGTTTTTCACATTAAAAATTTAATATCTTTTTAGCAGTTACTTATCTATTTATTTGTTTAGCTTACTTGAATAATTTTCTTTTTGATGCTATACTCGAACCCAAACTCTAGTGGTTTTAGAAGATATCTTCAAACCACAAAGCCATGAAGCCATGAGAAGAATTAATTTGAAAATAGGTTACTTGAATATTTTTCGGTGACTATTTATTATGATCCTCACAGATACTATCAAACGGAAAAAAGTTAATTTGCCAAGTTGGTATTTTATTGCTTCCATTGTCTATACCCAACCTTCCAAACATAAAACTTCATTCGTACAAAATTTACATTAAATATTTTGCCAAAATCAATTTACAGTCAATCAATCTAGTTCATACAGATTCACTTACAAAACCGATCCAATAAACAACTTGGACTAATTAGCTAACAGAGTCAACTTTTGAATCAGGTGAGTCATGGATTTTTTACCATTATTTTACAATATGATAACGATTTTATCTCATTTATATATGTATATTTAAAAATTTTCGTGTAATACGTAAGAATTTGATAGCTCTCTCTTTTAAAAAATATTTGTTTGAAAATACATAAATATAAATATATTAATTTTATGTACTTTAGAATATATCATCCTTTTAACGTATTAAAATATAACCTTCTTTATTTTTTAGTTTAAGACCACAAATATATTCTTTACAAGATGCAATCTTATTCTAGTAACATATACAGGATAATAACATTATCTCTCTTAGTAGATTTCCATATACTAGCCACAACCCCAAGATCCTTCTCTCATATATAGGGTAATGCTACTCCCACAAATTTTTTTTACAACAATTCTTAAAATTTAAGAGAGATATGGAAAAATGATAAAAAAATAATAATTATGAGATAAATGAGTGTTATGAGAATAGAGAAAAAAATAAATTGTGAAAATGGTTTACAATTTTATTACAAGTATAGCATTACTCTTTCTTATATACTTCATAAATAAATTAACTTCAATTTTATAAACCTTCTGTTCAGATTAACCTCACCGTAAAGTCGCGAAGAAGCTTTGCTCATTGCAACGGTTCTTCAAAAAAAAAAAAAAAAGTTAAGCCTTTATTTGGAATAAAAAGAAAAGGAGAGTAGAGGGGGAAAAAAAAAAGACAATTTTCTAAGTTTCTCTTTCTACGCGGTGAGATAAGATATAAATAAAGAGAAAAATAAAGTAGTAAGATCTATTAATTTTTGGATCTCTGCAAAATGCAAAAGAAAAGTATCAAGAGAAGAAAGGAGGAAGCACAAATTTTGAAACTAATAAAAAGACTATTTTAAACTTATGTTATATAAATAAATTATTAGAGTTATTTTTGACATTTTTTTATACACTTTTCTTTGTAAATTAAACAATTTAACATTTTATTCACGATTCATTATTTTTCTTTTTCTTTTACTTCTTCTTATCCTACTTTCTTCTTAATTTCTTTCTTTTAAATGTGTACACAGGTTAGATTGAATTAGTTCTGAAGAAAAATAAAATTAAACCAATCAAAATTAATTGATTTGATATGGTTTGAATTTAGAAAAAAAATTCAAAAGACTTAAATCAAATTCTAGCATAATGAATAATGATGTTTACATTTCTTTTTCTTGGATTCACTGTCACCTGATTGATCAGCTGCTAGCTTATGTGAATTAGTGGATTGCAAACACAATGGTTTCTATTTGTCAAGTGATTGCTTGAGGAAGGGACTTCATTCCTCGATGTAGGTTCATAGGTTACTAAGAAAAGCTCTTAAAAGTCTTTCAAGTGAGGCATTTGTGACGAAATGAATTTGAATTGGTTAAAAATAAAGGGCTGAAATGTGTAAACAATTGAAGATAAATGAAGTGAGGTAAAGGAAAGTTGTAAAGAAAGGTTATAAATTGTTGGAATATAAATGAAAGTTGTAAATGGCGAAAGTTTAAAATACATAACGTAAATGGTAAGAAAATAGAAGCAGAAAGATAAAACTAGATAAAATAACTGATAGTTGATTGATTGGTATTCATCCTCTTTTACAATGACTCCTAACAGGTATTTATAAACCTCTAGGCCACCAGTTATTAGTAGTTACTAACACTACTAGTGTAATTGCCTCCATTTTCCCATGTTTCAGATGATGATATTCAACATTTTCCATGTTCATGAGTTCATAGTTGTTTGATCGACTGTGTAAGAGGCCATCCATCGGTTGATTAGCTACTCCGTGTAGCCACAACTCCTAATTAAATTGTAGGGATTATGGAATTCTCATGACTGAGTTGTACTAGCTTACTATTCGAAAACAACCTTTCAAACACAAAAAATATCCCAAAAATAGTTGTTATTCCCAATAACCACTTCTTCCTACATTTTAGGGAAGTAGACTTCAACCCTTTGCTGTGTCATTTTCTCTTGGTCTTTACCTTAGACACTTTCACGCTTTAGGCCCTCTTCAGCCCTAAATCACTGGCTAAAATATCAAGCCCAAAAAATCTCGACTTAACTTAGTTGTTCTGGATCGACCGACAAATGAATTGTATACCCTAACTGACTTAATTAATCACCTGGCCAAATTGGCTAACAAGTCCAACAGATCCAAATTTTATGGTGCTAACAAATGGGTTGATTTGATTCAGATTTTTGGGTTAACAATTTATATATACTTTCAAAATCTTAATTTAGAAAATATGAAAAAAAAATCCATAAATTTGTCATTAAAATACATAAATTTATCATAAAAAATAATAACACTCCTTTTAGAATACCAATTGGAATATGTTTGTTATTGGGAAGAAAATTTTTCAAATTTTAAAAAATAAAAATATAGAGATAACTTCAATTTTGATTAATTCAATTTTAGTAAATATGAATCTGAAAACTAAACATATATAAATTAAATTTCGTAAGTTTAATTCGAATTAAACTTGATAGCATAGAAGTTGAATTAATTTGATTAATTCAGTTAAATTTATTAAATTTATCAAATTAACCCAAGCTAATCTGTACTTTTCCCTTGCACAGAAAGCATAAAATGACCTTTCTCAAAAGTTTGCTTCACATCACAATCATTTTGACGACGATATGAAAAGTAGGATTTCACTGTCACCTTGTTCTCTGAACACTGACATGTATTTATATTGTGGGTCATTTTATGTGAATTCACTTTTTTTCTTTCTTGCGGAATGGTAGCAGCAGCCGCGTCGCACGTGTAGCTTGGAATTGGGTATTGGCATTAACCCTGTTCTCTGCACACAATTTTAACGTGCTAGTTAATTTAAGTTGTACCCCTCCAACGGGAGAAAGCTTCAATTCCCAAATAAAGTTGTTTGTGATCCTTTGTTTGGACTTTGGAGAAGGATAATGTAGTTCGGATTTCAGTGTTATGTTCTTTCTTAATTTGTCATCGCGAGTGAGTACTTCTTCGATTATGCAGCACGTAGACCCGAAGAATGTCGGAAATGCAATCATTCATGGTATAACAAATTGAGTGCCCATAAACAAAATGCTCCAAATCCAAATGGGATGATTGGGGTAAAAATGAAGATAGGTAAGAAGAAAAGAGAAAAAAAGAGAGTAAAAAAAAATAGATGTAATGTGATGAAAAAAATGAGATAGAAGGGATTTTTTATTTTATTTTTTTGTATGCATATGATTGTTAAGAATATTTTTGATTATTCACTGACACCAATCTCCTTCAAAGAATTTGAAGGTGCTCAAAGGTGAGTTGTCTCCTTTCAATTAGTGTTTTTAACTACTTACACTAATTGGTTGATAAAACAAAAAGAGTAAATAATTATAATTCTTCTAACAAATTAATTTACAATTTTGAAAAACTGTCAAAAGAACAATAATTAATTTAGCTCCACTTTTATGTACAATTAATGTATAACAGGGTATGATTAAAAAATGTATATAATGGGGTGTATGGATATACACTCCTAAAATTTTCCTGCAATGCTGGGATAGCATAATGAAAGAGATGCATGGAAGGTTCTGTTTACTGGGAGTAGTGCAGTCTGAACAGAGAAATAATAATTCTTACTGTATTACGATCATATGTACTCAGAATTACAAGCACTGGATCTACTCTATAATGGTTATTGAAATACTTTAAGGATATATTTGATTTCTTTCTCACTTTTTAATTTTAAAAATTATTTTTTAAAATAATTTCTTGTTACTTGATAATTAATTTTTCACCCAAAATTTATTAAGTTTTGAAAATAATTTTTAAAACAAGTGCTTTGAAAAAACAGAAACAACAAATTAGGAGATGTTTTCTCATCATTCTTTTTTGTTTTATGGTCCTAACTCAATTCTAGAGTGGTATTACCATGTGATGAGGCATGAATTTAGTGTGAGTATCTGTATTTTTATTTATTTTTGTTTCTTTTTAACTAATTTTTTTTTTTGAATATAGAAATCAAACACACTCTTATTATTTTAAATTTTGGTGAAGTTACTTTTTTTTTTTTTTTGAAAAGGTAATTTTGAGAAAAGTAATTTTGAAAATTTTGATGTTAGAAAAATTTTATATTCAAAATATAATACTTTTTTAAAAATCAATTTAAAATTGGTTTTATTTAGAGAATAAAAAATTCTTTTAAAATAGGAATAAATAATTCAATAATAATTATTTGGTCATTAATCAAAGTAGACTTTTATCTTAGTTGAATTCTACATGAAAGGTTAAGGATTCAAATTTTGAAGTTGATCATTATTCCGAAGAGGATTTTACATGATCAATGTCTTCGTACAAAAGCACCATGCTCCTTAAGCATGTGGTTGGATATTCAATTTCTAAATACATGTGTATGAAAAAACATTTATTGAGAAAAATTAGCCCTTTAAATAAATCTTAGTATTTCAAAAAATTAATCTATAATTCTGAACTAAAAGATATCGCAGGTTCAAAATAAAAAAATAAGAAAATCTTCAGTCAAGAGTTTTATCGGTGAAAATTCTTAAACAAAAAAGCCAATATTTCATTAGTTTCATTCTTAAAATTTATTTTCCTTAATAAAAAAGTTCAAAATTTTTATTTTGTTAAACATTAATTCTACTCATGATAAAACTAATTTTGAAAACTTCAAAATATAATAAAACAATACGTACTGCACAGATTCATTTTAACCAACAGTCAATTATTCGAACAAGCAGTCAATTATTTTTGATAGGTTAAAAGTTATTGCACTAGGAATTAATACTAACAATTCATGTACGTTTATCTCACCTGTTTGATAAAGTTTTTGGGTCCAACAAACTTTAACATGCTATTATAACATCTATGAGTGAAAATGCTGGTATTTGCTTTTTTAAACATGTCATTAAAATTAAATCTAGAGTTTATTTCCTAACTTTATCTACAAAGATTTCTGGTCAAATATTAAAAAATATAAATATAATTATATTTATTTTATGAGCTTAATATTTAAAACTTATTTTACTTAATGAAAAGAAAAAAGATTATTTATCTATTATTAATTTTTCTCATATAAAATTAATTTTTGGGTGCGATGAACTTTAAAGCATTCATAGAAGAATGTGGTGTTTGCAATTGAAACATGTTGTTAAAATTACATGTAGATACTAATATTATAATTTGTTTTCCTCTTAATGCTTTGTTTGGGTAAAGAGAGAAGTAGATAAGAGAGAAATAGGAGAGAAGAGAGAATGAGTAGAGAATAGATAGATTTTTAAAGTGTTTTGATTGAAAAAAGTATGAGAGAAATAGAAGAAAAAGAAAAGTTGAGTTTTTTCTATATTTATTTGGTTTGATAGAAAAATGAAGAGAAAGAGAATGGATTTTTTTGGTAAAGACATATTGTGAGATAAAAAGAAATAATAAGGTTAGAATTATAATTTTGAGTAGGTTTCACAATTTTTTATCTCTCATTTTTCTCTTTTCTCTCCAACAAAGAAAATATATTTTTTTAGTAGGTACCACACAAATAATTTCTCTCTTCTTTACTTCTCTTTTTAAACAAACAATATAAAACTATTTTTTTTCATCCACTTCTCTTTTCTTTACTTCTCTCTTCTCAATTTTCTATTACCCATTGTTTGGTTGAATAGAAATTAAGAAGAGAGAAGTAGAGAAGAGAAAAAAGATATATGTGGGACCCACTAAAAAAAATCTCTCCTTTGTTGGAAAGAAAAGAGAAAAAAATGAAATAAAAAATTGTAAGACTCATTCAAAATTATAATTCTAACTTTATTACTTCTTTCTATTTCACAAGATTTATATATATTAAGAATAAACATGTCTTTATAAGAAAAATTCATTTTCTTTCTCTCCACTTTTCTATCTAACCAAACAAGTGGAGAGAAAACTTAACTTTTCTTTCTCTTCTACTTTTCTCATATTTCTTTTAATCCAAACACCTTAAAAATCTACATATTCTTTACTCATTCTCTTTTATCTTTTACTTCCCTCTTTTTTATTTCTCTCTTTACCCAAACAAAACATTAATCCAAACAAAGACTAAATATCGAAAGTTTTTCACTTGCATGTTCACTTTTCAGATTTCTGGCTTTTTAGAAGTGGTGGCTTGGCCGTAGTATTCATTCTATTTTGTCTCGCGTCGCGTAACTTTTTGACCACCCAATCGTTAGGCGCGTGCTAACACATGAAATGTATGTAAGCAAAGTACTCGAATGCCTGCAAAACGGTACAGAAAAACCATGTGGTGTGTGAACTTTGTTGTACACTATTTTTTTGGTGACTTAAGTTTATCGCTACATTTGGAGACATGGTACGCGCCCGGTTCTAAACTTTATGATTGTAGTTCTGTCCTACTCTATTTCCTTTTCCTCTTATTAATTATATGTTCATATGTTCATTGGCTGACGCGGGTAACCGGGAAAACTTAAAATATTTTCAGTTTACGTAAATCTTGTAACGGGTTGATGATGAAACATCCGCGTCATATTTTGAGAATTTGTATCTTAGAGTTTTTATTATTATTATTATTATGTTATATGTACAAAATATTTACTGACTTTTTAACGATGACTAATGTTTGTCGAAGAATTTTACTAACCATCTTAATGCTTTGTTTGGATAAAGAAAGAAGTATAAAAGAGATAAGTAAAGAAGAGATAAGTAGGAGATATGGGAGAATAAATAGAGAATGAATAGATTTTTAAGGTGTTTGCATTACAAGAAGTAAGAGAGAAAAAAAAGTGAATATATAATGTAAAGACATATTTATTCTTGATAACATATTTACATAATTCAAAATTAAAGGATAAATAAGTTATTTTAATTTTTCAATGGGTTCCACAATTTCTTTTTCACTTTTTCTCCAAAATCTCTTCACCCATGGAGAGATTATTTTTGTGTACTGGTCCCACATTTTTTTTTCTCTCTTCTCCCACTTCTCTCCTTTTCCAAACAACCAAAAAGTTTATTCTCTCTTCTACTTCTTTCTCACATACTTCTCTCTCTTCAAAATTTGCCTAAACAAACACACTGTAAGTGACGTTTCCTCTCCCAATCACATTTTTTCTATTCATAAAACTTGAATCCGAGATCTTGATTAATAGATCCAAATTCAATTCTAATCAAACCAACATAATGTTGGTATCTTAGAGCTATTTAAAAAAAAAGTGTTAAAATATTTGTGTTTTCGAAAAATATTTAGCAAGTTAGCAAATCATAATTAATTTAATAAAGAGTCATGATTTTTGGACACCTAAAAATTACAACTACCCAATTGACACCCTTCATTTCTCTCCATCTCTCTCTTCTTGTCACTCATATCACCAATTATATCAATCCTTTATTTTTCTTCTCTTTCTATCTCTCTAGGTGTCCAAAAATCTGTTTTCTTTAATCAATGAGGGAGTGTTTAATTAATTTTTTTTTACAAAATTTATGAAAATAATTTATATTTTTATAATTTATTTTGATATTTTTTTATTAAATTTGTTGACCTATTTCAATAATTTTTTTATTAAATTAACATAACATTTTTTTTTAAGATGATAACTTCGTAAATGTCAACCTCTTCATCGCAAAACGTCGTTGGTGCTAGTAAGAGTTAAGTAAAATTATTCTGTAAGTAATGTTAATAAAAGTAGCTTTAGGAAAATTTTATATTTGTGTTAATAATTTGGAGAAGTAATTTAAAAGAGATCAGGTTAAATGACAAACCTTAGTTTGGCCCATTTTATTGATTTGAGTCAAGAAAAGATTATTAAAAGTAACAAAATTCTCTCTACCGTATTTTAATGGAACTGTATTTCAACACTCAAAGTAAACAAATGTTAAGAGGATACACGTATTCCTTTTGCCTTTAATTAATTTGACACCTTATGCATTGCTAAATTTATTGAATAATAAGATAATGCATCATTAATAGATAATGTAATTAACTTAATTTTTGTACACCATCATATCAAAATTAAATTTTTAATTAAAACATTTTTATTGTTGCCATTCAATTCTTTTTCTCCTTACGCATTACTTAAATTAAAAAAAAAAAAGTATTGTTAGAAATGTTTTTTAAATGTTTTAAAAAAATATTAAAAGATGTTTATTTTTTTTGTGAATGCACTTTTTAAAGGTTGCCTTATACTAGTTCTTACTGTAATGTTTACATTCACCAAAAAAAGTTCTTACCGTAATGTTTGCAGTTTAAAACTCTCATCTGCATCAGCATTACATACAATTCAACATGCACTATCTTGGAAATTGTTGTGACCAAGGTATAATGGTTGACTTTAACCGAACTCTAGAATGTTTTGACCAAGCTTCGTTCTTTGCTAACCAATATTTAAAGTGCATAGACAATAATTCTGCTTTCTATCGCGACTGAGATGCTGTGGATCGAAGATAAATACCTACAAAAGGTACAGTATGACACTTAAGTTAGTAGTAATTTTATCAGAGTGATGGTGTGTAATAAATCCATACTTAACACTGTTAATGTTGATTATATATATAGAAGTTTAGGATGAGTTGAATACTCTGTCACGAGGCCCAAGACCTCCAAGGGTAATTTTAGTCTATTTTGGAATAGTGATAGGATAACTTTACTTTGAGCTGAAGTACACTTTCCTGCTCCTAGATGTATTGAAGTATTCCTGCACTGCACCTGGGTAGTGACATTGATTTCAGTCAATACTAGGTGAATTGGTGCTCTTCTCTCTCAAATCAAGGTACCCTATTAGGTGGATTGGACTTTAAGTCTAGTCCGAAATATCAAAATAGAAACAATCAATGTTTATGCCGCTCAAACCCAAATTGGTCATCGACTTCTTAGTGTAATAAATATTTATAGCCATTCGTTTGTCACATGGCATAGTGTTGCCCATAGATTGAAGTTGAACCATGCAATAGAAACTATCCTCTGACATATTACAATTTAATTTAAGGCTCAACGCAACCAATGAATCTGTTAATTTTGAGTAATTCTTGCATTTATCCCACAAGAGGGATTGTGAAACCACCAACATGTCATAAAACTTGAGTGTTTGAGTTTGGATTTTTATCTAAGTCATCTTTTCCTTTTGCAGCCAACTTCGAGCCTAGTGTGATCAATGATCATCTATTTAAATGAATTGAATTCGTCTTTTTGTTCGTCAAAGCCATAATATAATTTGTGCACTGCAATATAGGGGGATGTGGCGACATGACTTAATCGTGATTAGTCTAGTAGCTGGTAGTATTGATCCATGAACACATTCTCATACAAATGTACCATCACATATTTTATGTTATGGTATTTTCTACTCGCATTTCTTATAAGGACATCTCAATTTTGAAGATTTTTGGAAGCTCTCCTAACTGGTTGCAAACTAGAGATGAATCCATTAAATTCTTCTACGACAGCATTCCTTAGTCTTTTATTACACGATCCGTTCTATTATTCATCCAATTCTAATTTTTAGAAATTTCCATTACTACTTCGAGCACACAAACCTAACTATCACTTCTAATTGAAGGTAAAAATAATATAGTTATTCCAAAAACTCTGTCTGCTTTTTAAAACATGGTATGACCGTATATTTGACAAAATTTTGACAATATTTTTTATTGGTAAGTACACAACTTGAGAGTGTAAGACCCATTGCAATTAAGTATGCACCCAAAAACTATAACAAAATATACTAAACCAAAATTTCATCAAGTATAACGCATGAGTTTTGCAAAATAATTATTGTCTGAAAGAAGAAAAAAAAATTCTCTCAAATTGTCCAACTTGATAATTCAAGATTTAACACAATAAGTGGTACCTAGAACAAAAACATGAGATTCATTGATACTGAATATCAAACGAGAAACTAAAACTTTAAAAATTTTTAAAAACACTTAACAAAATAAAACACATAAATCATTTGACACAATTTACTCTTATAACTTGAAATTGAAGTTCATTAGGGTACATGCAATTTGTGTTCAATAATTTTGAACAAATATTTATCTAAATTATATTCTAATAAACATGTCTAAAAAAAATTAATATTTTTTCATAAATGTCTAATATTTTAATAATCATATCTAAAAGTACAATAAATAACAATAAAATCATATCCATAATGCCTGTGCATAAATTTTATTCTTATTTCTTCTCTAATTTTTATTCCTTTCCTAAATTGAATTAGGTAATTTTTTTCAAGTTAAAATTATCATGTTACTTCCGTAAACTGACATAGGTAAATTTTTAAGTTAAAACGCCCATGTAATAATACGTTGAGTTATGTGTTCATTCCCTTATTCCCTAATTTTAGAAATCAACATTATAATAACTGCAATTAATAAAAAAAATAAAAAAAATCATGCATTTACAAAAATTGAATAATGAAATGCAAACAATTAATAACTTATCAATAACAACATAACACCAAACATATTCTATAATTAGCCAAGCAAACCTTAACATGTCCTATATAAACCAAACTTAATCATTATTCCAACAATAGAAAGAAAACATACAAATCTTGCTGTTTGGATTTTTCACTCCTCTTTCTTTACTCTCCAAAATTCAAAATTACAAAACTTAATTGTATAAAGAAATTAAAATAAAGTTAGAGATCACAAAGATAGATAAAATGAAATATAAAGATAAAGAAAGACAAAATGGTAGAGAGAAGAGATAAGATAGAGAAATCGAGCCACTATAAAAGGATAAAAGAGACACAAGACAGCAAGAGAGAGAGACAAGTCACAAGGTGATGACCATGATGGCGTACTTGTGACAAGATGAGGGAGAGTGTGGGAGCTTAGAGAAAGGAGAGATGATGAGAAAGAAGATGAAATGGAGAACGAAGGGAAGGTTGCAAGGATTAGAGATTTAATACTAGTGTCTGAATTATTTTCGTCATTAAATCAAACATTAATGAAACACATGTTTCATTTAAAGTATTGGTGGCCAAATAACAATATTTAACACTCGAAAGTATTCGGTTGCTATTTTTTAATTTCATTTTTCTAACTTTTGTATTAAAAAACTTGACCAAATATCTGGTTGCCAAAGATAAAAATACCGAGTAATCTAGCGATGAAATTTTGTTTCTATTATAAAATTTAATCATTTGTAACCGATTAATGTCTGTCACTAAATAATCCATCATAAATTTAGCTGCTAAATGTGCAAATAAAAGAAAATTGGTGACAGAAATTGACTGGTCGCAAATACAATCATTAAATAGTAACTTTCTTTGGTTGGTCACTAATTTCTGTCATAGCTGAAACTTTTCTTATTAATTATGAAATAAACATTAATAAGACTATTAACAAATGACACATTTAACTTTAATAAGTATCATTCTCCAATGACGGAGGCTAGGGTGGACCACCTTGATAGGTGATCTACGGTGGACCATAATTTTGAATCAATAGATTGATCTTGTTATCGTAGGTTAGTCTACGCCAGATTCCTCCAGCAACCCCTCTAATTATCGTTTACTGCCATTGGAGACGATTTTCAGCGGCGGAGTTTCAATTTTTTTTTCTTCTTTCCTCGCCACCTTCACCCTCTCCTCCCTCTTCTTCGGCACTGACAGCCCTTCCTTCTTGTGCCACTCCGCCATAGCGGCGACGCCCACCTTCACAGCCTGCGTGCAGCAAAAAGTCGACATAGGCCATTAACAACCACAACAACAAATAGAAGGTCGCGGATCTCGGGAAGCTATTGTGTGGGTGGAGGTTTTGTGAATCTTGACAATACGGGGGAAGAATGCAGGGGAGGCAGGGTGACTGTGGAGGTACTTCACCAGTGCGAGGTTCCAGTCTTGGAGGAGCGAAAACTTACTATTGTCGATTTTGCAATTCTTTGTTATGGAGGGCCCACAGGCTGCAAATCTGTTCTTGCCTCTACAAGAACTCTGTGAATCCGTTGGCGTCAAATTGGACCTCTCGAATCAAGGATGGCATCGACTACGGTGGAGAGGCACCCAAGCAAATACACCCATAAATCCGGCGCCGCTGTCTCGTGGTTGTGGGCAGGGAGGGGAGAGTGGAGGTGGAGAGGAAAAAAAAACGAAACAGTGCCGTCAAAAATTGCTTCCTATGGCGGCGAACAGTGGTCAAAGGAGTTGCTGGGAGGGGAAGGGGATGATCCAATGTGGAGGATGTAGGGTATGATCCCAAGGTTTAGATAAATCTAACGGTAGATAAAGACAGTGCACCGTAGACCATCTATAAAGGTGGTCCGTGGTAGCATTCGTCTTCTCCAATTATATCCTATGAAATTGTCATTATTTCGATTGTTACGACTAAAATCATGATATGTTGGCAACTAAAAAATTGATCTAAAGAAGACTAGATTTAGAAGAAGTCTAATTAACCACACGTATAAAACTGAAACTTTGTCCTTCATTATTTAGTCCACTTTTTAATATTATTTACAAGAAGAATTTTTAAATAAAAAAATTCACTATTAAGAGCTGAAATTATTTTCTTAAAAAATTGTATTGTTCTATTATTGTTAGAAATTTATAAAAAAAACGGAAGAAAAAAAAGGTGTATTAAACTAACAAGTTCTAATAGTTTAGTGGAACGTTAAAAGGACATAATTAAATAATAGGTTGTCACAATTTAACTAACCATTATCTATCTATCTACCTATCTATATCTATATATATAGATATATATTTTTTCAACTTTACAATAGCCTTTGACTGGATGTAATTAAATTTAATGGACCTAATTGTACTTAATGAAGAATTAAATTGTTCACATTAATGCTATTTTTTATACAAATTTGAAAATTAAATATTAATTTTGATATTAAATACATTGTAACATGCTATTTGTTATACAATTTTAATAATTAAAAATTAATTTTGATATTAAGTAGTAACATTACATATTATATTTCTACTTATGCTCAATTTTTTTAATTAGTTACTTTAAAATATATTTCACGAATAATACTAATTAAAGGGAATGATTCTATAAATATATAGTTAAATTTAAAATAATTCATAATATGTTATTTAATTAATAATCATATAAGGATAGAAATTAATAAATAAATTATTATGTATATATCATTATACTTTATTTTTTGATTAGTTATTAAAATATATTTCATAAGCAATAATAATTAAAAGTAATGATTTTATAAATATGTAGTTAAATTTAAAATCATTATATATCTATGAATAATAGACTAGAACTAATGTGTGCCATTAATGGATACTTGAATTTTACAATAGCCGTTAATCGAATCTAATCTAATTTAAATGACCTATATATATTTAACTAATTTAATTGTATTAACGAATACATATGACCTAATTAGGTTTAACTAATTTAATTATATTAAATTAGTATTTAATGATATTAAAACAAAGAACAAAACTGTTTTTAAATTCAATATTATTTATAGCTATTAATTAAAATTAATATTATATTACCGTTTTTGACTTTTGGCCATTAGATTGATGGATTGTATTTTCTATATAAGTTCAAGCAAAATGCTACGAGAATAAGCATTTTGGTTCATCTTATTCTGATTTTAGTGATTTTTTATTTCGGTAGTTTACTCATCGCTATCTCTTATTTGAGCTTGACTAGTAAACATTTTGGTTATACCATTGCACAACTTTATTCTATTGATCAACCCTTTTTTCTAACAATTTAAAGTGATTTTCTTAGTATTGACTCATTAGTCTTTTACTCTCAAAATTGGCTTTTAGCGACAGTTTTTTTAATGAATAATGGCGGTTCAAACCGCCACTAAAACTACTATTGGCGATTACCAAAACGACGTTAAAATTGTCGCCACTAATCCATACAATGTCGTTTTTGACTTACCGTCAAAATAACCACCGGTAGGACAATATGAAAATGCTAGCGGTTATATAACCGCCACCAAGTATTATTTTGCTGGTGGTTTCGAAACCGCCACTAGACATCATTTACTGGCGATTTTCGAACCACCACCAAGCATTAAAATGCTGGCATTTTGGTAATAGCCACTAAACCTTAGTATGCTGGCAGTTTTCTAACCGCCACCAAGCATTAAAATGTTGGCATTTCAATAACTGCCACTAACCTTTAAGATGCTGGCAGTTTGGCACATGCCACTATACTACAACTTGTTGGTGGTTTTACAACCACCACCAAGCATTAGGATGCTGGCATTTCTAAAACCGCCACTAAACATTAGCATTTTGGCAGTTTCTAACTGCCACTAAACCACAACTTTATATTGATTCCCTTACCACTAGTAAGATGCTTAGTGCTAAATGCATGTTCCTTTCAACAATTTTCAAACCACCACTAAGTAATTTTTTTATTATATTTTTTCTTCATATTTCAATTTTTTTCATTATATGATATAATTGACGATTCACAAATTTTTTTTCATTAGAACAAATGCACACAATTCATTCTGTGTCCAAAGCTTACATTTGTACACAATTGGTATTTTTTTTTTTCAATATATAAAAAGAATTATGCTTTGATATGAAAATATTATATTTGGTATTTTCATATTCATTTGTGCTTTTTTCTTAAGAAAATATCATGATCATCACAATATCATTGGATGGGAAATAGAAGATAACTAGTAAAAAGAGAGGATTCAATGCACAATTAACATATATAGCTAGAATCCATTTCAATGAGTAACAAGAGTTTATAACATTTTCCAACACCAAAAGATGTTAAAGTCAACAAAAACAAAATAACTATTCCAACTAGCTAAGTAGTTTAATTGTCACTAACCCATAATGCTCAAAATATAGCTCAAAAGATATAAAAAGAGTCAACTTAATTTCATCGTTCTAAATATAACCTATATACAAAATGAGGCATTAACATTAACAAAATATAGCCTCATGCATTCAGGAGCTAGTATTATCACCTGGCCAATGAACCAAAAGAAAGTCTATTAGACAAAGTCAAAACTAAATAATCGAATAAAAAAAAAGCCATTTAAACAATAAAGACAATTTACTTATATGGATAATATATGGATACAAATACAAACATATGCACACCATTTTGTTTGTTTAAGTATGTTGCACTAAACCATTACTATAAAGATAAATATAACCAAAAAACTACAATGGTTAATTGACATCAAGGTTGAATGTTCAACACAACATACTAGAGAAATAAAAAATAAGGAGGTGGATAACATATTAGGGAAATAATAGAACACACCATTTTTATCCATGATTCTAGTTGCAAACCAAGTGCATATAGTGGCTATGTATTTACCATTACAAAGATCAATGTAACCATGAGTACTCCACCAAAAACTATACACTATGCATTTACCATTACATTCACTATGTCAATTTGAACTATAGAAGCTTCTATTTGCATAATATATGCATTAATGATTTAATAAAAAAAATAGCGTGAATTCCAAGAGTGATCAAGGCAAAACTATACAAGTTTCTTGTTAAAAAGATTGAAAATTTTACTTAATGACTCTTTAGATAGTTCAACAAAGTATAACAAAGAGGTGTTATCCAAGTTCTCTCCTCCCCTCACGATTACATTAAGTTCCTATTTTCATTTCCTTGCCTTGTCTTCCCTTTTTTCCTATAAACCTGTATAATAGGCTCTCACATAGTCTAGTTATACATGCTTTGATTTGAATATTTTGTACTAATCATGCTCAACCAAAACATATGGAATTGGTCTTATTTTTTTTTTGTTGTTAATGAAGTTCTCAACAAGCCGCTCTAAGTGCAGCATATCTTAGCTAGTTCATTTTTAGATTGTTAATATTTTACTAAAACTCTATCTCCTACTCAATTTTCTAGATTTGAAGAGCAAACTCAGTTTGTGATTTGTTGAACGTATCCTAGCTAGTTCAATTTTCTCAACAAGCCTATAAACAAACTCTATAAGTGTGACATATATATGCAGGTGATAGATGTCTATCATATGCAGATTATTGTTAAACTATCACAACAACCAGCACCTAAACAACCAAATGCAAACCAGCCCCTAAACAACCAAATCCAAATGTCTATATATATATATATATATATATATATATATATATATATTATTGATTCAATAAAATATAGCGTTAATTTTAGGAGAGATCAAGGCAGAATTACATCATATAACAACCACAAATTTCTTGAATTGTATCAATGTAGCAGGTCAAGACTAATATTTACAATGTACAGTAAGAGTATTCCCAATAAATCATTACAAACTAATTCCTTTCAAGGCAAATAGAACACCAAAATGGATATAACCTCTCTTAAAAAATCCTTGTTTCCATACACACCAAATACAAGCTAGCACCTAAAACCAAATCTAGAATAACTAGAACAACCAGAAATAGAGAAAAGACTTGTGGTTTTAAAGATACTCTAATACTTCAAAAACCAAGTATAACAATGAGATAAATTTTATGGCTTATGGTTGATTAGTGTCAGACTGAGAGGAAGGATGGCCATCAGGAGTTTGCTTCAGCAATATAAAAAGAGAAGGATTTGTTATTATGATAAATAAATTTAGAAAATTATAATATGCTATGTACTGATAAGAGTAACTTACAATATCAAGGCCAGCAACTAGACCAGGAGGCACAGGAATTGATGAATTCATAATGACATGAGCAAGCAACACCTCTAGTTTCTTCATTTTCTCATATCTTGTTTTTAATTCAGTTTCCATTTCTTGAACCTTATTTTCTAGTTGTGCAACGCGATTCTGTCCACTTGTACTAGAACTAGAAGTGGCACAAAATCATTGGTATTCACACCCAAATACTTCTGATGGGCAAACTCTAGAACCAACACCTCGCACTCTACCTGGATGTTCTTTTCCAAATACTTGTCCAAAGGAGTCATTAGGTGAGATTTCTACAGGACCATTTCCTTGACTCTCAATTTCAGAAATCTTCTCCTACATGATTTAAGATATAAGGTTATTAGAAAATGCAAAACAAAATAATATCAAATTACATACAAAGAACTAATTACTTACACAAACAGCTTGGGCCTCTTCATTAATATATGTTCCATCCTTTCTCTTATGAGTATGGATATATAATGTTCCCCTACTCATCGGTTGCCCAGTTTCAACCATCTATTGAAAAGAAGAACGTCTTTTACTAGTTTTACATAAATTTGATAAAAAAAATCTTACTACATTTAACACATGATTTCTAACTACTGTCATCCTTCTCTTAAGCTTTTTAGAACTGCTGGTGTGATTTATTATAAGCTTGGCCCTATTTTGTGCATTATTTCGACACATTTCCTAGGAATATACACAAAAAATGTAAGTTATATTATGATGGTCAAACCATTTAAATTTTGAGTAAGTATAATAGTACCTTTGTCTTTTCCTCTAATCTATAATCTATAAATGTAGCCCACTCGATTGATGGAATTGAATATGGAGGGTTTCTAATATTTTCTTCTCGAGATTTTGAGTCATCATAAAACCTATCAAATAATTTTTTCCTATATTCCTTCCATTTTTTCCCAATGTCTTGCATTATGTACCTTTTTGTTGCATCTTCATGGACTAGATCCCACCATAACATAGCATTTAATCACGTACAAATGTTAGTTATGACAATATATATTAATAAAAACACAAATATTATGGTAGTTAACAAGAAAGACATCATTTTATACCTTAATAACATTATCCCAAACCCAATCCTTAGAGGACTGAAGCACCTTAGGCCATTTTTTATAGCTAATAGGAAAGTATCTATAATTTTGTGCTATCCGACCCAAAAAACCTCCTAAAAGCCCATAAGCATCTGTGCCGCTTGGCCTGCGTCCATCAAAAGGAATTATAACCATCTATCCATGTTGAAGGAAAAACATGTCTCTAACCTTTATAGGATGCTCCTTAACTTCTCCTTCATTATCTGTAAAAAGAAAAAATTACCATTCCAATATGAATTGGATCCCACTATTATGCAAACTATTATTTTAATGACATGTATGAAAATTAAGACATACTTCTCACTTGAACTGTCCAAAATTGACATTTTGCTTTACCAATAGAAGGACCTTCATCACTAACCAAAGTCTTAAGATGTAGTTCCTAAAGATCATGATATGGTAAAGGTCCATTATCAAGTGAACCTTGAGATGGATGATGTGGCAGCTCCATATAGAATGAAGTAAATCTTGACCTATTGATGGCATACTTTGTGAAAAAAGCACCAAATTACAATAACAAAATCATTACAAAAACTTGAGATCATCCATTACAAAAACCAGTAAAAAAGTCTTTGAAAGCTACAAAGCATATAACAAGACAATAATAAAAAAGAAAATGTTACAAAAAAGAAATAATGATACAAAAAACACAAATCTTAATACTATGCTTAGTCAAATTCTACATGTACACCAGCCTAGACAATTGAGCTTCAGTATAATCATTTGAACAATGCAAGACCAACTATTGTTGACAAGTTTCACTCTTATAAGTTGTCTCTATAGCATCCTTACCCATATCAAACAAATCTCTTGGTTTTAGATGTATTGGAGTCACCCATCCTTTTTCTATCTTATCCTCCACATAATATACTAATTGAGCTTCAGAAGCTTGTATGTATGGTTCATCGTCTTCCCTCACACCTATATGAATCAAATTAGAAAAGTTGATGGAGGTGAAGCCCAGTGCATCCTTTCTAATGTGTCTAAAATTTGTAGTGTTAGCCCACTGGCATTTAAACAAAGTCACCATGAATCAACCATGGTAGTTTAATTCAACAATGTCAACCAATTTCCTTTAGTAAGGCATTAAACCTTCTGTTGGTCTATTGTCACTTGCACTTGCATAGCTTTTTGTTCCAAGCTACAAAACACACTACTATTTTGAGATTTCATCCCTTGCTCCCATTGTAATGTTTGAAATTTATATCCATTCACATTATATGCAGTAAACCTTCTTGCTTGCTGAAGTGGGCCTTGCACAAGGGCACGAATATCATTAGAGTGTGCATTGTTATTATCATTCATAATCTATTGCAAATAAAAAGGGAATTTTAGTATTAATGCATAATAACACATTGAAATTAAAATGTATCCTTTATCTACTATACTTACATAATGCATAAACCAATTCACAATTCCTCAATGAACTTCCTTTTTTATCTCACTTAACAACCTTGTTTGACTCCTTAACTTCCTCTTTGTGATAGTTCTAAATTCCCTATATAAATCATCATGCTAAGAAATATGATGAAGGACAATTTAGCAAAACTACTACAAATTTTAAGACTTACTTAATGAACTTGTTGACTTTTTCACAATTAACCAACACAAGTCGATGTGCTTGTAGCCATTCTATAGGTGTCAAAGTAAAATATGATGAACCTCCAATAGGTTTGCCTACATTCGGAAATAGACATGACAAAGACTCAATGGGATCATCATCAACATGACCACCTCAATTGAATATTGTCTCAATTTCATTGTCCAAGTACCTTGAGCAGAAAGTAAGTAACTCCTCAGACATCCAACCTTCAGTTATCGAGCCTTCAGGCTATGCTTTATTACATATAAATTTCTTCAATTTCCCCCAAAACTTATATTCTTGAAAATTTAATACACAAAGGACTCAAATATTACATTGTATGTCTCAAAATGAACATATAAGATATTATATATTTCTGTTGGATACATCCATTAATAATACACCGGTCCTCCGAGTTTGGCTTCATCAAGTAAATGCACTATAAGGTGAACCAAAACTGTGAAGAATGATGGAGGAAACAACATTTCCAAGTGACACAATGATAGAACAATTTGTTCCTTGAGCTTGTCTAGTTCATCTTGGTTCAATACTTTGACACACAATAGCTTAAAAAATGTGCATAAATCAGTCAAGACTATAGAAACTTGGAAAGGCAACATGTTCTTAATAAATAAAGGTAGTGACTGCTCCATAAGAATGTAAGAATCATGGCTTTTCAAACCAAATTACTTACGTTGATCCACATCAACACATCTAGAAATGTTGCTTGAGTAACCATCTGGTACAGTGATATCCTTTAAGGTCTTCAGCATAACATCTATCTCTTCCTTTGCAAGTGTAAACAAAGCTACAGGAAACTTTTTACCATCATCTGGTGGCCAAAGTTCACTTCTTATATCCATTGCATGCAAATCTTTTCGAGGCTCCATATGATCTTTTCCTTTCACTTTGTCATTTATCAATGTGAAAATTACATTGTCACATACATTTTTTTTAATATGCATCATGTCTATATTGTGTCTGAACAAGTTAAACTCCCAGTATGGAAGTTGAAAGAATATGCTTTTCTTCTTCCATTATTGAGTTTCATGCTTATCAATGTTCTTCCCATGAGCTCTCTTTTGTTTATCTGATGATGGTGGCTGTTTGCCAAATGTTACTTCTATATTCTCTACTTGTTTTAAAATTTCAAAGCTAGATAATTGTCTTGGTGGATCCCTATCTCAATGTTTCCATCAAAGCGAACCTTATTCAATCGAAACTTCTGTCCTCTAGACAAAAAGCGTCGGTGACCCATAAAGCACCATTTTTTACTAAATGGAAGATGGAGAAGACTTGTATCATGGTTACAAGATGGACACGCTTGCTCAGTATAAGTGTTCCATCCAGAAAGCATCCCAAGACCCGAAAAGTAACTAATAGTCCACAAAAGACACGCCCGCAACATGAACATTTCATTCCTTGAAGCATCGTATGTTTCTACACCTTTTTGCCGTAACTCCTTCAACTTTACTATAAAAGGTTGCATATAGATGTCAATGTCATTTCCTGGCGTTCGCTTTCCAGGAATTAGGCTTGAAAGAATAAAGTTTGTTGGCTTCATACAAGTCCATGGGGGAGTATTGTACGGAATGAGAATTAAAGGCCAAATACTATAACTGTTACTCAAAGATCCAAATGGATTGAACCCATCAGTTACTAAGGCCAATCATACATTTCGAGGGTCTGAAGCAAAATCATGATGTGTTATATCAAAATTCTTCCAAGCATTAGAGTCTCTTGGATGTCTCATCATCCCATCATTATTATTGTCTTCGGTATGCCAAACCATACTTTTAGCAGTCTTCGAAGACATAAACAACCCTTTTAACCTTGGGATCAATACAAAGTATCGCAAAATCTTTGCGGGCAATTTCTTTCGTGACTTGGTAGTAGTTAAACCATGACCACTTGCATTTTTTTTTCCAAGTAGCTTCCATCTAGATGTCTTACATGTTTTGCATTCCTCTTTATCTTCAACTTCCTCCCAATATAACATGCAATGATTGGGACATGCATGTATCTTGGTGTAGTCAAGACCAAGCTTATTAATGAGTTTCTTTGCTTCATAACTAGATGGGAGGATTTTTGCATGTTCAAAGGCATCATGCAACAATTCAATGATCATTTTAATTGCTTTGTCAATGACACCACATAAAGACTTGATGTGATATAATTTCACCAAGAAAGACAATTTTGAGTACATTGTGCATCCCTCATACAATGGTTGCTCTCCTTCTTTGAGTAAATCATAAAATTCTTTAGCTTTACCAGTTGATCCTTAATGTAATTCTGGAGTACCTCCATCACCCATGTCTCTGTGCTTGGATCTGAATGCATCACTTATCATCACCTACATTGGATCTTCATTTACTATACTTGGTATACTAACATCATTTTCCATGCTCCTTTGATTTACAAGAGGGAAAACAATAGATTTGCCTAACAATGTTTCCCCATGATGACACCAAAATGTGTATGTTTTCGAAAATGGTTTACATAATAAGTGGTCATGCACTTCTTACCAAGTCTTCTACTTGATAAAACCACATTTATTGCATGGACATAGTATTGTACCCTCAATAGAGCTGCGTTGAAAGGAAAAGTCTAAAAAGCCATTCAATCCTGCTTGGTACTCTAATGTATTACGTGGCATTTTAATCCAAGAGCTATCCATCACTAAATACAAACAATTGTAATACTATCAGCTTAAAACATATAAATTACTAATGCAATGACCATATAGTTTTGTCTACTTCACTCTATATAAGGTAGGCCCTACCTTACCTTATATAATGTATAGCCTTTGTTCTTGGTTAATGAAATTTTCATAGTATTTTCCCTTAGTTCTCCAAGCACATGACATCTACCTTGGGTGTTATTGTCACCTAAATTAGGTATTTACCTAAAGAACAATGGGAAATGCTATTGAATATCATTACTAGACCAATAAGTATTGAATATCATTACTATACAATAACACATTCAATGTGAATTTGCAATCCTAAACTGTCCATTTTCGGACAATTCTAGAATAACTTGTATATTGTGCAAACAACATACAAGTTATTCTTGAACTTATGTATGTATTGTGTAATGTTCATAAATTGCCTAATTTTGAACAAAGTGCTTATACCTAGAAAATTAATGTACTAGCAATACTTCTAGATAACTAAGCTTCTGAAATTGATTACACCTCATCAACCAGTCTACCTCAAATATGATGAGTAGTTGCTCTTAGCACTGCTGTATGTGAAATATAACTAGAGCATGCAATCTGCAATTAACCAAAAAAAAAAAACCTTAAATGTGATTACAGCAAATGGCATAATTAGAATGACTAAAAATAGCAACTCTAATTCAAAGAGAGAATATAAATATAATATAGAGGTTCATGTCTAAGAGTGCTAGTGCCTAGTTGGGCATGCCAAACTTTGGCCCTTACAAAATATTTAAAGTTGAGATATTTTTCCAAATTCCCAAACTTGATAACTTGCAAGCAGTGATATAAGAAACAAGATTTTTTTTATTTCCCTACATTAGCAATACCCTTGTTTACTTGTTATTTGGGTTTAAGTACTCTGCGAATAAAAACTTGTAATGGTGGTGTATATATATATATATAAACCTTTCTTGCAGTTGGCAAGCACCAGTTTGTAGCCACTATGGACTTTCCATGGGAAGACAATAACTTAGAAGAAAAGGAGAAACAACTTTTGTTTTAAAAAAATAAATTAAAATCACCTTAATCTTACGCTTTTGTTTTTAAAAATTTTCAAAAACACCTAAACCATACAATCCTGTGATGTGCATGAACCATGGGATGCTCAAACTAAAATGTAAAGTTATGACCATTGATTAAAAAAATCAATACAATAGGTTTTAACGATTTTATGATTTAATACACAAGTACATGTATATTATTACAATTTAAGAAATGACATTTTCAACAGTGACCAATATCCAATTGGTAAAGAATTAACAGAGATAGTAGATTTTGATTGTCTTATATTATTGAAATTAACAATCATATAAATAAATAAAACTTTAAAAACACACGGATAAAAAAAAAGAATAAAGCACTACTAGATTTAACAAAAAAAAATTGTAAAGTAATGAGCTGCTTATTATTAAAAAAAAAAGCACATTTAATTTTTTTTTCATTGTATAGTCCTAAGTCCTTTTTATATAATAAACTCTATTTTAATTAATACTTTTCAACAAAATCAAACATAATCTTCTAATATATTATACGAGAAGCACATGGTCTAAAGCAAATCAACCACGTAAGGAGCAGTAACTTGCTATACGTATCTCTTACTTTTAAATCTCTAAAAAATATAAATGCTTATTCACTTTAATAATTTTATAGGAAAAATAATAACCTAATAAAGATGTGAAAAATTAGTAGGTATAATCTTACATATCTTGTTTATGTTAGAGGATAAAATATTTTTTTTGGTTGTATATCACTATGAAATTATCTAAATGGTGCCATAACTTTTTGAGTGAATTATACTTAGTGATGTTACATTCAATATTTCTCTATTTTTTAATCTTACATTAATCTTTCTTAAGCTTTATATTAACAAAAAAAAGCTTATAAAAACATGAAAAATTAAAAAAAAATCTATATTAATGATAAAGATACATAGCATTATATTATCAAATAAATTGATAGGAGTTTACGTATGATTAAAAAAATGAAAGATATCAATTTTAATAACATTAAGCTTCAAGAGATATGAATATATATTGTCCTAATTATTCCTATTAAAAAAATACAAAATAAGAGATATGAGCTACCATGTGTTTGTTAGAATGTCACTATATGAGGCTTGAGTCTACAGTCTGCACCCATTCAAGGGTGCCCAAGCCTGAACTTATGTTTTGGAGTTTTTGTCTAGAAAGCTTGGATAGAATACTCAACTACATTGCAACTACAAGAAACGGGTTCTTGAGTCTAAAATTCACTGTCAATCTTAATGCAGTATCCCTAAACACTACACAATCATTTTTCCTTGGTAAATATACACCAAAATTGGTTCAATAACCAATACACATTTCGTACAGGGATAACCTTTTATCTGCACCAACAAATGAGGACAAGGTTAAGTAAGTAACCCTTGGGTTTCTTCAGGACTTGTGAAATGTAGTAGGTCAAGTAATTCCTAAAACAGTAAAAGTGCGTAAAAAAATAGAAACAACGGGTACCCTTTTTGTCTAAGCATGTATTAAATCAAAACTTAAATAGAGATAAATCTATGGTGTGCAGACACCTTAATGGTGACCAATTTTTAGAAGCCAACCAAAAAGGAATAAAAAAAGGATCTATCTTTTAAGGCATCCACTTCTCAAAAAGACAATGAACATATACAGTTCAAAAATTAGATAAAATGAGCAACGAAAAGATGATTCTATACTTATTCCTTTTAGACTATCAAGTAAAATTAGGAATTGAAGAAATAATTTAAAATGAACAGTAAATCTCACTTCTTTTTAAGTATTTTTTAACCGCACTTTATCTATTAATCAATTTTACAATTTCAAATGCAGAAATAAGTGCCAATATAGGAGAACTGTAAAGAAATTAAAATATAATTTGAAAAACTAGAATGACCCTTGCTGGTACAATTGAACAATTAAGTGGACAAAATAGAAAAGAAAACAAAGTAACAAACAATCCCACCTTAAGGCAGTTTGATAAAAACATGCATGTTGTTACATGAAACTCCCTTGCAAGGATGTAAATTGACTTGGATAAGTTGCCCACTCAAGAATTTGCAACAGCCACAAAACAAAATAGTAGATAGAGGAAATAAATCCACTGATGAGAACCAACCAACAGAGCACCCTTCATTCCTAAAGTTTCACCCCATTCACTTAAATTTTCAACAGGTACTATACATTTAGTCACTCAACAAACTAAAGCAAATTTTATTACTATTATCACTCAGCAATTTTAGCATCACAACCATAAAAATCAAATCGTGAAACACAGAGTGCATGCAATAAAAATCCAAGTGAGAAAAGGATGAAGCCAGTTCCAAAACATCACACACATTAACAGTAAAAATAATCAAGTTACCAACAAACGTTATGACTTCCTCACCTAAAATGATGAAAAATCGAGCTCCTCCCACACATAGAATATGCAATTCCACCCTTACATGTGAATAGGTGTTGGCTAATTTTTAGGCTTGATGGACTCTGGTTCATGGAGGAAAACAAAGTAACTAAGCATTAGTTGTTAATGGACCAAGCAGATAGATAAAGAATGGGTTAGGATTTGGAAACGAAAAATACCTCAATTGTGGAGCAGCATTGCCAAAGCCACCTTCTGTGCAAGTGTCGGAGATTGGAAGGGTTGGGCAGTGAGGGAGATGATAGAAAGCAAATACAATTAAACTACAAAGAAAAATGCATAGAATTGAAGAGATTTAATGTGATAATGAGAAAAAATGACAAAACAATACCAAATTTGTAAATTTGAATTTCATCTGATTATACCTAGTAAAGAAGAAATTTTCATCAGGGATACATTTAACGTAGTAGGATAGTTAAAGGATGTTGAACTCTAAAGCATGTGACTCACTTTTTGGTCAATTTTTTAACAAGTTAAAGATCTTAAGATTAGTCTTCACACAGTTGGAGAATTCAAATAAAACTACACACGCTAGTTTTGACCACTGAGTGCAGTTAATATGAATTGCTTCAGACATTAGGACTCTCTAACAAAGTGTATAAAAATTAAAGTCAAACAAATAATCAAAATACATTAAATACTGCATAGATACAAATGGCTATGAAATAATCTCTAAACCTTTCCCTCTGAATACTGCATTTCTTTCGAAGATTTAAGCAATGAAGTCCTATGAATTTTATGAAGAGTCTACATTATAATATTTTTCCCAGTAACTAAATCCCTATGGAAAACACTATGCAGACAAATAAATCAATATTGCCACATAAGAAGCCTAAGTTCAGAAGTAAAAGGAAATGCCATGTAATCGAAACATGTTCTCGTCCAACATAGGAAATGGTTACTGGGAATACAAAACTTATATGTTAATGTATGTAAAAATTATCAAGATGGAATACAGTGTCTTTGCCATAATCAATAAGGCATGCAGTCCAACCCACCATATTTCTTTTTGGATCAACCGTGCTTCTATTTTTCTCTATTTATAGCAACATTTCTTAACCATTACCAACCATACTCTTCTTGCAACTTAAAAAAAATAAAGATCAAAAAACTTGATACTGAAAAAGTGAATGGCACTACCCAACCCACCAAACATAGACATTACATTGTCGGTGGAGCCAGCTCCTATGATTATATTAAGCAACTTGCCCTTTTTCCCTAAACAATAAACCTCTTAGCTAAATAAACCACCAATTGAAATAAATGTTACCTTGTATTTTGGGATGATAGTACAAAAGTAGCTCCAGCTAATCGTCAATTGCACCGTCGGGGTGGTTGAGCTTGATGGTGGAAGCCCGTCAGAAGTTGAACGGGGTAAGCCAAAAAAATCAAAGGTAGATAAATTCGAAAACCCTAACCATTCCGAGAAAGAAAGTTAGAGAATGGGAAGAATGAGAGAGAGAAAAGTGAAAAGGTACCTTTGACAGTGGAGGGAACCCACGGCGGGGATGACAATACGAATAAGAAGCATTGCCAGCCAAGGTCTCACATTCACGACAATACCACAATCGTTAATGTCAATGTTGGCATGATTAAGCTTGGCAATGGAGGTCTATCAAATTGAATGAGTAAGCCAAAAAATCAAAGTCAAATAAATTTGAAAACCCCAACGATTCAGAGAGAGAAAAAGAGAATGGGAAGAATGAGACAAAGAAAATTGAATGAGTACCTTCGACAATGGAGGGAACCCACGACGATGAAGCCAGCGACTGTGCAGCTAGTGACAGTGAACAATTCATGGGTTTTGCGATTCCAAGGAACGAAGGTACTCTCACTTACACAACTATGTGTTTTTGGTGGGAAAAGGAAAAGACAAGGGGCGCGAAAGAAATCAGCGAACTAGTGTGATTGTGTGAGCAAATCTGAATAATTTAATTATAATTGTTCTATTTTCATATACTTGCGGTTTAAGAACTGCCTCAAAATTTAATCTTCACGTCGGTTAGAAACTGACAGCAAAATTACTTTAGGGGCGGTTAAACATAACCGCCATTAAAACCCGTCTCTGGTGTAGTGTCAATGTATTCTTTTATGCTATTTTTTTTATATTGTTTGTTTCAGAGTAATTATATGTACATGCTATTATTGGAGAAATATTGCATATAAGTTTAAGACAATTTTGTAAGAAGGAGAAATATACATAATTAAGAAATTTGTGATGTTGAACAATAACGACAAGTTTAAGTAAAATGTATATAGCAAATTCTAATATATTTTGAGACCATAAATATAAAATGTAACCTTTATTTTTGTTACAATTTTGTTTTAGATTGCAACCAGATGAAGAAAAATCATGTGATAAGGAGCAAACAAAGTTTTTGATTGTTAGTGATAAACATGTTTATGTTTGTGCAACTAAATACATTATCCAATTAGTAAATTCTTTTACATAATCAAACTCAACTCAATTTGTGTGAATTTTATTTCATTTGACATACTATTTCTTGCACCGTTAACACTAATCATAAATTTAATTTGAATAAAATTGAAAAAAATATTAAATCAATTTTATATGTCAATTAAAAAAATATAAAAAAAATATTTTAGCAATAGCATCGATGATAATTAGTATACAACCTACCAATTTTGACTTTTGCAATACTTTAATTTGATAAAAAATTTGAATTTTTTTTTGCAAATTTTTTTCAATAAATATGAATTTGAATTTTGCAATATGAGACTTCTACAAATTGTATTAAATTGAATTATTAATTGTATTAAATATGAAGTTGAATTTTGATGTTATTGTATACAACTTTTACAAAATTGTATTAAATTGAGTTATTAACTATATTAAATATGAAGTTGAATTTCGATGCTATTCTATGTGACTTTTACAAAATTGTATTAAATATGAAGTTCAATTTCAATGTTAATCTGTACGAGGTTTCATAAAAGTTATTTCAAAATCCAATCATATCAAAACATAAATATAAAAATATTGATAAATAAATCAAAAAAATAAAATAAAATCTAAAAAAAAGTATTACATAAATATAAATCAATATTTATCAACAAAAAAATCATAAGAACTATTGCAAAACAAATAACAATCAACTAATTAATTAAAATTTGTAAATAATGAAATATATATTTAGTTATTATTATTCATAAAACATATATTAAAGTAATAAAATTAAAACAGTAAAATAAACTTAAGAAAAAAATTAATGTAGTTTTTAATGTGATTAATGTAGTATTTGTGTGTGTGTGTGTATAATTAAATAATTTATGCTTTCTATATTATTAATTATTCTAAGTATTTATTAAGTATAATACATAATTAATTTTATGTTTTTAATAAAAATTATATTTCTATTATAAGAATAAAAATATTCTATTATTGTATGTATCACTATCAAATTATATATTATTTTATATATATTTTTCATATTATTTGTTATTTTTACAATAAATATAGTTATAATATTTTAATTATAAAAACATAAAAATACATGTTAATGAACACTCAATTTTATATATTCTTGAGATTTACTTTTAATACGGAATTAAATTGATTACACTAATGATAAGTATTACACAATTTTGATTATTGGAAGTTAATAATAATAATAATAATAGTAATAATTGTTATTATTGTTGTTGTTGTTGTTGTTATAAATAGAGTCCTTTCAAATTTATAAGGATCAATAATATTATATTTTATAATTATTCTTATAAATTCAGACCTTAACAATAGTAGTAGTAGTAGTAATGCATTAAATTGATTAATTAAATAGTACATAATCTATAACACTGATTAAATTTAATATAAAAATAATATATAAATAAGACAATAATAATAATAATAATAATAATAATAATAATAATAATAATAATAGGGATCTTTCATAATAGTCAATTATAAGACATTATGATTTTTAATTCTTGTAAATTCACACCTTAAAAAATAATAAATACCCATTACATATCATAAATAGAAAATAGTTGTAGAGTATGCATAATAGTGAAGTTATTATTATTAATAACATTGTCTTTTTAAATTCTAGAATGAGAAATAAAAATAGTAACATATGAAACATAACATGTAATAATATGAAAAAAAAATTAGTAACACGTATAAATAATAATTCTTATAGATAAATAATCCTTACAATAATTAAATTATGAGATATGAACTTTGAAACATATAATAATCTTTATAGATAAATAACTTTAAAAAATAGCAAGTATAATGAAATTAAAATCCAATAACAAATAATTATTATTATTATTATGAAAGAAAAATCTCTTTACACTGATCAGGAGTGTTCAATTTATGTTGTGATGTAGTTAACCAACTCAACTTCAACAATATCATATAATTATAATTAATATCTTCAAAAGGATTAAAAATATAATTTTAAAATAATTAAAAACTATATCTATTTAATAAAAATCACACTATTTCAAAAAATTCAAAAGAAATTTAATTTTTACAACATTTAAAAATTATTAATTATAAACACATAAAAATCAAGTACATGTTAGCATAATATTCCCAATAACAAAAATGGACACTCAAATTTAAATAATTATATATTATACATTCATATTTATTATATTTAAATTCTTTTTGAATTTATATATTTCATATAAATATTGTATCACTATTATTACTTGGAGAAAGAACAAATCATAATAAATTTCAATAGGCTTAATATTTTCAAAAACAATATTTGCTTAATTAAAAATATAACTAATCATCTTCCTCAATTTTAATGTAATTATATTTAATATAATGCTAATTATTTTAAAAAATAATATTTTTATTTATGTACATATATTTCAAAAAAATTCTAAATAAAACTATAAAAAATATATAATTTAAACTAATCCGTGCAAGCCACGGCTTTAAAATCTGATAAACGAAAAACTGATATTTATGATGAGGGATAAAAAAATGTAATAATTTTTTATTATTAGGAAATTGTAACATTAACGAAAAAGAAAACATATACAGTATTAAGCTGGCAAACTATCTTAACTCATTTGATTTCCAAAAGGGCAAAGAGTTAATTAACAAGCCATCATACCTCTGCTAATTTCTTAAAATATTAAAATAAAAAATGATATTAATAATTAGAGGTACAAATGAATTTTTTTATTGTTTGGAACTTGTGTAAATATAAATATTGAAGGAAAAGATAGTAGATTAACAAGCTGTAATATCTAAGCTAACTATTAAATGGGCGTAGAGTTAACAAGTTGTTGCAATCCAATTAATCTTTTATTAACTTCTATAATTTAATTTCAAAATTATTTACAAAAAGATTGAAAGGCTAAACTGTGATAATAAGTAAATAAGTCAAAATACACAAGATAAGTAAAATAAATAAATAAATAAAAAACAAAGAATAAAATAAAACTTACCTTAAAGACATAACAAATTACCATGATTAATTGATTGTTTGGTACACTGAGTCCAACACATGCCCCAGTTCGATCTAAATCCAGTCTCAGAGCAATTTATAGTTACACCTTTTACAAAGAAATTTTCACTAATATAATTCAAACTTTACATTTATTGTTAAACTTAAATATTAGTGCCTTTTTTTTTTTCAACTTCTCTGTAAAAGAAGAAAAATTCCTAAATTAGATTTTATAATAAAATTTTATTTTTTAAGTTTTTGTTCATTTTATTATAAGCAAAAATTATTTTATTGAAAATTTGTAGCCTAACTTAGCGCAAGGTGTCCCAAAAAGTCAGGCACAATAATATTAAGGTTTTGTTCATTAAAAAAATTATTTTTATTCTTAAGAAAATTTTTAAACTATATCAATTAGTCTAAATTTTCTTTTTAAGATAAAGAAACGACAAGAAAAAGAAACTAAAGCAAACGCTAACTTAGTTTTAAATGATTCAAATACTTAAGGTCCAACCCTTTATACAGAGAAAGAAAATGCGAAAGATGGATAATTTTCTAACGTGGTACTTAATTAGCAAAATGTATTCCACGTTTAATAAGAGTGTAACAATGGTATTGGGGATATCTAATGAACCGAATTAAACTTGGGCTGTTTCTTTCTTTTATCATTGTTGTTCATTTAAAAATAAATGAATTATTTTTAATTCTCTTAGAACCCGAACAAAAGTAATGTTTTACAAATTCAATCTCACTTTTAATTTCAAATTTTAAGATATTTGATATCCAACAAACTTTCAAGAGCGTGGGAAAGTTAGACAGAAAGTAGCTACACATGCAGTGATATCTATGAATGGCAGATGGGTGTATTTACTTATGAATGTTCTTTTATGTTGTATTTAATTAATCTCTAGTCCCTAAAACATTGGCAAAACTAGATGTGGCCCCCAATGACGCATACGGATTTAAAACCTATAAGCTCTTTTCTATTCAATGGGGATACTGTAACGAGCAAATTATTGGCGGTGGAGACCCAGCTTGGTTTCTTTTTGGGTCTTCCCTAATAAGAATAATGTATTTATGCATATTATATATAGAGCAAACGTGATTATGCATCCCTCAGCTGCCAACATATAGCATCTTTCTCGCTTTCGTGATCACACTCACATTTGTAATCACTTACTTGCACGTGCACAAAGAAATGGGAAGGAGTCCTTGTTGTTCTAAGGAGGGTTTGAACAAAGGAGCATGGACAGCTCTGGAAGACAAAATTCTGACAGAATACATTAACATTCATGGCGACGGAAAATGGAGACACTTGCCCAAAAGAGCAGGTGAAATGCATAATTGCATATACATCCACTTACACATTTTCATATAGATCAGCTGGTTTAGTTGGAATAACTTCAAAAGTTTAATTAATTTCAACTTACATATGTAAGGTACTTTTCTAATATAATGGTCATGCAGGTCTTAAGAGATGTGGGAAAAGCTGCAGGCTAAGATGGTTGAATTATCTAAGACCTGGCATTAAAAGAGGCAACATTACTAATGATGAAGAGGAGCTTATAATCAGGCTTCACAATCTTCTTGGAAACAGGTATAACAAAATTTTTATATTTCTGCTTTTCTTTTCTGCATGGGATCGATATAAATTTTTCTGCATTATTTATAGAGTATTCTTATAATATATTTTTATAATAGTTTCTTACATTTCATTTTTTTTTTCTTTATATCTTAATTTCTCCCACACATTATTTATTTTATCGCATTTTTTCTCTCCTTTTCCATCTGTCTCCCGATTATAAAAACATGAATATAGGAAAAGAATTACTCTTATTTATATTTATATTGTATTAATTTGAAAATGGTATCAACTATCAAATCATTATTTTTTTTATTATTGGAAGTATCAAATCATTATAGGTATCATAGGATAACAACAGTGCGTTTATGAATTTTAGGTGGTCCTTGATTGCTGGACGGCTTCCAGGACGAACAGACAATGAAATCAAGAATTATTGGAACACCAACATTGGAAGGAAGCTTCAAAACGGAACCCCAGGGTATTCCATTATAAGTGGTGGTGCACGAAGCACTTTAAACACGGTTCAACAAGATCATCGAAACCATAAAAACCAAGAGTGGCACTATCCTTATCCACCAGATAAGGGTTCGTGTCTTGTTCAGACTAAAGCAACAAGGTGGACTAAGGTCACAGTCACTAAGGAAATTACTCAACAAAATGAAGGGATTAAGAGCAATGTTGTTGATAACAAAATGAAGGGATTTTCAATGTCCCCATCTTCAGAGAGTAACAACGATCCAGTATTGCATTTCATGGCAGATCTTGAGATGGATGGCAATTTCTTCTCGGAGCTACTCAAGATGGATTTGCCCGAATCATCTTGTCCGGAAAATAAGATACTGGAAGACAATGGTAACCCTAGCACAGTTGAGAAAGGCCATTTATCTCCAAAATCATCCAGTGATACCACCCACTTCCCTTGGGGTGATTCATTGTATGACACAAATTTTGATTTTCTACCAATGACAACTTTTATGGAGTCTGGATTTGATTGGCTCTGAAATAATAACAAGTAAGAAATTAAGCTAGACTAAGTTCAGCGTGTGTTTGGATTACTTTTTTTCATCTATTTTTAAGAAAATGTTTATGGAAATGATTTTGGCTGAAATGGTTTCTTTTGATTGTAAAATAGACTAATGTTGCATGCATATATAAATGTTTCTTATCATTAACATTAATTGATGAAACTCAAGCAGCATCTCGAGTTACATCTTTTCGAGGATACTTGATTTAGTTTCAATCCTTAAGCCGCTATATTTGTATTTTAGATTTTAAAATGTGCTCTCCTTTACACCAAGTTTTAAATTCTCTTTGTAACAAATAAATAATAATTGATAAAAAGAAATCGTTTCTGCTTTGTGCAGTTTAATAACACAAGTTTTTATCGATCGGCTTTTGTCCTTTTCAACCGTTTTGTTATGCGTGGAGAACAAAATGACATTAACATTTAGGACAGAACTTAGATGCAGTTTCCTAAATAATATTGGTATTGTTCTCTAATCAAAATTAGAGTTTCACTTCAATAATTTGTATTATAAAGAATTTTATTAAATGTCAATGCAAATTATTAAGGTAAAACTACAATTTTGATTAGAGATCAAATAGTACCAGCAGCACTTATGTAACTGTATCTAAGTTTTGTCTTAAAATTTAAAAGGTGATGTATTAATAAGATGGCTAATAATTATTTTCGACTTAAATATGTTTTTGATCTGTTAAATTTGGAGTAAATCTATTTTTGATTCTTTAAATTTAAAAGTGATTTTTTTAGTTTCTTTAATTTGAAAAAAAATTATGTTAATCTTTCAAGACCATCTACAATATCATTGATAAGGTAGATTAAGTCAGTTGTGCAGTATTAGTTGAGTTCGGTGTGATATTTTCACTAATAAAGACATTACTAGGTAAATTTTATGTAATAGATGTACTAATTGCATTTTGACAAAAGAACTAAAACATTTTTTTTCAAATTACAAAGATTAAAAAGATTATTTTTAAATTTGGAAGACAAAAAATAAATTTACTTCAAATATAAGAGACTATTTAAACTATTATTTTTATTATGAAAATAACTGGGTTTTAATTAGAATAAAAAGGAATATGTGTAGTGTCATTGTCACTTTCCACTGATTTGTCATTTGTAAAAGATATTCTTTTCGTGCTAATCATGCAGACAAGGGATTACGGCACATAGCTTTTTATGAAGCTGACAGGCACGAAGTAAATGTGGTCTTTTTTTTTTTTTTTTAATTAGCAAAGAAATCAAATGTTATTGGACAGGAGTACAAGTACCCAAAGATACATGCATTATCATGTCGGAAAAACTCAATGTACACACCCCCAAGTTTATGGTATACGAGTAAAAGGAAGAGAGAGAGATAGAGAGAAACTGATATATATGACAAATGATACAATAAAAAATAACAAGAGAAATGAGAAAAAAAATTAAGATAAGAGTAAATTATAAGAGAAGTTAGATGTATGAATATAAGAACTCTATCATGTCATGATTGATGCATCCACTTTAGGAACAGATCATCACCTACAACACAACCACTGACACGAACAAAACTCCAAGTCTATGCCATTGGTATCAGCCCCGTGATCCCTATAATTTACAAAGAATGACCTGAACTACAACAAAAAAAGGGTAGTCAGCAAGAGAACAAATTCACGACAGAATCTCCAAATGTAGCTGGATGTCCCAATTAATTACTAGTTGAATGTGATAGCTAGTTAGCAAATTTCCTCTACACTATCTTGCGTACAAACTACAAACACAGGCTGCACTGACTTCATTCATGAAAGAATCCGCCTGCTGCTTTCCCACTCGATATAATTCCATTCCACATATGAATGATTCCACCAAGCGTTGTCAATCTGTAAAGGTTGAATGGCATTAACACTGAACTAAGATTGATTTCTTTTCATTTTTGTCCAGCATCACCAATTTTGTGAATCTTTGAGCCAATGCTAGCTATTCAAATATGCATCACTGGAAAAAAAAAAAAAAAAAAAAACTCTATATAAACAAAACAGTTTATCCATTTTTTTATAAATGATGTAATAAAGAATGAAGTAAATTATTCTAACACCTCTTGAGTTTTTTAAGATTGCACAAAATTTTTTTGTTTTTTTGTTTTAATGTTTACAATAACCTCCCTTATAAAAATATATAATATAATGTTTTTTAAACAATTAAAGAGGGTTGGTGTGAGAGTAAAAAAAGACAGATATTGAAATAAATTTGACAAACCTCAATTTAATTTACTCTATAAAGAATAATAATACCAGCAAAAGGGTACAGAGAATATGCATTTTTTGTGCATTTTTAAGAATACTATTATAGTATATAGTAATTTTTTAAGTAGTATATACCATGTTTGGTTTAGATAGAAAGATAAAATAATTATTGATTATTTAAGAAAATGTTAACTTCAATACTTAGAGCTAATTTTAAGTGTTTAAAAAAATAAAAAATAAACAAAGTATTAATTACATTTTTTGTGTTTCTAATGTAATAAATATTTTTTTCCTAATAAAACTTACCTTTGGATACGTCAAATCAACTCCAAGGTTTGATGTTAATAAAATTGTATTTTTTAAGCTAATAAAATTTTTTATATAAAAACTTTTTTGATGTACGTTTTTAGACTACAAGTTATATTAAACAAAATTGTTTAATATTTTAAAATATAAAAAAAAGTTTATACTTTTTCCATAAATAATTATAACTGTTTAGTTAAAAATGTTTTTTAATAGTTGTGTTAAGGGTACACTTTGATAACTTTTTTTCCTATAAAAGTGGTCATTTCAAGCTTTAACACAAAATAATCATTTCATCATTTAAAAAAAATTAAATAATTTCATTCATATTTTTTAATTTACCACAAAAGTGATTCCCTTATATATTCTAAATAGGATTTAGTGTCTTGTCAAAATTACATTTAATTAACTTAAATAAATGATAAGCAATGGATAATAACCTTTTACTTTAGTTAACTACTTGATTTAATTCGGATTAGTGATTTTATGTGTCTGGATAGTTGGATATCCAAATTATTTTAATAAAGTTGACCTTTTTTTGTTGACGTAAATGTACTGAATTGACTTACTCGCTGGTTGATTTCTTGTCTTAGTAAAATTAGTTAAATTATGATTTCTACTTGTGGTAATGAATTTTAATTTCAAGTTTTTAAATTCATAACATAGATCGACGGGTTAAGCTAGTTGCTACTTTTCACTATATAAATCCTTAATTTGATTATAAATTCTTGTTTCATCTCTTTAGATCTCTTGCTAAAAATCGAATTGAAGCCTAACCGATATTATAACGTATTAACTTAATGCCACGACTGTAAATTTCCACTATTAAAAATAATTAAGTATTAAATTATGAGGGAATCACCATTAATTTGATTCTTAAAATTATAGGAAACCTACAAGTTTATTCCTAAAATTAAAAAATTGGTACAAATGTTCCTTAAATTGAAAAGGTCTATCACATTAGTCCTGACGTTAGTGTCAATCAATTAACATTAATAGTGTTGGTGACATGGCACATTAAATGCACTCTAACACCCATGTGTGTACTTACGTGTAATTCCATGCACGAGGAACTATTTTAACAGTTAAAATTTAAATGTTAAAAATAATGACCTTTAGTAAAAATCAATTTCTCCCTTCAGTAGAAATACTAACAATCTTTCTTCCTCTCGTTCTCGCTCATCCCTCTTTCCGTTGATGACCTATGTAGCTTCCAATTGTATAGACATTAGCAGAAGTAATAAGAAAAACCCAAAACCTAAAATAGACCAATATAACTTTGAAACCTTAAATTTAGAAACCTTAATCCAAGCATGTATAGAAATTAAGAAAGTAAATCAGTTGATCCAGAGGATTGTTAATTCAGCAAACAAGCTCCATACACTGAAAAGATAACAGGCTGAACATTTGGCACATATCTTATATCTGGAATCTGTCCATTGCCATATAAATAAATTAAATATGCTGCTTATTTCATAAAATCGGATAACCAAGAAGTTTGAATAGAAATCATAAGCCACATTCCTAAACATGATAGTACCCATTGTAGATGTGTACAACACAATGGCACGATAACAAATAATGGCTACATAATTTTTGCTTCTTCAATAATTCGTTCTTTGATCTCCAAATTTCTAGGCATGTAAATTTAGCCATTTGTGGGTTATTGGCAATTTTATATTTTGTCTTGCCTAGATGGAATGTTAATGCAATTTCAATCTCATTTTTACTTATCCTGAGTGACATTTAACAATTTACAATGCCTATATATATATATATATATAATCTTTTTGACAGATATAAATGATATGAAGATTAGAATTTCTTTTTTCACAAAACAATGTTTCCTTTTAGATTTTCAACTGCTTAAAAGTGTAATTTAAATAGAAATAAGGTAATGAATGACCTCATTTCTTGAAGTAGCATGGTCCCAACACCTATAAAACCACATGTAGTACCTATGCCTTTCCAACCTCTCCTGCAAACGTGCACCTGATATTGTTCTTTGTCTTGAAACATTCGTTGTGCCTCTGCATAATGGGTAGGCCACCCTGCTGTAACCCCTGGTCCTTTTTTTTTTAAAAGAAAACTACTGGACCTATTTATATTTTGGTATAACCTATTTGTATCTCTTGGAGGATGACAAATTCTTTTTTATTTTATTTACTATTTGAAAGAGAGATTAAATTATAAAAGTGTTTATAATTTTTTTTTAATTGTTTGCATCATCTTAACTATGAGACGATGTCCTTCATCATAATTGTCTCTTAGGCTGATCATATGAATTTTTATTTATTAAACAGTTTTTAAAGTTAATAAAATATAATTCAACTTCTTCATATTTTTGTGTTTCAAAGTTCGCGTTTAGAATTCTAGTGAGAGATACAAAGTGTCATATTGTGTTTCATTCTTTATTTCCATCATCAACCAGCCATTCGTTGCTTTTGTTATGTGTCACTATGATCGTTTATATAAGAAACAAATGAATATATATTTTTTGTTTTAATTATAAGAAATATAGACTCATTTTCAAATGTATTAATTGCTAATTTTCTTTATACTCTTAAATTATTGTAAAATTTGCCCACTCATTCCTCATGCCCATTGGTGGAAAAAGTTATCTTTTGAATTATAAGAGCAGTGTCATTAAATATAACTACCACTTAAACTATTTAATTTTATGGATGCTTCTAGAATAAAATTAAATTTTGACATTATTAATAAAAATTAATTAACTTAACTATTTATGTTAGTCTTGATGTATTAGCTAGTTGCTTCTTATATATAGGACTAGAGGTAGTATAAATTAATCCTTCATGTGCAAGAAAAAAAAAGAGTATGAAGGCATAAAGTTCAAAAATATGAAGTTGCTTAGAATGTTATGGTCATAGAATATCACTATAATCATTCTCTCAAATATACTACTAACTCTACTTAGTAAAATATCTTCAAATCAGGGACAGAGTTAAAAATGAAACTATAAGAAGTACCTATGATGCGCTAAAAATATGCTTAACAACAAGCGTATCCTATTGCAGCAGTAATAAAAGGACGTGAGTCCGGTTGTCGAACCCAAAGGACTAATTGATGAGTACCAGCTTTCAGAAATTCTTATGTTGTCTAAGCTAATTAAAAATAAGGGTTTTAGTTGCATAGAAATCAATTGAAAAGATTTGAAATAGGTAACGAATTTCAATGATATAGAACCTAGGATTAGGTTTCACCTTTGCACTTGATCCCCCTTCAGCCTGAATTCAATTGCAATCCTATTTCTAAACTCAATTGCCAATTTTCCCTCTATTAGTTTCATTCACAATTTTTGTTCATGAATTGTAAACATCCTTTCCCAGATTAAATCCTTAATTGGTTATATAGTGATTTAATTCAGGAAAGGGATACGGGTAGAGAGGGTGAACAAATCTAATTAAAGGTCTAGTTTGATCATATAACAATTCTAAACCTAAGTACCCTATAGGTCCATCAATTAACTATGATGTAGTCGCTAGTTAATTAATCGATTGTAAGCATGCAAGGAATGATCAGTTCCACAACAATAGATAAAAAATTTAATTAACTAAGGTAATTCAATTGAAGGAAATGGAAATAAGATTAACATTAGGGTTTGGGGTATCTCATGTAATGGCTATGCCATAACCCTAGCCTAAAGATTAGTTCTCCATGACAACAAGGGAGAAACTCATCACAATAATATCCATAAGAAATTTAAGAAAAACCTTTACAAGAAAGGATGTCTTCAATCTCTCTCCACAAGGTCTAGGGAATGTCCTTTGAGGTTTAAAAATGTCTTTTTTTTGCACAAAAATCGAGATGTCCCTTTATTCCCCCTTTTTTCTATTTATAACTCTAAAAGAATTAGTTAGGGCGTAAAGGTATGCATGACCATGCTTCAACATTGATCAAGGCGTGTTGAGCCTATGCTAAAGGGGTGCATTCATCTGAAGCAAAGATGTTGTCTATTAAACATAGTCGTGCTTAAGGGTGCACAGTCATGCTTCGCATCCTAGACGAGAACCCTAATTATAAGCATGCCTATGCTTACTGTCAACATGGCCATGCTTCTTTCCAAAGCTATGGGCTCAACTTCATGTGTGTATGTGTGAAGAGAACGTATTTTATCTTCTTATTTTTTTTCTCTTATAAGTGTTTGTATAAGGAAATTTATCCAAATAAGACTTAGCCCACAATCTTAACATGGTGTGAAGTATCTACTAGCTTGGCTTATGACTAATCTCGGCTGGAGAACTTAGTTGGCCACCTTTAGTGGGGTCTCCCCTTCTAACCATGTTTTTTTCATTTACAAAGCTCGAACTCGAAACATTGCTTAAGATATCTGAGTCCAGTATTATTCGAACCAATGACATGTTGGTAGCTGACAATCTAAAAGACCTTTAGAGTGGTGCATGTATTATTTATTCAAAAATTAAATAATAAATAAATTTTTATTAAAATAAAAAGGTTAAATTACTAAGTTGGTCCTAAGCTGTTTGAAAATTTTCAAGTAGGTCCCTAAACCAAAATTTTCTTTAATTAAGTCTTTGATCATCTAAATTTTCTTTTAATTGAGTGTATAGAGTTTTTAAAACCATTATAAATTATCATTTTTTTAACAATTTTAAGCTGTCAAAAACTAAACTCATGGACTTACTTTTTTAATTTAGAGACTCAATTAAAAAAATTAATTTGAAGATCTACTTAAAAATTTCCAAATAATTTAAGAATTAACATAGTAATTTAACCAAATAAAAAAAATACTAATATTAAAAAACAAAACATAATGATTTTTTTTTTTTTTTTTGAGGTAAAACATAATGAAATTTACTATAAGAAAAATTGCGGTACCCACGACCGAACAAGGAGAAGAAGAAAGGGATTCAAGGATTGTAGAGGAAGCACATCACTGTTCCGAGAACTGAGGACAATGTCTGCTGAATCGCCTAGTTCTGTTCGTAAAGGTGCTATGCTCTTTCATCAATCAACCAAACTTTTCTTCTTGTTTTTCTGAATTGGGTTTTGGTCTTTGTTGCAGTGGTTGTTCATCTCAGAGCCACCGGTGATGCTCCAATTCTCAAGCAATCCAAATTCAAGGTATTTCCTTTCGACCTCCCTCTTTAATGGGTATGTGTTATTTCTCCAAATTTCTCATCAAAATTGTTAATTCAATACCTTTTGCTTCCTTCCTTTTTTTTAAGTCTTTTTATGTCAGTCATGCTTTATTTGTTTCAAATTCAAGTTTGTGGGTGAGAGGGATGGTGCTTAATCTGAATTGATGATGGAGATGATCTTCTGCCTGGATCTTATAAGGTTTTCATTGACGTAGGTGTGCGAATTTTCATAATTGGTTAGGTTAACCCAAATTAATCTTTACGTCTAAAGTTGTAGATAAGACCATCTATTTGAGCCTGCATTTAAATTTACCAAGATGGAGGTGAGCATATTCTGGATAAATAAATAATGCAGAATTAACTGTGAAAATTCAGTGTTGTTTAGGTGAACTGATAACTGGGATAATATTTATTTTTTCTTTTTTCTTTTCGGGCATAAGGGTAGTAGCTGAAAGGCATTATGATTTGGTTTGAAGATCCCAATTTCTGGCTCTTCCGAGCACAAGAGGCTGTCAATAGCATTTTTGAGGACAGTAGATGATGATTATCCAGTTCAGTGAAGTGAATTGAGAATATGCATAATACTACTTATTGATCGCCTAAAATTAGGTGGATGGGGGTGTGTTCTTGGTTCTTGCTAGCTCTTGCTTGAATTGGTTTGCTATGGTGACACAAGGATTCATGCCTTAGCTCACTGTGGATGGTTTGGATGTAAGGGAAAGCAGGATGTTTGAAGGGCATGGTAATCATTGTGAGGAAAATACTAGACATAAATTACTTTGAAGTGTACAAAAAATGTTCTTGCTTCACATTTCTGCATCAATATTGTTGTATATAAATATTTCTTACTTTTTCTTTTTTTGCTTCTGTTACTTTCCAGTTGTATTCTGTTCTTATTCCCTGTACCATCGACATTAGGAGTGACATGAAAAATTAATCACGGGAACTTTCTCAAATTCAGGCTAGCCATTGCTGAATTTTAACCTTTCAGAATTTCACTATATATGCAGTTCAGTAATATGATGGATGAACAAGTTTTAGTTGAGTTAAACTATGCCAATTTGTTATTACTACAAACGACAACCAAGCTTTATCCCACTAGGTGAGACTGGCTACATGGATGAATAGATTCCATTGGGATCTATCAAAAAACAAATTTTCCATCAAACTAGCTAGAGCTATAGATCTTTTTATATAGTTTCTCCTAGTTTTCTTAGGTCTTCCTCTGTCTGTTTAAACTGGACTCCCCCTTGCATACGATATGCAATGTACTATCCATGTTATTCTCTCTCTAATAGATATTACACTCCAATTTTTGTATTGATAGTGGGGAAAGAAGAGTACGATTTTTATTTTTTTTCTGTATGGCTTTTCTGTGCTTGTTGCTGATATGAATATATACACATTTTCTCAAATATGAAAAATGCAGGTTTGAGGAGCATCACATTAAACTCAGTTTTAAACTCAAGTCTGAAAGTCATTATTTTGATTAATGCTTGCAAAAATTTATTGAGCCTAATAGTATGACAATTTTTATTCTTACCCCTTAAATGAAAATGAATTCTATATATATTTGATTGGCAGATAGCAGGAACTGATAAATTTGCTAAAGTGATAGACTTTCTTCGCCGGCAGCTCCATAGGGAGACATTGGTAAACTGTCACTATGTATTATATTCCCATCTATTTCTCAGAAGGTCCTGCATACTCAATTTTTATTTCTTAATTTTGCAGTTTGTATACGTCAATAGTGCTTTTTCTCCAAACCCTGATGAATTGGTCATTGATTTGTTTAATGTAAGGAATCACCTGATCCCTTTTTTTCCACTAATTTTTATATCTTCATTGCATGTAGATGATGCATATTTCTGATTCTGGTGCTGCAGTTACTAATTTTTTTTGCAATTATAATAGCTGTCTCATCTTTGTTGTGGATAGTTGAGGAAAACATTTAGGTTTATGCCTGACAGTATGTGTTTGTCATGAAAGTAAATAGATAGTGTTGAAATTTGATCAGTATTGGTTTTAACATTTCTGTAGCTACCTTTTTGTTTTGTAAAATAGTTAAACAAGCATTTTCAGCTCTCAATAAGTTATGTTTCAAATTCATAAAATGGAATGAAAGTAAGGATCATGGTAAAATGCTGAATGTGAAATCCGATATCCATTTCCTTTCCTTTCCATTTTTTTTTTCCTTATTTTCAAATCATTCCTTATCCTACTTAATGAAGAAAGAGACAAGGTGACTTTAAAACCACATGCCAGAATTCATGTCAAGTGAATTCTCCTACAGATGACTTAGCCTTCGAATTGAAAGAAAAATAAGGAGCGAGAAGAAAGTTTTTGAATCGTTTGTCTGTATTGACATGTTTTTCTTGTCATGTACAAATATGCAAGTGTGCTGAAAACAAAAAATTGCCTAGCATTTCTTTCTTTGTGACTGAATATTGTGCTTTTGCTAGGCCATCCTTTTTCTCCATAAGAATATTGTATCTTAGCTGTAATATTATATTTTATAAGTGTTTGGAAAAAATATTAGAGTAATATAGCAGTCAATATTCTAATTATTATGTAGATTGTTTTGGTATCTCTTCTAGATAATTTAACTATGCTGTTTTTGTATCACTTTCTGTCATTAAGTTATTTCCTTTCTCTTGTGGCCGTCTTATTTTTAGAATTTTGGTTTTGATGGCAAACTGGTGGTCAACTACGCTTGCTCCATGGCATGGGGCTAACCCTGAATGATGGTTGCTGGTTACAAAAGCTCCATATTGTGAATACAAATTGCTTCCTTTCAGAAACTCGGGACTTGCAAATAATCGCACTACAAGATTTCTTTTTAACTTGGAAGATTCTCACAAGATGAAAGTGCACGAAGCCAACATGGGGTTCTCCATAGTTTATTGATTTTATTTTTATTTTTGGTGGGGGTGGGGGTTAGACATTTAAAGCAAATTGGAGTCACCCATTTGGGCTTATTCGTGTGATAGTTATGGATGATTATGGTTTCGAGACTCGTACTTTGTTGAAATGCTAACCCTTTAGTTGTTCATTCTCTAATCGTTATCCATTATCATGTTGATGTATATTGCTTCAGCCAATAATTCTTTCGAATTTTTGTACATCTATAGACCAAGACTTTCGCAGTTTGCCATCTGTGTATTATTACTTGGTCAGAGGCGTTCCATCTGGGAGCAGTAATAGTCCTGGATTTAACTAGTTTGATTTGGTCAAAGAAACAGTTGGTAGATATGGTACTGCACGACTTTGTGAAAAATATATTTTGCTGCCAATATACATAAAAACTTTCTAAATGGAGGCGTATAAATATTTATAGGATGAACATATTTTGCAAACTTCAACCTTCTTGGATCCCTAAAATATGCATTAAACAATGGGAACAACTTTTCCCCCCTTCTCTTTCTTTCTTACTTTTCTTTTATTTTTCCCCTTTTATAACATGAAAATAAAGTTAGACCTTCGCCACGCCAATTGGACCGCCTTGAAACAATTGAATTCATTTGTTTTCATTAGCATGCATCTTAAAATGCGATCAGATATAGTACCTAATGTTGGTACAGTTCTTAAATCAAAATAGGCGTTTTATCTCATATTATACATGGACAAGGTTGTGTCATTTGTGTGTCCTTGTGTATAGGCTGCATGCAAGTTTACAATTCATATTCCATCCAATCCATTATAGTACACGAATCGGAGTGATGACTTTATGGGTTTATATCATGTAAGCAGCCCACCTTGCTAAGGCCCATGGCCCATTTTATAATAAATATATATAATGACGAATTGGAGTCATGAAGTTAACTTCAACGTCATCAACCATTAATCATTCAAACTGCAAATATGTAACTCTCCTTTACACAAATTTGTACAAATTTTTATATAATAAAAAGATATAAGAAGAAAGGGAAAAAATATATATAAAATAAGATGAATGACGTAATAAAAAACATAAAAAAATGATACAAAAATATTATATAAATAATACTCTAGTTCGTTTTCTTAGTATTTTTCTAGTTTATATTTAATTATTTATATTCTATACGTATATATATTGATGACTCTTGAAAAAATAGAGAGATAAGCGTTTTTTCCCGTCCATGAACGACGCTCTGAAGTAGTCACCACACAAAGTGACAAGCATGGTTTATTCAATTCAACCGTGTTCAAGTAACTCACTATTGAAGCAATTCACAACCAGTTGGTCGATTTTCAGAAGAGTCTGTAGATGAGACGGGTGGTTATCCACCGTTGTCTGCATGGGGTTGAATGCAGCACAGGCAGCAGGATGAAAATATTGAATACAAAAATGATTTTTAAACACCCATGACACTTATATGAGGAAGAGAGAGAAGAGAAAAATATAAATACGATAAATGATATGTAATGATAGAAAAAAAGAGATAAAAAAATAATAAATATTAATAAGGTGTACAAAATTATGGAGTGTTCAAATATTAATACTCTTTTGAATAATAATAACATGGAAACATTAGTTTGACCTATGTTACACTGATGATGCGATGATTTCAAGGTTGCCCTGCGAAATTACCACTAAGTCCTCGCCCCCCTACCTGTGGTTCTCTTTCTGCGTCTATAATCTATATCCTCTGCCCTTAGCAGTCAAGTCAGCACCTAGTGAAATTACCGAAATGTACATGGTAGAGGACAACTTGCAGTCGGTTTCATACTTCACAGACCACAGTTTAGTGTAAAAATAGGTTATGCCGAATAAGATTTTGTTTAAAAAATTTCTAACTTGGATTTGACTTGTTAATTATTATAGGCTTTATTTTTAGGTTTAACTTGACCTATTTAAAAGTTTAACTTAATTTATTAAGGCTTATTTTATATTAAAAACTTTTATATATATATAACTTTTTTTTACATGGGCTAATAGACTCATAAGCCAATAAAAAAAAACTTTATATAAAACAAATTATAATCTAGAAATATTAAAACAACTGCTACTCAAAACATGAGACAAAGGTAAAAATAGGTATAAAAGGTTTTATAAGAGTCAAGACTATAACATATTTATATAATATAAGTTTTTTTTAATGTCTAATTTAACATTCATGATAACTTATTTAAAAATCTATTTTGTAATAAGATATTTAAAAAGGGCATAAATTCATTTTTCAATAAATTTATAAGTTTGACTCTTTATGTATGTCAACTTGCTTATTATTTAAAAAAAGTAAAAACACATTATAACAATTTTTATATAATAATAATATTAACAAAATATATTATTTATATTTACTTAAATAGACTAATTTGATATGTCTAAAAAAAATTTTAAATGACTTAAAACCTAATTTTTTTAACTAAATATACTTTTATCTAATCACAGTGAACCTGGACCAATTGGCAGCACTGCTCCAAGCGTCCATGCGGGTAGAAACCGGTTCCACCCCGACGGGTCAAATCGGTCTGTGTGAAATGAATCTCATATTAATTCGGATCAAACCTTCTCTTTTTTAAATAATATTTCGGGAGAGGTCCTTTTTGTATCTAAAAAATTATTAAAGACAATATAAGAATAGTCTGATCCTTACGTCTAGTACATCATAAGCTACACATATTATGCGATGAGAAAAGCTAGCAATATAATTTTGTTAATATCTTTATCAAAAATAAATAAATTTAATATACCCTTTTTAACGTATTTTTTAATATATTTTTTTATTATCAGTTAAAATTTATTAAACATTACAAGTAAGACTTATCAAATAAAAAATAATATTCATAATTATGTGATTTTTAATAAATTTTAATCAATAATAAAAAATATGTAAAAGAATATATCATTAATATTTCTCATTACACAACATTTTAAGAAAGATCTTGATAGAGAACTTTTTGTTCTAAGCAAACATAATTTCTCTATATATAGGACTTGAAGGCGGTGTAAAATTAACATTATCATCATAAAAAATTGTCCAAAATTATAATATTTTAAAATCAAACCTTAATGCGCATATTATTTAATAAATTTAAATATAATAAAATCATTTAAAATGTAAAATTCTCAAATAATATATAGTAATAAAAACTATTATATTTATAATGAAATAAAATTGAACTTATAAAATGTACATACATACAATGAATTTAATTTTAATCTCTTTTTTTTTTTTTTTCACAAGTATTCTCTTTTGAAGTTAATTATGTTTGAGATATAGTTAAACACTAAATATGAGCATTTCTCTTAATAGAAATTTGAATTTTGCTTCAACATACCATTTTTGGTAGACTCAACCCTCATTAGTATTTAATTTTAATATATTGTTAATGTTAATTCTTTTATATCATTATTTACGTATGAATATTTGTTAAGTTGACCATTCTAACTAATATATAATATGGTCTTTTGATGATTATTAACATAATAAAATAATATTGAAAATATTAATAAATAAAGGATTGACAATTAAATTCATATATATATATATATATATATATTGAAAATTCATGCTTGGATACCTAAATGTTATTTGACATTTAAAAAAAAAAAAAAGAGTAAATAAGTATGATAGATGTATAATGTAATGAAAAGAGATAAATAAAAGAAAATAATGAGATTAATAAAGTGTTTGATAGATATAAGAACTTATATATTATTATTCTTTTTTTTATATAATATATATTATTATTCTATAATTATGGTCTTTAAAAATAATATATACATATAATGTCATTAAGTATTCAGTCCACGGCTGATATCAGCTGAATCATCAATTACTCCCTATCTCGGTTCAAGTTCACCATAATCCACTGTTCCTGAGAGCGCAGCATCTTACATCCTTCTCAAATCGTAACCGTTGATCAAATTACATCACCGATTACTCCAGGTCTCCAGCTATTGCTGTGTACAAAGAATGGTGCATCTCAGCACAAGCCTCTACCTGATCATAGCTGTGGAGATTTGGCATCTCTTGTCTGAGTTCTCTCTCTTCACACACACACACACACACACACATAAATAAGGGTTTGTTAATATATACTTATTTATTTTTTGTTGGAATACATTAACAACTTACATCAGTGATATATTTTAAGATATATTATAATTATAATTTGTTAATATATTTTAACTAAAAAATAAGTTAATATATGTTAACAAATTCTAAATACATATATATATATATATATATATATATTCTCACACTGCGACATGCCGTGGCCACCTCTGCAGAAATCTGAGAAAGAAATGAAAGAGCTGGCACAGAACCCAACACTTTCATTAGAAAAAGACACAGAGCTGAGAATATAAGACGAGAGAAGTTTGTCCAGAGTTCTCAAGTTTCAACCCCTTTCATTTGCACCTCAACAAAATCACAGACCAAAAGCAAAATAATAATATAATAATATATAATATATATAATATATATATATATACACACACCGTTTAGGAGAGACCCACAAGATATCAATCTCACATGATTATGACTATGATACACCTTCAAAGGGGGAAAAAAAAAATGGGAAATTTTCAACCCATCCCAACAACCATTACAAGCTTTGAAGTTTGAGCTCGAAGTCCAACATTCCAAACTTGCATAGAGAGATACTACAAGGAGTTCAGATTTTGGGGGGGAGGGAAAGATCTGTGGGGTGTAAGTGTAACTGTGTAAGTCTGTGCTGCTTGTGGGGATTGTTTTCTTGAGAAAAGAGGAAGCTGTGTGTGTGAGTGTGTTAATATGAGTAACTGGTTGGGGTTCTCTCTGACTCCACACTTGAGGATTGATGAAGAATTTGGGAGAGAAAACCAAGAGCGTGGAGGAGGAGGGTATTCTCATCCTTCTTCTCACCCTCACTTGTCTGTTATGCCTTTGCGCTCTGATGGCTCTCTGTGTGTTGCTGACTCCTTTAGCCACTCTGCTGCACCTCAAGGTATTGCATGCCATACTACACCCTTCTATTTGCACCCTTGCCCTTCTAAATTACCTTATTTTGATAAAATAATCTTTATTATCTTTTTGGAGAATACTTCTGAAAAAATAAGTAACTATTGTTTCCTAAAACAAACTTTTTTGATTCTCGACCATATTGAGTGGTTTTTGTTATTTGATGGGGAGAGTGTTTCGTGTTTTGCTTCCAACCCTTTTGCATGCTGCCCAAAGCAGTTTCTTTTGTACCCTTTCTATTGATTATTGAATAAAGTTTGTGGTTTTGCTATGAAATCAGTACTTTCACTGATTGGTCATTCTTTTTTATGAATTATCAATAAAATTTGTGTCTGGGTTTTGGTTTCGGTTTTTCACATTTCATTTGGTGGCTACTAGCAGAATGGAGATATGATAATGCAATAGGAGGAGGGAATTCCAATGAAGAAGGACCTAAGCTTGAAGACTTTTTGGGTTGCTACTCAAACTCCCCCGTGGCTGAATCTAAAGTCTTCTGCCAAGACTCCCAACATGACCAAAACCAAAGCCAGAGTAATGTTTCCAAAATCAATGTTAATGTGGCACCAAGCTTTTGCACCAATGCAGAGGTTGAAACTGGGGAGAGCCTCACACACCCGTCTTCTTTGCTTCAATCTTTCCATGCATATAATGATAACTCACATGCCCTTATCCCCACCAATGGGATGTACAAGTCCTGGTTGGCACAAACTCAGTTTTCTGATGGAAAACCTTCAACTGAGGCTAATGGGTGTAATTTCCAATCTCTGTCCCTCACTATGAGCCCCAGTGTGCAAAATGGGGTGGGTGCAATTTCCTCTGTTCAAGTGAGTGAGGACAATAGGAAACGGGTCATGGCAAAATCTCATGCTAGAGAACCAGTCCCTCGCAAATCTATTGACACTTTTGGGCAGAGAACATCTCAATATCGTGGTGTTACGAGGTAGAACTTATGAGGAATGGATTTTGTTGTTTATTACATAGTTTGATACTTTGTTTATTTTGATGAATTTTGCTCTTTTTTCTTTCTGGGGTTCATGGATTTTGTTAGGCATAGATGGACTGGGAGATATGAGGCCCATTTGTGGGATAATAGTTGCAGAAAGGAAGGGCAAACAAGGAAAGGAAGACAAGGTGAGCAAAACATGCTTTTGGTTTTCTTATTTTATATTTCTTCGGTTTATTGTCATTGACCAAAGGAAGAGCATTTTCAAGAACCAAAACAAGTTCTTTAACCTTTTCCATATTTATTCCTTTTTTTACTTTCCTCACTTGTTTTGAAAGAGAATATACTAACGGTCTGTTTCATGCACTGGTTGGATTCTTCTCCTTTTTCCATGGCCTCTTCAAATCTTCACAGTTTACCTTGGTGAGTGACACTCGTTCACACGCATTGGTTGTCTCTCTTTACTCCTTTACTATCTTTGTAAATCCTACCGTTTACTATATAACACGGTAACTGATTAGATACGCTACTAGATATGAATCATTGGAAAGTGTGCTTGGCTTTTGAAGATAATTTATCGCTTTTGGCAAATAATTATATCTCTGTATGCATTATTATTAGGTGGTTATGATAAGGAAGAAAAAGCAGCAAGGGCTTATGACTTAGCTGCACTCAAGTATTGGGGTCCAACAACTCACATAAATTTCCCTGTAAGGTGTCTGAAACTTGTACAGTTTTCTCCTTTGCAAAAGTCTTACCTTAGCTCTTAGTCTTGCAACAGTAGTACAAAATAGAAGCAAGTGAATTAAGTTATTTGGAAAAGTCAAATATTTACTATGTATTTAATTTATGTGGCTTGAACCATTACATAGTAACTGTGATCACTCTACATGTCTACTGCTTCTTAAATGCTCAGTTAAGCACTTATGAGAAGGAACTCGAAGAGATGAAGAACATGACCAGGCAAGAATTTGTCGCCAATTTAAGAAGGTACCATTAAATATTTTCCATGTGATCTTAGTAAATTCTCTCTTTCCCCCTCATATTCAACATTGGAAGGAATCGTCCTTTTTGTTTCCCTCGGGCAGGAAGAGCAGTGGATTTTCAAGAGGGGCATCTGTGTATAGAGGCGTGACAAGGTATGGCCTAAAGTGATATGTGCTTTATCATTAATATGAGTAAAGTTTTCCATGAATTATTTTCTGCAATTTTCAGCTTTTTAATTAAGGTGGGCAATTATTTGCTAACATTTATCTTTTTCTCCATGTATCATTTCAGACACCATCAACATGGAAGGTGGCAGGCCCGAATAGGAAGGGTTGCTGGAAACAAGGACTTGTATCTTGGTACATTTAGTAAGTTTGTAGACCCTATCTCTCTGTTGCCTTTGTTTTAAGTTTCCATGTTCCCTTTTAATAATGATTATTTCCTCCTTTATTCATGTATGGTTGTGTGACATATAATTTAATAATGCCTTATACAATATCACATGTCAGTTTTCATGTGAGTATCTTAATTTTTTTTAATTCTTTTTCCTGTCCCTTGATTTGCATTCCATTGGTCATTCTAGTTAGCTAGCCATAACAATTGTGTATGTAGGCACACAAGAAGAAGCTGCTGAAGCATATGATATAGCAGCAATCAAGTTCAGGGGAACAAGTGCTGTGACCAACTTTGACATAAGTAGGTATGATGTGAAGAGAATTTGCTCAAGCTCCACTCTCATTGCAGGAGATCTTGCTAAACGGTCTCCTAAAGAATCAGCCCCGGTTGCCACCAAGGACTTCAATTCGTGCGGTTTGTCGATGCCGTCTCAGCCACCTCCTATGGCTGTAACTGACGGTGAAAATTCTGATGAGTTGTCCAACTTGATGTGGAATGCAAACAGTGATGAGCAAGCACAGAATGAGAGTGCTAACATCAACAATGTCGCTGAATCATCACAACAGGTTTCACCAAGCAACAAGGATGCTTTGAACCCCCAAAGCCCCAAGTGTTCTGTGGGGCTACCCAATGAATTTGGAGTCAGTGGAGCAGATTATGGACATGGGTACTTCACCCTGGATGGACCAAAATATGATGATGGAAACAGTGAAAACGACCACATGAACACTAACAGGCTCGGAAATTTGGGATTGGTTAATCAAGTTCCTATGTTTGCTTTGTGGAATGAATGAGGGGAATGTTGAGGTGAGATTATTATAAAACATTAGCTTAGGAAAACTAAGGTCAGATGGCAGAATTATTGAATGATTAATGTAGCTTGGTATGGTAACTTGTTTTCTGTTGAAAGAAAAGGGGGATATGTCCGTACTCAGTAGTGCTGATTCCTTATATGTTTGGTAGGGTAGGGTACGTATACTAACTTGCCAAACATTATCCACTTTGGTTAACGAGAAAAATCGAATGCATAGAAATCAATCATGAATTCGTACCAAAATCATGAACAACAGCAAATTATAATCCTCCTTGGCCGGTAACTCAGTATTCATCTATAATTATATCATTTGTCAAGTTAGCATGGGTACTTTTTCTTTGACTACAAGGATATTTTCATGCCTGAATCTTTATAGAAAATTGGTTCAGTTTGTCATGCAAATAAAAGATGACAATAAAGTAATAGAAGTTGACGGGGTAAAGGAAACACAGACATCAATGTCTTTTGCCATCACGACAAAGAAGAAAGACAAAGACGAAGCATTTCCCTACTTTGCATCATGACGTTACTTTCAAGTCTCAAGTTCTTAAGCACTTTTTTAAACAATCAGAAACGTAAGAAGAAATTCTCTTATCCGATGTCACATGCGCTAGTGTTTCGAACTGATTTCGTGCCTTTCTTTTTATTATTTTTTTGTTGTGCGTGGAGGGTGGGGGAAAGAAATTATTATAGATAAAATTTAACTACGCATTAAGCAAGATTGAGACTATATGATGATTTTAAAATATACAGTAATATGAACATGCAGTGAAGATTGATTGATACTAGATATATGGTGATTTTAGAATATACAATAATATGAACATGTAGTGTTCTTGGATTATAAAGAACTATACAATAATGTTGGGGTCTCAAATCTTATCAGATCATATAGTGCGTGTTTGATTTTACGATGGAGAATTGATACTGGGTTCAAAATTGATTTTGAGTTTAAAGTAACTTTAGGTAGCTTTTGTATTGGATCAAAAATTTTATATTAAATTTTACTACTAACTTGCTTTTATAATAAAAATATTCAAACATAAATCATATCACTTCAAAATTAATTTTAACCAAAATTAATTTTATAAATGGTGTGTTTGATTCAGCATTAAACCATGGTGAAATTTCATAGTGACATTAAAGCTTATAGATACTGTGATGGAAAAAGGGCGGTGATGGCACTCTCACTGTGTAACCAAACATGCTAAAATTTTCATTCAAATCAATTTTGCCAACCCTCATTCAAATACACATAATAATTTTTTGGGGAGGACAATTTGCATAATTATCCTACTTTTATGAAAATTAAGTATGCACGTGATAGCTAATTTACTTATTTTGTCCTAAATTGTTGATGTATATTAGTAGTTTAAAAATTATAAGATTACAACTAACATGTCGTTGGTCCAAGTAGTATTGAACTCGGATCTTTTAATCAAAGTCTCAGGTTCGAGTCTTAAGATGGAAGAAACGTGCTTGGGAGGGGAGATGCTACTATAGGTGGTCAGCCAGGTTTTCGGCAAAGATTAGTGACCGGCAAAGCTGATAGATACTTTGCACCAATATCATGGCAACAAAAAAAAATTATAAGATTACATCTTTCAATGATGAACATGTGATTATACTGACTATTTATTGTTAAATATCACTATAACTAATGATAATAACAATTCTTTCGTGAACCTGGTCTTGTGGTTTGTTCCACGTGGTTCCGTTAGTGTGTGAAGGGTTGGAAACTTAGGACATTCCATAATCTATATTATATGGAGAAGGAATTGGCTACCATTTAATTTTTATCATGTGAATTGCGATCGTTTAGCATGTAGATTTTAACTGTGATTTAGTAAAAGTTAACACATTTTAATTGTATCATTATTATTTATAAAATTCACTAATATTTATCCTATTTTTTTTTCTTTTTTTAAGGTTTATCCTTTTTTTTCACTTTACTATTCACTATAATTTTTTTTTCTCTTCTTATCTTTTTTTCTTTCTCAAAATATATACACTTCAAAAAATGTGAAAAAAAAATTCTGTAAATTTATTTTGAATTGCATTTTACTTTAGCAACCAATCATTGATAATTAAATGTATTTATCTAAATAACAATAGTAAAATGAAATTTAAACGATTAAAGCAATAATATAAAAATTTAGTAAAGATATTAACCTTACATTAAAATATATATTGGCTACATAAAAATATTAGTTTTCTGTTTTCATTTTAATTAAATATATAAATTAGACATATTAGTTTTTTCCAATCTTTTAGCGATATTTTTTGGAAAAAAATTAAATTAAAAATAATAATAAATATTATATGCATATGTGATGGTGTTTTAAAAAATATCAGAACTTTCCTTAAATAATTTATATATTTTTTTAATTACAATACAATATTTATAAATTTTATTATTTTAATGTTATTACTAAATTTTTCAGGAAAAGTAATTGAATAGTATTTAATTAATTTAAATCCAGATATTTAATTAATAACACACTTTAATTTTATATGTCAAAGGTTTTATAAATATATATGAGATAATACATTGAATAGAAATCATATATAGTACACATATGATGGATAATTTCTTAAAATTTTAAATATTTAATTGAGATTGATTTATTTTACTTGATGGAAAATATTTTGTAATAAAATAACTAAAAATATTAAAATTTGAATATCAAAAATTAATTAAACTATATATTCAAAAACATTAGATTAATATACTATCAATGTTTAAAAGTAATTATTGATAAAATATTATTTAGAAGTATAAATATGTCAAATGGATTATGAAATAAAACCATTTTTACATTATATAAAGGTTGATTATCAACAAATACTGCATCATATAGTTTCCAATTATAAAATTCATCTAAAGCTTTAGATAGAATTAGCATTATTTTCCAAGTTATTTTGCTTGAATGTTGATCTAGCTGAGTCTAAATGATTAGTATGTCCATTGATATACTTCTCTCTCATATGAGGAGGAATTTATTTATCTAATCATGAGGGAGAAGATAAGGGCATTAACTAAGATATTCTGACATTCAATAAAGTGTTTAAATTAGCAAAGTAATATAATATGGAAAGATGTGCTTATATGATGTCTCTGCTTGTGATCTATTTATAGGATTTGCAAGCAGGTAAGTTTCTGTTTAGGTGTAGGTGAGTCATCATCAGGACATTCCAAGCATGATCATGAGCTAATCTTTGAAGGTGCAGGAGCTTGTAACCATGGAATATTTTGGAGTCCTTCATAGCATAAGTAAGTGACAACAATCCTCTACGTTGTGTGCAGGGAGCACTATACAATACATGTCAAATGACTGACCAAACTTTTAGCAAGTCTTGAATGGCTTTTCGATTTATTAAGTATTTGGGCATATGTGTTTGCTTTTAATTAAATTCTACAGTGGACCTAATAATGTAGACCTTGAACAAATGTGTGGTTAAGTTTGGAATTCTCATTATGTGGTTTTAGTTGAATCACTTAATGTATGCATGGATTGATTTTTGCTTATTTACAAACCAAGTTTTGGGCAAAACTTCGGTTTCCAAAACTAAACTCAATATTGTGTCAAATTGACCTGAGTGTCAATAATCTGGTAAGGCTTAACATGGGTTAAGTCAACTAGACTAACAATATTAAGTTTGGCTGGGTTGACAAGTCAATGCAATTTATTTTTGCTCAACCTAAGATAGTCGAGTCTTGGGTAGGAGAAATTGAAAACCAAGTCATCCATCTTTACTTGGTTATATCTATTTTATACTACATTATTAATTAATTATTAATAAAATGAATGAATATTTAATAATATTTAATATGAGTAGTAGTGAATTATTTTGTTTGAGAAACTTCTCTTCTTTCTTCGTACCTTAACCTTCATCACACTACACCACTACTCCCTTCTTCGTATTTTATGTTTCGATCACTATGTTCTTCCTTTGTGCTCTCACTCCTCACTACACATCGCAATGCTCACCTCTCTACTTTCAAGTTTTGACGCTCAATGTTGCAAATCTGTGAAACTATGTTTTCTTTTTTTTTCTTTGTTTACTTTTTCTCTCTCTTTGAGACTTTGTTATATGATTTCAAAGCTGTACAGGCTCTATCTGATTTAGACTGTGGATCAATGGTTGGTCCTCAACACTATTTATGATATGGTTCAATAATTATTTTCATTTTATGTAACTCTAACATTTATTTTTTTGATCATTTACAAACAAATTTCCTCATTTTTTTTTTGTTTTTTTAAATGATAGATTAAATGTATTTTTTTGTTTGAATTGGAAAAACCATTAAGCTATGTGTGGTACTGTGGTTCCTTGGAGTCCTTTTTTTTTCATAAATTCTCAATCAACAATTGTTGAATTACTCTATACTTTATTTGCTTGCACAATATTTGTGTAAGAAGCGATCCTACTTGTACTTGTTCAATCCCAGTATCCTCAGTCACTCATAATGGTTAGACTCGACAATCTCTCAAATCACGCTGCACATCATTGGAGAGAACCTCTGCCATAATGATTGATGGCTTTGATTGTGCAACTCCATCAATCAATGCCCCAATCAGACCAATCTTCATAAAAGTCGCCTAAATTATGCCTTAACAAGAACGGGCTACTCCTTCGCTTTCTCCTTATATAAGCACACACTAAGAGGTACCTTAGGTATGTTCTCTCCCTACTCATATTCCTTTTGGCTTGAATTGACTTAAGAATTGAAGTTCTTGTAGATAACCCCACCTGGTCCCTATTTGTGAATCTTTACCAGTGCAGTCACACGACTTGCCCAGAATATTGGTAAGAACACTACCTAACATGATAAGATATAGTTATTGTTATTCGACAATAATTATGTGAATTTTATCTTATTTAATTGAGTAACTATATAAGTTTAATATTTTATTTGAAGATAATTAGATGCAAACTTTTCCCTTTTTATTTTTTCTATTTCCTCCATTTCCCAATATTTTTTTGCTCATTTTTGGTTAAATAATATGATATTTGACTCATATTCAAATAAATTGGGTAGATTCCTATTATAACTGAGAGAATAGAAAAACATGACTCGACCCAAGATATTCTAACTAATTTGGGTGGTATTCATTCTAAATCTAATCTAATCCGTATGATAGGGATGTCAACGAGACGGGTATAGGTAGTAGTCTTCTCATACCCGTTCATATTTATATGGGTATCCATGAATTTTATACATATCTACAGTTATCCGTGGATATTTGTTAAAATGTAAAATTTTAAACAAAAAGTTAAAAATAAAATAAAAATAAAAATAAATGTTTTTGAAACATACATTTATACTAAAACAAAAATTTTGTAAATATATTTCTACTAAAAATAAATAATTTTGAAGTATATATTTATAATAAAAATAAATTAAAGTAATTTACTTTATATATTGTATTTAAATAATTATAAAGTGTAGGTACTCGTAGGTATGGGTACCTTACTACCCGTCCTACCCTATTAATAAACGAATATTCACTTAATTAACCATTTAATCTCCATAGCAAATTTTATCCGTAAGTATCCGCTAGTACGAATTTTTTTACTATCCGGGCTATCCCTATCCGCATGTACCCTACTAGCTCTAAAAGGATTCGTAGAAGGAGCAGCACTAAATTATTAACGGCTTTTGATTATGCGTTTATGCACTCAAATTTATATACATCATTGTCAAACATTATTTTATAATAAGAAATTACATTTCATAAATTTCACGTTTAATGTTTTATATAACTAACAACTTTTTGATACAAACAATATGAAATTTATACCATTTAAATAATTACTCATTCTAAAGTTATTTTAGAATATTAATTGAATAATACTCATTTTACAAATTGTTGTCATTTCAATTCAAATTCGTCTTTAATCAAAATTAAGTTTGAAGACACTCATAATTTAACGGATTTTTCACCTTTATTTTATCATGAAATAAAATATTTTTAAGGACAATAATAGTTTTTTTTTTTTTAAAAGATCTTGTTTCGATTGGATCTATCATGAGCTCATCAATTGAAGAACATAACTTAGGCATCTACAATTCGTTGAACTATTAAGCTCAAGATAGATCTCAAGAATGTAGACTATTTTTCGAATAAAATAAAATTTGACATAATTTGGATATCTATTCTATATTCCACATCATCAAATGAATTAATATTAGTATATATTTTTGTTGAACTATTACTAAGAATAATTTCATTATTTTGATTGAGAGATCGATTTAAGAGTGTTTCACTTATCATCCATGTCTTACATTATAAGCCTACAATCCTTAGGAATTTTTGTTGAGAAATATTTTAATAATTGCTTCTTAGGTGTTATGTTTTTAGTTTAATTGTATTTTAGTTCCTTAAGAAATTTTGATTTTCCATATTCTCTTTGTGTCAATTGAGTCCTTTGAATTTTCTTTCATTTACAATCAAGTCCTATTTACATAATTATATCCAATATTTAGCAAAATTAGTTGAGATGACAAACTAAACATGATATGTAGCGAATAAATCCAATGCATCAACTAAAAATTATAAAATATTTGAACCAAAATGACTTAAAAAGGTGCTTTGACCGGATACTTAAGTGTCATGTAAATACTTGGTAATTATTTTATGACATTAATGAACAACAAAAAGAATGTCTTTTCACTTTGAGCAAATTAATGACTTAAATATTAGATGAAATCAAGATGAAGGTTTGGTGTAAGCCCTAGAGGCCAATACTTTAAGGTTTATATTTGTATATTGTTTTGTTTATTTATTAATCATATAAGGCATTTCATTTATTATGTGTGTATTGGAATATAATAAAGTCCACAGAATAATTTATTAATGTTATTTAATAGTTAAGTATTATTTTCAATACAGACAATAATAATACATTGAGACTAGTATGTGAATGAATTAATGACTGTGTATCGCGGGTCATGGATATGAGATATCAATTCTTCACATGGGTACATAATTAAGTGTAATGATATACTGGATTGACCCACTATGAGAACATTACATAGAAGAGTTATAGAAGTATCATAAGTGATTCTCAAAGTGGCTATGGTGTATACAATCCTTAGACCTGAAGTCACTACGATTCCTACGTGAGGAGTTGTATGTTTTAATGCCATCAAACATTGCTTGTATTAAGGTAACTATAAAGCTAGTTATTGGACATAAAACAAATCGTGAAAAGGGATGTGAGTGATCTAGATGGGATTTGTACCGTCTTGTTTTTCTAAATACGTGGTTAAGTGTTTTAATAACTAAAAAGTGGAAACTAGAAATGTAATCTAAGTGATTAAAAGAAAGAAATGAATTGTTGGTTATGTGTTGTTGTTTGAAATTTGGATTTGAATTTAAGAAAACTTGAGATATGTACTTGAGCCAATGTGGGTGTGTAGTGAGTGAGATTTTGGGTTTTGAAAGAAAAATAGTTGAGTTAAATTAGTTTTGAGATAAGAGAAATGGTTTGGGGAGTCATGGGCCTCAGTTAACCAAAGGTCCGTGTGTGAGCTCCAGGAGGTCAAGGTATGTAATAGAGGAAGGGGGGTTTTCTTTTCATTTTCCCTTTTTCCTTCTCTCTCTACTCTCATTTTCTCTCTCTATCTCTCTAAGATTTCTGAGTTTGTGAGGTTTTAAAAGGAGTTTTCAGGTTAGTTTAGCACTTGTGGTGAAAAAAGGAACAACTCTGTGAAAGATTTTGACTCAAGAACATCGGATTCTCAAAGAACTTAGATTCAAATTTAGAGATTTTTAAAGGTAAAGGAAGCTTACTTTGGTTGTAAATTGATTGATTGTGTGTTGATAATTGTGGTTTGTGCATTGATTTGGATTGAAAACGAATTTGGTTTAAGATTTGGTGGAGTTTGTTGTGAAATAGGTTTTGAAAGGGGTTTTTATGATTTGTTGATAAAATTGTTACATAATTGGTCAAAAAGATATTAGAAATGATTAAAATTGTTTTGTAATGCTTGTTGTTGATTGATTTGATCAAAATTGGGTATTGATGTTGGATTTGCGAAGAAAACAAGCAAAAATCGCACCTAGCGATTTATAGCTCGCTCAACGAAGGAAATGTTCGCTTAGCGATGGATATTTCATTTGCTAGAAGTTGAGCTCTCGCTTAGCGACTGAAATGTTTGCTTAGCGACAGATTTTGCGATGGATTTCTCGCCCAGCGATAGAAATACTCACTAAGTGAAAGGAAAACAGAGTTTTCTCTTCTTTCTTAATATTTTTGTTGGTTGTTGATGATTTTATTGATTCCTATGAATGTCAAACTTATATTTTAAGTTAATTTGATGTTAAAATGGTTTTCTAAACTAATTTATGGGTTTTCTTTATTATTATTGTTAAAGATCTGTTTGAAAAGTTATAAGTGTCTCGTTGAGCGAAACATGTGTTCACTAAGCGAGAGTTCTTCTTGAGACTTGGTTGCTTTTTGGAATTGATCTCGCTAAGCGAGAACCTTTGAAAGGAGAGTGTGCTTTCTATATGAAAGGTACTCGCTAAACGAGCATAAGGATCGTTAAGCAAGAATGTATTGCTATATGTTGTGTGAAAATTTGTGAGGAATTGGTAGTTAAGTGGAAGGTTGCTCAAGTAGGACCTCCACTAGTTGTAGAATGTTGTGATAATGAGATATTTTACCTGTTGACCATGCAAGAGGCTGAATAGGGCGTGCATGGAGTTGATGATGACTGTTGTGGTTGAGTTGATGGTTGTGGTGATATGTTGATATATATATATATATATATATATATATATATATATAATATGATGATTGTTGTGATTAAGTTAATGGTTATGTGTGTGTGTGTATATATATATATATATATATGAATTGATGATTGTTTGGTTGAGTTGACTATTGTGGTGATAGATGCATTGGCATGTATATGTTGTTGGCTGAGGTTGTGTAGGCCTCAAGCCGTGTGCAGGTAGGCATGTAAAGTGGATGGTGACTAGAGTAGGTACTCAGATAAGCCTCCAACCCAATGCCTAGATAAGAAATGTGGTTTTAAAGCTAGACCTTGGGGGTAAGCGAATGGGTAATCTCGTAGGGGGCCAAGGCAGTGTAGCCCTTGTGTCGCGGTATACCACCACCCACATACACTTATCCCGATAATGTAAGCTTATCCAACATATCAGAGTTTTAGCAATCCCTGAATGGTGCTAGATGACCATGGTAGGGGATAAGACCTGGCTGATCGCTTGAAATGTTAAAAATCTTTCGAGAGTCATGTCATTCATACATTGACATATGGGGTTGACAGCATGGTGTGTGATGTTGTGTGTGCTATACTGTAATGTATGTAAACCCATTTTCTGGGCAAATTTGGTTTCTATGTTGGTGTGATTTATGATTTTGATTATGTTGGATTTCATACTATACATTGATTTTCTTTATGTAAGCTAACCCTTGCCTTGCTGTTTGTTTTGGTATGGTTGTCGTGGTTGCTATAATTGTTGTATGATGCTATGACTGTAATGATCATGTCGTTTGGCGTGGGAGCAGAGGAAAAGGCGTCCACAGGTCTAGTTTTCGAAGCTGATGGAGGATGTCTCAGATGGAGACTATTGGAGGCCCTTTTTAGGTGGAGCTTTTCTAGAAGCTCCTTTTGTTACTTTTTGGATTTGATGTCTCTGTTGTATAGTTGACCAGCGATAAGGAGTTTTGTTGTTGTATATAATCTTATTTGTATATTATACCAGTGGATTTGGATATATTTTATACTTATGAATAGTGATATAATCATGATTATGTTAATGACTAAACATATGGGTAATGTATGAAGAATGTGAGTAGTATTATAACGATAGAGGGTCGTTATAGGATTTGTCCTTCCTTCACAACAAAAGTAATATTTGTGGGTCCTTTTTATGGAATAAGATAGTTATACATGGCCATGCTAAATGAGTCGATATAGGATATCGATCTCATTTATTCTAATGTCTTCTTGAGTATCAAGAAATAAATAACCATACAAGGATGACACGATCTATGCCTTGTGTTTAATTATGATATTTGGACAAAGGGATTAAGTTACATGAGAACATATGTCATGGCAAGGTTATGTCAAATAACAAGACATTCTTATTACTTGGGTAACAGTGATGTATTGTTAGATACCATTCACTGTTTATAATATTAAATAAAATTTAATATTATTGCCAATGTAATGAAAACCTACAAGGGTCACACGCATAAAGTAGATTAAAGGAGAAAAAGAAATATTAAGTTTGACTATAATATTTCTTATAGATTGGGCTCATAAAGTGTGAGCCCATTTAAAAGAAAAGTCTAAATAATGAGAAACAATACGTCATGTTTCTCATGGGCTGAACTCTTAATGTAAGAGCTTGGTATTACTAGGTTAAAGTGCTAAGGAGCTCCTATATATAGGTAGCACCTAAAGCCCTAAAATGCATCATTTCTCTAACCACATACTACACTTAGTGTGCATAAGAAACCCTAGTTGTTGTGGACGTTTCTAAAGGCACAGCTAGCATTGCCCTCCCTCCCTAGATCATGAGATGGATTGGGAGTCTGCTCATATGGACTCTGTATAGGTTCGATTTGTGACTACTAGACTACATGGTTGACAACAGTATCACATTAAGAGGTAAGTTCATAAACATAGCTTTATGCACTTTTGCATGGATCTGGTGTTGGGAAATTTTTTCGCCACAGTTGTTTTGGTTCGCGATTCCCAATAGGAGGAACCTAATTATAAATGGGAGAAAACTTGAGGAACTTAATTAGTGCAATTAGAACCTGTTTTGGTCACAACTCACAAAATACCTTTAGATGGCTCCCTTCTAGGGTTTTGAGATGAGGTATATATACTTAGTCGGTGCTACAAGATATCGCTGCCTGATATTGTAACACCCGGTTGCTTTTAGGATCAATGACTAACTCTACAAACCAACACAAGATTTTTCGGCGTGCTTTGTCCTCACTCACACACTTCCTAGGAAACTTCCCAAGAGGTCACCCATCTTAAAATTGCTCCAAGTCAAGCACACATAACAATTGAGTTCTTAAGTGACGGGTTACCAAAAAGTGGATGTATCTTGTTGATATAGGTAGTACTAATTAAGTTATTCTTAATTGTATAATCTCTTACATGCATAGGCTCTAGATCTTTCTTTTTTCGGTGTGTATTTGATTCATTTATGTGTCCTCCTGCTAAAAGCCTACTAGGAACCACTTCTTACCCGTGTCTCATTTTTTTTGCACCAACAATCACTCCTTGCCTTCGTCAGTGCTTGGGATGTTACATGCCCACCAGCTTCCACTTGGTTTGTCCCGAAACCACACCATACTAGGAGAGACTCTGCTTTGATACCACTTGTAACGCCTGGCCGCTTTCAGGGTCAACGATTATCTCCACAAACCAACACAAGACTTTTTAGCGTGCTTTGTCCTCACTCACATGCTTCCTACGAAACTTTTCAGGAGGTCACCCATTTTAAAATTGCTTTATGGTAATCACATTTAACTATAGAATTCTTAAGTGATGGGTAATCAAAAAGTAGATATATCTTGTTCGTATAGATAGTACTAATTAATTCCATTAAGCTATTCTCAAATGTATAGTCTCATACATGCACAGCCTCTGGATTCTTCTTATTCTAGTGTGTATTCAATTCATTCATCTGTCTATCTTGCTGGAAGGTTACCAAGAGTCACTCCTTGCCCGTGTTTCATCTTTTTTTTTTATCAACGATCACTCCCTGTCCCCATCAATGTTTGGGATGTCACAAATATCAAGAAAGTGGTTTCCTTGTAGTGAGAGGAGTGTCCCTCCTAGATATCAAGGCGGTTAATGCCTTAATATCTAACCATTTGGAATTACATGTCTACTTATTGAAGTGTTTGACAATAGGCCGAGTTACATAACTACATTCTAGGGCAATATTTAACTAAAGATGCCGGAGAATAAAGGCTTTAAGATGCAGACCTCAGTCTTTGGAACTAGGCTAATGACTGAAAAGATATAAAACTTAAAAGACCAAAATTGCTTAATCGTGAGACTAAAAAACAATTGAACCTAAGTTTTTTTTTAATTTTTGTTGGTCAGGTCACAGGCAATGGGATATTCTTTGACCCAATCAAAGAGGCGTCGCTTGAATGAGGACTACGATAAGTATGGTACGGCCCAGCAGTAGCGAATTACTTGCTAAAATACACCCATGGGTATGGTGCGCACTATCCCAAAAGGTAAGACCCCTTTTGACTCGAGAGAAAGGGAATGAATGAATGAACGAAAAGGAATGGGATGGTGCCTTAAATTGCGTGCCTTTTCCCACTTTATTGTACCTTTTTTCTTGTCTTTTTTTGTTAGTGTTTCCAATTTCCACAATATTTTTCATGCAAAATAAATTGTAAAATAAAAATAAGTTATTTATTATGTAAAATTAGTAAACGTTTTTTTTTCAAAGTAATTAGAAGTATTAAAAAATGTTAATTAATTCTTAAAAAATACTCTTAAAACATTAGTCAGTAAAACTTTTATGATTTTGAAAAAGAAAACCACTTCATAAAATCTATTTTTAACAAAATAAACGGATTTAGGAACAAAATTTCATTACTTAACTAAATATTTTTCAGTTTTATGCCATAATGACTAGGGATTTTCTCTTTTTGGATTTAAAAAAATAATCATATAATCTTTGTAAAAAGGTTTGTTTTATTGAAAAAACTTATTTTTTTTTCAGTAATAAAAATATTCAATTATTTTATTACGTTATATGCTAGTATTGTAAATAGCTTACTAAAAAATTAGGGTGGCTTGATGTGAGAAACATCTTTTGTTTTCATTTTGTATAAAAATGAGTGAAAACGAAAAGTAAAAATAGAAAATAATAAACTGCTGGTTTTAATTTTTTATATAGATTTTTGAAAACATGAAATAAAAGAAAATAAGATGACATTTTTTGTAATTAAAAATAAAAATATTTTCTCAAACCAAATAAAGTATAATTAGGAACAGACTTTCTAATACTTTCTTTAGAATATACTTTCTCCTATCAATTGTAATTCATGTGAGTTTCATTAATTTGGGAACGAGATTCATTAAACGAGATATAAGACACATTTTTAGTGACACATGAATTTTATCTAATAAGAAATCGTTGGTGTTGGTAGCATTTTCCAAATTTTTAACTTCGATATGTTGTTTAATTAAAAAAATACTTTTGCGCGAACCGCTATAATTTATTTAGTTAAATCTTTGTTGAAGGGTGGTTTGATTTGTTATTGTTAATTATAGTTTCGTTGCTACGAAGGAAAAAGGGGACAAAAGATTTATCACTGCAACAAGTTGTACGGATTGGGGGGCCCCTAGGGGAGGGCTTGCTGCAAAGGGAAAATATAGTGAGAGATTCTGCGCAGAAGAGAAAATATGCACAAGGTGACAGAGAGGGCCATGAGACGCAAGAGCCACAGAAAAAGACACAACACGTACAGGACAAGATGCTTAAATATCCAGAGACATTTCTCCATCATTACCACACTATTTCCAACCTGTTCACGTCTACAGTAACTGTGATGCAATCGCCAAATCCAACAGATACACTCTTAGCTCAGAAAAATGCTTCTTGCAGGTTTGCAAGAAACATCTGTGTATAATATATTGTATGCATACATACAGTCTTGTATCTCACATGTAGGTTATGTGACGGAGTCATATAATTATACCATTTATACGGTAAATGCATGTTTAGAAAATAAAACAAATTTTGTTGTAGCTAGATAATAATAAAAATTATTTAAATATTAAGATAATAAGTGTGTAAGTGTACAAGGTTAGTTATATTTTAATAGCTTATGACTTATGTTTCTTACTTGCAGCAAGCTACAAGTTGTCTATGTTATGCTACTTGGCTAGCTAGGTGGTACTATTGCTGCTATATGCATATGGGTTTTAAGTTTTAACTAGTTTTTAGGGCTTTGTGTAGGCAAGAATAGGATAAGAGCTGAGTTCAGAGATTGCATGGCTTGGATGCATGCTGGCGTGACAGTTTGAGCATTTTTCCATCTATAGGTACTTCTCTGTGTGACTTTAATTTGAAGGCTGTGAGTTGTTATGGATGGAATAGACAGGTCATTCTCTAGACTGCAAACAACAGCCTAGGATGCGTCCTGCAACTGCATTTCCACCACCCCTCTAAATACTTTGACTTCCAGTTCTAGACTCTTGCATTGGAATCTAACCAAGCCTAATTAATTTCAAATCCAATCAAAGAGCTAGCTGCAAAAGTTCGATATGATCGTGCTTAGATCTAGTCAACTCGAATTTACAATCTAATTAATTAATCCACAATTTTATTTAGTTCCGACTGTAAAATTGTTTTATAATATATGGTCTACTCTGATTCTGAAATTCTTTTGTAGCAAATACATTAGTAATTTGATACTATCTTTTTCTACATTAAAATAACCTTCTGTAAAGGGATTGATTCATTTTTATGCCATAATTAAAATGATATTAAACAACATACATAAAAAAACAAATTTATCACATTTGCTCGTATTGTTTAACGTATGCGTACTGCGTTGTACAAGTTCCTATCTAAAACCGTGTATTTATGGCGATAGTTCATAGAGAGTCCTTCTTACGAAATAATAAAGTGGTAGTTATAATTATCTTCAACTACCTAAATTAAGATATTAATCATGTTCATAATGATAAATGTCACGATTCATTTCCTGAATGATGATATGGTATGGTGGTATAGAGATATAGGGACATCCCCATTCCTCCAAATGGCACCTGGGGTGCCCTGTAGCAACCAGCTGAAGTTTAACCACTGTAAGAAATTTAGCCTCAATTTCCAAGGCTTTGGCACGTAATGCACATAGACACATACCCTTTCTTCAGTTCAGTGTCCTCGAACTCAAAACTTCCGCACTTTCTCATTATCTTTTTTTAAGAAAAAAATATCAAAATGAAGTAAAGCAAAAACGATGGGACCAGGGTGCAATAAACAATGAGGCCCCTTTTTTCTCCACAATGGGACGAAGGTCGCTTTTTCTTTTGGCCCATGCATTCACCACTCACCCATTGCCTTTACCCTCATTCATTTCACAGCCTCACTCTTTTGTCTCAACAATTCCAACATACCAGCTTGTGTCCTCGCATGAGGGTCAAAATTACTACATTGCCATTATAATAATGAGTAAATAATATATGTACTAATAATATAAAAAAACTTATATATAATTACTAAATCATTATATATAATAAGTTTATTAATTTTTACAATAATTAACTTAAAAACTATATTAACAATTATATCTGAGTAGATAGTATAAATTTTTTTGCATGCACAATACATAAAAACTAAACTCTTACAATATATATAAATATTAAGTAATGAGTTGTTAATGGGGACAAAGAAAGAAGCATGAGAGCTATGATGCTGGTGCATAGGCATAGGCATTAGAGCAAGGAAGGGGCAAGAGGACAATTGTTAGCTGACACTTTTGGGACGATACTGTAAAAAGAGACTGCGTTTCTGCGGCTGGAGACCTGGATCCCGCCAACATGCTTCTTGCTCTTTATTTCCTCCACTACACTGCGCCACTGCCTCTTCTATACCTCACTCTCTCTCTTTGGAATTTAGATTCTCTTGTTGTAACAAGTAACATAAATAATATATTACGTTTCGTGAAAGACATATAAAAATTAATAAGCCGATTATATTTATAGGTGAAATTTTGTTTCAGTACATCCTGCAATATATTTTTTCTTAGTTTTGGTATTTAAAAATTTTGAAAATAATTTCTATTAGTTGATAATAGTAACATGTATTTAAATATAATAAGTTACTAGTATTTCAGCTTGTGCATTGAACAAAATAAATATTTATTTTATATAACTTAAATTTATAATAAATATATACTTTTGAATGTATAAATTATATTATAATTAAATTTATAATAAATAAATATGTTTAAACATATAGATTATATTTTAAATTTATAATAACATTTATTGTAATACAATGTTAATTTTTAATTGTTGATAATTTCTTTTAAAAAATATTAAAATTTAATTTAAAACTAAAGATATTAAAAATAATATATTAAAAGAGATAAGAAGTTAAAAATAAATTCCTAAAAACCCTTTCAATGAAAAATAATAGCTAAAAACGCTCTCGTTAAAGCAAAACAACTAAAAATACTCTTATTCAAAATAGTTATTCTAGTTTATATATATATAAGATATATTTTAAAGTAGTTACTGACATGATATGTTTTAAATATGTTACATCATTATTAAATAATAAAAAATTATTTTTTAAAAATTGAACTACTAAAAAATTTAAAAATTAAAATTAATCATATTTAATTATAAGGATTAAAAAACATATTTAAACTTCAAATTTACACAAATAGTGACAGTTTTAGAATAAATAATACATATACTGACAATGTAAAAATATTTTACATTACCATCCAACCACAGATTATATGTGATTAATTTGTTTATATTTATAATAATTATCTTAAAAGTTATTTTAAAAATAATTTTTAATTAGTTGATAATATAAAACTTTTATACTGACAATCTGTCTATTAAACTCTAAGTTTTATTGTAAATGTTTTAATTTCTTTTTATCCTTGGCTATTCCTCCTTTCTATTATCATTCTCAAGTCTTAACCATGTTGTGTAAGACATTCTCTTTTGGACATGGTTAAATTGGCCATTTCACTAAAACCTTATTTGCATTGATCCATGGGAAAACCAACATGTTTGGCTCCCAAAATCCTAATTTAGATATGATATCCAACACATATTTGCGTTGATACAAGAAAATGCTAGTCACCTCAATGCCAAAAAAATATTTCAACACTTTAAGGTCTTTTATATGAAAACATTTATTCAAGTATATTTTGAAAGCTTTGATGGCAGTAATATTGTTCCTTGAAATCACAAGATCATCCACTTAAACCAATACACGAAGTTACACATTTTCATATTTTATAAAGTATAGAGTAAATGATTGAAGAGAGATTCTGCAAATCCATAGCATTTAAAAGCACCAACCAATTTAGCTAACAAACATCAAGGATGTTGTTTCAACATATAACAACTTGCAAAGTTTACTTGAAGCTTAAGATCGAAATCATGGAGGAAGTTTCATATACACCTCCTTCTCAAGATCCTCATGCAAGAAGGAATTATGAACATCCATTTGATGAATCTTCCAATTTCCAACAATTGCAATAGTAAGAAATTTGCGCACAATCATCATTTTCACAATTGGGGTGGAAGTTTCATCGTAGTCAAGTCCTTCAACTTCGTTATTTCCTAATACCACCAAGTCAAGCTTTAAATCATTCAATAGAACCATTAGAGTTATACTTGATTCAGTAAACCCACTTACACCCAATAACTTTCTATTCTGAGGGTAGTGCGTGGTTCCAAAATCCAAGTCTCATTATTCTCTAATGCTTGTATTTCAATTTGTGTGGCTTGTCGCCATCATTCATCTTTCATGGTTTCAAATAAAAAAAATTGAAGTTTAGTTCATGTACTAATAACTGCCAAGAAATATTGATGGTACACAAAGAAGTCATCATAATTTTCATAATGTGTTATAGGATAGGATATACTTGAGGAGTTAGAGGTTGCAACTGAACTTAGAGAGGGCTTTATTCTACATATGGTGTTTGTCAAAAATCACTAAACTAAGTGAACAATATTTTAGCATGATGTCCACAACCTAATTAAGGAATGCACATTAACATTAGTACTTGATCCCCCCTATTGTTGTACCAGCCTTAGTATCAAGAAAGTCAGCAAATGAAGCTTTTATTTCTTGCGAAGAAACTATAGTAGTCTCATTGTCTTCAAGGTTACTAACAGTTTATGCATTGCTTCTATTTTTAGAATCAAACCTTGCAATCTCCAATTCATTATCATCATCAACACTACCCCAAGGTGCAACGTTACTTGGTTGTGTCAAAATGTTTAGGTGTCGAAGGATACAATTCAACAAAAAGAAATTCATTTTCAGAATACACCACATCTTTAGAAATCAAGATCACACAAAGTTCCAAATCATATACTATCCAACCCTTTTTACCATAAGGATATCCCATGAAAATATATCATCGATTATGACTTGCAAATTTATTAGAGTCTTGTTTATGAACATAACATGAGCTCTCAAACGCATTCAAGTGATTGAGAGATAGTGGTTTGTTGTAGAACATCTCACAATGAGTTTTCTCATTCAATACAATTGAGCGTGTGAAAGACATAAAAATAAAATTAATAAGATTTATACAATCAATAGTTAAATTTTAATTATTTTTATCCTTAGTTGTTCCTCAATCTTTCTATTATCTTTTCAAGTCTCAACCATGTTGTGTAAGTTGTTCTCTTTTGGACTAGATTAAATTAAGTCTCATTTCACCAAGTTGTCATAAGAATAATTATAATTCTTCCAACAAAAACTTCTTATTAATCTTCCCACTTGCTAGATAAAGAAAATATTGATTTTCTTTTAAGTTTTCAATACATTAAATGTATTTACTTTTTCATTTAATACTCTCTTTACAAAGTATTAGAAAGATTGTAGAAGTTATAACATTCCTCTTGTCATAATAATATCAAAAGAGTAAATTTCACTTACATAGTAAAATATTTTGGTACTAAAAAATTTCTATCTCAATTAGGCAAATTGAATTGGATCAACTTTGAGGGAAAAATCATTTGAATCAACCACTTCAAATTTGTTTTCTTTATTAGCCAATTGGTTTGATTTTAAAATCAAATCTAATTTGATCCTTGTATTGGTTTTTGGTTTTTGAAAAAGAGTCTACAAATATTAAAATACATAATGTAATACACAAATTAATTCAGCATTAAACATTAGATCTTGTATAGAACTCATAATATAACTCAAATTATACATTCAATTTGTTAGTTAAAAACAATTTTACAATCTTAAAGGACAAATACACAATAGAAAATAGGCTTAGTAGTACTTATTGCCTCCAAAGTTTCTTAAACTCGCAAATATTGTCCCTAGAGAATTTTTTTCACAAATTTTATCCTCCAATTTACAAAATATTGCAAATTTTAACCCCACGTAGAAAATTGAGGCGGTTTCAAGGAAAATCGTCACAAAATTGTTTTAATTGTGGTGGTTTTTCTACATGGGAGCAAAATTTGCAATATTTGGTAAATTGTGAGACAAAATTTGCAAAAAAAATCTTTGGGAATAAAATTCACAGATTGTGAAACTTTAAAAACAAAAAATGCAATTAAACCTAGATAATAAATTATTAATCTATACAAATTCTTGAATACATAACCAAATAACTAATTTTTAAGTAATTTTGAAATACTAACAAAGTTCAGTTCGATTTGAATTGGATTGGTTTTCAACAGAGGGGTCCAAAATCCAATCCTCTTTTTTTAAAAAAAAATTGGTTTTCAACTTTTTTAGTTTTCATTTTTTCAATTGTCATTTTTTTGGTTTAGTTATTACAATTTGGATTGAATTGAACTAATTGATGAACACTCGTCCACTCATTGTTTTCTTTTTCTAATTATAATACGTTGCAAATTCTAAAAAAATCAATAATTAAAAGAGAAAGTGTTGTTAATTAAGAATTATTTTGAGTTATTGGCATTTAATTAGAAATACAAGAAAAAGATAAAGGTAAAGAAAAAAATATATGATTCTAAATATTAGTTAATTTAATGGGATTACTTAGTTATCCTTTATATATATATATATATATATCTGTCAATAGTACCTTCAGATAATTCGTAAAATACTTATGACTATTATATTTAATGAAATCATAGGTATTTATTATTAATAAAATTGTTATTTAAATATTTAATAAATCATCTAAAATATTATATCTCATAAAACAAATAATTTTAAATGAATTTATCTGAATTAATTCGAATTATTCATAACTCAAATCACTTTACCTATTTAATTGTAGTTTAAACTTCAAATTCGGGACTTTAAGTGGCACTAATACCAAATAGCATTAATACCATGTTATGAAAGTGTACCTTTTTCTTGCTAGATTTTTTTTTTTTGTTACAAAAAGTTTAGATTAAGAGAAGGCATGCCCCCTTGCAAGATAAGAGAATACTACCAATTTCAACGAAGATTTATAGTGAAATTTACATATCATCTACCAACAGGAGAAATCTGAGAATCAAACCCAAGTTGTAACTAATGTGAGCGAAAGATTTGACCAGATGTGTTAAACCTATTGGGTGCTAGATTGTTTGTTTGCTTGACTAAACAAATCAATCATAATTTTAGCTAATAATTACCAAACAAATTGAGTGCAATTTTAGTATGGACTCCTGTCATCCTAGGCTGAGACCAGATACTTAATATTGGTTGGTACTAATATCGACAGAAAGAAAAAAAAATATTATATTTTCTAGGAAAATGAATTTACTTCTTTCATACCTAATTATGTATATACTTATGGTGGCTATATCATACTATATTAGTGTTTTATGTTAGTTTTTTATTAGAAATTATGAAGCGAGTTGAACTTGTCAGGTCAACATCAACCTATCAACTTACTAACTTGTAGATCTGGATACTCTCAAGCAAAATTCTCTTTAGCCTCTCTATCTCTCTTTGAATTTTCTTTCTCTATCATTTGATTTGCTCTTTCCATTGTCTATCTTCTTCCCTTTTTACTTTTTTTTTTTTGGTTGGAGAGGCAGGAGGGTTGGAGGGAATCTAATTTCCTAACTCAACTTAAGTATCTACTCCACCTAACCTACTAATTTGACAAGGTGAAGGCGGGATGAGATAGTTTAAGTCATCAGGTTGACCAACCTAACCCACCAATAGTTAAAGCATATCTAAACAAATTTACATTTTTATATAATTAAAAAAGAAAATGTGTATATGTATGTAAAATTGAATAAGTATATGCTAAAAATAGTTGAATTAGTTTTTTTTTTTAATTTTTTGTTTTGTTTTGGGCAAGCTTTTGGTCACCACCAACATCATTTAATAACCCCTCAACCCATCTCCAAACATGGTGGGTTGTATTTCTCAACCCACATTTAGTGGAGAGTCATCCTATCCCACCTCACTTAGTTGATCCCCATCGTTATCCTTATTTTTTTTTATAAGTAAACATCTTAGTGAAACTTTAGGTGTCCCTCATATATTTAATTTGAAAATTTTATTTTTAACTTAATTATACATTTTGTCTCTTTGTTATGGTCAATACATAATTTTGGTGCTCTAATAATTTTTCCCCCAAATTTAGTCTTTTAATTTTTTTAATTGTTACAATCAAATTATTCTTTCAGTTTTTTCTATTTAAAATTCCCAAGTTATTATCTTTTATTCTCATCAAAATCAATCATTAAACTAGTTTTTAACTATTTTATTCTTAAAACCTATCAATCAAAACATCATATTTTAGCAAAATTTTAAAAACTCCAAGAAAAAAAAATGTCTTTAAAATCTTAACCTTACACGTTATAATTTTCTTCTAAAAAAAAATCATTAAGATTTCGACTTCTAAACCTTTTATATCAATTTTTTTTATTTCAAATATACTTTAAAGTTTTAACTATTTGAATAGAAAATAATGATTAAAAGGCTTTATGTAAATAAAAAGTAATAAAAATATTATATTATAACAATTAAAAATTGGAAAGAGTAAATTTGAGTGAAAAATTATTGAGGAGTAAAATAATAGATTAATCATAATAGAGACTTTATTTTATTAAACAGTCAAATTGTATTAGCAGCCATGTCAAGCTACATACAATTCACGGGCTTTTTAATTTTTTTTTTCCTATCAATTGTTGTGTTGTTTATATATTTGTTTTGATTAATACATGTGGTAATTAATATATTGTATTTTCTTATCTAAAATATCATGCAACTGACCAGATTTTCTATAACTAATATTTGATATATTGGTGAGTAGTGCGACAGGGTCAAACTTTGTTTGATATATATTTTTTTTCAACAACAGCGGATTCGATTGCAAATTGAGTTTTGTTTCAATTTTGCATTGAAACTCAATTTGAAATGAAGGATAAAGACAGTTACTTTTACAAACTCAATCTACAAAATACAGTTAATTCAAACTTAAGTTTATAAATTCTAATCCAAATATGCACAGCTTTGTTTGATATAAAATTTAAACATTTTCAAAATGGAATAATGAACCCATCAGCTCTATCACAATTGTTTCAGCCCGGACTGTTAGAAATCAATACGCAAACTTGGGCTCAGAAAATTCCTTTAGTCCATGAGCATCATGGTCCAGTCCACTTCAATAGCAGTAGTCAAAAAGACTTGTGACTTAAATCATTAAAGGCATCTCAAACAGCTGTTTTGACCTACGACCAAAGCAAGACTGCGCCGTATTGAAATACCAGTAAATCATTAGATTAGACTGATCAGTCCTTGAGACACTAGTAGTGTGATAGTGGAGATTAGGTATTTTAATTCTTAATATTTTAAATAAATTTTATCAGTCTCTAACGGATTCATTTTAATTATTTTTTATTGAAAAAAATAGGATATGCATTGACAATGTAAAACAGTTTTATACTGTCATCAAATCACAATTCACCATATATGATAAGTGTGTTGACTTTGATAATAATTATCTTAAAAGTCACACTAAAGTTGATTTTCGATAAGTTAACAGTATAAATTTTTTTATATTAATAGTGCATAACAATTAAACTATTGTTAGTTTATACCAAACAAAATTAAAGTAATCGACTTTTTGTAAAATCAAGAACTAATCAACTAATAGAGAATTTTTAAAATTTTAGAAATTAGAATATTTAATCTATACAATGTGAAGGACTAATTCAAAAATCTACTTGTTAAAATAGGGACAAGTTTTTGTCTTAAAGTTTAAAAAAATTATATTTTATTCTTTATATGACAGGGTACTTTAAATTTGTATTGAAATTGTACTTTGCCGCAATTAATTATTTGATCATTAATATAGTTAGTATATTTCAGTGAAATATTTTAACCACTTTTGATATTAATTAACTAAATAATATGTCTCGTAAAAAAAAACTAAATAATATGATAAAAAAAAGTAAAAGTTATAATAAAAATTGTAATTAAATATCAAACATTTAAGGTGAAGTATTAAATATTTTATCGAGAATTCATTTTATTTAATTTTTTTGTTAGAAAATTATATTTTCTATATTAGTCTTTCATATTTTTTTTAATACAAGGAGTTATTGGCCCAAATTAAAAACACGATAGTAACAACTAGAGACAACATTTGCTAATAAAGGAGAAATTATTGTATTATTTGAGATTTGAGATCATTATGTATCTATGATCCTGACCAATCTTTACGTGACACATAATCGAATTTTTCAATTTATGAGGCAGAGTTAATTAAACACGGCTACATGTCACACATGCGTTAACCAAGACCACAGGCACTTAATGGTCTTGGAACATATAATAATTTCTCGCTAATAAGGCCAATTAAAGAAAGGAAGGGGTCATATCAAACATGATTAGTTCATCAGTAGAGTGAAAACAACGTTTAGCCGGCATATCTACCACCCGATTTGCTTCATAAAAGACATGGTGTCACCAACGTAAGTTATCTTTATGCTTGCATGCAAGAATTGCATTAACTTAACTAAGTCACTACAACAGTAAGATGGGGACATCCATCGTTTAGTAACTGAATGGCTAGTTGGGAATCAATTTCTACCCATATGCCTTTGTACCTATGGTTCAGGATAATTGGAGGTTGCAAAGTATAGCCAATAACTCTACTTGGGTCATGGTGCACAATCCTAAGTTGCGGGAGAAGGAATGCATGAGGGCACCCAGATGGTTCTAGAGGACACAACTGCAACTTGCTTAGGTGTTGCCATTACAATTCAAATTAATGAATGACATAGGCAAAGTGTTCCATTGAATAGCCATAGATAAATCATTTTAAGCATTTCTCAACCTGAGCATCTTGTGAATTTTGTTGGCTCTTATAGTATATCCCTTGTCCTAGATTTTACCTTGTAGCAGTTATAACGAGATAAGGAAGGCGTTATTCAAAAATGAATCATTTATGCATCTGTCAAATATAATCAATCTCAATAACAAAGGTTGTACCCCAATGTGCTTGGTGATGTAGATAAGTAGTTAGATAAACCTTCAACCATTCATTGCGTTTCTCGATAATAAATTTAGGGTCCATGGTCCCCACACCTAGAAAAGGCCAAACTTCCTTAATGTATTGACAATATCATAGAGCATGATCCACACATTCAATTGTGTAACTACGTAGTAGGCATAAGGTAGTATTGGTCATATGGTGCCTTTGACGCTACTAATTTGTTAGGAGAGCATCATTTGCAACTTGTTAAAGAAGGACTTCCACTCTCAATAGGCCTTTCCATCACCAAATGGCTCAAAAAACTTGGCTCTGATTGTGATATTTATTTTCCATTAGCAAAGCATAAGTTGATCGGAAGAAAAAGGCGACACCAAGTGAGTTTATCTAAGAAATGATATCCTCAATGTTCATATGAGGCACATATACCGTTGTTAATTGCCATAGGGAATTAAGAGAAAAATGCTCACAAATTCCAAAGACCATTAAGAGATAAATAATCATGCACCTGCTTATGGAAATCTTGAATAAGAATGAGACCCAGAGTTATATCACCCAAGGCATGCACAAATGGGATCCAATGGTCAACCTAAAAACTAATTTTGCTCCCATCTCCTAAGTACTAAAAAATATTTTGTCTTACCTTGTTCCAATTGAAACATAATCCTACCAAAAAAAATTGATGTTTGTGTCAATTTGGTTATATGAGGAAGAATGTCATTGTCACATTTGTACTTACCCCTTACCACTGTAACCCAAAGATCATTAGGTCATGTGCAGAAAATGTATTCAACTTTCATCATGAATGCCCTGTTAACTTCTTTGACTGATCTCAATCCTAATCCATCGCTTTTTTTGGGTTGGCAAACATTTTTCCAAGGCATTAAGTGGATCTTCTAATGTTTTTCTTCACCCTAGATGAACTTTTTACACTTCCTATTACTCTCTTTACAATTAAAGCAAGGAAGAAAAGTCATTTGCATGGTAAGGAAGGATGGTCGTAAGCGTTAACTTAGTGAGAATGATCCTTCCTGCTAAGGATAGATTTCAATCTTTCATTATTTTTATAAAACACTAGTTGAGTGACATATCAATGTATTCTAGATTATCTATTTTTGTATTAGAAGGGCATTATTCTATAGCTATACTAAATATAAGATTGATAGAATCATTAACTTTTCATAAATTTTTGAAAAGTGTAGCGTGTAATTATATTGAATCTATGATTAATATAACTATTACAACTTTTCATGAATAAAGATAATATAAACAATTGCAACTCATCATGAAATGGCAATGTTTTTGACTACCTTAAGTAACTTGGTCCAATCTAGCCCAACAAACCATGGCAATGCTTGCATCTAAGCATCCTCATTTTGTCTATGCACATTTGATAACTAATGCCTCTCAAAACACAAGTCGGTGTGACCGGCTTGTGGGAGAGTTGTTGGACTTTTCTTTCCCCAAAAATGTAATCCACGTTGCATTTCTTGGAACCATTACCTAACAAAATATAAGCATCCCTTCCATGTTCAAGAATCAACACGAAGGCAACTGATAAGCTTGACAAACGTCCCATCACCATTCCACCTAACCATTTCACCCGTTCCAATAAATACTTGAAGTAAACACTTCTTTCATCTACGTATCTTACATATAATGTTGAAACTCTATTGAACTTTGTACTCACTTAAACGTCGAAGTGCTTGCAAGTGTCTATCACCATCGCCAATCTATCCTTAACAACCACTTAGGTGATTTAAAAGCCACCAAGATTTAACCCAACATCCACATGTGAAGTTGACATCTTGTGTTCATATTGAACAGATGAGTTTCATTTTCATGTATTTTATAAATACATGTCTTGAGATAAGAAAATTGTAAGGTTAAGAAAACCAACTTCTAAGGGTATGCTTCTCTTTCTTTAACCCAAATATTTGGTGCTCTAAATCATGAATTATTTTTGAAGCATAATACTTTTTGAATGTATGGACAATAAATTTCTATTTACAAATAAGTATTAATTTTTTTTGTATTTGTTGTTTATAATATAGATTTTATTCCTAGTGGAATTTATATTAGATTTTAAAGTCGTTTATTTACTATTTAATTACATATCTTATTAACTACTTTATATATATATATGTTCGTTTTTCAAATAAAGATTTTGACAGGAGAAATTATAACAACAGACAGAATGGTATTTAACTAGCATTAAATTTCTTGAATATTGATTTGGGTAGAAATAATGAAAGGTGAGTATAGTCCTTTCATTGAGGCAAGTACCGATGAACCAAAATTTCTCATAAGGAATAGACTAGGTCTAAACATTATGCTTTCATGTTAATTAAGAGGGCCATCAATGAGTCATCAATAAAAGCAATCCTAAATTTTGCAATGCTAAGAACTCCATTGCTTCTATCTCTAAAATGTATATTTTTGCTTTGGAAGGCTAAAGTGAGAGAAATAATGAAAACCTTCACTAATGCTATGACAAGATCATCCTATCCTTATTAGACAAATGATGTGAACATAAAATACTTATATTCCACCTTAAATACTTCATATTTAATTACAATCTTCAATGTAAGCTTTTATTTTTATCATATTGTTTGGTTAATTAATCCATATTATTTGTTGTACAGTGTATTCATTAGAATAAATTATTTAAATTAATGGTCAATTAAGAAGATGGAATGTATTACTTTTTAAGGTTTGACATGTATTGTCATTTTATAATCCTCAAAGGATTGTGGTATAATTTACTCTAAAGACTTGAATTAGCAAGTGTTTATTCAACCTAAAAACAAGTGACCACGTAAGTTCAAGGAATTTAAAGAAGAATTAAATGTCTCAAACAAGATTAAGAACAATGGCTTCTAAAGGTGTATTTCTCTTTCTTTACCTTATATATTTGGTGTTCTAAATTAAGAATTATTTTTCAAGCATGATATTTTTGAAATGCATGGACAATAAAATTCTATTTACTAATCAATATTGAAATTTTTGTAATTTTTGTTTATAATATTGATTTTTCCTACAGTGGAATTTATAATCATTTTAAAATTCTTTATTTATTATTCAATTTCTCATGTTACTAATTACTTTGTATATTTTCATTTTTCAAATAAAGATGTTAACAAGAAATAATTAAAATAAATGATAGGATGATGATATACGACCCATATTGAATTTATTGGACATTGGCATAACTAGAAATAATGAATGGTGAGTATAGTCCTTTTATTGAGGCAAGTACTAATAAACGAAAACTTCTTATAAGGAATAAAAAAATCTAAATACCATGCTTTGATGTTGATTGAGAGGGCCATCAACGCGTCTTTAGTCAAAACAATCCTTAATTTCAGCTATGTTAAGACCCTCACTCCTTCTATCTATAAAATATATGGTTTTTTCTTAAGAAAGTTAAAGATAAATAATGGAAAGCTTCACTAATATGAAATGTGACAAGATTGTTGGTGTTAGACAACACAATATAAAGATAAACTACATATACTCCATCTTCAATACTTGATATTTAATTACATTTTTTATTGAAAGTTTTTATTTTTCTATCATATTATTTGGTTAACTAATCAACATTAATGGTTGTGTAATGGTATTTTGTAGAATATATTCATTAAGTTAATGATCAAATGATTAGCAAGAATGATGAAGTGTATTATTTTTAAAGGGTTGGCATGCATTATCATTTAGATAAACCTTAAGAGCCCGTTTGGTGGTCAAAATAGGATATAAGAATAGGATAAGAATATGATAGGATAAGAGTAAGATAAGCTTTAACCCTATTCAATGTTTGGTACACACTAGATAACATTATTATGTCACCATGTCCTGTATTTGACATAGACCAACTACTGATAGGTGGTGGTGGTGGTAGCAGCGATGACAGTGGTGGTGATCATGTTGGTAACAATGGGGTGGTGGAGACAATGGTGATTGTAGTGATGATGGTGGTGGTCATGGCGGCGATGGCGATGGAAGTGACAACGACAATGACAATGGTGGTGACAGTAGTGGTAGTGGTGGCGACGACGATGGCAACAGTGGCGGGGATGGTGGTGGCAACAATGATGGTAATAGTGGCGACAGCAACAGTAGTAATAAGGGTGGTGGTGAAAGGGAGGGAGGATGAGAGACTATACTATCCTGTTGCTTTTAATCCAACTTCTCTTTCAAGATAAAAAATACACTACACCAATAAAATAGGATAGACAACAAGATAAGCAAATCATATCCTATTAGTGCACCAAGGAACTGATTACAACATGATAGGATAATTATCCTATCCTATCCTAGCCATCAAACAGGCTTTAAAAGAGTAGGATATAAATTACTCTAAAGTTTGAAATTAACAAGTATAATTCATCCAAAGAACAAGTAACCATAAGTTTAAGGCATTTAAAAGAAGGTTTAAGGCATATAAAAGAAGAATTAAGTGTCTCAAACAATGTCAAGAACAATGACTTTTAACGGTGTGTTTCTCTTTCTTTATTCCATATATTTGGTGTTCTAAATTATAAATTATTCTCAAAGCATGATATTATTGGAATGCATGGATAGTAAAAATCTATTGACCAATAAATATTAAAATATTTGTAAATTACATAGATTTTACCTACAGTGAAATTTATATTACATTTTAGAAATCTTTATTTATTATTTAATTTCTCATGTTATTAACTACTTTATATATTTTTACTTTTCAATAAAAGGCTTTGTTTGGCAAAGCATTTTAGCTAGCTTCTAGTTTTTTTTACTAGCTGAAAGCTTGTTAGACCTTATTAATAATGTTTAATAAATAAGTTTTTTTTAGTAGCTTGTAGCGTTTTTTTATATGCTACTTCAAGTAGTATTTTTTAAAATGTTAGCTTCTAACTTTTTATATTTTATTCCTTTTTACCCTTAAGGTATTTATTGAATTTCCTTATTACCCTTTTTATATCACACTATTTATTTTAACCATTACACCATTTACAAAATGTATTTTATGATCTTAACATTATACTTTAAAATATTGATAATGATAAATGATATGGTTATTTTGTTTTATTTTATTTGTACTATTAATTTTTTTTGAATATTTTTATATTACATGGATTATTTTAACCATTATAATATTTACAATATTTATTTTATTATTTTTGCATTATACTTCAAGATATTGATAACATGGACGATAGGTTTATTTTATTTTAATTTGCTATTATTTTTTGGACATTTTTTTTTATATTACATTGGTTATTTTAACCATTACAATATTTATATTATTTATTTTATTATTTAAACATTATACTTAAAAATATTTTAACCATCATAATAATCAACATAATAAAATAAAGTATGACATCTAGTTAAGTGCATGTTAATTTATTTCATTTTAAACTGGGTTGGGAATGTTTTAAGATATAATATAAGATTAATATAATAATGTGTATTATGAAAAATAATATAATAATTGAAACTAAAATTTATAATTAAAAAAATTGATCTATAAATAAAAAGCTACAAGAGTTTAAAATTAATTAAAAAATCTAAAATTATAATTATCCAAAAATATATTTTTATCAATAAAATAAAATTAAAGCTTATACAAAAATATTATATAAATATGTTCATTTCTATCATTTTACATTTATCAGCTACTTAACTTAACAACCTTCAATTTCCAACTACTAGTTTTCAGTTACTAGCTAGCTTTTCAACTTTTAGCTAGCTTTCCAACTAGCTTTTCAGCTACTTTTGCCAAATATAGCCAAAGATGTTGATGGGAAATAATTATAATAAATGCAGGATGATATTTAGCTCACATTGAACAACTTTCAGCTTCCAGCTACTAGTTTTCAACTACTAGTTAGCTTTTCAGCTTTCAGCTAGCTTTCCAGTTTCCAGCTAGTTTTTCAGCTACTTTTGTCAAATATAGCCAAAGATGTTGATGGGAAATAATTATAATAAATGACAGGATTATATTTAGTTCACATTGATTTTATTAGACATTGCATAGCTAAAAATAAGAGTAAATATCTAAATTGGCCCCTGAAATTGTACGGATGCATCAACTTGGTCTTTAACAATAACAAAATTCCAAATTGATCTACAGAGTTGTAAGATATATCCCTTTGTTAGCCTTCTTACTTAACGATGCTTATATGGCAAATTAAGTTCATCGGTGTCTATCATATCAGCATCCATGTAGCCTTAATGTCATAGAGACTATTTTTTTCTTTTTTTTGGTTTTAAACCACATGTATCTTTTATGAGAAACAATCTTATGTAAGTCGAGTAAGATCACTATATGCAACAAAACTTTCCCTTCGAATATTTAACGTAACTACATACTTAGTACTCAAACTCAAAATTATTGTTGAAGTTAAAACAAATCTATGTCAATTAGTCCACCCATTCAATAGTGTCATCGGAACTAAATTGACAGTTAATTCGAGGACCAAATTAACACCCCTTCATCTTTCCACTTTTCTTTACTTTATCTTCTCCATCCCCTCTACAACGTATGTATGATCAGTATGAATAATTATCCTCTCTCTCTCTTTTGTCTCTCTCACTCATTTCTATCGTACATGTCACCCTATGGAAACTAATACCATAGATCTTCGTCCTCCATTGCCACCCATCACAACACCATAAAAATTGCGAGATGAGATAAATTAAAGTTATAAGAACTTTTTTATTCCTCTTCAATTTGCGAATTATGTTCTTAGTTTTTTAACTTCAATTAATGATTTGTTTGACAAATATTAAAATAGTACGAATATCTACGAGACATTCTTAACCAAACATGACAAAATAATACAAATTGATAAAAGTATGATAGAAAAAAAAGGACATTAATGCTGGCATTTGTGTTTCGTGAAGGGGGAGTGGATTCCAATTCCAATCTTTAATAATGAAGCCAATCCCAGTTTTAGACTTACGGCCCCACAAATGGATCCAAATTGTTTTGGGGTTATATGAAGGATATGATGGTCCCAACCATATGAGCCCTTCCACATCACACCCAGCCATGACTATTATACCAAAATGGGTCCCACACAATCAAACAGTGCCTTACTATACATGGCCCACCATTTATGACACATCATGTCACAATCTCTCTCTCTCTCCAACTCCCTCTGTCTTCGTGAGTCATGACAGGTCCAAAGATGAAAGATTCCATGTTACAACCTCATTACTCGCCTAAATTAGGCCAACCGTTGAAGCCCGCGTATACTCTCTCTCCAATTGCATTCTCTCTCCCTCCCCATTTCTGAGAAGGTGGGAGACAGACCCCAGAGAAATTCAATCCACCTCTCTCTCTGGGTCTGATCCCATTTCTCTCTTCAGATTCACCCACCCTTTTCTTTCCATTTCTCAAAACCGATAAGCATTTTTTATTTTCTAATTTCTGGTGGCTGAATCGCAAAAACCCTAGAAAAGCACAGATTTAGGGGTGCATTCAATTTCAGCCAAAGAACAATAAAGCGAGGATTTTGCTCGTGACCCAAATTGATTCGAAGGTTCCAGATTTAAAGGGATCGTTTGATTTTATCGAATAATCCCCCGACGAGAAAGGGGGTAGATGCGGAGAAACCCCCCTGAAACTGGAAGCCTTAATCGAGATTCAATCATTCAAATCGTTCTTCAAAATCGATGGATTCGACATTTTCGCCCTTTGGTTTTGTGATTTTCGGTATTTCCATCAGCTTTTATGCATTTATTGTCCAATCACAGACACAAAATGGGGAAAATGGCACTGAATCAGCATCACCGGAGTTTATGGTGTCAAGTCCACCGCCACCGCCGCCGCCACCTCCTCCTCCGCCACCGCCACCGCCACCACCACCTCCTCTGCCGTCACAACATCCTCCGCTGCCCCATCGTAACCATAAGCCCAAGATGAGAAGATCGCCGCCGCACCCTCACCCTCACCCTCCCTGCTACAGCCACTTACCTCCGCCGCCACCACCGCACAAGATGAATGCCGGGAAAAAGGTTGGACTTTTGTTTGTGGTCATTGCGGCGATCATGCAAGTGGGCATGGTTGGGTTCTTGGTAATTAAGAGACGGCAACTTTTGAAGAGCGATGGCAATAGATACGAAAATTGTTCTTGAAGAAACAATTTTCCTCATTTTTCTTATTAATTCATTTTTTAAGATTTAATGGGTTGAAATTCTTTGCTGAACGCGTAATAGTTGGGGGAAGGGGAATATTGGTTCGATTCTACAGAATCTGGAGGGAGGAACATGAAAAGGAAAGCATGGAAAGACATGGATTTGAGGAATCATTGGGACATGAATTATGTGCAATTGATGCTATCATTTCGGCCCTTGGCTGTTACTGTGTATATTCGTACTGTTAGTTCACGTTTCATGTTGTGTTGCCCCTTTTTCCCTTAGTTCCATTACATTGGCTTATAATGGAAAGAAAAAGTAGTCCTCATGTACCTTTTTTTTATAATTTGATTTTTCTCTAACATGTTCAGTGTACAATGATGTTAGGAATCTTTAAAGGATTAACAATGACAAAATGTTATATTCTTTGTTTTTTCTCCTCGAATAGGTGTCCAATTATTCAATGTTCTTGTATATTTTTGTCCTCGTGTCTAGAGTTCTCTAGTAATACAGTGGAACTATTGTGATTTGTTATTCTGTTGTTGCTTCAAATAGAATCTTTTTTCTAATGCTTTGCCATCTAAAAAGTAAATGAACAACTAATTGGCTTCAAAAGGGAGGATTAAATTCAACCTTAATTCGGTGGAAACCTCCACATGGAGTATCATATATGTTTTGAGGATGTTCCAAATTTGATTTTTGAGTTGGGCATTTGGAGACTACCATTTATAGGATCGTTAGTAGTTTGTGTAAAAACATATTTTGTGACAGAGCCTTGTGACATTGTTTTATTCTCGACTACAGTTAGTAGGAAAAGGTTTGGTGCTTCTTGTTTTGAAGAATTTTATAAAAACAAGGTTTAATTGCATTTTGTGCCACCTAAGTTTTATCATTTTGCAAATTTTATCATTGTGTTTTTGTTCTCTCACATTTTGCTACTTTATTTTTGAAATCTCGCAAATTTTACCTAATTTTGAGAATTTTTATTTAATAAAAAATTGATGATTGAGCAAAACTTGTAAGATTTCAAAAATAAGGTGATAAAATGCAAGAGAAAAAAATACAGTGACAAATTCACAAAATGATAAAACGTAGGTGGCACAAAGTGCAATTAAGCCTAAAAAAAAGAAGGCAATGAATCATTTAGATGTGTGTTATCATATTCTCCATCTTATTTGTTCTTAGAAGCAATAGCAATTTGGCAGTATTCTGTTTATTTGATTTTTCTCCTATTTCCTTCAGATCTCAATAAATCAACCTCGTTAAGGGAAATATGGTAGATTTAGAGGCTGATAAAATATGATGATTAACTTGCGTATTTAAACTTGCTTGCAATGTGGCATCTAATAGCAACATTCTGTATATTGTCTAGACAGGTTATCCCTATTTAACTCGTTAGACGTTAGTTATTTTTGTTAATCGGATGGTGAATGCTAAAGAAGGCACATTAACATTGCCCGAGTGTTTTGTATCATAACTATTTCCATTATCATTTATTTGCACTTTAAAGATCTATTGGATTTCTTTGTGTGCGTAGATAATTTTGTGGATTGTTATTTTAAAGTCGATTTTTTTATTGTTGGGTTGGTCATGAATGCTCATCCCCGAATTTGTTCAATTTAGTAAAGAACGCTCTTAAACCTTTTTTGTTGCACACATTTTTCATTTACTAGAGTCTCTTTTATCTAAAGTCTCTTCTCTTTTGTTCTTTAGATGATTATGTATAGTTTCTGAAAGTGGTATCACTTTGGCTAGAATTATTTATTGCATGTTTGATAATTGATTTGGGTGTACATTTCTAAGCCCGCTTTAATGAAGTCCAACTCGGTGAGACTTTGCATACCCAATCCTTCACTGGACCAAAGAGTTGTCTTAGACCCACTAAAGCCACTCAGTCTGCACCTCATGATTCTCCACATGCCTTAAAGGAGAAGATTCAAGTCACTTTGCTCATGTTATTTGCACTAAGTGGATCCAAAATATTTGGCAACCATGAGAATTATGCCACATTGGATTTGCCTTGTGAGAGCACTCGTACTAAGGTAGTGACTCACCTGCACCCAAATCCTGTAAAATGGACATCTCCCTCACCAGGTAGACTGTCCATATATACTATTATTCTTTTAGATCACATATTAATTTGAGTATCGGGGTGCCTTTTATTCACCTCCTTTGTCTCCAAAAGAATATTGATCTTACGGATCTTAACTTGTGGAACTAGATCAATAATCAATGGTAGCTTTTGATGAAGCAGCAAATGCTTTAATACATGGAAAAGAAGTTGAAAATTTTGTGAGTTGCCTGAAATTTCCTAAAGGGGTGTTTCGTAGTTTTTAATTTTGTTGTTTGAATTAAGGAACATGATGCTAACGAAGAAAGCAAGTTCAATTTATTTGTTATGCTGGGTGTAATAATAGTTAGGTTCTGAGTTCATGGAACTTAAATTGAGTAGGTTCATTGTTGTTAAAATTGTAGGCAAGTCGGGTTTGGTATTCATTTGATCACTTCATACCTTTTCTTGTTCAACCTGCCATATTTATGGTATAAATGCATGTACAAAATTAGAAAAAGTTGGAAGGCCTTGAACATGCGCAGAATAAATATATTTCGGTAGTAGTTAGGATCAGGTTATACTTACGTAGGCAATAGAAGAATGCCTACTTAAATGCGATTTCATTTTTATGCTATACTTCAATGTGATTTCTGATTCTTTCAATGCTTAAACTAATTTCCTTTTTCACATTTGATGTCCTGGAACTGCCAAGGCAATAAATTTCTTGTTGAGTTTGTTCTGGCCAGTCATGTGGGATGCAACGTGTTAAAAAAGGCTTATACAGGATGAAGATGTTAAACACTTATTTTGCTAATAAGGTTATTCGCGTCGTACATTTCTGCACACATGGGCGGATGCTAACGTAAGCCAACTGAAGAAGTACTAAAATTTACCATAAGATATAATACTAAAATAATGAATGGTCAAAGATTTTAAATTAACAATTTATTTAAAATTAAGATTTTAAAATTACGATGGTCAAAATTAAGATGTCTTCCTAGTTCCTACCACTCATCAGACCCATAAAGACACATATGAATCCATCGTGTTCCTTACCTCAACAATCACGTGACCAGCCACTACCATTTCTTTTTTCTTTCCCACCCAACGCAGGTGCTTAACTTGTGCTACCTCCGGCGGTGCCACGCCAGCATGTCAACCTTCACCATTGTGAAGTTGTCTTCTAATATGGTACAGGGACACATTATAACCTTGTGAATGGCAGCTTGTGTCAACATGACCTCGTCCTTCTCGGTCAAGGTTATGAACCACTACAAGCTGTGAAGAGCACCGTAAATAGCTACAACCTTTCTGTTGGGTGCATGCGAACACAATCTTAATGGTTTGAAACTTAGTGCATGTTTTCGTTGGTACATGATTATTTGAAAATTGGGTGGAGTGATGGGATGAAGGGGGTTGTGAAAGAATGCTTATTTGGTTTGGTAAATTTGGAATTTAATTGTTTTTTTTTTCTCTTTTCCTATATCCCTATAAAATTGTGACACAAATGCACCAACACTTGAGGAAAATTTTTCTAGACATGTAATTGCCAGACGACGAGTAACAGTTCCAAGATTCTGAGTTCTGGTGTACTGTTGAGTGTTTAAAATTGACGAGTGTACATGAGAGAAATTTTATATGAGGGGAGCAATTAAAGTGGATAAAAAGAGCTGCATTAGAGAGTTGCTGGATGGAGAAAACATCTTAATTTTGGTCATCGTAATTTTACGTAAAGGACACAATGGTTTGACATGTGTCTTTGTGGGTCCAACTAGTGGTAAAAAGACATCGTAATTTTAAAATTTTAATTTTAAATAAATTGTCAATTTAAAATCTTGACTGTTCATTGTTTTAGTATTATATCTTATGGTAAATTTTAGTGGTTCACCCTTTAACCACTTTTTTAGTTGGTTCATTCTAGCATATATAAAAAGTGGTTTATGATAGACCATTTTGTCTTGACCTTAAGATATATTAGTATAATATTCAACGATTGTGATGGATCACTTGCTATCATTTGAAAGATTTTTTTAAAATTTTTTAAAAAATTAAATGTGGTTGACGAAATTGCCCTTGATTTAGCCCCCTCCCCCCCTTTTTTCCCTTTCTCTTTCTCTTTTACAAATCATCATGTTTCGGCATTCCCTCCTCAACACGATCAGCCACCATGTCTCATTTTGTGTGGTAATTAGTGTATGGGTTGCTGGGATCTACAAATCTAGTTTGGTGTGCGGGTTGTTTGGTTTTGACTTGCAAGGGTTGCTGGTTGCTATTTTCTAACTTGTAGGGGGGAAAGAGAGAAGATGGTGGGTGACGGTGCATGGTGTCACCGCCACCGTGATGACCACATGTGGTATGTGTGCATGACACGTGTCCGACAAGGAGGGCAAGAACCGCAATGGCAAACCTCAATATAGTGGTGAACCCCATAGTCCAAAACCTTGGAATAAGGACTATTGCAAGAAAATTCCTTAAAGTCACATCATCGAACATCTTCACGAGACCTGTAAAAGCATCGAACGTTAATGAGTTTAGGGCAAGAGGGGCACGGTTTAGGGTGGCAGAGCAACAAACAATGGTGGCCACAATTGTGCTTCAAGAGCCTTCCACAAACCTCGCCGTAAAAGTGTGGCAGACACAAAACCCACGAATCGTTGGGATGGTTCTCTAGCTTGCCCAGAAGCAAAGATAGGTTTCGAGAATGTGGGACTTGGGGTATTCGATTATGCATTTGGGGCAGTTACAGAGGGTAGCTTCAGAGGCGGTGGCAGGGGAGATGGGGAGGCATGTGGTGGCGTGTGTGGCAGTGAGGTCAAAAGCCTGGTGAGCCCAGCTTTAGATGCAGATGAGGTGGAAGACAATGAAGTAAAGGGAGAAGCAGGACTAGGTGGGGTCGGAGGGCATTATTGCAACTTCGTTTATTAATTAGTTTTTTATTTTTTTTTAAAAAGCTTGTTGTATCAGGTAAAAAAGAATTGTTCATAGTGAGTCACCTAATCGTCTTTCCCACGCTAGAACTTGACAGTTTTGGGACCCCGTTTAATATATATAAGAAATTGTAACACCGTCCTTCTTTGTTACTTTTGTTTGAACACCTTGTCTCTTGATTTGCGATTCTATTATACTTGGATATGGTACTTAACGCCCAAGTGACAACACAAGAAAAGATATTTGTTGTGATGACAACATTCGTCATTATAAGCTTAAAAACTCATCACTAAATATATCTAGTGACGAAAATTTGATTGGTCACCAATCGTCACTATTATACGAGTCACTAGTGCATTAGTGACGATGTTTTTAGATGTCACAAAAATTGATATTTATTGTGAGGAAAATATTGTCACTGATATTTATATATAATAGTGACAAAATCAAGTTGTCACAAATATATTAGACAATAATGATGATCTAATTGTCACTATTTAGAGTTTATAATAACAATGACTGTCACTATTAGTGTCAAAAAACTTTGCCACAACTAATTATGTTCAATTACTAACGTTTACTAAATTTTTAAAATAATAATTATTGTCTAATTATCATTGAATTATTTTTAAATGTCATAATAAAGCACGCATGATTATTTTTTAAATGTTAAAAAAATACACATTCAAATAATTCAAATGTAACACTAAAATATAAATAATTCATCATAAACCTGTAAAAGAAATAAATAATTCATTACATATTCAATGATAAAAACTAAAACAAAATTATATCCAACAATGTTCTAAATCCAAAACATTATACATTAATAAAACCACTAGCGTTTCATAATTCTTAAATTATAAACTATTCCTAAAATAAAAGTAGCATCTTCATGTGAATTTCATTCTTGCAAATAAATACAAGGAAAAATAATAAGTACTGATAAAAATAAAGTAATTAATATTTTGTTTGAAAACATAATCTTATAATAAGTCATGATAGAAATAGTAATTAAAAAGACTTCAGTAAGATAGAAGCTTACATTATTAGGTAGAGCACTTGAGCTACTAGGTAGTCCACAAAATGGTAATTCTCCTAATAGGTCAATCATTTGACGTTTCACCTCATTTTCAACATTTAGCTTCATTTTCTCTTGTTGAGCATCAAGCAATTCTCTTTGGGATTGTAGCTCAATTTGAAGTTGGATATTGACATCCTCTTGCTTTTTTGTAATATCAGTCAATCTTTGTACTTCCAACTTTAAATTATTTGCTCGATTTTGTGCATTCTCAAGTTGATTTTGAACAAATTGCCTATGTGAAAAAAAATTTGTTATTGCTACACTACCAACACCTAGAGAATGGTTTGGTTTTCTTCCTAATACTATAGCAAAGTGTTCAACCAAAGGGACAAGAGCCTTTGAAATTTCCTCTTAGTATGTATCACCCACTTCCTTCAAATCATCCTATAAAAAGTTTAAGAAAATATTGTTTTCATAATGACATTAAAATTTTTGCATTACTGTTCACATAGAAAGGAAAACATGTCATAAGAGCATATTTGTACTGGCTACTGACAAATAAAGAAAAGTTACAACTATATAATATATCACATACAATATAATTAATGTTTTTAAATATAATAACAACATCAAGCCTTTAAAAATATTTATTTGCTTACCATAATTTGCTCTCCATTTGGAATGCACTAAGTCCCGTTAGATCTCATACGTGTGGCCTTCCACACTTCCATAACATTTGGCCATTCACAAGCTTTTGAATCTTCTTTCTATTAAAAAAAAGAGAGAATACAAATACAAATTAAATAATATAAGTTAATTGAGAAATAAATCAAAAAAATAAATATTAATATTAATATATATTGATTTGACCAATAGATGGTGGCTTTATAAATTTGACCAACCTTACATATATTGAATTTACACATAGAGTACATATGTAGAAAAAGAAAAGGCAATACATGGTGGCCTAAGTATAAATATTGGTTTTATAAAGCACTTAATCCCTTTAAAATAAAATCAATTTGGTTTATCAACAGAGTTGTTTTGTGACAAGCCATAAACCACATTATCATGATCAAATGAACATATATTAATTCATATTGATGCAATCAACTAACAAGGTGTGCATTTAAAAGTAAAGACATGAAAAACAAACTAGTAAAAAAATGATAAGACAAGGATGTGGGTGCAATAGTGGAGATTAACCAAGGATCTAATTAAAAGAAGATTGCACTAATATATGTAAGTCAAGATGAGACCCTAGGACCATGTTCATGGACACACACTCACACATTTTCAAATTAAAACTGATTGGTTTTATAAATTAATACTGATATTGAATTTAAATTTTTCAAAATTTAAAAATAAAAAAAATACATGGTGACATTATAAATTTGACCAACCTTACATATATTGATATCAAGTCCTATATAAAAAAAATCACAAAATAAAAAGAACCAGCTTTATAAAATGTATAAAAAAATCTAAATAAAACATTAAAAAAATGTTACCATTTCAAATGCTTTTTGCACAATTGATTTTGTTCTAGTAATGGATTTCATTTCTTGCTTGCTTTGATTAGCTCTATTTTTCAAGCTCTTTTCCTACATAAAAGTGAAAAATGATTTAATAGCAAGTATAAAACTATAAAAAAAAATCAATTATAAATTTAAAATAGTAAAGTAATTTTACTTGAAATTTTGAATCACTCCACTTATTATTGATTAGCCAATTCCAATCTTCTGGAGATACATTTTTTTGCCTACCCTTCTTTTTAAGATAAGCTTGATGTAAATTGTAAAGCTTATTCTTATATTGAGATTGAATTTGCTTCAATGCATATTCTTTGACCTCGTCAGATAAAGTAAATGCATCCTAATCTTACATGCATTCATAACGAAGTGTAAAAATAAAATATTATCAAGATACATTATCGAACAAATTTTGAAAATATAATTAATATTCTAATATATAAATAAAAATTGAGTATAGTGAAACTAATATTTATACCAACCTTCATATGTTTCCACATTTCATCTACATCATCTTTAGATATTTCGCTCCAACTATTAACTCGTAGAGGAGCTTTCTGACGTATACAAACTTGTGCTTCAAACTTAAAATATTTTGCACGTTTTCCACATATCTTATAAAATGGTGGAGGAAATTAGATGTCAAATTTTTTTCCTTTTGCTGTAAGTTTTGCCTTTTTCTTTGGAAATTTTGCATTAGCCGTGTGTACATGTCCCTTTTTAATGACATGCTTGCCTAAAATAAATAAGGGAAATTAATATCACTTCTAATAATAATGTTTTGTTTTTTCCAAAAAAATTATATTCTATAAAAGTACCTACATTGGATTCAACTTGTTCTACACTAATCAATTCTGAGGCATTAGGTGCACTATTAGGTTGAGACTCATTTACTTGTTTATCATGAGAATGGTGTGTCAATGGATCATTAGTGACCCTTTTACAATTCAATCTCAATGATTTCACCATCTACCAATTAAAAGAATTAAGTATAAAATATAATTTAAATCATTAAAAACACATAAAAATGCTACATAAATAATAAATTCTACATAATAACGGAAAGTGACGGAAGAACAAAGAGATGTTGCACAACTAGCAAAATCAAAAGTATGGTACAAGTCAAACTCACAAGGCAATTCCTTTTAATTCATAATCACTTATTATTTTGCGTTTGTTTTAAAAAATTATCAATTTATGCTTTTTGGACTTTCTTTTAGTCTATCAATTGAGTTTTTTAAAACTTTTTTTTCAGGTAAATTGGATGAAGCACTGGACAAACTGACAGAAATCATTTTGTTGAATCCGCATATACTCTCTTTGTCTCTTGCTCTATGTATATTACTTTCATTATTTATTTTTGCTTGCTTTATTGTTTGTTTTACCTTCTGTATCATTCTTTGGAAACCTCAAAATTTTTTAATCAAATTACTCTTAAAAATATAGACTTGTCTCCAAACAATGTGTAAACACAATATTTTTTATAAGAAACTTATTTAATTCTAATTTCCGCTAAGGCTGGAGTTTGTTTTGTAGTTGTTTGTTCAAAATAGACGGAGTAGTGGAGATGGACCTTCATGGCATGAAGAGGAAGTGACTACTATCTCTATGCAAGAAATGTGGCATCCCTCCAAATTTGATGAATAAGGAAATGACAAATTGACTTTGCTTCCTTTTTAAGGTTCTTATCATATTCTTCAAGTATTTTTTTCCCTATTTTTTCAAAAACATGAATGTTAGAGACTATTTTATTTATTTATTTTTTGTTGCTTTACATATTGTGTAGTTGGTTTGTGTACTTTGGTTATGGTTTGCAGAAAGGGAAGAGAAAAGGAGATCCTATGTCATATTAGTTGGGTTCTAATAATGAAGGAGCAAAGAAAGACACCCTTCATTGTGTTAGTGGCAAAGACATGTTAATTGTGGAAACTATTGATTTGGTAGGTAAGGGAAACAATTTTTTGGCTTGCTCAAAGACAAGGGAAGTTTTTTTTTTTCTTTAATCTACACTTAAATTTAATCATCCCTAAGTGTGTGTTTCACTTTTTTCAATTTTGCAATGATATATTACAAGAGACTCTCTTCACAAAAAAGAGCACACTCTCTTTTCTTGACTCTCTCACCCACATGGTTATATATATATATATATATATTAAAAGCCAAAGAAAAGAATATTATTAAGTGACCCCATGGCAATGTATAAGCTGTACCAATAATGGGATATAATGACATTATATACATTAAAGATAGCCAAGCAACCTAACCACCTACAGAAGCACCATAATGTGCACCAAAAACAACCCCTAACATCATGAGAATTTAAAAAACACTAGGTGAAAGCCTCTAGAAATAATACCACGAGAATAGACCCACAAGCCCAATGTTCTGCCATCTAAAGTTACCTTGCTAATTAGCAATCATCAAGAGAGCGACAAAAGTTGGGCATTGAAACCAAATCTGTGTGATCTTCCAATTGTTGGCCCCTATGCGTGCCTTAAGGGCATCTCACTATAAACCCATATTAATTGCCAACACCTAAAGCGCACTTCTTAAAGCATCTACATAATTCCCCCTAGAATTCTTACTAAGCCTTGCCCATCCACACATCATATTTCCTTGTACTTTCATCCACAGCTCACCCACATGGTTATATTCATAGATTCATCTATAATAGTTGATTAGCTAAGCACGATTTCTCTATAATAATTAAAATGATGGAATTCTCTAATTTCCAAATACATCCTTGATTTTGGGGCTCTAATACCTAAACTCTCTAATATCATTTTTTTTGTATGAAAAAAATTAAGTGATAGTGAGAATACCTAAAATGTACAATGTCCTCTCTCCTAATGTGTAGTTTAGAAAAAAGAGCATTACATTGAGAAATTTTCAAGACTGGCCTTTCTTTTTCGCGACCCAAAAGCATTTTCAACAACAAAATCATCCTCATCTTTGTCATGCCCACATTGTTTACTTGAATTTGATCCGAGTTCTCCATCATCTAGGGGTAGTTCTCCTTCATCTTTCAGTATATAGTCTTCATCATCATCTTTAACTTTCTCTTTATCCTTGTTCTTAGCATTTCGAATCAAACTCTTAAAAAGGGAGGCCATTTGGGGTAGCCCTAGAGCCTCCAATCTCGCTCTATTCTTTGTAATTCTTTGCATCCTTAGTTCCTCATACTTGGAAGCTTTGCTTGACATATTTTTGCCCTTTTTGTTCCAGATTTGAAAATTTTCTCCCTACACATTTGCTCATATACCTCGTGAAATAGAGGGAAGAAAGACTGCTCAACTGCTAAACATGAAATCTAAAACATGAGACGTGAAATGTGGCTTTCTTCTCCATTTTTTTCTAACTTCTCCACTTTTAAAAAAAATAAATGAAATAGAATTCTTTTTAAGAATAAATGAATTAAATTCTAATTTTTATGATAGCCTCAAGTATGAAAGAGATAATTTAGTTAATAACAAGGATAATATTATTTTTAAATTTTTTAAAATTTAGTTAGCATTTGGGTAAGATTAACATAATCTTAAATTATCATATCAGTTACATTTTAAAAGTTTTTATTAATGTAGATAATGCTATTATCATAATTTGGACAATGTTATCATCATGATTATTTTTAAATATATATTTTTTTACATGTGGGTTTTTTATATAATTTGGATTTTTATGAATTAGGATGTTAAATGTATGCTTATCTTATTGGTTTGAATACATGATGATTATGTGAATAAAGCACATTTTCCTTTCTCTCTTTGGATTTGCTATTTTACTTCTTATTTCTTTTCCTTCTTTCTTTATTTGTGTGCCTTTGCATCATTAGTTAAAAAAAACTAAAAATATAAAATATAAAATTATATTCCATGATTTGAATTTGCTTAAAGAGCTAAACAATAAATAAAATAATAAAAATTGTAGAAAATAAAAAATAATTAAATTTTAATTTCTTAAGGATGGGATATGATTTGGTGTTTCAAAAAAAAGAAAATATAAAATCCAGGCATTGAAAATTGAAACTCAAGGTCTCTATTTACGTGGCCTCAGGTGTCGTGTGTTTACACCTTGCAAGCATGAAAACATTGTTTGTGCAAGGCAACTTTTATTTTCTTATATATTCTTTGCTTTGTTAGTCTGTCCATTAAGCCAATTACGAGTTTATGTGGCTGCTCTGTTTATTAAAGTTGCTACCTTGGTGTGTGGTCCATGAGTGAAAATAGTAGTTGACTGCTCTGTTTTTTAAGTTGTTACTCTCTTATGACTAATGTGTATTCATTGATTTTAGAATCCAAGAAAATAGTAGTCGGCAGAAAACATTCCTATAAAATTCTGACGTCAACAACTAATAAATTCTACATAAACTAGGTGTTTGTTCCTAAGTTCTAAATAAGATTTAAAGTGCAAACATGATTAATTCCTATTCGAATCTTAAAGTTATAGTATATTGAAATTTTAGTTAAAAAAATCTAAAAGAAGATTAAAATTTAATGAACTTATCAAACAATTAGGTGCCTAAATACGGTTGGTTCGACCAGTTAATCATATTAAGATGCCAGCAATGTATCCTACTGTGTTGGACCACTAAGAAAATGCTTACAGTTAGTGATACAATCTAAAGACAAAATGCTACCCGTATTCATTATGCCATATTTACTTTGGCTTTATTTTAATTTATTTTTACATACTAAAATGAAAAATAAAATAAAAATAATTATCTTTTATTTGGAATTAATTTTTTAGGATTAGGTCAAAAACTTAATAAATAAAAAATCTGAAAAGGTAAAAAAAATTTAATCTTCAATGAAAAAAATCTTTTATTTCACTTGAAACTCTCTCTTTAAGTTAGAATGACTAACCTCTTTATGTTAAGATTTTTAAATGTTGTAGTATAAGTTAGATAACAAAATAAAAAAATTAAAAATTATTATCTTTTATTGTTAGTTTAAATTGTTACGATCAACTTAGAAAAATAAAAGTGAAAAAAATAAATTTTATTTATGTGTAATTTTGAATTTGAATTTGAATTTTTAAGATTAGATAACAATATAAAAATAGAAAGATTTCTTTCTCTCAATTTGAATTTGAATTTTAGAATTAGATGATAAAGAATAAAAATAAAAAAACTTAAAAATAAAAAAGGTTTTTCTTTTATTTGTATTTGATTTTCAAGATTAGGTGATAAAAAAATATAAAAAGTAAAAAGACTTGATTAAAATGATATTTGATCTAATAGTTTGTTTATATGATTTGACATATTTTAATAAGTATTAGTTTGATAATTTATTAACATATTTAATTTTTATTATTTGTTAATTTTGATTAATTGATAATATGTCTAATTTTTCTTTGACAGATAAGGAATTAGATAAAAGTTGGATACAAATTACTGATAAGACGAATCCTTTATATGAGAAAGGAGTTTGTGAATTTCTTGATTTTGCATTTAATGGATTTGAGGAAGGAAAGTTACTTCGTTGTCCGTGCAAAAAATGTAAGAATGATATTTTTTGGTGTAAAAAAGTAATATATGAGCACTTGATCATAATAAGGATAAAAAAAGACTATGTCATATGGGAACATCATGGAGAAGCAATGAGTGAACATGATGAACTTGATGATGACAACGATGATGATCAGAACATTTGTAATGATGGGCTTCATGATATGTTACAGGACATTGAAAGTGCTATGAATATTGAAAATAGCAAATTTGAACTCTAAATTTCTGAAACCTATCAATATTCATTCAAATTGTAATTATTTTAAATTATAAAAAACTATCATTTTAGTAAAAGATAACACAAAATGAATTTAATCTTATCTATTTAAAGAAAGTTCTAAATTCAAATTTAAATTAATGATAGATTTTTAATTATATTAATTTAGTATCATGCAGCTGAATTTGTATAATTTTAGTTATAAAATATAATATAATATTATTTTAAACTTATCTATTAAAAATTAAAAAAAAATAATTATAACTGTTACATGGGATTAATTATACTAGTTCAACTTCATTCCAAATTCAAATATTTAACAATTGCATTATAAATCAAAGAATAGCACAATAATTAAAATAATCCCATATAAAAGATAATACAAGATTATTTTAATCTTAATTATCTAAATAAAATTATAAATTTAATTATTATTATAGTATTTTAGCCCATATATTCATTGTACAAAATAAATATTTATTTATACATATACTAGTATTTTAGCCTGTACAATGCGCAAGATAAGTTTTTATTTTATATAACTAAAATATATAATGCATAAATACTTTTGAATATATAAATTATATTATAATTAAAATTCATAATGAATAAATATATTTAAACATATAAATTATATTTTATATTTATAATAAACAATTTATATTGTAATACAAGATTATTTTTAACTATTGATAATTTTTTTAAAAAAAAATTGAAATTCAATTTAGAAATAAAGATGAAAAGAATATATTGAAACAAATAATAAGAGGTTAAGAAAAACTCCTAACAATGCTCTCGTTCAAGGAAAAACTCCTTAAAAAGTCATCATTCAAGACAATTATTCTAATTTTTTTCGTTACCCTGTCATAGCTGTGAAGTATATATTCACTAGTTTTGCCGATAACTAATATCTACTAAGGAACCTAGCTAGCCATCTTTAGTGGGGTCTTCTCTCCTAACTATATTTTTTTTTTCATTTATAAGATTGAATTTGAGACCTTACTTAAAGAATATCTGAGCCTAGTTCTCCTCAAACTAATGTAACGTTAGTTTCTAATTTATATAGAGAGAGCATAAGTATAGTTATAATTCATAATAAATAAGTATTTTTAAATTTAAAAATTATATTATATTTGAAATTTATAATAAATAAATATTTTTAAATATATAAATTATATTTTTAGCTTATAATAAATAACTTAAATTGTGATATAAGGTTATTTTTAAATTGAAATGAATAGGAAATTAAGAAAAATCAATATACTGATAAAGATAAAAGTAAGTTGAATGGAGATTATCGAGAGAGATATTTTTTAGCTAGTTACACGATAATGTGTGTGAAAAAAAAGTTAATTCAAATTAGTTATTAGACACTTGTATACATATACATATACATATACATATACATATGTATGTATATGTATATACATACATATGTATATGTATATGTATATGTATATGTATATGTATATATATACACATATACATATACATACGTATATACATACATACATACATACATACATACATATGTATGTATGTATGTATATATACATACATATGTATGTATGTATGTATGTATGTATGTATATATGTATATATATATATAATTTGGGCCAATTCAACTCATTTTTTTATCACTTTCAAAATTAGTCACTTTTTTTAGGATTGAATGATTAGTCATCACATTAGTCCCCTATCAAACTGGCTATAGTTTGGCTTGATTTTAATAATTGTGCTAATATGTTGATATTAAATATTTATGATACATTATTAGAGACATAAATGCTTCAAATTTTTAATGATAAATAATTTGTCACCTGTAATTGAAAATAAAAGATAATATCTATAATAGTCACTCATGAATTGTAATATTAATGACAAAGTCAACTTTTTGTCACAAATACTTTGTTTATGTTTAGTGAAATTTATATTAGTGACAATTTTAAAATAAGAAGGTAAAATTTACAGATATTAGTGTCAATTTTTTTGTGACAAACATATTTTGGTCACTATTAATAAAATTATAGTGACGACTAGTTTTTTCGTACTATTATAAATAATATTAGTGACAAAATTAAATTTAGTCACTAATAATATGTCATTTGTGGCAAATTTTACGTTCATCACTAGTTTTTAGTCACTAATAATTACATTTCTTATAGTGACGACTCAAGACTATAACATCATGATGTAGCCCAAATCTTCAACACGAAAGACAGTCCAATTTCGGAAGACTTAAAGAAAGGTAACAAAAGCTGAATGTACCTACGTGAACAGATAAAATAAACTCATAAGCCTCAACGCACCTTGCTCTTCAGCAATTATACCTTTTGAGTCCACATGAATATTGTGGATTGTATAGGGACACATAAAAGAATTCAAAGACACCAACTTCTCTAGGCTCTGTTTACAAGCTTTTCCCAAGTAATGGAAAAAGCAGCCCATTATCGTTTGATATCATGGCACAACCAGAAGTATAAAGTATTGGTCACTTTTCTTTATTGACCCAAAAAACAATATTGTTTCTTTTTAAACAATTAATGGAATGGATTAGTCACACTGTCTCAAGAAAGTTGGCTAACCCGATTAAAGGCATTATAGCCTTTTTGATTAGCATGGATTTTAGTATTTTACGGTGAAGGCAAACAAACAAATAAGTAAATAAATCGATCCTGCCATTAGTTTAAAGGTTTGTTTGGATAAATTTCTCCAAAGGTACTTATAGGAAAAAAAAATAAGAAAAAAAATAAAATAAGTTTATCTAAAAGTTACAATTAGTTTATGCATAAACTAATTTCTAGAAGCTTTCTCATATAAGCTTCTCCAAAAGCTAATTTTAACTTATGCATAAGGTAATTTTAGTTTTTGGAGAAGCTTATCTCATATTTTTCTTCTTATTTTTTTCTCCTAAAAGTGCTTATGGAAAAGTTTATCTAAATAGACTCTAAATGTTTGACAACTTTTTAATATTTTTAAAATACAACGAATAAAATTAAATCCGAGAGAAATAAAAAATTTTAACTATGTTTTTGAAAAAATTGATTTTAAGTGTGCAATCCTCAATATATATCTATATTTTACACTTCAAAGTTGATTCTACTTAGTGTGTGTATTGGGTGAGCATTTGTAAAATTGATCTTGAATAAAGTTAATTTTGGTTAAAATTGATTATGAAGTGATGTAATTTATGTTTGGATTTTTATTTTAAAAGCAAATTAATAGTAAAGTTTAGTATAATTTTTTTTATCTAACGAAAAGCTACTTAAAGTTGTTTTAACTCAAAATTAATTTTGGACCTAGAGTCAATCCTTCAATGTGGAATCAAACATGCGAATATTTACCTAAAATCATGTTAAATGACATTTTAGTGTAATTTTGGATCTTCTAATGTGATTCCTGACACGCAAATCATCTAAATAAAATCAATTGTTCTTATCTCACTTTTAAAAGATTATTTGTGTTAAAAATGGATAGATTTAATTTTAAAAAAAAATAATTATAAACTATTAAATATAATTTGAATATATACACAAACTAATCTCAATCACAAATAATATATTAAAGAGTTAAATATGTTTTTGGTCATCCAAAAATTGAGCAGTTTTGGTTTTAGTCCTCAGAATATTTTTTTTTTCTTGAATAAAGTCTCTCAAATATTAAAAAACCTTACTTAGATCCTTGTACTAAACTTTGTTTAACTTTTCTATTAAATAATGATCATATCAGCATCACAGTCACCATTAATTTGCTGATGTAGTCGTTTATGTCAACTATTATGTCTAGATCAGATTAGTAACATACTTTTAAATAAAATTATTACGTGTTTAACCCTAAACCACAGATTTTTTTTAACCCTAAAGCAAAAGTAGTTACACAATTTTTTATTAAAAATTATCACTAGGCACTTCAGGTAATAAAATACTTTACTTGAAAGTTGATATGATTATCATTTAACAGAAAAGTTGAGCAGAGTTTAACACAGGGATCTAATTAAGGTATTTTTAATATTTGAGGGACTTTATTCAAGAAAAAATGTTTCTAAGGACTAAAACCAAAACAGGTCAATTTTTGAAAGACTAAAAACATATTTATCCCTATATTAAAATGTGTATCATAGTTAGTGGATCTCATAATAAGGAGAATTTAAATTCTACGTAATGTGATTATAAAAAGTTTTACACATTCAATCAATTAGAAATCATAGTATGACTTTTAAGATAATTAGATAATTATTGTAAAAGTCAATAAATTTATTATACATAATGATTTGTTATTGAATTACAGTGTATTGTTGGTGCTTGAAGTATTTACTCTAATAAGGGGTATAAAAGTCTTCTAATCCTTGTGATAGGATAGGAGAGTATCCTTTAATTATTCCTTATAGTGTGTTTGATTGAAGGAAAATGAAAGAAAAGAAAAATGAAAAGGACAAAATCTCTCTTTCTCTCTCCTTTTTTTTTTTTATCTCCTTTCTACTATCAAGAAAATGTGAAGGATTTACAATTTTTAAGTTTTGTAAACATAACTATCTCAAGATTTTATATTATCTCTTATCTCTTTCATTACTATTTGTAAGAGTATAACAACATATTATTCATAATTTTCATCCCATCTATTTATGAACCAAACAAGATATACTTTTTAACTTTTCATTTCATTATCTTCTCTTAAATCAAACTAAACAAGGAGCCTCTTCTTTCCTCTCTTTCGTTGAAATTCCTACAGATTATCAAAGAGATTGATTTGAGCATTCACGTTTCAAAAGCACTTTGATGCTTTAAATAAAAGACCTACAGATTACAGTTCACTTTTTAGAGGACTTCACCACCAATATTGCACACTTTGATGATTTGCCCTCTTAATTCCTGCCGTGCTCATACTACTTGGTTAAAGTGGTGTAAGTGCCCCGCAGAGTTATTGACCTCTCTTTTAATTTTTATTTCCTTCTTTATCCATCTTTTCATTTATGATTTCTCTTTATGCGTGTCCCTCTTCATATTCCTCCCTCAACTTCACTACACCATTTTCCTTTTTCCGTAAAATTCTCTCCACTTCAATCACACTATTTTCATCTAATTCATCTGCCGTAAACCATTTCTCATTTTGTATTTATATGTCTATTTTATTTTCCATTTTTAATTTAATTTTTGAACTCAAAATAATACTACTATATAACAACCCAAGCATGCCCGAAGCAAATTTGTTCGAGGGTATCCAACTTCTTCAATAGGGGAAGAAAACAAAAAAGCAGGTGAACCAATCTCCCATATACCCTCAAGAGCACAGGAAGCTGAAATTCGAATTACAGTTAGAGATATTCTTGTTAGTTACAAATCAATGGTCAAATAATTAAAAAAAGAATGTTTTTGAGCTCCGGTAATGTGTTTAATTAATATTTCGAAGAGTAATGTTACTATTATGTGTCTATTTGACTCACAATCTTTACAATTATCAATGCAAGCTGATTGATGTTGATAGTTTAGAATTTCACACGTGGGGTACCCGGGCATCTTGGGTCCACAGAGTTTGTTTTGCTCTTTTTTTTCTCTATCGACTTGTTTGATAGGAACGAGAGAAAAGGAGAGGAGAAATGTTTTTAAAAATTTTCATTGTTTGGTGAAGAAATTTTTAAATATTTTGATAGGTCGAATTATTTGTTTTTACTCTATTTTTCATATATTATTATTCATCTATCTATTTTTTTATTTTTATCTATTTTTTTTTACTAAATAACCTAAAATTTCAAATTATTTTCTATCTATTTCTTATCTCTTAATTTATTTTTTTACCTATTTTTTTCTTATCTCTTTTCTACCAAATAAACCATATGGGTTTCAGTCCTCCGGTGTACCAAAAAGAAGGATAAAGATACTTGCTTACAATGATAGTTTTTGCATAAGAATGTATAAACAATATTTGAGATTGTTTCAGCCACGCCACGCATGCCAATATTTAGGGAACTAGGATCCTCGGCTACTGCTGCAGCACTATATTCTTTGCTGTCAAAATCTAAATCATTCATCACATTTTTCTCTTTCTTAAATTATTGTACACTAATCAATCAATAGTTGAGATTTGCTTACATATTGACTCTACACAAAACTTGTTGCACATAATCTGATTTGATGTTTGTGTGGTTTCTTAGGGGACAAATCATGAAAAGGTTACATTACTCAGAGACCAAATCGTACAAGCAGTTAATTTTCTTTTTTCTGTTTTCTTTGCGGTTGTAGTAGTACCGTCAAAATAAATAGTTATGCCTAGCGCATTTAACTTGGCTTATATATATATATATATATCTTATTTCTACTTTATCTTTTTTAATTTTTTATCACATTATTTATTATATGTATCATTTCTCCTCTTTATTTTTTCTCCCTATTTCAATCTTTCTACTACTCAAATTCATCCCAAAGGGTAGACGAGTATTATCTTTTAACTTTAACCGTCACTAACAATTCAAAACCTTGAACTTAGTGTGTATTTAAGTGAGCATTTGCAAAATTAATTTTGAATAAAATAAATTTTACGGAATTGATTTCGACTAAAATAAATTTTACAAAAATAATTTTGATTAGAATTGATTTTGAAATGAAGTAATTTATGTTTGAGTGTTTTTATTCTAAAAGTAACTTAGTAATAAAACTTAATATAAAATTTTCAATCCAATGCAAAAACTATCTAAAGTTACTTAAACTTAAAATCAATTCTAGACTTAGAATCATTTCTTCAACATGAGACCAAATACGTAAACAATTACCTAAAATCACATTAATTAATATTTCAACATAATTTTGAATGACACAACGTGAAATCAAACATGGATTTATTGTGTTGAAATATTTATAAGATATTTATCATTGATTTTTTTTTATTAATTAATAAGATTATTTACTTTATATTTACTTATTTTATAAGAATTAAGTCTTTGTAAATTATATTATATTAATTTTGAGAAAAAAACACTTAATCTAATTATTTCACTTTTCTATTTTATTGTTTATGAATTTAAATTTAATTCAATTTAAAATGAATAGAATTATATCATTTTTTTAGTTTTTATTTTACTTTTTAGGATGTTATAAATAAACCTTAAAATGTATAATAAACTAGTATTTTAACTTGCACATTCCATAAGAAAAAATGTTTATTTTTATATAGTTAAAATTTACAACAAATAAATATCATTGAATATATACATTATATTTTATTTTTACAATAAAAAAAATTAAATTGTAATATAAAATTATTTTTAATTATTGATAATTTCTTTAAAAAACTATTAAAATTTAATTTATAGATAAAAATAAAAGATAGTAAGTTGAAAAAGGAAGAACGGTAAAGAATATCAAATATATAAATAAATATAAAAAGGGTTAATTTGATATGGTTGAGAGATAAATATTTTCGCTAATTGCATAGTAGTGTGTAAATGTACCTCTAAAAGAGAGAAGAGAAAGAATATTGAAAATGTCTAATTAAAAAAATAAAAAGAGTGAAACTCACTCTTTAAGGGTCCATTTTTGGTGGTTGTGTTTTTGGTTTTTGATTTTGAAATGTAATTTTTAAAACAAAATGCGTTTGACTAAAATAGTTTCGAAACCATCCTTTCTATATATAAAGTGCAATAATTATCTTGAATGAGAGTATTTTTAATTGTTATTCTTCAATAAGAGCACTTTTAGCTATCATTCATCAACAAGAACGTTTTAGGAGTTTTTTTTAACCTCTTATCTCATTTAATATATCATTTTTAATATCTTTAGCTCTAAACTGAATTTCAATATTTTTTTAAAAATTATTAATAATTAATAATTAAAAATTAACATTGTATTACAATAATCGTTTATTATATATTTAAGTTATAAAAAATTAATATTTATTCTATGTAATGCAAAAAATAAAATACTAATTTTTAATACATTTTCAAAACATATTTAAGCCTTATGTTAAAACTATGAAAATTGGTTTCTTATTTCTTGTTTTGAGTTGTAAAACTTTGTCATCACTTGTACTATTATTATAAAAATTATTATTACTACTATTAAATTATGAGAAAACAGGTCATGCACTGACAGTGTAAAGTAGTTTTACATTGTCATCCAATCACAAACCACTATTTATTGTAAGTTTGTTGACTTTTATAATAAATACTTTAAAAGTCATATCAATAGTAATTTCTGATTAGTTGACAGTGTAAACTTTTTACACTGACAGTGTATAACCATTAAACTCTTAAATTATTATTATTATTATTATTATTATTATTGTTATTATTATTATTATTATTAAAATTACTATTATTACTATAATTGTTCTTCTTATTATTCATATTATTATTGTTATGATTAAAATTATTATCATTAAAACTATTATTATTGATTAAAATTATTATTATTATTACTGAAATTATTATTTTGAAAATAAATATTATTATTGTTTTTTTTAATATTATTATTTTTAAAATTATTTTTATTTTTTATCACTATTATTTATGTAATTTTTGCTTAATAAGCAGTAAAAAAAATACATAATTTGTGAAAAAATTGTTGTTATCAATAACTTTTTAAAGAAAAATTATAAAATTGATAATAACTTTTCATAACTAAAATTGAAAATTTAAAACTAAAAACTGAAAACTTGTTTTAGTTTTTAAAAATTTTAAAACTTAAAATTAAAGACCACCCCAAACGAAGCCTAAGTTATGTATTTTAATTTATAATATAAAAGTAGATTTAATAAATTTTAATTTAAATGTTAAATATCTTACTCATAAACTAATTGTTACAAATCTAAAACTAATATCGTTTTAAATTTAAATTATTGAAAAACTTACCCAATATCACAATATTTTGATGTTATAAACTAACAGATTTACTTTTGGAAAAAAGTCTATACATTGATGGTGTCAAATTTTTGTACATTGTTATCCAATTACAAATCATTATGTATGATGAGTTTATTAACATTAATAATAACTATCACAAAAATCATTTTACAATGACAATGTATATCCATTAAATTCTTACTTTCATTGTAATTTATTTTGTTATTTTTTTAAAACATCTTCTTTTATCACTTTTATGCATTTTTTTTATTAAAATACATTCCGTTCATTTATAATAAATGAGAACAAGATATAAAATGTTTTAAAATAATTCTAAAATGAAAACTTATGAAGAACATTAAAATATTAAAACATAAATTAGAATGTAAGTTCATAAAAATAAATTAATATAAAAGTTTTATAAATATATGCTTATACACATGAATAGCATAAAAAAATTATAAATAAAATTATATAGTTTTAGTTTTTTTTTAAAATAAATCAGTTTTCATAAATAAATTCAAAATACAATTCGATTTCATAAAGAAATTCAATTTTTCAGTCTTAAACACATTGGATTGGATAAGTTTACTTTAGTTGTGGACTGTCAATCCATTAATATCCTTCAATTATTGATTCACCTAAAAATTAAACGACCTACCCAACTTCTGCCATGCTAGTCATAGTTACCATTTTGACAAAATCATTTCACTTGGAATATAACCCAAATAATATAAAGGTGGGGCAGGAGAGAACTGTAATTTGCAAATAAGAAAATACCCCCATGGGAAGGGAATAATAAGTAGTACAATTGGCACATAGTACTCTTTTGTAGTTTTGCTGTGACTTACTTTTCCTTGTCACAGAACTTTGAAGAACTCCAAGAATGCAAAAAGCTTTACTCCCTATGTTGTATTGAGTTGTGAGTATTAAACAAGATCTTATACATCAAAGCGTTTAGGTTATGAATAATGAGGTTAGAGTAAGGTTTACCCAGCTACCCCACGTTGATTGCTCAAGGCAATGAAACAAAGGAAAAATCTGAATATTCAATAAAACTAACAATGAACTATTGATGAGAAGTTTGAAACCTTGATATAAATCTGCAGTGTCTACCCTAGTCCAATGGATGAGTTAGAGAGAATTATGTTGTTGTTGTTGGAAAGTGTCCCTCCCTACTAATCCTAATAGTGGTGGTAATATAAGCAAATATTCATTGCACATGTTCCCTGCTGGGTCCATGCACATAACAAGGTTCAGAACAAACACCAACATCAGAGCTTATTTGAATTGTCCTTGCTACCACCCATTATAAAGCAGACTGCAGAGCAACTTAATATGCTTTCCAGTCAAACACCATAGTGTGCAAATCTGAGACATGTTTTTTTTTAACTTTTCTTCAAGTGGAAGAAAGAAGCATATATAAATATCTAGCAAAGCAAAGACACAAATCCTATAGTGGTCCCCTACATAACACAATAACATCACACCTTTTGCAAAAGAAAATCACCCCAGCCACAAAACACTGATCTTTATCAATAAGTCTCTCTTGGCTGTATCCACCAGCTCATAATAACAATAGAAAAAACATCATTCATCTGCCAAGGATAAAGGAGACTACATAAGCACAAATAATTTTATAGATAAGCATGAAATGGAATATTAAAAAGGGTATGATAATGAGAGGGAAGAAGCAGGATCATAACCGGTTGGGATTCTGGAGTTGGAAGCAAGATCTAGCCAGGAATCTGTGTTCTTTGGTGGCCACTCCCCAAAGAAGCGGTGAAGGGGTCTCTGGCTTGTTGTCTCAGCTTCTTTCTCTTTGCTTGGTCTTGTTGTTTTGAAGTCAGTCCCCAAAACAAAGCAGTGTTGTTGCTCTTGCTGTCTTGGGTTGTTGTCATTGATGTTCTGAAAGTTGGAGTTTGTATAGGACTTGTAGGAGCTCATTGATAGTTGTTGATATGAATCAGTATAGCTCCTAGCTGATCCTGATGCTTCTGGGAAGAAAGCTCTCTCATCCACATCATCCCTTATTCCATGAACATTCCTGCTAGCAAGAATCAACAAGTAGAATACAGCATAACAATTAACAACAACCACAACAAAACCTTATCCCACCAAGTAAAGTGAAGTCGGCTATATGAATCACGACGTCATTCACTAAACAAGTCTTTAACAAATAACAGAAGAACAAAATAAAAACTAAGTAGTCTTTTTTTTTTTTTCACATACCTATAATCCTTTTCTTCCTGAGAATAAGGCCCAGAGTCCATGAATAGCTGGTGGGTGGTGGCATCTTGAGGTGGAAAATCAGAATCTGGGGGTCTAGAGGAGGTTGATTGGGAGTAGAAGAATGGATTGAGGGAGGAGTTTTGGTAAGATTGGGAAAAGGTTTGGGACTCACATGCCAAAGAAGAGGGCAAAGGAGAGAAAGGGAAAGAGGACGGTGAAGTTATGTTGGGGTTGGTCAAGGAAAGGTTTCTGCTATAAGATGGGGGGACTGTTTGGGTTTGGGGTTGTTTGTGGCGGTGCTTGTTGCTGAAGAAACTTCCACAGGCTTTCTTGAACGGTTTCTGCCTCTGTGCATGTGTCTTTCACAGTATTTGGAGTCTGGATATGCTTCCTTCGAGCATCTCCATTTCTTGCCATCTGTTCTTCTGCACCTTCCTGGCTCTGGGTCTACTTTTCTGCCATATCCCATTTCAAAACATCCCCACCCAACTGCGGCCAGAGTTATGACAAACCAGGCTCTAAATTTTATTTGTCCCTCTTAAAAAGTAGACATATTATAATAACCACTAATGTATTTAAAAAGATAATTATTCACGGGCTTAAAACAATAATAATTTGCTAGCCAAACACTTACAGGGATGCTGTGGGAAGAGCCTTGAAGAAATTGAAGAGTCTAGACTTCTTTTAATAGAGTAGATGAGATCTGGTGGGATAGGTGTTCCTGTAACCATGTACTTAAAAACAAGAGCTTGTTGCTCAAGTTCTTGCCACTGAGTTGGTGTGAAAGGAGACCTATTTCTTGCACTTGCATTCATCATTCCGAGACAAAAAGGAAGTGTTGTGTGTGTGTGTTTCTCTAAATAGTGGTGAAGAAGAACAATATTTCCAAGACTGAAATAAAGAGAGTTTAGTTATCTCTAGATGGGATGGGGTGATAGTAATTTGGATTTTGGAAGGTCAGTTTTTTTTTTTAGGGGGGGGGTGTTGTTTCAAGGGTAGGCTGGGTAGCAGATTCTTCTCCTGTGCATGGATAATACTAATGGCTCTGATAGTCTGATGATGCTTCTGGCTTTCTGCCACCTCCTCTCTATTTCTCTAATGTGCCGGATGGGTGAGTGAGCGAGTCTGCTCTTATAATGACTGCACCTCTGTTGGTTCTGTTTTTTTCTCTGCAGCTGCCTTTGTTGCTGCCCTTGTCTCTGACATCTTTACAGAAATTCATAAACAAATGTACAAAGGAAAGAAGAAAAATTAAATTCAAATGCATGTTAGTCCATGCACCTTCGGTTTTGCTGTCTCCACATCACTTATGGAAAATAGTGCCATCCGATTATGTGAAGTGTAAGCTGCCGAGCAATAGTGGCTATATCAATCTCTTGCAATCCGAGGGCATGGTAACTTTTGAATAAGAGAAAGTCTCGTACGTGTCATTTTAAACCTTTTTTGGCTTAAGCATGCGTGGCATTATCTCATTGATAGATTTGGAGGCCAAGGCTGGAGCTGAATCCTGCTTTTTTTGGCCACGGATTGATGCTTTCTCCTTTTTCACATCTTCCCCCCCAAGCATCTCACTTTCGTAAGTGGAAATTGGGTTACAGTTAATTTGGACTTTTAACTCTCAATTGGCCACCGTTATGTCAATAGGTCATGATAACCCTTTACATCTTTGCTAGTTAATGATTTCCATAACCACACGACCAATACATCAAACTTTATCGTAATTAAGAATCCACATGAAACGATTAACATGTGTTTGGAAACACGTTTATTACGAATGTCCTTCCACAAAATCACATCAAATGGTGCAAAATAACATAGAAGTAATTTTTTTGCTGTTTCTGGTAAACGTGGAAAGAGAGTAATAGAGTGTTTGGCTTCACATATCAGATGTGATTTTTTATGTTTATTAAGAAGTTAGTAGTTATAGTTTTTACATTCTAGGCATGGTTTTTTTTTATTTCTTTAACGATTTTTCAAACATGCATTAATTATAAGTTTTAAATTTGATTTTTCGCATCTCGGATGTGATTTTTAGAAGTTAATAGTTATAGTTTTTACATTTTAAACATAATTCATCTCTTTTCAATAAGATTTTAAACATGCTATAAGAATGTGCGTTGTCAATTTGATTCCAAACACATACTAATAATATGTTTGATCCTGTGTTTAGGATGTGAATTTTCACGTTAATTGAGAAGTAATTAATTATAACTTTCACAGTTTAAAGCAAAATTGACATAGTTTTTCCCTTTATAGCATGTTTACAAACATGCACCAAGTGTAATGTTCATTTCCTAGTTTAAACTTCATCTCCCAACTTTGTGGTAACTAATCATGAAAGTATGAGATGCATGACAAATTTTGAGTCTCAATAGAGATCAAGCTGGCAGCAAGGGAAAGGATCAAAGGACTTTTTTTACTTTATTATTTTTCTCCTCTTACTATGGAAAATTATATTAACTTTTTGAAGTTCACTGATGCTGGCTGGGACAGTGCAAGTAAAAGACTATCGGGTAGAAGGAGGTTCGGAGTTGTTTGCTTGCAATTGAAAGCACTTGTCTTTCTCCCCAGCGCGTTGGCAGGAGGTGTCAGGAGAGTGCACTCTGAGGTTAAAACTGTTCACACTCTGTTGCTCTGCCCCAAAACACATGCTCTTCCCTCCTTTATTTTGACACACCTAAATGAGCCTTTCATTCATTAACCCAAAATTTTCCTGAATTACATTTCCCTTGAGCTGATCTTTTTCCATATTTGTGATTTTTGGAGTGTTTGCTGGCTGACTGGGTGCAGGCCTAAAAAGATCACCTGGGAGGTTCTTTCCCTTTGACTGGAATCAGACTAGTCTATGCACTTCCTGACTTGTGTAATTTTATTTGTTTAGCATCATGTCTTATGTATGAACTTGTTTACCTCTAAACTCCTCACTGTTAGCTCATGGTGCTTTTTTTCTTGAGGTACCTGAGATTTAAATGAGAAAGCATGCATTTTCTTAACAATAGTAAACCTAATCTTATTAAAAAAAAATAAAAAATAGTAAACCTAACATTATATTTTCATACTTATATCTTTCCTAACAATAGTAAACGTAATATAACATTTTCATACTTATTTAGTATTAAGTAAAATGTGTTTTAGGTTTCTCAAGATTTGATCAAAATTAATTTTAGTTCTTATATTATAAAAATAGTAGTTTTTGTCTTTGTATTTCTGAGAATGTAGTGCATTTCGTCTCAAAATCAAAATGAAGTAAAGGATCAAACACAAAATCCACCACATTTTAAAAATATAAAGATCAAGACCACTAATTTAAAAACATAAGGACTAAAGTCAATTTTGACTAACTCTTCAGAACTTAAAACACATTTTACCTTTAGTATTTTAGATTTTAATCACGAATTTAGAAAAGTTCATTTTATTTAAATAGCAATTTTTGAAATATGTTCTAGACCGACCTCTGACCTACTGCTTTGGCCGGTCCATCACCTTAGAGGTCGGCCATGGAGGGCAAATTTGCGACATCACACTTCATGCTTGTTGCACATTCAAGTCTTGGATCCAAGAGCAACATCGAAGCAAGGCCAAGGAAGCCGTCTTCTTTGCCCGACCTTTGTGACCGATATGCGTTTTACCGAGGACCCCAAATCGACTTCAACTTGTCACGCATCCCATGTGCATCCTAACTATCTTGTCATGTGGCCCATGATTTGCGGTATCTACCAACGGCTTTTCCCGTGCACTCTACACATATATAAGGCACCTTACACTTTCAGGTTCATATCTAACCCTTCATTCTTGCCTCCCTCTTATAGTTACTAAATTAAGCGTCAGAATTTTTGTAGATGACGACTACCGAACTCCTCCATGCTACCATCGTGCTACTGTCGTGTTCCTCCAAGCTCTGTCCACCAGAAATCACATCCACCGTACCACGTGTCCACCCAAATAGGCCGTAATGAACAAAATATAAATATAATTATGTTTTGTTAGCAGTGTTTTATATTGTGTTTTACAACTTGAATTGAAGTTGCAACATCAAAATTTTTATGATCTACTTAATTGCATCACAATTACATTAATTGCACTTATTCATATATTTTCACATTTTCAAAGATGGCGACATCACCATAATTTAATATACTGTTGGTTAATGTTGGTATCAATAATGAATTCTTTTCAATGAAGAAACTAAAAACTTTTAGCAGATCCTTTGGGGGTGAGACCCTTTCGAACCGGCATTTTGAGGAAAGAAAAAATATCTTCCTTTCTTTGTCCTTATCTCCAAAGGTGCGATTTTCAGATTTCGCAATGAGATGTGTATCTGAAACAAAGAGTTATTTTTCTCTCAAAATCAATTATATTCATTACTAAATCAATTTTGGAAATCCAAAGTATAAAACAAACATTTCCAATTCATTTTAACCACAGGAAACGTGAATCATTCAATTAGTCGACCCACGTGGCATAATATATACAAATTGAACATGTGAGTCTCTTTTTTTTGTTAGACCAAAAAGAATTTAGAACTTATTTTTTGCACCCAACTAATCTCCCATCTCACCGGGTTGTCTCCTCTAGGGTAAAATAGTATCTCTGGTTGGTTAAAAAGCTCAAGCGCCGAACCACTTGAGCTTGAACATGTGAGTCTTTGATGCAGAAAAGGTATAACAAAAACATCCTTTCTCGATGACAATCAAGAAAGGGGAAAAAATTATGTCATCCAAAATTTGCAGTGGTTCTCATTCCGCTATAAATTTCCTTTGAAACTATATTGGTATTGTCACTAACTTGGAATTTTTCTACAGTCACCTCATTCCTCTCGTAGACAACCCAAATTAAAAACTTAATGTACGTTGTTGAAGTCTAATTGTGACTAAAAATAAAAAGTTTTATATTAGATAGAAATAAGTATGTTGAATGACATTTAAGTGAGAAAGACTCATATTTAATGCTTTATGTTCACTTGTCTGGTTGGCTTGTGATCCATTAATAAAAAATTTCTTGATGTTTTATCCTCTTGTATTTCCTAACAAGTGGTATCGGAGTCAATAGTGCAACTAGGAGAATTACTCGGACGAGTATTAATGCATAGCAAAATTGGTGGTGGATTTATGTATGAGTATTTCTTGTATTGAAAGTCTTTTTGACAATGTGTAGGTCTGGCAACAAGTCTCATTGATATAAACTAAGGACGATGTAAGTATGTAAAATGTATTGGTGGCAATGAGTAAACTCTATTGAACCACCATTGAATACTCGTGATTGAAAAGTTTTTGCTTGAGGAAAAGCATACTATGTGAAAGAGAGTCACACTTGAGGGAGAGATTGTTGGAGTGTAAGGATAAATAAGAAGTTTTACATTGGACAAGAATGAGCCTGTTGAGTAACATAAACGAGAAAGACCCATATACCTAATGTCTTAAATTTTTGGATTGAATGTAATGTCAAATTCACTTGTGTGATTAGCTTATGACCTATTAATAGATATCTCTATAATGTTTTATCCCTCTTGTATTCCTAACATAAGTTGATAAAACAACTCATTGTGCAAGGTATTCAAGGGAGTTGAGAAAAAATATTGGTAATTTTATTTTCCTTTGTTAGGATTAATAACTCAAAATTTTGAAATAAAATAAAATAAAGTAGAAAAATTGTTAGATCGCTCAAAGTTAATAGTTTCCTTATTCACTAAGGTTGGCCTAGTGGTAGAGGGTTGGATAGTATGCATGAGGTCTTAGGTTCAACTCTCATTATCGCCTTTGTACACAGACACACACACACACAAAAGTTTCATTTGCATAGGTAATTGGTATGTTGTTAAAATAAATATGTAACTCTGGAAAAGAATGAAATATCAATTTTCCTAGTCTTGAGAACGTGAAGAATAATTAATTTTAAACTTAAATAACTTTTTTATTATTATAATATATGATTATTTTTGTTTTCATTTTGACTTTTATTAATTTTTGTTTTCATTTTAGTCTGTAAAAGCATCTTCAATAGGAGTTGTTTATGAGCTTCTTAAACTTAAGAACTAGTTTTTATGTAGTTTTACCATTGGAGAAATTAACATGGTAGTTCTTATATAAGAATAGTTGCTTATTAAAGCAACAATTCTTAAAAATTGTGAGACAATTATAGGACTCATTTTAAGTTATTAAGGATTATACCATTGGAGAGAAAACTTGTTGAAGTTCTTAAATCTCATGTGATATTGTAAGGCACACCAAAAATAAGTTAAGCAACTCCACCATAGTTGTATCATTAAAGATGCTCTAACCTTAATGTTTCAGACTCTATAAAATTGTAAACCAGGTCTCTCTTATATTGAAAGATTTTCATTTTAGTTCCTCTTATATTAAAAGATTTTTATTTTACTCCCTATATAAGAAACATTAGATCTATTTTCTATTGCTTATTAATCATGTCATCACTTAACATGAATCTTGGCATCAGAGATCAAAATGAAATGAAAAAAAAAATTTAATAAGAATGAAAACAAATAAACAAATATTAAGAAAATCAAGACCAAGATGATCATATATTAGGTGTAAAAAGTTATTTAAGCCTCAATTTTATTCTTAAAAAAAGTTACATCACCACTTTATAAAGAGAGTTTGTGAAGAACATCTAAGAGAAAGTGATGAATCCATAATGGAGAGTTTCTTGTGGAGCAAGAAGTCATTGTTTATTATTTTGAATTCTTATATTTTTGAGTGATGGGTATTTGGATTTATGGGGTGGCACACACTTTAGAAAGTTTTCCTTTTTTTAAGTTTTTTTTCAAAACTTGAAATCTTGTTTGAGGTAGTGAATATTTGTTACAATATTTATGTAAACATAGCTAAAGTGTACCGTCTTTTTGTGGTGTGATTTATGTGTATCATCATCATTGATCTTGTGTAAGCGGAGATTTTCAAACAATCTTTGTTCGTATAGCTTTTATTGATAAGAATTTAAACAGGTGAATTGAAAATCGTTCAAATAACCAAAGAAAAAAGCTCTTGGATCTTTTAGTTTATAGCAATCCAGATAAGGTCATTGCATTTGACTTATAGGCTAACATATCAATGTCTATATTAAGAAATTAATTTCATTTAGATAAAGACAATACTAATAACAAAGTCCAAATGATTAAAATCTTTTTCAAGACGTGACCATTTGTGTAGTATATGAAATGGTAGAATAATCAAATTGAATTGACCATAAGAGAAATTAACTAACTATTGAATAAAAAATTGAGCTATAGAAAAAGTAAGAGTTGCTTGTGTTTTAAACTCAATAAATCTATTTATAACCTAACGATAACTAGGAATGATAATGAGGTGGGGTGGATTTAACCTTCGGTCATCCACCTTATTATATGAAATCTATCTTATACTTGGCCCATATCCACATAGATATCCGTTAAGCAGATATTCACATATATTTGTTAAAATATAATTTTTCTAAAAAGTAATAAAATAAAATAAAAATAAAAATGTTGAAAAATAAATTTACACTAAAAAAATTGATTTGATGCCATTTGATTTTTGAAACAAAAATTTTGGATCAATTTTCAAGTTATAGGTTAATTTTCAAGGCAATTTACTTTACATATAATTAAGGACATTTAAGTAATTTCAAATTGTGAGCGCTCACATGTACAAATACCTTGGTACCTGTCCTTGCTCTATTAATAAGTGACCAAAGAAAAAATTCATTTGCTTTACCAATGAATACCTAGTAAATTATTCAAATTCAATCTGTAACAAATTTTATCCTTGTCTACAACAAGCTTTTGGACAATGGTGTTGCCTTGTTCTCTCATTTTTTTGAATATGACAATCCAAGAGTGACCCACTCCTTATTCAGTTTTGGCTTATGGGAGTTTGTTGGTCCTACTTGTTTCCATGAATGTTATCATCATTACAGGCCTTAAAAGAGGAAAATGTCTCCTCTTTCTCAACCCAACTTTTCTTGCTGAGGACTATTTCCTTACTATCAGGTTATGTTCCTTTTTTTTCCTTGAGGTAGCTAATATTTAAATGAAAATAAAATTGTATCTTCCTAATATATATTAGTAACCTAATATCATATTTTCATATTACTTATTCAGGATTTGTTTCATTTTAGATTTTCCATGTGAATTCAGAAGAATTAATTATTTGAATAGTAAAATAAAATTGTTTTTATTAAATAAATATAGGTATGTTTTGTTAGTCTTGTATTAAGAATTAATTCTTATCAACAGAAAAACTAAAAATTTCTAGCAGCTCGTTTAATGTAATGATGAGAATTTTTTCAAAGAATATTTTCCTTCCTTTGACATTACCTCGTAAGGTGCAATTTTCAAATTTCGCAACAAGATATATCTCAAATAAACAAGTTATATTCCTTTCAAATTCAATTATATTCATTACTAAATTAGTTTTAGAAATCTAAAATATAAAGCAAACACTTCGTACACCCAAAAAAAAAAAAAGCAAACACTTCCAATTTCTGTTAACCACAAAAGACGTGAATTATTCAATGAGTCGAGCCACATAGCATAAATACATACTAATTAAATAAGCGAGTCTTCGATGCACAACAGTTATAGCAAAAGAACCTTTATCAATTACAATCATGAAAGGGGGAAATATGTTGCATAATTTGCATTGGATCTCATTAACTCTATTTGGTATTCTCCCTAAGTTGGAGTTTTTCTAGGCATCTATCTTATAAGACAACTACGACAGTCAATGTAAAAGTGTGTTTGATCCAGTTTTTTAGTTTTTTTTTTAAATGAAAAAATTGGGTGAAATAATTTTCATAAACAATTCTTAAAAAAAATTAATTAACTTAAGTTTATGGAATAAAACTTGAACAAAATTACTTTTTAATTAAGTTAGTAGGAAAAGTTTTTTCAGAGTTTACATAGAATTTATGCACTACTTCCCTTCAAATTTCAACTCATTCTAAAATATCATTTTTTATTTAAATTTTCACCGAAATTTGAGTGATTCATCCACTTCCCCATTTGAGTGCCAGAGTCTTACAATTGTCATGCAATGATCAACATCTGTTAGAGAGCTTCAAGGGTCAAATACATTTTGGATTAAGTTTTTGGTATTTGTAGTTAAATTTTTGAATTGTTAATTACAATAATGTTTTTATTAAATATTTTTTGGATTATTTATTAAATATTTTTTTATATAAGTTTACATTATTGAATTCTATTTAAATAAATTATTTTTTATCTTTTAAAAATATTATTGAATAATAATATATAAATTTTTAAATATTTTATCTTTTGTACTTAATAGTTAAATTCCTTTAATTAATATTATATACAATAAATATTTGTAAATCATCTTTAAAATTAATTTTTATTAATTAAAATTATTTTTGACATTTTTAAATTTAAAATTTTTAAATATATATTTTAATAATTTTATATATTTTTATTATCATTAAAATAAATTTATGTTTATTAAATAAATTTTTATAATATTTTTCTATTTTTATAAATATATTCTTCTAATGGGTGAGACAAATAATTTAAATAAAATTAAATTTTTTAATTCTTTCTACTAAACTCTTTTTAAACGAAAAGAAATAAGAATTATCAAATAATTTTTACATTATTTTTAATTCTTATTTTTAAAATAACTTTTAGAGCTAAAAAAACTGGACAAACATATCCTAAATACTTTAACATTTCCAGTTTGATAAAACACCTCATTAATTATTGAAAATGATAATTGGACTCAAATTTAACGACATTTATATCTATAAAAAAATTACTCACAATAATCAATAATGTTTTCACCCGTGAAATGAGTTGTAATTCAGGTATAGATAATTATAAAATTTTGTATGAGTGTATAATATTCAACTTTACCCATACCTACATAATATATTTAGGTTTATTTGAATTTTAAATTCCTAAAAAACGTGTAATTTTTCCATTTGGTCCCACATTATTTATTTTTTCCCAAACAGGTTCCTTACAAAATGTTTTCGTTGCCACATGGCCTCTTTCTTAGTATTCCATTAGTTTTTTTTTTTTTTGCTAAGTATATCTTTTTTATTTAGTCTTTTTAACTATAACAAATTTCTATTATATTTCCTCTAAATATTAGAGCTTTTTCGTTTAATAAATCTGATATGGAAGATTAAATGAAAATTTCATTACATTTAAAAGGATAAAATGAGAGGGAAAAAAAAGATAGATTAACAGAGTGTTAAAGGACCTAATTGAAAAAAAAAAGGGACTGATTAAGAAATTTGCGAACTTTGGAGGTACCAAAAAATCAGTTAAGCCTAATATTTATTATATTTTATGACTAAAATTTGAAGGAAAAAATTTTAATTAAGTTAAATAATCCTGTTCATAAAGTTTTATGATTAGAAATTGAATTATCTTTGAATATTTTTCGTTAAGTTCTATAATATACTTTTAATCAATGCCTATTATTATATTTCTTTTTCACCATTGATGTTATTATTATAATATCATTCATATTTTAGTAGTTTGTCAAATAAAATATTACAAAATATCATATTCAAATTAACTAAAATGAGGATAATGAATCCAAACATAAATATGTAAGTACCCAATAGATATAAATACATGTCTTAAAGTTGTTATTATTAATAATAACAAAATAAATATTATAACATAACAAATATTATTGACAGTCAAATAAAATATTAAATAATAGTGTAAATATTTTTATTTTTATTTACATAAAATATTTCGTTAATGTTAGCATTATAATAACATTCATATTTTACTAATTTGTCAAACAAATTATTACAAAGTATCATATTCAAATTATATTATGTGGGTTGGTAAATGTAATTTAGTTTTATAAATTTATAAATTTAACTTTTTATTTTTATTTTGTGATTATCACAATATATGTACAAAAATTCAGAACTTAATCTTTAATACTTTAACCTTTTTAAGACAACATTATTAATTTAAAGATTCACTTGAAAATAATATGGTCTTCTAATTACTTTTTTATAATATCAAGTTAATAAATCACTTCAATAAATTTTTAAGACGCAAAATAATAATTTTAAGAAAAATTATATGACATTTCAAATATTTAAATATAAATGTCAAATTAATGTTTAGGAAATTAAATAAGTAATTTGATATTTTTTCTAAATAAAATATAATACTTTGTTAACATATAATAAATTGAATAATATCAGCATCATTATATATTATAATTAATAAAGATCAAATAGTTCATATAGTAAGCTTAGAAAAATATGTACACATATTATTTGATATGCTAAATTTTTAAAGAGATGGACATCAAGTAAATATTTATGGGACTGATAGGTTTAATTTTTTAATTCTTTTCAAACTTTAAAAGATAAATTTGATATTAAATAAATGTTTTCAGGATTAAATAAATAGTTTCATTGTTTCTTAAATTATAATAATTTATTTCTAAAATTTATAATAGTTTAAAGGGTTAAATATGTTTTTAGTCCTCAAAAAATATGACAAGATTGATTTTAGTCCTCAATTTTTTTTTTGAATAAAGTCCCTCAAATATTAAAAATACCTTAATTAGATCCCTGTGTTAAACTTTGTTTAACTTTTCTATTAAATGATGACTACATCAATATCACAGTTACCATTAATTTGCTAGTGTGACCATCCATGTCAACTGTTATGTCCAGGTTAAATTAATAACATATTTTTTGAATAAAATTATTACATATTTAATCTTAAACTACAGATTTTTTTACCCTTAAAGTAAAAGTAATTACATGATTTTTTATTAAAAATTATCATTGGACACTTTAAGTAATAAAATACTTTACTTGGAAGCTGATATGACCATCATATAACAGAAAAATTAAACAAAGTTTAATATAGAGATTTAAATAGGGTATTTTTAATATTTGAGAGACTTTATTCAAATTTTTTTTTAAGGACCAAAAACTAATTTTGTCATATTTTTGGAGACTAAAAACATATTTAACCCTAGTTTAAATATTATTAACTTAACTAATACTAAAATTAAAAAGTTTCAGATAATTAATATCATAATTAATAAAAGTAGAAAATAAAAGTAGAAAAATACATATACCTAGGTCGCATGAGTACAAATTTAATATGGTATAATAAAAGTATCAATAAAAAAATATATTAAAAGAGAACTTGGTACAGGTCGTGATACTGATAACCTGATCCAATTCCGTCTTTTTCCTAAGCCCAGTCAGTCAGTGGAGTACACGGTACATTATAATTTGGAAAAACATAAACGTACACCTAAAATGGGGTAAATTTTGGTGGGAGAATCTCTAATGAGGGGAGTTTAGGATGGAAGAAGAGAGGGATAAAATGGAGTAAATTCAGGGGGGGAGAAAAGAGAGATAAAAGAAAAAAAAATTAGAAAGAAAAAAAACAGTAGATGTAAATAGTAATACAATAAAAAAGAAAAAAAAATAAAGTGAAAATGCGATAAAATAAAAAAAATGAATATTTCTAATTATTCGTAATGTGACATCACAGAACCTATTCCAAAACAGTAATGATATCTTTTACGGATATACTGCAATCATTGATTTTACACACATTTGATATTATTACTATTTATTTATTTTTCTTCATCCCCGGCCCACTTTCATTAATTTGTTTTGTAGCCTGTATGCTAATGATTTTGTGTAAGAAAAACAGTGATCGATTCTAAAAATACCATTACATTAGATAACCATAATCTCGTTGTATTTCCTATATCTATAATAAATTTATATTTGTACTTTTCTGCTGCTCAGAGGTGTACCTAAGACATTATTTTTTGGGGTGACAGAAGTCATTCTAAAAATATCATTATTTATATTACATGACCATAAACTTAATATTATAGTTAATTCCAAATTCGTCCTTAAAAATTTAAGGTGAAACTCTTGATAATAGTACTAAAGGTTAAAAACCATAAATATCAATCATATTGATCTTTAAATACGAGATATATTAATTCTTTTTAAGACTTAATATAACCTACATTTTTATTTCTAAGGTTTATTAGGTTGAGATTTGTACATGATGAATACACTATCAAAATTTTCACGACTAGGGTAGGAGTTTACTCTATTTGTTATTTCTATTGTAGTTGTAACAATGTTACTTCTTCCCAGCTTCTAATTAAATTTACTGTTGTGATGGAAGATGATGAAATTTATTTATAACTTAAAAAAGTTAAAATGCGCTATGTAGTGTTGAAATTTTAAATTTCTTTACTACGTGGCATTTTGTCTTCCGTGCTTCATTTTGGTAATATCTCTAATCTATTTTCTTCTTTTTTAACCTGCTGTCTATTTGGTTTCCCCTTAATACTTCAATTACCAAATAAATGAGTATCCATAACTTACTTCTTTTTGAGTAATTCTAATAAATAAATACTAATAATAAATTATCAACTACTCTTTTCCCCCTTTCTTCTTCTCCCACTTGTCGGATCACTATTTTTGGATAAATAATATTGACTACACCATTTAATGCAAGATATGTTGTGAAAATCTCATTGCTCCAAACCCACGTTTTTTATTAACGAAATAGAAATTTTTCATGGAAAGTTGAGTTTTTATTGTATAATGATATTAACCATCCACATCACATTTCAGTGTAATCCATTATCTATTTTCTTCCTTTTTTAACCTATTGTTTATTTGGTTTCCTCAATCACAATACTTCAGTTACCAAATAAATAAGTGTCTGTAACTTAATTTTTTTTATAAGTGATTATATATATGAGTACCAATTATACATCATTGCCTGTCTACATTCTGGGCTAATGGTTTGCTCATTGTAATACCATTATGGTGTCCCAGGTTCGAGAGAAGGCATTTGAGTCCATAAACTCAACCAAATCAATTATACATCAACGAGTACCTATTTTTACGTTGATTAAGTACTTTTTTTTTTCCCGCTTCTTCCCCCACCACTTAATCACTATTTTGGATAAAATTGTTTGTATCTCACCATTTACCCTAATTAATATCGACCACACTACCATTTAATGAAAGTTATGTTTTGAAAATTTCATTACTCTAAATTCATATTATTTGTTAATAAATTAAAATTGTGCATAGAAAGTTCGGTTATTGATGAATAAAAATGTTAAATTTCTTTTTCTTCACAAAAAAAAAAAAAACAGCACGTACATATTCATATCTAGTACTTCCTCCGTTCTTTTTTACTTGTCAATTTTTTAGAAAATTTTTGTTTTTATTTATCTGTCATTTTTAAAGTTTAAGATAACATTAATTACTTCTTTCTCAATTATACCCTTACTTGTCACCTAATTTTTAATTAATTTATATATTTACAACTAGTATGTATTTATTGTGGAGTAGAAATGAGAAAGGGTACAATAGGAAACTTCAAAACTATTTTATGAAAAGCAAGAAATTTTATTGCATTTTTTGATTTGTATATAAAAACCTTAAATGACCCTTAAAAGAAGTAGTAATATGTAAAAGCTAAAATACGGACAGGGATTTTGACACTTATCCACACAATCAACTTCTGGGTTGCCAACTCAATTTTTTTTATTAAGTTGTCATCTTGTAAATCAGTTTTTTCATTTCAGTCTATTTTAATATCTTTTATTCATGTCTTCTAAGTAGCTAACATAAACAAAGGAGAAAATAGACTATGTAGTATGTACCAACAGTGTAAAGCAGTTTTACACCGTTATCTAATCATAAATAACCATGTATAGTAAGTTTGTTGACTTTTATAATGACTATCTTAAAAGTCATACTAACGGTGATTTTTGATTAGTTGATATACTAACAATACATAGCCATTAAACTATAAATAAAAACTAGCACTTACTTAATGTTATTTCAGCCGAAATCCCTCTACAAACAGCATATCAAAAATATTGATTCAGCAAGTCTTTTTCATGTAGTATATCATTGACTCATGGTGTAAAATTCGACTTATTTTTCCGGTAAAATAATCCAAACTCACTTTTTAAAAAAAAAAAAAAATTGTGCTTGAGACTGTTTATATAAAGATTGATGGTTAAATTAAGTTTTTGATGTTTAAAAAATTTGTGATCTTGTCTTTTTAATTTTCTTTGAAATTCCATAAAATATTTTTTGTTATCAAATGGTTTGTTTAATTGATTATTTTTTTTCCTCATTTGATCCTTTAAATATGAGTTTTTTATTTGGTCAAGAAACTTCAAACTCATGCTGAAAGGACTAAAAGAAAAACTCATAATATTTAGAGGAATTAAATGAGAAATAAAAATTACAGAGGAATATTTAGTAACAAGTGCTTTATGAAAGATATGTCACAAAAAAAATAAAAATAAGAGATGAAATAAAGAATCGCAAATTTTTACTAGGCATAAACATAATTAAGCATGATTGATAGTAAAACACAAACGGGACGTGACAAGAATAAAACGATAAATGCAGATAAAATGAGATTGTTCATTGCTTTGTACTTGAATATGAACAAATATAATTGAAAGTATACCTCATTTTAAAAATATTTGTGTTCTTGGTCTACATTATTAGGCCTAATCTAAAAGAATTTGATCAAGACGGGACTCTCACACCCAAGTCCTTGTTGGGTCAAGGAACCATTCCAGACTTACTAAATGTCTGCTAAGTCATTTGACCTACACCCTACAGCGCTTCCTATGCTTGACATAGAGGATTTCTGTTACTTGCTCCCTCTATGCATGTCAAGCATCCTAGAATATTCTTGGATGCCCTTGCACATTTCAAGATTAATTTATGTCATAGTGATGCTCGTGTATCTTATAGGTGACTCACTAACATTCTGGCTTACTCACATTTGAGCCCTTATAAATAGATTACATGCAAAGCATTGGGTAAACACATTTTTTTTTCTATACATTGTTACTATTTCCTAATGGTTGTGGGCTCGATCCTGGAAAGGACAAAAACTCTTCAGTGGTTAGGGGACGAACAATTCCCCACCACTACGGTCGAGAAGATCATGAGTTATGGCTAGTCCGTAATAGTTACTTTACTAGTTTAGACATTGACTAAGGCATCAAAGTGCTATCCCCATGTTTACCCTTGTGATTAAACTAGCAAATTTCTCCTCACCTCAAAAAAGAAGCAAATCCAATTGGTCTACCAATCTTTTAGGTTTGGATAGATCAAATGGTAAAAACTCACTTTAGAAAAATAGACCAATTGCAATTCCTTTTTAAAGAAAATCATCATTAAAAATGTCTTAATTTGAATGGATTATTGCAAATTAACTTGTTTTATATTTCATTTCCACAACAATGCAACATGTTAATATTCTATTTGGGTCTTGATTTCTGAACACCCAAAAAATACAAACATCCCATTGATACTTCTTATTTTTTTTTTATCTTTCTCTTTCTATCACATCAATCACATAACTTATTACATCAATTTTCCTCTTTCCCTATCTTTCTCTAGGTGTAGACATTTCGTGGGTGTCCAAATATATTTTTCTTATTCCAAACAACTTTAATTTTTTCATATTCTATTTCTTGCACTTACTTTATATTTTTCTTTATCTCTTTCCTTCTTCTTTTTTCATATTGATCGCTTCCTCTCTTTTTTGTTATCTCTCTCTTTCCATCCAAAGTTTCTACTAGGAGCGTATAATCAATTTCAGTATTCAAAATTTGATGAAATTTTTGTTTTGTAACTCATGTAATACTATTTATTTTTGGCTCTAAAAGCAATTAGTGCATTTAATGACAATTCCTATAGGCCATCTTTGTGGGATGACCTTCTTAAGTCCTAATTCAAACCAAATCCTCCCAACGTTTGCTTCTACAAACATTAAGGTTGTTCCATGCTTATCTAGTAAAGTCTAGACTGACAAAAGATGCTAATCATTCGATAGTCATTTACTAGTATTTTCCTGTCAATGCAGTTATGGTTTCCGTAGGAAGTCAACTTTTGTCCCTATTTTTTTAAGCAAGGAAATAATGTATCATGGTAACTTGTTTGCGGTTTCACTGTCTTCCAATTTTCATCAGAGCTTTTGTACTTTATCTTCCATATTTGCGGTCCAGTGAGATACCACACTATTCTTTCCTTTTTCGTTTACCTTTTGCAAATAATTTGAGGGACAACAAGGAAACTGTTACAAACAGTATAACAGCAGAATCTATTGGAAGAAAGATACTATACGCATGAGTATGAGGCAGCAGAACCATCTGTCATTATGCATTGTTAGATTTTTGGCCTAGTCGTTGTCCAATAAAAGTCCAAAGGAATCCAGGGAAAAATCTCGTTCACAGTGGCAGACTAGAGTTAAGAGTAAAAAAGAAACTTCAGTAAACATCTGAGATTCTTCTTTCCATGTATCGGAAGGAGATCTTAATCTTGCGGTACTTTGTTAACTTCTACCTTGTCTTCAAGAGGAACCCTTCATATAAAATGTGACATAAACTAATAACAACTTTTGGACCTTGAATTAACAGTTGAAAATCAAAACTTAACAGACTAGTTCTTTGACTTAACAGACTAGTTATAAAACCTCAACCATATTTAATTAAGATCTCTTATTCCCTTAACATTATTCCAATATTCTCCATTTCTTCTTTAAAAATTAATTGGAATGTAAAACCTTATTGCGAGGTCCATGCCAAAAACTAACACCACAAAAGACAAACAGGCAATGCAAACTTCCTTTGTGCCCTTGAGTTACGCAATAGGGTCTTCTATACCGGCCAGATGATAGTGATAAGATATCTTAGCAGGAAGGGCCTTCCTCTTTTCCACACATTTACAAGGTTCCAATTAAAAGAACAGCAAAGCTTTTAGCTGTCAAATGTCTGTGTTCATGGGTTTCCTATCCTTCCCACATGATGTTGGACCACATTCTGATTGGTAATTACTGTCCTTTTCTGCTCCTTTTGCATTCTCTCAAATATCTTTGGTTCTCCGAAATTAGGAAAAATAAGATAATTGCCTGCTTGACATGACACATTTGTGGCTGTTATCTCCACATGATGTAGATTGATTGATATGTTATAATTACTAGCAATTACTCGCAAAGTAACCAACGGTTTACTTTTCAGTAGGACAGTAAGTTGATTAATTAGCACTTTATCCAACCCATATATATATATATATATATATATATTCCTATTCAATAATGATTCTTGAACACCGTGACATTTGATACACATGAGAGAAAGAAGAGAAAAGATTTAATTAGTTTTATAGTTGTACAGATTTTATTTTTTTTATAGTTAAAAATAATTTATTATATTTTTTATATATATACTTTTGATATTAATTTAGTCTCTGTCATTTTAAATTGTCACAAATTAAATAAAAATGTTAAAAAATGTCAATTTGTGATGGTTTTATACTGTTAATTTTTATTTTGTAACGATTTTATTTTTCATAATTAAGACATATTTGACGACAGAGACCAAACTGATATCGAAAGTGCATATATAAAGATTAAAATAGATTATTTCTAACTATAAAGACCAAAAGAAAAAATTTACGTAACTATAAAGACCAACATGGTAATTAAATTAAGAGAAAAATATAAATATGATAGATATATAGTTTGATAAATAGAGAACAATAACGAAGGTTAACGAAGTATATAAAATTGTGAGATGGCTAAATATCATTAGCCTTTCTTATTCGATTGGCCTTACAGTATGATACCCAAAATGCCAATAATTAATTAGGGCCTTCTTTACTCATCAAATGGTTTAATTATGAAAATAACTTTTCATTTTCTTTGTCTGATGCCACAGTGGCGGGACCTTATCAGCTGGAATGTTCTACACGATCCATAAAGTGTTAGCCTGGCTCCGATTTTGCATTTGTCATTATTAGCTGCATAGGCAAATCTTCCGCCTCCAGCTTGCAACAAACGTCATATAAATAACAGCATTATGTAGCTTAGCATTCCCACATTCCCACTCACGCCACCAAGATGTTTCTCCACATTGTTTTCCTCCTTTCCCTTCCCTTATCCACTTCCAGTGCTTCAGTCCAAGACTACTGTGTAGCAGACCTCAAGGGTGCAGATGGCCCTGCAGGCTATCCCTGCAAGGCACCTGCTACTGTTACTTCAGATGACTTTGTGTTTCCTGGCTTAGCTGAAGCAGCAAATGTCACAAACATAATCAACGCTGCTGTGACCCCAGCATTTGTGGGTCAATTCCCAGGTGTTAATGGCCTTGGCCTCTCTGCAGCACGGTTAGACCTTGGTCCTGGTGGAGTTATCCCACTGCACACTCATCCTGGTGCCAATGAACTACTACTTGTGATTCAAGGTCACATCACTGCTGGATTCATATCATCAGCTAACATAGTTTATCAGAAGACACTGAAAAAGGGAGAGATTATGGTTTTCCCACAAGGGTTGCTGCACTTTCAAGTGGCTGCTGGTAAGAGGAAGGCCCTTGCATTTGCTATTTTCAGTAGTGCAAACCCTGGCCTCCAAATCCTTGATTTTGCACTGTTTGCCAGCAACTTCTCCACTCCTTTGGTGACAAAGACTACTTTCCTTGATCCTGGCTTAGTGAAGAAGCTTAAGGGTGTTCTTGGGGGCAGTGGCTAGACTAGCCTTATGGTTGTGAATTATTTTATTGCATTGCTCAATTCATTCCTTGTGTTGTTGCAATTCGTTAGACTTGTCCAGGTCTCTTGGTCATTGAATTGCTCGTGTCAATGTGGAGTAATGAATTCGCGTGCTTATTTTGGTTTTCCATTTCTCTGTTCCATAACTAAATGTTGAGATTTGAGTACAGCTATGTTTTGAAGGGTTTGCCTATGTTAGTTGCTGAAGAATCTTATCATTATTTCCCTGGTTGATACATGTCGTCCTATTTCTTTTTAAAGATGCTATTTGTCCTTTACTATCACGCATGTTTTATTTACAGTTGTCCACACGTCTCGTAATGATGTTTTGTTTTGTGAGTTGAGGTAATTTGCTTTGTAAACTTTTTGAGTTGTATTATATAATAAATTTATATAACCATTTTTTACAATACTTTTTATTTTAATTTTTTTCTATCACATTTCCTAGAATTTGAGCTTTTGGAATTAATACAAAGTCACAAAATCGGCTGGTAAGATGGAGATTGTCCGAGTCTTATAAGGATTACATTGTCATATCCTTAGGTGATGTAGGATCTCAATACATCTATTCACACTTAGGATTTGACACATATGAAGTGTGAACAAATGGGAATGACTCAATACCAATACCTAGGAATAAACATCTAGAGTATAGACTAATACAAGTAACTCAATAACGGAACTAAGTTAGGCTAGATACCAAATTAAGATAGAAGAAATGATTTATTTTGTATTTTGTTGAGTGATTTGTACACTTATTTATATACAAAAAGTCTAAATGAATTTCTAAAGTTTATGAATTATGATAAAACTCGATAAGAAAATTAAATAATATGATCAAACTATCTAAAGAAACTAAAATAAAATAATTAGAAGTGCATAATTAGCATTTTGTACATTTTTTTAACTCTTATCAAACAAGCCAAATTTCCCACTTCAGAAATGACAAATGAAAAATTGAAATAAATTTCGGAGAAAAGTGTAGTTTTGCGTGATTAAAAGTCTCAGTTACTCCGTCCTTTATATTGTCATATTGTTTATCTCATTTTGATAATTGAGAATGGTTGAGTCATTGGACCATTTTGGCTTGGAATGCGACTAATAAAAGCATCACATGCAATTAGAATTCTATCCAAAAGCTAGTCCACGCGTTGGTCATTTGCATGGTTTGATTTTGTATAAAATTAAACTAAATTTAATTTAAAATCAAATATATAAATTAGATTTTAAAATAAATGATTTTTTATAAAACTCAAGCCATGTAAGACCAACAACCTCATGTCAGCTGATTAGTTTTTAAACCAATGTATTGAAAAAATCAGATTTAGTTTTAAATTGATTTTAAAATCAATTTTAAAAACCGATTTTCATTTCAAACTATTTTTAAACCAAAAATTATTTTAAAATTTGGTTTGAATTGACTTAATTTTTTTTAAATTTGTAAAAAATTGGATTAAAAACCATTTTAGTTAAAAATTATTTTTAAAATCAGTTTAAAACCAAAACCAAATTTAAAATTAAAACCGGTTTACATTGTTAAAAAATTTTCAAGTATTGGTTTGGTTTGAATCATGATTTAATATAATTTAATCGATATGCTTCGAGAAATTATTTTAGTACAATAAAATTGTACAGTAGATTATATAATCGTGAAAGAAATAGAAAGAAAAGAAAGAAAAATATGAAATACAATAGATGATATGATGGAAAGAAATATAAAATAATATTATAAAAAATATTATCAAATTATTTTATATGAATAATATACCCTATAGTTTTATTAACGATACAGATAAGAACCAAAATTAACGGCGTGGAAGAGACGGTATTCATACAACAGGTGGCAAAAGGAACAGTTTAGATTTATAAGTTTGTATTTTTCAGAAAATCCAAAGATGAAAACTATTAATTTTAAAGTCCAGATTAAACTAAAATATGGAAATTTTTTATGTACCAGAAACACCACTAACCCTTTATAACTAGTACTGCTTTAGGTGATAAGACTAATAACTACAAAGGTAGGGATGGATTCAAAAGGTTGTGCTAGGGTTTTGGAGGAGGAGGGTCCGGATAGGAGTACAAAGAAGGTGAATTTCAGGGAGGAGACTGAAGGGTCTGAGGATGCTATGGTAATTAATGATTCTGCTAATGATCCAGGCCAGGGTGCTTTATACAAGGAGAAGCTTCTTGCTCTTCCAAAGGAGTCGCAGTTGGAGTGGCTAGAGGGTTTTGAGGTGCCTGCTGATGATGATGAGTTGCCGGAGAACAGGTGTTATAAAGAACCACCCGAAGGGGAGCAGGGCATTGCTGGCAAGTATGATTTGTACCCTGTATTTGATGATGAGCTGAAAGCTTGGAGTGCCCTGTGGAAGAATGCTCTCATAGTGAATGTCTTGGGGAAGAAGGTGAACTTTAAAACGCTTGAAGCCAAATTGCATAGAGAGTGGGAAAAGGCTGGGAAAATACGCATCATCGACATGCCTAAGAATTTTTATGTGGTGCAATTTTCCTCCCCCGGAGGACTATAAGCATGCTCTCTTTGATGGGCCATGGATGGTGGCAGGCCATTACCTGTTGGTCCAATTGATGGACACCTTTTTTCACCACTTCGACTTTGGAAGTTAGGAAAGTTGCGGTGTGGATCTGGCTTCTAGGCCTCCCTTTGGAGTTACGCAACAATACTTTCTTATGGAGGGTTGGTGCAAAATTGGGAATGCCTCTTAAGGTAGATCGCCTAACCTCTATCTACTTTCGTGGTTAGTTTACGAGGTTCTGCGTCGAACTTAATTTGACCAAAAAACTTGTTCCAAATATCAAGGTCCGCAGTGTGACGTTATTGCTTGAATATGAGGGCCTACGCCTTGTGTGTTTCTCATGTGACAAGTATGGCCATCGTCAAGAGAATTATCATGAAACTCCCCTGCCTCAGGTGCAGGTGGATGCTAGCAGTAGTGTTGAGGTGGTTGGCAGCAGAATGCAGGCAGGGGCGGACAAGTCACTGACGATGGAGGATCCAACATGGTCACAGGCTATGATTATTAGGGGCAGTTAATGAGGATGCTATCTTAAGAGGAAATCACGAATTAGGATCCTCGCATGGTGATATTTACGGACCCTAGATGCTTGTTAAAAAAGTAAATAAGAACAAAAATCGTGTACTGATCCCTAAAGGCGATAAGGACGGGCAGAGGCGAGGGTAAAAATCTGACATTTTAGAGGATGCCGATGGATCACGTCTTGATGCCTTTTTAGTAATAGAGGAGCTAGATGAGAATCGCGAGGTCATAAATGATGAGGATATCATGGATGTTTCAGTGCATGAAGATATCCACGTGAATAGTGAACGTGGCTTAGAGGGGGTGGGGCCCTCCGCTAATATTCGCACCCAGGCGATGGTTAGTAAAGCCACAACACATATCAAATGTGACGGGATGTGGCAGAAACCCTAAGGCCATGGCACAGGGGGTGGGCCGTAAGGCTTTGGACAGAAGCCTTGTGAATGTTTCTAAGAGCAAAAGTAGGTCCTTAATGGTGGTACCAAGGGAGAATACCCTTGTTCGAGAGTTTGTGCAACAATTGTCGGACAAGGAAACAGAGGCTGTTACGCGCGGCAATTGCTTCGGTGCAACCTCGTTTTAGCGTGTTCCAATGCCCCCTGTGACGTGGACTAATAAATTACAGACACGTGGAATGACTTTTCATGTCAGTAAGTGAGGCAATTTTTATTTTTTTTTTGGGTCAAAAACACATTTCATATTCAAACCATTTTCTCGAGGCGGTAAGTCTCTCTCCCTCCGTGTCGTATAGGGACTAGTGTATGTTGGGAGCGGAGACAACAATATTCCGGCAGGATCCGAGCTAAAGCACGAAAGGCTAGAGGGTAAAGGGTGTCGTGCTGTTGCGGAGGTCCGTTTCCTTTTTTCAGTGAGTACAGTTCTTTAACCTTGGAACCCCCATTTCTTCAAGCATTGAGCACACTTCTTTAGTCTAATGTCAAGGAAGCTTTGTTAATGGCATTGCTTCTCTTGCCGTGTTGCACGGACTTGTTCTGGTTGCAGTGATTCTGCTTCATTTATTCGAAACCAGTAAGTGGGTAAATATGTTCTGTTATTTTCTTGCCTCCTGTATTTATTTATTTTGGCTGGTTGACTATCTTAAGTCTAATGTCAGGAAGCTTTGTCAATGGCATTGCTTCTCCTGCGGTGTTGCACGGACTTGGTCTAGTTGCAGTGATTCTGTTTCATTTATTCAAAACCAGTAAGTGGATAAATGTGGTCTATTATTTTCTTTCTTCTTGTATTTATTTGTTTTGGCTGGTTGACTACATTACTATTTATGTTGATGTGTTCAACATTTGTTATTTGAATATATATTGTGATGAAAAATGGTCGTTTATATAATGGTCAATTATGTTGTGATTCTTTTTATATGCGAGATTGCAATTTAGGATAAGAGGAATGAATGATTTCATGTCAAATTGTTCATAATAATAGACTTCTGTTTATTTACTCATTGTTTTATTTTTTCTCTTTCTAGCATTAGTTGAACTAATTACCTTTAACATTTGGGTGTTTTCATTACTTGACCTAATATGTTGATAATTGATTTATGGTTTATGAAGGTTACTGTGTTTGTTTCTTAAATGTGAGATTACAATGAAGGTTGGTAATATCTGAATGTTGCAGTGAATTGTACTAAAGTAGTACAACATGGTTGTACTATGTTGCAGTGTATTTGTTTCTTAAATTTCTTGCTGAATGAGGTAAGTATAAGTAATTTGTATTTTGCATGAGAAAAGTTAAGTTAAGTGTGAGGTGTTTGTGATTTGCAAGCGCGTGGTGTTTCTCATTTGATAAAAGTATATTTGTGCAATGTTGGTGAATTTGTATTCTTGAGTTGTATGAAGTTGTTGCCTTTATTTTTTTAATTAGGTATATATGTCAACGGATAGATTGCGTAAAATATCTATATATTTTTTATTGGTGGACATTATATATGTAGGCAAATTGTGGGGTTTCCGTGAACTGATGTGAGGCAGATTTGATTCTTTCAAATTTAGGAAATGGATTGTGATTTAAAATAGTTTTTTGGATGTTGTTTCAAATGTGTGATAAACACAATAGTTATGATTTTTTTGTGAATCAAATTTTGATCAATGTAGCATATCAATTGGACACATGCAGAAATTTAGTGAATGTCACTTTCAAAGTTGTAGTAACGGAAATTCTTGTGATTGTGTTCTTAATGCAGATGGATAGCTTTAAAGGGGAATTATTTGTTAATGTTGATGGCGATGGCAATGTTACTTATGGTGACAGAGACATGTGTGATAGAAGTGAAAGTGAATCCGACGATGATGTTGACAACGAGGAAGAAGATGTGGATATGAATGTGAGTGGGTTTGTTAACAAAAATTTTATTGATTTGACAGTGGAAGACACCCGTAGCATGGACTTCTCAAGTGGCCATGATGCTTACAAATTTTACTTTGCTTATGGAAAATGCCACGGTTTTGGAATTAGGAAGGATGAGATAGCACGTGATGTAGACGGTAACATTATCATGCATCAGTTCTTGTGCAATAAAGCAGGTTGGAGGGACAAAAAGCACTTGATCAGGGATGATAGAAAAAAGGATCACAAACCGCTGACTCATACCAATTGTAAAGCAAAGCTAAGAGTACGGTTAGAGAAAAAAACTTGTAGATGGAAAGTGGTGTCGTTCGAGGAGGGTCATAATCATGATTTGTGCCATTCTAATTTTGTTCTATTGATTCGTTCTTACCGTGGGCTGTCAAATGCAGACAAAGCTCAAGTCGATTGTTTGCATGCACAAGGTGTTAGAACATGCCAGATAATGGGTTTCATGATGGATCAAAATGGTGGACACGTAGGTCTTAGTTTTAACAAGAAAGATCTCTTTAATCATATTGAGCGCCGCAAGCGTTCTAAAACTGAAAATGGGGATGTGTTGGCTGCATTAAGTTATTTGCAAGGCAAGGAAGATAATGACCCGATGTTTTTTTCAAGGTACTGTTTGACAGGTGATGGTGAATTGAATCGCCTATTTTGGGCTGATGGCACAAGTAGGTGTGATTTCCAATGTTTTGGTGATGTGATTGCCTTTGATAGCACATACAAGAAGAACAAGTACAACAAGCCGTTGGTTATCTTTTCAGGTAAAAACCATCATGCACAAACAGTGATATTCGGTTGTGCCTTTGTCTCTGATGAAACTACTGAAACATATAAATGGGTGTTGGAAGCTTTTTTGGATGTAGTGTCCAAGAAGCAACCGAAAGCGGTTGTAACAGATGGGGATGGCGCTATGAGGGAGGCAATCAAGCGTGTTTTTCCAAATGCATCACATAGACTTTGTGCGTGGCACTTGCAGAAAAATGCGTGTGAGAATGTTAAAAATTTAGAATTTTTAGTTGATTTCAAAAGAGCTATGTATGGTAATTTCTCACCTGAAAAATTTGAAAATTATTGGAAGGAGATGGTTGTTAAACACAATCTCGAAGGAAACAAATGGATTTGTCAAACCTATGAAAAGAGGTGTTTGTGGGCGACTGCTTATTTACATGATAAGTTTTTTGCTGGTATAAGGACTACCTCATTATGTGAGGGGATCAACTCACGTATAAAGTCGTACCTAAGAAGAAAAAATACGATTGTTGAGTTGTTGTGTAATTTTGAGCATTCTTTAAGAGATTACAGGTACAATAAGTTGATCTCAGATTTTAATTCTTTTAACACAAAACCTATCCTCACAACTCCTCTGCCAAAGCTGGAGGGGCAGGCATCAAAATTGTTTACTCGTGATGTTTTCAAATTACTCAGGTCAGAGATTGTAACTGCTAGAGCATTGAATGTCACTGATAGAGTTGAAAATGAAGAAAAGGTCATATTCAAGGTTGACAAATTTTGCCAGTGTTGTCGTGAACACGAAGTTGTATATAAAAAAAAATGTGCCTACATTTGAATGTGATTGTTTCCTTTACGAATCTTGTGGTATACCATGTAGTCACATTATATGCGCTATGCGTCTTGATCATGTTGATTCGTTTCCTATGAGCCTTATTTGCAAGCGATGGATGAAGGATGCAAAGACCTCATTTATGTCCTCATATGAATTTGATGAGAATGATAATGACACAATGATTGTGGCCCATTTTGGCGCTTTAGTTGCTGCTTGCACTAGACTTTGTCATATTGCTGCAAAATAACGAGACAGTTTTAATGTTGTTAGAAATGACATTTTCAGGCTGACAGAAAATTTGCAAAAAGTGTCTATTTGTAGAAATACAAATAATATTGGCAGCTGTAAGGATGTTTGTGACCCTCTAGTTGTGAAGATTAAAACTCCTACAGATAAGAAAAGTAGACAAAAGAAGAGAAGAAAATGCTCTGTTTGTAATAAAGTAGGTCACATGTCAACTACATGTCCTGTACTCATTTCAACGGATGTAGATGATATTGTTAACAATGAAAAATGTGCTTCAGAGTTGAACTCCGTGCATTGCAGCGTAAGTACAAATTAAGGCCTGAATTTATAAAATCTTTTAAAGGTATATTTGAGAGATTTGGAAGCGAAAGTTTATGTTATACAAACTATTTTGTAGGGTAAAGAAGTACTGTCACTTGATGATAGCGGGGGTCATGACCACACAGAAGATATGCACACCAAATTACAGGTTTCAAATGTAATGTTAAGGATATATATTAAATTTAGTTGTTTGTTGGTTTTTTTTTTCAATTGGTGTTTTGTGGACCATGTTATTGATTGGATTGTGGTTTGATGGTATTGTTCACATGAAACCAAGAGCGCAAAATGAAAACTAGCACAAATAGAACAGCAAAGGGTATGAGCAGAGGGTCTTCTCCTAAGAAGGAAATAAAGGAAAAGGTTAACTATGTTATTTCTTGGTTTGCATTTTAAATGATAAAAAACTACATCTTGGCATTTGATTGTTTTACTCATGCCATAAAATTTTTTTCAGAAAAATAGTTGTAAAGATACTTCTTATGTCAAGCTAAGAGAAGTGAATCCAAACTTTTCGCCCCCTTTGATCAGTAAAGAATCTGTAAGTAATTCTTTGAATTTATATAGAAATTAATTATTGAAGAATAAATGTTTAGAAATGGGAAATTAACATTGAGTGTAATATTTTAATAACATAGGTAATGAAGCCAACGACTCATATTAGAGAACAAAATGAAGCAATTCCTCATAATCAAAGCCATGCAGTGCATCAATTACCAACTGTTGACAGTTCCATAATGAATAATTGTTCTTGGCTAGCCCCAAGGACGCCCCTCTCACCTGTATATGAAGTTGTCCCAATATACAATCAATTTCCTCATCTCATAGTATTACCAATGCCAAATCCAGTTCCAATGCCAGGGGTAAGTTATATTTTCACGTGTGTTGTTCCTATGAATTTACTTGTAATTTAATCAGCTTGATGTAGACTTTTATGTCTCATTTTTTAGAACTATGCTACTATTCAATATGGTGGGACTCAATGGTCTAACTTACTGCAAAACGTGATCCAACATGGAAGAGGGACAGGTAGGTTTTAAATGTCCTTATGTGTGCACTATAATTTGAATAAATATTTTCTTACTAAACTCGATTTCCCAAAAGTGTAGGTGGAAACCACAGTTGAATAGCACAGTGAAACGAATGCAAGTTCTTCGAAGATGGGTATAAGTATCCCAAACTTAGGTAATTGGGTTTGGGTTTGGGATATAGTATGAATTTCTATTGAATATCACTTTATTGCAATTGTGAATATATATGGTATGTTGTGCACGTCGGACAATTTATTTGTTGGATATTTCTAACTTGGTGTTACATTCAATGTATTTTGGGATTGGGTATGTGATGTTATATTATTTGGTCAAGGATGTTAGTCATCTTTATTGATATATTCAGTCAGCCACACTGACTAGGACGTTAGCTACTTTCGTCAGCAACTCTAGCTATTTAGACTCATGTTGAGGGAGAAAGGGTCATGCTCTTTTTTTCTTTTTTTGGTATGTATGTATGAACTTACAGTGAATTTCACTGAATGAAAGACCATGTGATCTATTTGCAATTTGTAGACTGATTCTGTACCAAACAAAAAAGTATGTGGTTTACATGCTTAATCTTCAGTTGGAATGAAAATCTATCAACGTATATTTCAGAGATTTAAAAAAAAGAAAAAGGATACAAGACCATGAATGTTCTGGTGTTATTCAAATAAAAGAATAAAGTAGTTTTACGTTTGACATAGATTATAATTTTCCTTTCTTGGGGTTTAGGTCTCAAAAAATGCTTAAGAGTGAGCGTTTAAAAAAGGTGTATGGTAAAGTTTCAAATGTATTGAATATAGGTTACAAAGTTGTGTGCACCACCCGATTTAATGGTTCAAATTGTTAGAAAAGAAGTTTTTTTCCTTTTAAATATTTAATATCAGATATATTGACTACTTGTAATTCAAACATATATATATATATGTATATAAAAAATGGATATATATATATATACATATATATGTTTGAATTACAAGTAGTCTTTTTGTACACACATGAAGCGAAGATATTTTATTTTATATAATTATGTAATTTATATTTGTAGGAGAAGTGATATACTATGTTGTATATAGATAATATCTGCCAGCTACATATTATATGTGGATAATAATTGTAAAATTAAATCACCAAAAATAATAAAAAAACGAATAAATTAAGTTATAATAATCACAATATTATAATATAACAATGGTAATAGAATACACTGTAATAATAAAAAATAATTATAAATATTATATATATATATATATATATATATATATATATATATATATATATATATATATTGAAGTTAGTATATCAAAGTATCATTAAGACATAAATAAGAATGAATTTAGTAATATTTGAAAAATAACAAAAAATTTTAATCAATCTTCTATGAGAGTGTGTACAATTTTTTTCTTAAATATATATTCTTAGGAGCCAAGAAATTAAGCATTAATATAATTCTTTGATATTAGTTAATGTTAGAATGTTTGGACATTCCATTTATATATGCGAAAATAGGAATAAACAAAACTACGTGAATCAAAATTTTAATTCATTTCCTTTACCAATAAATAAAATTAAAAAAAAAAAGGAATTTAAATCTTTAGCTATCAACGTGATTTGGCAGTTAACACTGATGAAAGTTAAACTCAGCGTCAGACATTTAATTATAAGTGTAGAATGTCATAACTATTTCCTGGTTTAGCCAAATTATCGGAAGTTTGATTGTTTTAAAATAAGGAACAAAAAAAATAATGAACTAACAAAGATGTGCATTAATTCAAAAAGTAAGATAAAGTCATTATTATATAGATTTGTGACATGTTTACATGAGTCAGAATCATATAAAGTTCATAATAGATTGACCTAAAAAAGAAAGATTTATAACAGCACACGCTACTCGCTAGTCAAATTTATAACTGATTAAATTAAGTAATAAATGTAAATAATTGTTATAAGAAGTTATGGGTGCTGCTGCAGGAGTGATAGTGTACAGCCTTTGATTTGTCACATCTACAGTGTTAGAAGTCGGTGGTAATTTGAAAATTTCCAAAGATAGTAATGAGATTACTTTTCTTATACGAAAGGTATACTTACTCAACGGGCCAACTTTGTACGCGTGGCTATTGTGGTTCTAATTTTAGTTTTCTTCAGAAAATGCCAAACATATATTATCTTATATAAGTACAAATGGTTTTGTCAGGAAATTTCAAAAAAATGCAATTTTTTTCAAAAAAATACAACCACATACGTTACATTTTGTAGGTCTCTTATTTTTTATTATTATTCTTTCAAGTCGGTCTGAAATGTACATACTGCCAATGACAAGACCGCACGGAGACAGTAAGAAATGTTTTGTGAAGCTATCTCCACCGTTCTTTTATAACGTGGCATGCAACCGTACTATGTTGTTGTAATCTCGATACGATGAGATTTACTGCAAGTTCAGATAATGTATTGTGGGTCGTTCATTTATGCTTTGCTGGTTATAATCCTAGACGTTCATAATGAAATTTGCTGACTATAAATATACTAACCATTGGTAATATCTTCTTCTATACGAAATCAGATTTATTTAGGGTCCCTTCTTCGAACTGATAGTTTGGAGATAATTATTTAATTTTTTTTTTCACCAATTGTTAGGTGTTCTTCGAAAATATAAACTCATCTGGGGTTTTCTTCTTTGTGTATTATAATGGCCAAATGGTAGAAAGAAGAAGGGGTGACATTCAGTAGTGAAGAGACTACGTCCATGGCTATTCGCAAAGGAATCACATTAGATCAATTGAAGCAAACTGTTCTAAGCAGAATAAGATGCGGCGATGGGAAGAAGGTCACTGATCTACATTATCGATGTCCAATTTCGATAGTTAGTGATCGTGTTCAATACCGAGCTTTTAAACTCCATGATGATGTAGATGTGGATACCATGTTTTCCATTTTTCATTAACATCCTCAGCTTACATGCATTGAGTTGTACGCAACTATAACCGGTGATGAAGCAGGAGCATCTATTCAACCAGAAGCCGTTTCAGAAGATGATCGAAACGCAGAGATCATGAACGAAATTATGGAGGAGAAAACTAAAGGGTTCAATGATACTCCTTGGTGGTACACTCTCTATGGAAGTGTTACCTCAGAGGAGTGGGTGCAGTATAATTTGTCTCCAAGTCAAAACTCGAGATAGATAGCATGGCTAGGTTTCTTGTTAAAATGTTCCTCTTTTTTCTTTTCTAGAAAAAATGTCATCTACGAAGGATATTTTTGTTTTGTTTTTTGGCTTACTGTGTTAATGCTTAGTGTGGATGTTAATGTTAGAAATGCAATCTGTTAATTTCAATTTTGTAATTAGTATGATGCGTTTACTTTTTAATTTAATTTGCTGATATTTTTTTAATTAAAATTGGACTTATTATTATACATGGTTACCTGACGGAAATTGCATTTAACACATGTATAATACTATAATTTTATTTATTTATTCAATGTATAATTAATAATTTACCAACTAACGAAATACTCATCAATTTATTAATAAGTTTGGGGGTTCGTTTTTCCAATGCAAAATAAAAAATTGAAATAAAAAGATATAAAAATAATATCACAATATATTAATAATAACACATTTTACATTTTTATCTTTAATTTTGAATGAACTCCGATTTAATGAAAACTAAAAAGTCATTTAAAGGTCTATATTAAAATGATGCTGAGAACATTAATTAAATTTTCAAAATAGTGTTGTATTAGTAGTAAAAAACGTAAATTAGAATCTAATTAAAAAGTGTAAACTTTTGTAATTTATAAAAATATTAAAATCATAATAACAAGTAAAAATTATGTTTATCACATGTGGCAAAAAATTTTGATTATGAATAACAATTGTATTCATGATCATTATACACTAAATTAAAATATGTAATATCAGATGTATCTCATACGTTATTATTTATCCATTAGAAAACAGTACACGCTATTTTTAATTTTAATTACAAAAAATGTTTGAATAAAAAGAATTGATATGACAAAATGTATAATGTGTATACACACACACACACACGCATAATGAAGTTCCTAGAATTTTATTTTTTTTTAATATAGTCTCTTGAACATTAAGAATATCCTAATTTGATTCCTTAGGTAGACTCTGTACACACACACACACACATCAGATTCTAAATAAGGTACTTTATTACATGAAGTGCCTACTGATAATTTCTAATACACACACACACACGCATAATGAAGTTCCTAGAATTTTATTTTATTTTTTGAATATAGTCTCTTGAACATTAAGAATATCCTAATTTGATTCCTTAGGTAGACTTTGTTTAATTATTTGGTTAAAAAATGGTCACATCAGATTCTAAGTAAGGTACTTTATTACATGAAGTGCCCACTGATAATTTCTAATAAAAAAATTGTCTAATTATTTCTGCTTTAGAGTTCAAAAATATCTTTGGTTTAGGATTAAACATGTAATAATTTAATTAAAAAAATGTTATTAATCTGACTTTGACATAGACCACCTAGCGCCGGCCTTGGGCCTTGTCCACAGGTGCAATGGCCTAGGGCTCATGGTTAAGAGGGGCCAAAAAAATTATATTATTGTGTGATAAAATAAAAAAAAAATTATGTCATTTTTATATATAAATTGAAGTTACTATCACTTATGATGTTTCTTTTTTTTATGTAAAAAAAAATGTGATATGTGATTATGAAGTACTTTTATCTTAATTGTTAATTTTGTTTACGATGCATTACATTTATTAGTTCATGTTAAATGAATTTCTAGCTCATTGTGAGAAACATGTAATTGATATATAATAATGAGTAGGCTTAAAGTTTTTTTTTTTATAAAAAACATAAACAAAAAACTCAAATTTTAAAGGAATCTACTCTCACACATTAATTCAAGAATCCTAACTTTGATAGTATAGCTCTCACTCTCTCAGTTAAAAAATTTCAACCCCTTCTCTCCTTTCCTTGACAGATGCATTTCACACACATTATCTACAATTAATCAAAAAATATCTTTATCAATATTTATACCCAAAAATTAATTTTAATATCAATATTTATACCATAAAAATTTGTAGTAATTTACTTTATATTTAATTAAACATATCTTTATTTTTATACTAGTACTTGTACCAGTGTGATGCATGGGATACAAATGCTACTTATTAGTTTTATAAAATCGCATTCTACAATTTATTTGCAAGCTAGATATATCTTTTATTAATATATAAATTTTTAAATATATTTATTTTAATACTTATTATAAAAAAGGACTAATTTTTTATAAATTTAAAAATATTGAAATCAAAATCAAGTAAATGAATGAAACAATATAAATTTAAGTAATACGCGTATAAAACTATCTATTTTATTTTAAAAAAATAATTACAATACAACTAATATCTAAACCATTAAAATAATTTGGAGCCCAAATTTAATTTACATAGAAAAGATAGAAATAAACATGTGAATTAATTTTAATATGTTATCATGTAATGAATCTAAATTAATTATGTTTCAAAAGTAAAATTTGCTTAGATAAAAAAAAAACTTCAATGAATTTTGGTGAGAAGACATTATGCAAGAAAAACATATTCATATTGAAATTGATACAATAATAAATTAGAAAAAAGTACAAAAATTATAATTTTTATAATACATCTTTTTTATGTACAATATCCTTATGTAATACATATTGAAGAGGAATTTAGAGAAAAAATTTTCCATTACAGATGCATCCATAAAATAGTTAACCTATTGGAATTATCAATTTGTAGTAATTAGCACTTTGGAAACATACGTGTTTAGTGCTTTTATTTTCTCATTCAAAATTTTCTATATAATTATATAATAATAATAATAATAATTTTAAATTAAAATTTCATAAAAAGAGAAATTAAGGCAAAAATCACCGTTTCAATTATCTTTACAATAAAAGTCTAAAAAACGCAACAAAATCTTATCTTGTATACAATATTCATTTATTATTCCTTAAAATATTGTTATGTATTAATGTTGTTTTATGTAATATTTATATAGTGGGCAACATCTCCCTAAGATTTATCTAGTATTTATTGTTATAATGTCGATTTATATTGATTTTAAAAAATGGGCAGTTACGATCTATATTAATTTATTAAAAAAGACATAACAATAATATATATTGGTCTTTAACAAAAAAAATAAAAAATAACATGTTAAATTATTCAATATATAGCTAGAGTTTAAAACAAACAAAAAAATAAATTATTTTTAAATTATATGATTATTTATGAATTATTTGCCAATTATTAAATAGATTTTAAAATTAATTTTTTTAAATGGGTAATGTAATCATATTTTTTTAAAAAAAAAATTGGTTAGTAAGAATTTTAGAACTGCCATAGATTGTTTTGAAGTCATTATATACCTATCAAAGAATTATATACAAAACTACTACATTTAGCGAGAAACCTTTCATTCTAATTTTGAAAAAGTAATTTTAAAAAAAAGGAAACAAATTATCAACTCTAATATTATATCTTTTAAAATTTAATCATTATGATTGACAACATAAAGGGTAATCTGGCATAATATATACAAAATTGTGGAAATAAAATACATTTAAATATCTTAATAATGGGTGTCGTGTTAATGACAAAGTTAAGTGTAAAGTCATTTAATTAGAAAGGAAAAATAAGCATCAACTTTATATTTTCAACGATACATTAATGATAGATTAAAGAATGCAAACCAACTCAAATATGTTAACTTTCAAAATTCAATTATTATGATTAGCAAAATAAAAGGTAATTTAGCGTATTAACAATGACATATTATAATAAAATAATTAATTTAAGAGAGGGGATATTTAATTAATTAAATATAACATGTAATAAAAATAGATTAAGATAAACATGTTTATAAAGTTTAAATATTTGTTGTTGGTAATGTCTACTTGGTGATGGTCTATTGGCTTAACTATTATTGTATCTTTTTTTATTATCAATTAGTATCAATATACATGTTGATTATACAGTGTTGTTTTGAATATTGTTTCATATTTGTTTCATCCACTTCTTCAATAATTTATTCTTAATTTATTTGTATATTTTTTCTTTATAACTTACTCTCTTTTTTTGACTTTGAAGCATGTTTATATTAAATCATGGCAAGCTTAAACAAATTTCTTTTTTCATGCTATATTAATTTTTGTAACATAATATTCTTTTGAAAATTCAAAGTTAGATCTCTTTAAAACAATATCAAATGTTAGTCCATAAATCTCTTTAAAACATTATCAAATATTAAATTTTTACACACGAAATTAATACTAAAATGTTTAGATTTCTAATTTTATAATTTAAGGTTAATTAATTCATAATTAATAACATAAAAAAGTAATTAAATAATTATATTTGTTTTAATCTTCCCTATTCAACGTAGTGATAAGTATTTTAGATGTTTCATTCTATTTTCATGTACTTACTTATATTATTCTGTAATCACCTAAAGTAATAAATTGTAAAATGTAATTTTAAAAAACTAATTTCAATTATTATTATTTATACAATCTAAATATCTTGTGAATCACATGGGGTTCAAGAACTAATTTAAATAAATGTAAAGTGCGCATACTTTACTTAATTTCATTTTTTTAAAGATAATTTTTTTTTCATAAAATTGTAAATATTAAAATTTGTAAACATATCAAGATACGTGTTCGGATTTAAACACTATATCTTAATTATTATTAATAGTATATTGTCTATCCAATGGATTGATTTAATTGACCATCATCCTTAATTTATGGATGAGTTTTTTAAGTACGATTATATGTATATCTTGTGAAAAAATGGGACAAGAATTTCTTTCACAATTATATATGAAATTTTTAAAAAGAGAGTCAAAATATTATTTCATTTATAAGGCTTAAATATGTATTAAGTCCCTGCAAATATAGCTTTGTTTGATTTTAGCCCTTGCGAAAAAAAAAAAATTGTTAGATTAAGAACCCTAATAGTTTGTTAGTGTTCTTTTTTTAGTCCTTACAATTAGTTGTAGTGAATTTAGTGCTGACATGGTTAACAAAATAAAAAATATTAATTAAAATATTTAAGACAATGAAAAATATTTTAAATTAACATAATTACATTATTTTTAGATTGTAAATCAGTTTATTTATGTATTTATTGTTTAAATAAATAAGGTAATTGCATATAATTTACTTTTATAAGTTATTTTTAATTTTTAATATATTATCAACAATAAGTTTTATTGTTTTTAACATTGTTCTTACTTTTCAGTTTACTAATTTACTTTTAACATTGTACTTTTTTAATTAAATTATAACTTACTTGCAGGCTTATAATTTATTGTTAATATATTACTTTGATCTTTAGAGATAAAATAACTACTTGTGAGATATTAAAAAAATAAATTATCATGCAATCAATCAAAATTAATGAACTGAAATATGAAAATAACATCAAAGTAATATGTTAAAAATTAATTATAAGTCTCTAAGTAAGTTATAATTTAATTAAAAAAGTACAATGTTAAAAGTAAATTAGTAAACTGAAAAGTAAGAACAATGTTAAAAACAATAAAACTTATTGTTCATAATATATTAAAAATTAAAAATAACTTATAAAAGTAAATTATATGCAATTACCTTATTTATTTAAACAATAAATACATAAATAAATTGAATTACAATCTAAAAATAATGTAATTATGTTAATTTAAAATATTTTTCGTTGTCTTAAATATTTTAATTAATATTTTTTATTTTGTTAGTCATGTCAGCACTAAATTAACTACAACTAATTGTAAGGACTAAAAAAAAAAAACACTAACAAAATGTTAGGGTTCTAAATCTAAATTTTTTTTTTGGCAAGGATTAAAATCAAACAGAGCTATATTTGCAGGGACTTAATACATATTTAAGGTTGAATATAATAACTACATGGGTATAAATTACTTTTTAATTTAAAAATATAAATTTTGTAAGTTAAATAGTAATTAGCATAAATTTTACTTGCGAGATTACAACAAAAGGTTTATATAGTTTACATAAATTTATTTAATTAAATTATAAGTAATTGAAATTTCAATTTACATAAATAATAATATATTTTTATGTAGAGTAGTAAAAGGCGTCGTACAAGAAAATGTTAACAAAAAAATACTGTAGAACTGAGGAAACCATCTCCTATGCTGAGGCAGGCAAATTTTTCTTGTCAGATTCCACAGTTGGTGACACGTTGTTTTCCTATATTTTATTTTATATACATATAAAACATACGCACATAAGGTGGCAACAATGTGCTACGATTGAGCGGGAAACTTAAGTTCATCTATCTCATAGAGCTTCTGTGCACACTGATACCCGGGACTGCCAACACTTGAAGTTCAATAATGTCAGACGTCAATCAAGGTAAAACTCTTACTCATTTAATCTATTTCTCTCTTTTTTTTTGTGATATTATGTAATCTACTTTCTCGATACATTATCACTTGCATATCAACGGCTTAATGTATTTCATTTTCCTACAACGTTTAAATATTGTACATATTAAGCAATGAGCGCCTTCAATACTACTTACCATACATGCAAAGAAACTGGATATAGTCACATTTTTTCTTTAACCATTTTTTAACTTGCATTACATATATACATATATATCTTGTGAGTACTTATACGATAGTATAGGATATTAGAATATCACTATACACTTAATTGCTAATTTACCTCAAATAATTCCATGAAATATCAAAATAAAGAATTAAACAAAGAAATGTAAATTTAAAAAAGGTAGAGATCGAATACATTTATTTCAAGAGCGACAATTGCATATTTAATATAAAGAAAGCACTGGGATATATACAATTCATTCACGCTATTTTTTTTTTTGTTAAATACTTTGTATTAAAAAAATAACACTGGTTTCAAAAATTAAACATCATTGAAAACTAACTATATTATGTTAAAATAATTACATCAAGAATGGTTAACAATAAATTTATTAACAAATATCAAAATTCATTACTCACTTGTATGTAATGTTCATTTTTTTTTTACTGATAGTCAAATTTACAACACTATTAATCCTAAAAGAATAACACGAACACTTTTAGATTTCAGTATGAGACACTTACTTTGTACATACATGTAAATTTTTTAATTCAAAATAACGAAAGGATTGGCAGGAAAGTCTATTTTCCTATACATATATATTGTCTATATAACTATACCATATTGATATAATAAATTATCTTTGAAATTTGCCAAAGAAAACTGGAGACCCACGCAACAGTGATCGATATCTGAGAAAATTAATACGAGAGATATTCATCTGTGCAAGATCTAAAATGAAGTCAGACTTTCTAAAACTAAAACTCTTTTTCGTTTAGACTTCATACGTGACTTGTACTAATTGATCAACATTTAGACTTTAGCATTGGAAATTTACATCTTTCATTAAAAGAAAATGTACTTGCATGTAGTTAGTCGGTAAGAGTGTGTATACTTTTCACGTCAACACACTGGAAAGAGTAGACCCTAGCATAGAGTACATGACGATGAAAATGAGCTATGCTTATCATCTCTCACCACCCACAACCGCCGAACTCTCTTCTCAATTTTCCATTCCCAATCTCAAAGTCACCGGCTGTACCTCCATTACCACCTAACCATGGTATTTAAGCGGTTTATTTCCCCATCCTATGCACTCTTCTATAAGCGTCCAAGTCGTAAAAGAGACACCTTGCAAACATGGTTTCTCACAGCAAAAAAAGACCAACAATGAAAAGAAGACGCCAAATAAACTGACGCCTGGAAAATGCACCAAAAATCAGAAGAAGGCAAAGGTGAAACAAGTCATCGAGATTTCGTCTAGGTTTGCTCATCTCACGTTTTTTTTATACACAGTTGCTTCAGGGATGTTACAGGCTTCAACTTTTTTTTTTTAATATGACGTTACTTTTACATTTTCCAGTTCAATGATGGACACATTTATTTACCTTCTTACTAAATTTTCTGTATGGAATACCATGAGTTGTACAATATTCTTGTCATTTGTAAAGAAATCGTTGAACCCTGTTGTGCATTGACTATAGGATAATAAAAACAATATATGATACACACATTCATGAAAAATGCTCACAATGTTTTTCCAGATTATAGTAGTCGTTCACGACATATTTAATGTGTTCGTTAGTGAATGTGTAAAATAAAGTTATTTATTGGAATGGGTAATGAAATGACTGCATATTCTTCGCTCATGTTCCCATAACCTCTTATTTGTCTTACAATTTGATTGTCTAATTTCCTTTATTTTTCATTTGTATGTATACAATTCTGACAATGGTAGCAGCTACATTGAGTCTATTCCCAGTCCACACAATAATGAAAACAACTCTTTTAAATCACCAACATCTGATCCAGCCTACAAGGATAAACAGGTACATTCGATCACTTGGCCACAAACACATATTGTTAAATCGTCAATAGAATTAATAATCTTATACTTACTATATATGTTTATGGACATGACCCTATGAGGATCATATTATGAATTCATTTTTTGTACTCTGTTACCAGGATGGGTTGGAGGAAAAGGTTTCACGCCTTGAATCATCAGTGGAGGTCATTATAAATGGACTAAACAAACTTACAAACATCTTTGCAAGTCAAAGTCCATTCATGACTCCTGTCAATACGCACACTACAATACCCTTGGTACAAAGTCAAGCCCAGACTCCACATGAATCATCAATAGCCAAACCAACAGAAGCTGAAGATATACTGGCAAAATTAAAGACAAATGCCAATGCATCCTCAGCCTCAAAGAAGACAAAGATAGAAGGCAAAAAAAAAAACTGTTCATTAAAAGATGAAACTTTGAAAAAAAGGTTATTTACACAAACAATTATGGGAAGGAGTTGTGGGTTATTTTTAGACATTGAACCTCTGCACAATGTCCACTACGATGGCATGAAATCAGGGATTGAAATACCAAAGGTAATCTATCAGTAACTTATGTTAAAATTTGTTTAAATTCAAAAAACTTCCGTTTACATTTATCCTAACAATCCCGCAAACACACTTATAGTGGATACCTATGTTGTTCAGGCCTCCACCAACAATGGTCATTGACGATGTTTAGTCTATGGTTGTTGCTTATATTTTTGGAACAAATAAGGATGATGACATTAACGGGTAGCATAAATTTTCTTTCTCTATTTCATGTTTAGAAACTGAAACACATTTTTCTAACAAACTCAATTTACGTCATGTTTTGCAGAAAAGAAGTGATTGTGACAACCACTACCAAGACTTTTGGAGATAGACAGACTTTAAAGACCTTATTGCCAAGGGGTTTAGTTGACCAGCAGGTAAATAATTCAGACCACATATTCTACTAAAATTGGATTAATATATTCGAAGTGAAACCTAAACCAAATGATAAAGTATTACTTCACTTCGTCAATTATAATTCTCATATAAGGTTTTCTATATTTGGTACAAATTGCATAATATTTTAATATGAGTGTGGTTCCTAATATAATAAAAAACTAATTAATTACTCTATATCCAATTTTATAACTTTCTTTTTCTTCTTTTTTTTTTTTTTGACATATGAAATGTTACAATGTCATTGAATAGGTCCTTAACTTAGTTGCAAGCATGCTAACTGCTGAAGAACGATCAATATCCAAGGATGTTGGCTTTTGGTTCCTACCCACGACTATAGCGATAAAAGACCATATGAACTTGTTATCATTAGTGAAGAACTAGTTACAGTTTAATAATTTTAATTTTAAAAATATGTTCAAATTCCAGCAATATGGATTGAGCTGGACTACTCCTCCAGAAGTTGTCATGCGGTATTATCAAAGCGAATTTATGGGTAAAATTGATTATCTGACTAAGGTTAGAACACAAAATCTAAACCTCTGATTTTTTTCCATAGCAATAGTAATTTTTGGCTTTACATTCACATTGTATAAAATAAAATTTGATCTTCTTCAACATATAGATTTTTGTTCCCATTAACGACATCAACATGCATTGGTTTTTGCTTGTGGTTGACTTGAGAGAGAAAACACTTGTTTTATTGGACTCTAAACCTGACCCTCAAAGGAATGCTACAAGAAAAAGATATGTCAGGAAATTGGTAAACTTTCAAATATTACTATATGTTTCATAATCTCTCATATCATCAATACAACAACATTTTATTTTATTTTATTTTTATTTTAACTTTACAGGCTTTGTTTTTGGAGGAAATGCTATTGGATGAGTCTTATTATCAGTATCAATTTACTGCAAAGCCTGAAGTGTCTAGTTTTCAGATCAGGATACTAGAGGGTTTAGGGGAATAGACTCCAGACTCGTAATTAACTAATTATATTTGTTTATATTTATTTATTTATTTTAATATTTGATATTTCTTATACTCAAATATTACAAGGTTATATTTGTACCACTAATATCTCTCATTAATTTTGCACAACTAGAAATGATTGCGGTGTTTGGGTTGCCAAGTGGATGTTGGACACAAGTTGGTCACATGATTATCACATTAATGTAACAATCTATACAATAAATCATGTTCATTTAAATGGCCTTTTATGAGTTTTCATGTTATACTAAGCTATTATTATAATCTAAATGTCGTAGGTAACCAACGAAACCAGGTTCAAGATTGTCTTAGATTTGGTTCTTAACTCATACAACACAAAGAAAGATGAATTGATAAAGCTAGCAGCTGCAAATTGGAAACACTTGGATGAAAAGCACAAAAGAATTGTTGTTAGCTAAATCTGTCACTGTATGTGTGTTGTGTGGTTTTTAATTAATGTCATGGGGCCAACCTGCTATGTTGTAAACTTTCTCTTTTTGGCTGACTATCCCACTAGAAAACTTTAATGGTTTTTGTCTGAACTTAGCTACTACCGGGTCTTGTGGTTTTATGAAAACTTTTTGTTTGTTTTGTGAATGAATCATATCAACTGGAGGCATTAACTTGAATGGAAACTTTTATTTCCCTAGTCAAAGGTTTATATTTGTGTATATATTGGTATTAGTTTGTTCATAACATAGTACCAAAGAAGTCGTCCAGTAGGTAATAAGTGATTATGATAATTACAAGAAAGGCAATATATTGTTTAAGTCAGATGTATTTGAATATACAATCAGGTTTCTTGCTACAAATTTACATTTTTATACATTACAAATTACAATATATCATGAAATGTATGGAAATTTGTATCAATGATAATAGATGTTAATTTAATAAATTCCTGATGATGAGTATAATTTCCATTTTCATTGTAAATATCGTTTACAAATTAGCTTTAGATTACTCCCTCTTATTGCATATATAATAGTCTATATACTACAATTTCTTTATTTTCACTTTTCATTTATAATATTATTATCAACGTCATTTTTTTAGATGTCTTAAATAGATTAACGTTACTTTTCACTTATTAAATTAAATATATTCTTGCTTGTAATTATATTATTATTTAATTATATACATAATTATTATTCATATGAATAAATGTTAAAGATAATTGCATCATTCACGACAGTCCAATCCCTACTTCAAACATTTAAAACTTTAATTTTAATGATAAAAAGATGCTATAACTTGCATACACCGGTAAAAGCATAAACTCTACCTTAGTACTATTAATATCAAACTTTTTCATTTATTAATATTATCATATACAGTATTAAACTTTATAAATGATTCAACTTTTCAGATCACTATCAGTAAATCGATGTGTAACATAGTAATCTAGTAACATGTTTTTATCAATGATCGCACCTTAACTTGTACATCGTGAAGAAAACGTTACTCCATGGAGAATGGGTTATCTATTAAAGGATCACCATATCATAGGATATTGATATTGTCAATGGCTGCAAAATACACGAACAAGTAATAACACAAGCCCAAAAATAAAAATATTTTCCATACATATACCATATATCATTTTGAAAATGTTGATTGGTTCCTTTCCATACTCTTCCTCCAAGAATAATTATTAGGACATATAATAACAACTTTTGTTGCTCGTAACATAGCATGCATCTTAATTTTTCTTGCTGGTTTCATATTTGCCAGTATACTTTAATACATAATGAATAAGGAAAAGTAACTAAACAAACTTGCTTCAAGTGTCTCATACTTCCATAATCCATTGGGATCAGATTGTAAAAACCAAAAACTACATATTAAGATCAAATTCCAGCAATCTTACTACACATAAATAAGTGTCTAATGTTATTTATCATTTATACACCAATTGTAACAAATATATATAAATCAAATTTATAATTAACATTAGGGTCAATACTGCAGCATTAGGTACTTTAGCATGAGGTAATCCAAAAGCTTAATCTTAGATTGTTCAAACATCAAATTTATACACATTAGAACAATATGATCAAATTTATAATCTATAATTAACAACAAAAGATTAAAATAAAACATTCACATAATTCCAAACTTGGTTGTCTGGCTTGCACCACTAATAACATAAAATCAATACAAAAACCACTAATTAACTAAAACAACATAATACAAAATCTGTTTCCTTTTAGGTTTTCAAATCATATAAATTGAAGTAGTATCAAAAGGGAAATGCATACAATCCATTTATTCTTCAGCTTCATTCCCTGCCTACACCGCAGAAGAAGAAATGCCATTAACACAGCTTCCCTGAAATAAATACAAGAAGAAAGAAAATAACATACCACATTTACCCACTTACTGGTTTTGAATAAATGAAACAGAATCACTGCAACCAGACCAAGTCCGTGCAACACCGCAGGAGAAGCAATGCCATTGACAAAGCTTCCCTGACATTAGACTTAAGATAGTCAACCAGCCAAAATAAATAAATACGGGAGGCAAGAAAATAACAAAACATATTTACCCACTTACTGGTTTTGAATAAATGAAGCAAAATCACTACAACCAGAACAAGTCCGTGCAACACGGCAAGAGAAGCAATGCCATTAACAAAGCTTCCCTGACATTAGACTAAAGAAGTGTGCTCAATGCTTGAAGAAATGGGGGTTCCAAGGTTAAAGAACTGTACTCACTGATAAAAGGAAACGGACCTCCGCAACAGCATGGCACCCTTTACCCTCTAGCCTTTCGTGCTTTAGCTTGGATCCCGCCGGAATATCGTTGTCTCTGCTCCCAACATACACTAGTCCCTATACGACACGGAGGGAGAGAGACTTATCGCCTCGAGAAAATGGTTTAAATATGAAATGTGTTTTTGACCCGAAAAATAAAATAAAATTGCCTTACTTACTGACATGAAAAGTCATTCCACGTGTCCGTAATTTATTAGTCCACGTCACAGGGGGCACTGGAACACGCTAAAACGAGGTTGTACCAAAGCAATTGCCCTTGTTTAAGGATCGCAATACCCTCTATTTCCATGAGATGACAGTTATCAGAAGACGAAAAAATGCTATTAAAACTATCTAGGACAAGGATGGAACCTGAATTAAGGATCCTGATGCTTTACAGAGGTTAGTTAATACCTATTATGTTCAGCTTTTTGCTGACCCTACTCCTTTTGTCCTTTTCTATATCAAAGGTGCTTTCCCGAGGTTGTCGGAGGAGGCCTTGGATATTTTTAGGTAAAATGTGACCAAGGACGAGATTTGTAAAGCCTTTTTTTTCCACGGGTAACTACAAAGCTTTTGGGTTGGATGACCTCTAAGCCACTTTCTACAAGAGGCAGTGGGAGATTGTAGGGGATATTTCTGTGCGCTAATTGATGGTATCTTTGTTGATCCCCCTAAGGTGGAGGCTATCAATGACACTTTTATCACTTTAATTCCCAAAGCTAAGCTAGTGGTGTCTATGAAGCATTTTAGACCTATTAACCTGTGTAATGTTTCGTACAAAATAGTCACCAAGATTCTTTCTATGTGACTAAGGATGGTTATGGAGGAGTTGGTTCATCCCTGCTAGTGTAGCTTTATTCCCAACGGAAGTAGTGGGGATAATATTATTATTGCTTTGGAGGTTCTCCATTCTATAAAGGGCAAGAAAGGTGGCAGTGGTTGGATAACAATCATGGTGGATCTCGAGAAGGCTTACAACAGACTAAAAGGGAAATTTGTGAAGGATACCCTCCAGGATATCAGATTGCCTGAAAATTTTGTTCATGTGGTGTGGTGGTGTATTGCCTCCCCGCAGATGCATATGATTTGGAATGGGGAAGCACTTGAAAGCTTCAAGCCTTCTTGTGGTATTCGGCAAAGGGATCCCATTTCCCCCTATTTATTTGTTCTGTGCATTAAGAGGTTTTTTCATTTGATAAATGTTGCGGCAAGCCAAAAGTCCTGGATCCCCATCTAGCTTTTTAGGGGTGGTCCTTTGCTCTTCTACTTGGCTTTTGCAGATGATTTCCTTCTTTTTGTAAAAGCTTGCTCCTCCCAAGTGAATGTCATTAAAGAAGTGCTTAATTTTTTTACTCTAGTTCTGGTCAAAAAAGTAAATGCAAAAAAGACCATATTTTCTTTTTTAGGAATATTAATTGGCAGCTTTCGGACCTTATTTCTAATGGTTTAGGTTTTGTAGAGAATGGCGAATCTTGGAAAGTACCTCAGCATCCCACTCCATCACAAGAGAGCCTTAAGATAGTCGTTTCAGTTTATTATTGATAATGTTAATAAAAGGCTTGATAGTTGGAAAGCTAAGAATCTTTCCTTTGCGGGTCGCATTACCCTTGCCAAGTCGGTCATTTAAGCCTTGCCAACTTATGTTATGCAGACTTCTTTCTTGCCCGAGTCGGTGTGTGAAGAGATTGACAGGAGATGCAAGTTTTGTGTGGGTTGAGTGTGATAATGTTAGACAGGTCCATTGGCTCAAGTAGGAATCCCTTTGTTGCCCCAAAGACTATAAAGGTCTTGGGTTTAGGCTGTTGAAGAAGGTTAATCAAGCACTCTTGATGAAAGCAGGGTGGAGGATGGGTACCCAGCTTCATGACCTTAGGGTTCGAGTGGTTTGCGGTAAGTATAAGTGTGGTTTAGATATTCTTCCCTCTATTGATGCTCATTGAAGAGGTTGAAATTTCTGGCATGGGGTTACCAAGATATGGGATAAAGTGATGTGTAATATTTCTTGGCAAATAGGGAATGGTAGGCGTGTTTGCTTTTGGATTGACCCTTGCGTGCCTGGTCATGGTCAGCTCCTTTGCCACTTGATTGAAAGTGTCCAAAATTTGGAAGCAGTCCTTGCATGCTTTTACATAATGCACAAGGCACCTGGGATCTTGATAGACTAGCTCGTGCGCTCCTGTCTAGGATCCTCAACATTATCAAGTACATCCCGTTGCTTACTGGTTATAAGGAGCTAGATGAGGTGGGTTGGGCGCATGCCCCTGATGGTGATTTTTCTACTAAACGGGCTTACAAAAGCCTCAACAACTGGGCCAGGCCGCAGCACAGCTCTTTGTTCCATCTCATTTGGCATTGGCTTGGACCTGAATGCATAAGAGTCCATATGTGGAAGGTAGCTAGAAGGATTATTCCTATAAATGAGTTGAGGCACCATCGCCACATAGCGGGGATGCACTTTGTCTTGTCTACTTCAATCATGTTAAATCCCCCTTGTATGCGCTTTGTGAATAAAGTGGGTTAAAGAGGTCTGGAGCTCCCTAGGGGGCATATAAAGTGCCTAACTTTTTCCTAGAAGATGATATCTTATGCTGGTTAGGAGTAAATCTAAGAGCCAGGGGAGGGTCTCTCCCAGTTCATTGAACCTTGATCTTTGGTGTAGCTGTTGATCGTATTTGGTAACGGATGAATGATTTTGGGTTTCGTAGTCTGTGGTCGCGTGATGAGTGCGTACATTGTTAGGTAGGTCCTAACGTGCGCAAAGGACATTCACATTTATTTTAATGCAAGTGTTGTGCTGACCAATGTGCCCCTAGGCCTAGTAGGGACCTTTGTATTTGGTGATTCCCACCACCTGATGGAGTAGTCAAGTTGAATTGCGGCAGTGTTGTGTGTCAGGCTACTTCATAGGATTCTTGTGGTGGAGTCCTTTGGGATAGTATAGGAAGGTTTCTTTTGAGATTCTCTTGCAAGTTGGGTGTGTGCTCTGACACCTTTGCGAAACTCTGGCCTATTTTTAGTGGTCTGCGTTTGGTGAAGGATAAAGGCTTCCAAGACTTGCTTGTGAGTTGGACTCGATGGTGGCTGTTACTCTTATAAATGGAGTGCGCCAACCTCACCATCTGTGTTCGGCCTTAGTAGAGGACGTGCATCACATCATAAGGCACTTTACGAATTGTATGGTCTCCCATATTCTTGGAGAGGCGAACCAGGTCGTGAATAGTTTCGCTAAATTTGGTCTCTCTTTGGCTGGGGATCTGATTATCTTCACAATGTTCTTGAGTTTATTTATTTATTTTTTCAAATTTTATGTGATTCCAATTGTATTGTTTACCCTCATGGGTTCTGATTTTTGTGGGGTTTGGGACTAAGGCCCCCTATCAACTAAAAAAAATAAAATAGTATTGCTTTAATTTGCTTCCCCCCCGTAATAGCTTTTCCTTCCAAAGGTGTGATAACTCATGCTTGAAGTTTTCAAAAATAAAAAATAATCCATCACTAAACTTTTTATTTGAATAGTTTTTTTTATTTCAATTTGGGTTAACATTTTTTTTTGTTTAGTTTTACAGAAATTACATATCAGATATACATGTATGTATTTTTATTTTTAGATGCATAATTTTTTTGGTACAATTTGTGAAAAATACATAAATGAAGATGAATGTACAAAAAATGGGCGGCTAGAGTTAAAACTTGACACAAAAACTAAAATCATGTTATACGAACAAAATGGGCCTTCATAAAATGGGATTTGAATGCACACTTAATAGGCTTTATGTTTTGAAGAAAGATTGGACTCTATATTGGTTTTCTTTACTGTACAAATCAATTTTTTCCATTCTTTACCAAAATAACAAACTATTTTCCTTAATATTAGGTGGGAAAAAATAGTATGCAAACAATAAAAGGTTATAAATGTTTTGGTCCTCAAAAAATTCAAGAAATTTGTTTTTGGTCCTTAATTGTTTTTGCCAAAAAAAAATTATGGACTAAAATAAAATTTTGGAGGATAAAAACATATTTAACCCAACAATTAAATCGTCATCTGATTCAAAATAAAAAGAAACAAATAATTTATAATGATGCATGTATTGGAATATTAACTTTTGAGATTTTTATTATCAATGATTAATATTACTTATTTTACTCATTGTTACTTTACAGTTAAATCCTAAATTTATGTGTTAAACAATCATCTTCCTAATAATAGTAGTAATCCATCTTACTCTACTTGTAGCGGTTGGGGTTGAATTTTTATCTCATTCTTGTGCAAAATGTGTCTAAACGGATATCGGTAAATAAATCAACCTAGCTTTGGAATTTAGAGATGTTCATAACTTGAGCTAGGGGTGAGCATGAAAACATGAGCTGGCCGAAACTCGACTCAACCAAGTTCAAATTTAACCTTTTGGACGAATAAACTCTTACATCGGGTTAATTGAAATAAAAAGTTTGGATAAGTATGGTTAATATCGAGCTGGTGCAGATGAGGAATTTTTTTTTTTTGTTGAAACTCGCATCCAACTGAATAAGTGTATAGCAAAATTGAAAAAAAAAAAGAAGACATCTACATGTAAATACAATGTTCAAAAGATTTTACAAATTTCTATTACCACCTTTTTCTCACATCTCATGTCATGTTCGTCCTTTCAAATCACTGTTGCCTTACAACTACTAAGAGCATTGAGCAATATACCGAGCATTTAGTTGAGAACAATCAGAACATCATGTAATTTTTTATTAATAAAAAATTATATTTATTATAGTTTTTCGCCAAAACCTTAACTTGAAAACTCAAAATAAAACTAGATATGCAACACGTTGGTCTCCCACTCTCCTTCCTACTTTAGTATTTCACCAAATGTAAAAATTCAAAAACTCACTACATAGATGTGGATTGCCCTGCGAAATAGCAATAGAACTTTTCCATACATTTCTAATTCGTGGTCTAATTAGAAAACATTTTGCTTCGAACATAGGAATTGCTAAAAGTAAAATTCAGGAAAAAGAATCGATTGTATGGGAAATACTCTATTGAACCTCTCTCATTTCCCTCGATTTTGAAGTACTGCACAACAATATGTTAACATCTTCACCTATTTACCTTCACTTGCCCCGTGCCATATCCATCTTGCAAAGGTGCAAACGACTACACAATGACATCATTGCCCACTCGCCTTTACTCAATGTCATAGACGAGGTTGAGCTCAAGCTTACTTCCCACACCATTCAGAATTGCCCTAAAGGAGATGTTCTCCGATGTTGATTTCGACGCCGGCATGGCCTTCAGAAAGCCACAAAAGATTATCAATCGTGAAGACAACTACTACTCCACATATGCCACCGTTTTTGCGACAAGAATAGTGAAGACTAACTCGCACATACCCACCCTATATAACTGCAACCCGATCAACCTGCCACACGACTTAACTACTACCTCAAATAGACAGAATCAATCTTGATTTTTACTTGTTTGGTTTGTTTCAATTCTAGATATTTTGGACTGAAACCGACTGTTGCTCACCCTTAACTTGACCCATCCTATTGACCCATCTTGACCTAAAGTTAATTTTGATAGGTTTAGGTTTATAAATTAAACTTGACTGTATTTTGAAGATGAATTTGAGTTGTTCCAATCCTATCCAATGTCTAATATTGTTTTAAAAGGTATAATATTTAAATAATTATATATAATAATACAATTTCTTGACTAAATAGATAATGTTTTATATAACATTATATTATATTATATTAATATTATATATCTAGAAATATATGTTATAAAATATACCTTAATTGTACTTATATACTTATTTAATTTTACAATTTAACTATATACAATGTTAATGTTAATATATTATGTCCACAACTTGGTTACCTAGTTTTGTCTCAAATATTCGAGTCTCAATTGCGTCAAGTTCGTGTTCAAGTAAATGACTCTAACAAAATTTTGAGCCACAAATAAATAAAATAAACCCTTTCTAATCCGTCCCATGAATACCTATGTTAAAATAACATAAAATGTGCAATCAAAGTTGTTGTATTTATGAACCCCTGTCCTGCTAATTTTTTTTAATAATAATACTGATCCTGACGTCAGCCATTGCCTCTTCTTTAAGCCACTTTTTAGGGGGCTTTTAATGCCTCAAAAAATAAATACTACGAATTTTTTAATCTGTAAAAGAGATCAATAAAAAAAAATCATATTTGAAATTATTAAGAAACTACCACCTTTTATAAAATATTATAAAATACTACCACCTTTTATAAAGTATATATCAATTCAGTATATCAAATTGTCCTCAATAAAATTATTTACATTTTTTTATAGATGTATGTAGTAAGGATTATTCTTCGGTGAATAAAATTTAGACTTAATTACACTTTGTGCCACCCAATTTTTATTATTTTGCAGATTTTGTCATTACATTTTTTCTCCACATTTTGTCATCCTATTTGTGTAATTTTGTCCAACTGTCAATTGCTCATTAAATAACAAACAGAATGATAACATGCTAGTGATGAGTTGCCACTAAACATTCATGCCAACTTTTTTTTTTTTGAATTTTTTTTCTAAAAAAATAAAAATTGTTTGAAAAAAAATACTGAGTCTATGTTTCACATAACTTTAGGATTTTTTTTTCAAATAATTTTTATTTTTTTAGAAAAACATTTAAAAAAACAATTTGGCGTAGATGTTTAATGTCAACTCATCATTGACACGTCATCATTCTATTTGTCATTTAACAGACAGTTGATAGTTGGATAAAATTCACAAGATTACAAAAATAAGGTGGCAAAATGCGAGAAAAAAATGTGGTGGCAAAATTCACAAAATAATAAAAATTAGGTGGCACAAAGTACAATTAAGCCTAAAATTTATAAATATCATTTGCGTAAGGATTGATTCATTAATGACAAAATTATTGTGTTAATAGTATACTATAAATTTATTTTTGATATAAAATTAATTTACCTTTGTCTGCTTAAGTTTTTTATTTGAATTTAATTAGAATATACTAATAGTGTAAAGATTCTCTATATTGTTATTCAATCAATAGGGGTCTGTTTGGTATGAAGAAAAGAGATATGTAAGAAATAGAGTAGACGAAGATAAAAAGGTGAATGAAAATAGGAGAGAAATAAAGAAAAAATAAATGTGTTTAGTTTAAAAGAAATATGGGAGAGATAAATAGGTGAATGGAAATAGGTAAAAAATAAAGTGAAAAAAACTAGTGGGTTCCATACCTTTTTTATTTCTCTGCCTCTTTCATTTTTCCTCTACCAAACACACTCACCTTTTTTATTTTTCACCTATTTCTTTCCTACCCACCTTATTTTTCCTTCACCAAACAAAGGGTAATGGTTATGTATAGTAAGATTATTGACTTTTATAATAATTATTTTAAAAGTCATATTTACAATGATTTATAATTAGTTGATAATATAAAAAATTTTGTACTAACAATAAATGAAAATTAATTTGTTTATATTATGCTATTGATATACTAATGAATTTAAATTTTATATAATACTAATAAATATCTTATTTATTGTACGCGAACTTGTAAATACAATTAAAATATAAAATAAAAATAGATATATTGAATAAAATATTGATTTAATAGATTAATTAACATTTTATTAGTGATGAAAAATAAATATTAAAATACAAAGATGCATATATTTAAAACTTTAAATTTTAAAATTTTCATTATTTGATTTAAGTAATTGAAAATTATTTTAATGATGATCTATAGATATTTTATTATCCTCATTGTTGATTCAATAGATTGGATATTAATTAACGAATTTAAATAAAATTTTAACTCCTTTAATTGAATGGCTAATTAAAATAATATTGAGCTGATTTAATATCAAAGTAGAATTATATGTATTATAAAACAAGGATGACCCATAACTATATGAAAAGGAGTATCTGTGTAAAGGTTATCTTGCTCATAAGAAGGGAGACTCAAATAGATGTAGTTTTTGGTTGAAAAATTCAAAAATTGTTCAAAAATTAATAAAACTAATAATTTTTCTCTATTATTAACTAAAATTTAGTAGAAATCACAAAATTATATAGGTCTTATTCTTTATTTAATGTATTCGCACTCATGATTTCAAACAGACTTTAGTCAATAAAAAAAGTATTAAAAAAAAGTGTTAATAATACTCCTCTTATCTTGAATAGGTATGACTTATTTATTTATTTTCCAAATTTAAAACTTGAATATAATGTATTTAAGTTATATATATATACCTCTTCTAAAGGTTTGGTCTAACACTTTTAAAAGTGTATTCAAATTTAAAAACTTCTCATAATAAGATATTTTAAATAGCCTAACGGGCATATCTTTGAATAGTCAACAAATACATAATCTTAAGACATTATAAATACAATAATATACCATGATAATATCATTATATCTATTGGCACCTAAGAAAAATAATAATAATAAGACCTCAGCTAGGTGGAGAAAGTAGTTGCTTAGGGTTTAATACAGGACGAACTTGGTACAGGCAAGTTCTAGCTGAATAAGGATATTAGGTGAAAGTAGTTTGGTTGGCCTTGATGTTGGATATATTCGACTAGGTATGTTGAGGTCCATGGATGGAAAAGGCAATTAACCTTATTGGGGGTAAGATTTTGGGAAGAAATATGGGAGTTATCGGGGTGATAAAATTCTCCTTGATTTGCTAAAGAGAAGGATAGTGGACTTAGTCAAAACAACGCAACTCGCATTTCCCAAAAAATAGGATGAAGTTAGGAGCAAAATTCCAATGGATAAAGGTGGTGGTTAGGAGCCATTTTCAAGAGAGTGGACTAGTGCAAGATCATGCCCAAGAATCTAGGAGAATCTATAGCTACTTTCAAGTCAAGTGGACCCACCTATGATCAGCTGACTGGAGCCTCAGTTAGTCGAATCAATGGCCAAGATTTACCAAATGCGCGAAAGACAAGTTGAATGACTGTTCGAGCCACAATTTAGGGAGTTATTGTGTAGAAAACGTGGCTGAGTGAATGTTTTCTAGGTTTCACAGTATAAATAGGTCTTTATACATGAAATTTGACATACATCCAATCAATCAAACAACCTATTTATCATTTATCTTGCCTTTATTTACAGCTTTTATGTACTACCTTTTATTTATAGCTTTTCGTTTATAGTTTTTTTTAGTCTTTACTTTTCAAAACCAATCCTATTTTTACCTAGACCAAGTGCTCTTTGGAGTGATTTGGGAACCCATTAGTCAAGAAGTAGATTTTCCTTCTTGATACCAAATTGTCTGATCCTATTTTGGAATCGTGTTGGAGCATTTAGTTGAACCATTTGGCTAATCATTCACGTGACAACAATCATTTGTATTTATTTAAATGGGTTGATCTTTTATTATACTAAAAAGATTTTTTAAATGACCTTAACTTTTTTAGTTACTTCACTTAACATGTTTGATAAATAGCCGTGAATTATATGAGAATGAGAATCAAGGCATAGGCTCCTAATGGATAACTGAATTACTCACTTTAATACTGTCATTTATTCATTGAAACAACATATTGGATGAACCAAATTTCACCTACTTCGATTTCATGTCCCATTTCCTCTCTCCCTAATTAAAAAAATGATACTTATAAGAAAATCAACAATTAAAAGAGAGAATATATATTATTTTTATTCACATGTCATTTCTTACCTGAGCGGATAGGAAATGAGATAGAAAATATAGATGATTTCAATCCATAATTGCATGAATCATAGTGTTGTTTATTGTTCCCATAGAAATTGTAAGTGTTATTTTTTTTTTTATTATTGCTGCTATTATATCGCCTTGTGCTGCTTTGTTTACAAAGTCATTAGACTACATAATCACTATTGTGAAAATTACTTTTTAAATCAGTTAAAAAAAACTTTTTAAATCAGTTTTTGAACCGATTTAAATATAGCCGATATAAAAAGTAGGATAGTTTTAAATCAGATTTTGAATTGATTTAAAATGTATGCATTTTTTAACTCGGTTATAAACATAACCGAGTTAAAATGTTGAGTACCTCAACAATAATTCTCGTTTCTCATGGGTAAGTTTCATCTGAAAAATTCATTCTCAAAATTTTCACCACCAACTTCAAGGGCATCTTGAAAATTTATTCCCAAATTTTTCACCACCAACACATGATTTATAGTCTCTTGAACCATTTTGATCTGCAACAAACAACAGAAAAATTCATTCTCAAAATTTTCACTCTAATCATATCAACATTCAACCATAATCACAATTTGAGAAAGCTAAATAACCTTATGTTGTGATGCCATCGAAGCCACCTTCAAGAGCACCTTTGCCCTGGCCTTCTTATTGTCCAATCCTCGTTGTCAAGGTCAATGAGGCATTGCACGAGCCAGATCATTGTGGTGTGGCTCATGACTGCGACAAAGCCTCTAATCAGCACTAGCAGTAGCAGCGCCAAAGCGCCTCCGTGTCGACAATGCCTTCGATCGGTTGACAAGGCCTTTGTCTTACATGCGTTGCCCTTGACGAGCTTCCAGAGTTGCAGTAGCCGCTCCACCGAAAGTGCTTTCGCGTTGAGGGCTAACAGCCTCCTCGACCGCCACTGCCAGCACAGCATCGACGCCGATCTAAGCATTGGTGTCCTGCTCCTATGCCAGCACGTCCATGGCTGCCAATCTACATCAATCTACACATTAGCAGCCATTTTGGAAACAAAAGGGGAAAGAGCGAGAGTTAGTTTTTGCTAATGTTGAAATGATTTCAAAATTTGAAAGAGATAGATTTTTTTAACTCAATTATGTAATAACTGATTTAAAAACTAGTTTTTAAAATCAGTTTGAAGAATAACCAATTTTAAAAAATGGTTTTTAAATCAGTTCATAACTACCTGATTTAAAAAATGTTGGTTAGAATAACAAAAATACCACCACGTTACTAATTTAAATCGGTTCATAGAGAATCAATTTAAATTCCTATTTTAAAAACACGCTTTTGCACTAGTGAATTACTTGTGACAAAAATATTCAAAGCTATAGGCCGCAACGTGTTTATTTTCTGCAACATTTTTGGTGTTCCGGATATTGTTTTAGACATTACGGTGACTAGAGTAATGGTTGACAAAGTCTTATATATATATATGGAATGATGACTTATTGAAAGCCTGATATAATAGGTAAGATAGGTGCCCTCACTCTATTTTTATTGCATTACCACTGATAGGTATCTTCCTCACTATATGATCGTAGTGATCGTGAAAGAAAGCACATATGGTATATATATATTTTTATCAGAATTTTTTTAAAATACGTTATTAAATTTAAACTGGAACTTTGTTTGTGTCAGAAAATGTTCATGCCGTGTAATAAGATAAAACGTACATGTAATATTTACTCCAATATTTATGATATTGTCGTCCAATCAAAATCATAACAATATTTCATCTCGATAATTGTTACCGAGATAAATTTAGAGCTTCTTTCATACTTTCTCTAATGATACTAATTTTTAGTTACCGAAATCAAATGTCAATTTTAATTGTTAGAGGACGACGTCAATAGCACCTATATTACTGTATCCATGTTCTGTGGCATACAATATTTGGGAGTGAAGTTACAGTTATGGTCTTAACGTAGTACATATTGTGCTTCTGAGAGACATATTTTTATGAGTAAGGGGAAATATTTTTACCTATACAATCATACATGAATAATTAAAATTAAATATTATTTAAAGTCAAATGATTATTTTACAAAAATACATGAATTTTATGTTTTAGTGTCATGTATATATATATTCTCACATATTTTGTTTTTTTGAAGTAGTTTGAAAACAAGTAATACCTTATTTGTTGCAGATCTCCCATGTCGTGGACGAGAGATTCTTATAACAGATGTTGAGATTTCAAATATAGGTGTTGTATGATTGCAAAATGAGGTGTTGCATGATTTTTTGCACTCCCATTTCGTGGACGATATTCTTAACATTTTGGGAATGGCTTTACAGATGTTGGAATTTTAAATATAGGTGTTGCATGATTGCAAAACGAGGTGTTGCATGAATTTTTGGGTCCAACCGACACCTAGTATTTAAAAGTCATGTTACACTCCGATTAATTTGAGTTAAATTGAGTGATGTGATTTAAGGGAGTAAAGTTCTTTCAACAACCTTTTTTATTTATTATTATTATTATTATTATTATTATAAGAATCAAATGCAAGACTTTAATTAAGAGGATAAGTATCGCACGAATACAGATAACATTATTTTATATAATATATAAGGAAATTTATTTATGTTTTTCAAAACTAAAGTATATTTTAAAATTAGAATAATTATTTTTTCTTAAAAAAAACACAGCATTCATTTTTTTAGCTTTTTTAAATAATTAAAAATAATATTTTTTCAAAATAAATTCTAAAAGTTATATTAGTCATGAAACGATACAAATAGAAGACACGTAATAGATATAGATCCAAATATCAAAACAAATCATATTTCTATCAGGAAAAATCAAATAAAATTTAATAAATAATAAACATTTCAGAAAATAATAATGTTCAAAATAATATTATATGACTAGTTCTTTTTAAAATTAAACAAATCTAAAAATAGAATTTCTATATCTCTCTCAAATTGTTATTTTTTAAAAACATATAATTGTCTCAATACGGGACACATACCCTCCGTTTATTTATATTTAGTCATAAGAAAGGAAAAAAAAATAAAAATACAACTATGGCACATGGGCCACAGCAATGAGAATTGCACCCAATTAATAATTGTTCCTTGTTAGGAAGCTGTCTGAATCTTTCGCGTGCTGGACCATTGTGATATCTTTTACTGTGAGATTAAGAAGTAAGACAAAGAAAGGAGGACAAAATTAACCCTTTTAAAAAATTCATAAATTAACTTAATTTTTTTTTAAAGAAATTGGACACCCTACCATTGCATAAGACCATTTGAAATTTAATATTTATTAAAAAATTGTTTACAAAAAGAAGGATGGAAAGAACTAAAAAAACACGTACTCAAGAATTATTACACATGAATACAAGATAAAGATACGTATCAGCTAATTATCCACCAAAACACTTAAACACACATTGTCTTACTAAAAATTTGATTCCACACTTCCATTTTCTATTTTCAAATCTTGTAATTGTTGCTATTTTTGATTATTTACTAACCGAATTATCCAACATCTAGACAAATTAATGAGATCCGATCATTTATTTAAGTATGAAGATTAACGTACGAGTACCTGACTAATCGTTTATTTTTATTTTACTTTATTTTATTTTGCACCTAAAATGTAGCTAAAATGGGAGAGTGAGAAAAAAGTTATTTTCATCAAATGACAGGATCAAGAAGAACTTGCATTGCCTTTTTGGGAACAATTAGATCTAGCATATACTGTGCAGACGGTCGAGATAATATATCAAAATGCTTTTTTTTTTTTTTAAACCAGGAGGTATCTGGGACTTATTTTTTACACCCAACTAATCTCCCATTCCACTAGGTCGGCTCCCTTGGGGATAAAGTGATACTTCCGGTTGTGACTCTATGCCCAGCTAGGAATCGAACTCCAAACCTTGGTTAAGAGCTCAAGCGCCAAACCTACTTGAGCTAGCAACCTTCGGTTATATGTCAAAATGTTTTAACGTAACCTGTAGGCGTTCTCCGCAAATTTGGATCTAGCATATATATACTGTGCGTGATCATGAAGGATCAATAATAATGGACATCCACGTTCCATGTGCTTGATATATATCATTATAAAATATATATTATACCAAATGTTGTTTGGTGTAAGTGGTCTGACACTCATAAGTGGACAACAAGTGTAAAAAATTGTTTTATTAATACTTATTATAGAAAATGTTGTGTAAATTGTATCAATGTTTTGTTAATACTTTTCATATTGACAATATTATTGTATCATGACTTGTTTTCATATCAATTGATTTATGTTTTAATTTAGTTTATTATAGTTTAATTTTACATAATTAAATTAATTTGCATGATTAATACTAATTTTAGAATCATATAATATTTTAGGCTTAAATATATTTTTGGTTCTTTATTTTTTACTAAAATTCATTTTGGTCCTTTATCTTTTCAAAGATTCATTTTGGTACTTAACTCTCAAATTTGAGTCAATTTTGTTCTTTCGTTAATAGTGATCATTTTTTATTTTGGGGCACGATTTTAAACCATTTTTTGATCAATTCAAAACCTGAAACTTGTTCCATTAGACTCACTTACATAAAAACTATAAAATCTAACTAATTTTCGAACCAAAAAGGGGCTATAAACATGGTAAAAACACGTGAAAAGTGAGTTCCACAAGCAACTGAAAAAAATCTAATATTAAAATTTTCATTTTCCAATTGCTCGTGGGACTAACTTTTCACATGTTTATCATTATGTTTGTGGCCCTTTTTGGTTCAAACATTAGTTGCATTTCATAGTTTTCATATAGGTGAATTTAATGAGACAAATTTTAGGTCTTAAATCAATCAAAAAGGGTTCAAATCATGTCCCAGAATCGAAAACGATCACTGTTAACAAAAGGATAATATTAACTCAAATTTAAGAGTTAAAGGACCAAAATGAATTTTAGTATAAAGATAAAGGACTAAAAGTATATTTAAGCCAATATTTTACTTTTAATAAAATAAAATAAAATAAAATTTGTATAAAATCTTTTGTAATGTCATGTGTTGTTGGAAAAATTTATGTATACTCAATTACCTTATTGCAACGATAATAGTCATTAAGACATGTAAAATATAGGCAACAACTCTAGGTGGTTGCCATAAATCACTTGTGGCAGCGACAAATGTATCAAAATAATACGACAACTACTATTGTTAAAACATAAGTAGTGGTCATGACATCAAATATTGCTAACAAACTTTTTGCAATAATCATTCTTGTAGCGACCTGCAGCGATAATTTTTTGCTTGGCAAAAATTGTTTTCCCAACGGCATTTGGGATTTGTTAACGACAAATGTCGCTGCGAATAACCTTATTTCATGTAATGATCCCTTAACCAAGGACGTGGGATATATCCCCCCTACATATGGAATCACAATACTTGGAAGTGCTACTCCTTAATGGGCCTACCTGGTGTGAAGGAGGATTAATTAGGCTCATGAATTTGGATACCATCTAATTATACCAAAATAATATACACACACACACACACACACATGGGATTTGCTAATGAACTTCAACTAAAAAACAAGTGGATATATGTTAGCAAACCTCATAAGTATTTGCTAGCATATACTCACTTATTTTTTAGCTGGAGTACGTTAGCAAGCTACACACTGTAGGTGTATTTTAAAATTATCCTTAATTATAACTTACTAACGGACTCTAACTAAAAATCAATAAGGTGTATGTTAACAAATCGCTCTCTATATATATATTATATGAAGAGAAATGCTATCAACATACCTGATAAATTCTCTTCTTACACACTCTTTTGAAAGCTCTTTATTATTAGTTGAATTTTTTGGTCTTTCCTAATTTTGTAGTTTCCAATAAATTTTAATTAATAGTAAAATGTGTGTTAGGGAGTGTATTGTTAGTACTCTTCTTATATGAAATAGAAATGGTGTGCAAATATGTATTATGAAATTAAACTCGCTTTGACTTGAGCTGTTGCATTTGCATCATGGAACTTGAATTCGCCTAATTACTGCACGACCATCCCTTAATTTATTCTCCAACTTGTACGAATAGCCTTATAAATAGCTACCCAATCTCACATTACCTTCACACTAAATCATATCCTTCGAAGTTCCAAGATGAAGATGATTTACATTCTTTTCCTGTTTGCTCTTCTTTCATTCACTTCCCATGCTTTTGTCAATGATTTTTGTGTAGCAAACTTAAAAGGGCCAGATAGCCCTTTAGGCTATCAGTGCAAGCCACCTAACACAATCATGACGGATGACTTTGTGTTCTTTGGCTTTGTCACTGGAAACACCACAAACACTTTCAATGCTGCATTAACCTCCGCATTTGTTACTGATTTTCCAGGTGTGAATGGTCTTGGAGTATCCGTAGCACGGTTAGACATAGCCAAAGGTGGATCAATCCCAATGCACACACACCCTGGTGCCACTGAACTTCTCATAATGGTGGAAGGTCAAATCATTGCTGGCTTTATGACGCCCACTGCTCTTTATACAAAGACGCTGAAATCGGGAGATATTATGGTTTTCCCACAAGGACAGTTGCGTTTTCAAGTGAATTCAGGTAAAGGAAAAGCCACTTCTTTTCTCGTTTATAGCAGCGCAAACCCTGGAACAAACTGCTTGATCTTTTGTTATTTGGCAACAGCTTGCCTTCTGACTTGGTTGCACAAACTACCTGTTAAAGTTGTGATCATGAACGTATGAGAGCAATATGGTACACAAGAATAGGAGAATTGGATAAAAGATGGAAGAAAAAACCTGTGTAGAAATTCTCATTCATGTCTTATATTTACATGTATATGAGGGTATATATATATGACCGATCAAAAGAAAAAAACAAAAAGCTAACTATAAAAAAAAGTCATGTAACAGGAACAAAAAGGAAAATAACAGGGGCAATATCTAATTAACTGTAACATCCCCCTTGCAAGGTGGAATGGATGTTAATCATGCCAAGCTTATTATGAAGAGTTTGAAAGGGACCAACATGGAGGGGCTTGGTTAGAATATCAGCTACTTGTTCATAAGTTGAGATTGGTAATAAATGAAGGATGCCAGTTTGGATCTTCTCACGTATGTGACAGTCCATCTCGATGTGCTTCGTTCGTTCGTGAAAGACAGGGTTGTTAGCAATGTGCAAAGCAGACTGGTTATCACAGTATAAGATCACAGCCTTTGGATGGTTGATGTGTAAATCACGAAGAAGGAACAAGAGCCATTGTGCTTCACAGGCACCTTGGGCTAAGGCACGGTATTCAACTTTTGTAGATGATCGAGCAACCACAGATTGTTTTTTGCTTTCCCAAGAAATTAGTGCATTGCCAAGGAAAAAATAGAACCCAGAGATGGATCTTCTGGTATCGGGGCAGGCACCCCAGTCAGAGTCAGTGAACCCCTTTAATGTCAAGTTAGAGTCTTTTGGGAGGAAGAGGCCAAAACCAGGCGTAGCTTTGGCGTAACAGAGGACGCGATGTGCTACATGAAGGTGAGTAGAAGTGGGGGCATCTAAATATTGACTAAGTTGACTAACCGCGTAGCTAATATCTGGTCGAGTATGTATAAGGTAGAGGAGCCTTCCAATAAGTCTACGGTAAGAAGTTGGGTCATTTAACGGTGTACCAGTAGTTGTATTAAAATAGATAGTGGATTCCATTGGTGTTGAAATAGGTTTGGCAGCTAATAAACCTGTGTCTTGTAGTAAATCCAAAGCATATTTTCGTTGGCACATGTTAATACCAAATTTGGATCTAGCAATTTCAAATCCTAAGAAGTATTTTAGCTCACCTACGTCTTTGATGCTGAATTTGGTATGTAGTAAGGATTTGAGGTGTTGAATTTCAGTGAGATCATTTCTAGTAAGAACAAGGTCATCTATGTAAACAAGGATGGCAGTGAAACCTATTGGTGTGCTTTTGGTGAAAAGAGAATAGTCAGATTTTGATTGAAGAAAGCCAGAGCTAAGTAAAGTTTGTGTTAGCTTGGCGTTCCATTGTCGGTTGGCTTGTTTTAGGCTATAAAGGGATTTTTGAAGTTTGCATACCATATTAGGGGCAGTAAGAGGGAGACCAGGGGGGGCTTTCATATACACTTCTTCAAACAAGTCACCATGTAAAAAGGCTATGTTAATATCTAATTGGTGAAGGTACCAATTAAGAGAGGAGGCCAAGGAAAGGATTAATCTCACGGTTGTCATTTTTACGACAGGACTGAAGGTTTCTATATAATCAAGACCAGCAGTTTGAGTGAAGCCTTTGGCAGCAAGCCAGGCTTTGTATCGTTCAATGGTGCCATCTGCTTTGTATTTGATTTTGAAATGCCATTTGCATACAATTGCTTTCTTGCCATGAGGGAGAATGGTAAGGGTCCAGGTTTTGTTATTGGCAAGGGCTATCAATTCAGCATTGATGGCAGTACGCCAACAATCATGTTGAATTGCCTCATCATAGGTGGTGGGTTAAATAATGGAAGAAATTGTAAGAGTGAAAGTTTTATGGTTTAGAGACAGGGCATCATATGAGAGGTATTGGTCAATAGGATATTTAGTATGCGAGTGAGGTTTAAAGGATGAAAGAAGAGAACAATGGTAGTCTTGTAGATATATGGGGGGGCTTTGATACCATGTTGTCGCAACCAGGGTCACGATGGGATGACGAAAATAATATCAAAAACAAAGGAGTCGCCACCATAATTTATTAAGGAAAAACATGGAAAAACCCTAAAAAAATGGTCTTAAACCAAAGATTGGATTCGGGAGTCAATTACGCATAGGGAATGTGTTAGTACCTTATGACGTTCGTTATAAAAACGATTACCTTTTAACTTGATGTGTGAAAATATTAGTTGTCTTCTCCTCTTGCTTATAAAATTATTAATCCTATTATTATTTTTTATATTTTATATTTAAGTTATAGATTGATTTTATTTAAAAAAAATATTATTATTATTACTATTTTATTTTTATGATTTTTGAAATCGATAGGAGTAGGCTCCTGCTCCTATGTATCCTCTGGTGTAATGAGAAAATTAGACTCACGTAGTTCTTTGGGTAGAAAAATCGTTTTGTGGGTTGATGTTTTTAATTATACATTTTTATTTTTTGTTATTTTATTATTATATTTATTATTATTATTAAGGATTATTAAAATATTAAATCTTTATAAAGCATTATCCACAACGATAGGTGGCCTAACAGATGTGGAATACTCTTACAAAACAAAGTTTTAAAAGATCTCGTGATATTCAAGTGAGTCCTAAACCCAACATGAAAAATCATTAAAATCATTTTTAATTTTTATTAAGAAGAAATATCCATTAACAAATTATTAATTAAACTTGATTATACATTTTTTTAAAAAAACAATATTTCAAAAAAATGATAACCAAACAAGAAGTGCATCTACAATGGTTACCATTAATATTTTAAAACTTTAACAATGTCCAAATAAAAAGTGTATCCAAGATAGCCATCATTAAATTTAATTATTTATTTAAACAATAAAAACAGAAGCTTAACAAAAATAAAATAAAAATGTCATTTTTCTTAATTGCCAACAAATAAATATTTTGATTATTAGACATTTTTCCAAAAAAAAAAGAACGTTTTACCAAAAGAAGCTAAAATAAGAAAAAGCCCAAATTGACTTTCATTGTAGTTACGTTAGCAAGTATTTAATCATGCCTTTATTATTTATCTTTTTAACCAAATTCACAAGTCTAGGATATAATTATTATAAGCAATTGTTATATGCCAACAAGAATGTATTGTAAAAAGCTGCCCAAAATGTATAAGCTATGGACACCGTATCGCAAAGCATTAGAAAAAATTTCACAATATGGCATTGGGCCCAAACCCACTTCACATTTGCTGAATGGATCAGGGGCGCATAGTGCCCTTCCCTGGAGATACGATTTCGAGGGATTAGGGGAACAATCATTTGCACTGCTGTAACGGATGTGAGGCGGTGGAGGAAAATGGAGTAGACGGAGCCGGCAAGGGGTGACAATGGGCAGAGGTTTTTGTCGAAAAGGTGATGGGGTACATAGAGGAACGATTTTCATCGAAAAAGCTGCAACAACCGTGGAAGCCGGCATCGAAAACGGTACAACAATGGCAGGGCGGTGAAGACCTGCAAAACGTGGCAGTCAACGATGAATTTCTTCGTGGAGGAGCGACGGTGATTGGTGGCGTTGCGATGTCGGCTGGCGCACCATGGCAGTGACGCTACTGTAGTGGAGGCATGCCATGGATGAACGTAGGACGGTTCTTGGCAGAGGCACAGGGTGTCTGTTTTTCTCTTCTTTTTTATTTTTTATTTTGTATTTTTGCTACTTGTCCCGCTCTGTTTTGGCATCATTTTGATGTTGTGGATCCAGTGCCCAAGAGAAGAAAACAGTGAGCGTGTGCGATCTATTTAATGTTAGCAAATTGAAATCAACGTCTTAATATGTGAATGCCTAACACTTGTGTTTCGAAAAAAAAAATGAGAAACTGTTTGCTGTTGTGGATATGAATTCGAAATTCAATCATCAAAGAAAGCATACACATGATCGAAAGGGATCTAAAGCATCATTCTATCGTATGAAAGGATTCACAATACAGAGTAAATGAACATTTGAGCAAACAATAAAGAAATCCAACGAATAACAGAATATAAAAAGAGGATGAAATACCTATACAACCTTCCAACTGGCAGTATCTCCTCTTTTCTTTCTTCAATACTGTTCTCTCTTTTCTTTTCTTTAGTCTCCAGACCTTTCCTCACGTTTTTCAGCTTCCTCCTCCCCTTTTCTCTTTTTTTCTCTTATTTATAGGCTAATGTCAGGTTTAAATGAGACTGTTTAAGTCCCTTATGACCGTTTCTCTTTTTCAACTCTTCACTTCCTTTTGTTATTATTATTCTTTATTTTATATTTATTTTTCATGATGATGATGAACTCTTGAAATATTATTATGAAAGAATATATATGACTATGGGTTTAAAACTTTTAATTTGAGAAAAAATTTAATATTTTTAGTTAGTTACGTACCAAGATACTTCTAGTCTAACAAGAATAAAAGATAACTAGCCATACTTAACTCAATTATTATTTATTATTTATTTATTTTAAGTTATAATTATTCGGATAAAATTGGGTGTTCACACATGTTAAAGTTGCGATCATGAACGTACGAGAGCAATATGGTACACAAGGATAGGAGAATTGGATAAAAGATGGAAGAAAGAAGCTGTGTAGAAATTCTCATTCATCTCTTATATTTACATGTATATGAGGGTATATATATATGACCGGTCAAAAGAAAAAAATAAAAAGCTAACCATAAAAAAAAAAGTCACGTAACAGGAACAAGAAAGGAAAAATACAGGGACAATATCTAACTAACTGTAACACTACCTTTCTTGATGTTGCGCAAGTGAAGAAGTTAAGGCTCGTTTTGGTGGCAGAGGCTAGGACGTACTGCTTATGAATTCACTCCTAATGTTTGTTGAAATAATCATAGTCAATAATAATGTGTTGCATTTTCGATTTCGATGTTTGAATATTCCTCCGGACAAAGATTATTCAACTAAAAAAACACACCTTTGAGGGATATGCTGGAAAACGGTAGTAATTTTTATATTTGTAGTTCGGTTCAGCATAGAAAACTTAACCGAATTGGAGAACAATTTTTTTTTTAAATCAAACCGAACTGGAAAATAGTTTGTCCGAACCGAACCGAATTGTTTCTTTAGTTCGGTGCACTATATTTTAAAATTCAAATCGAACTGGTTTGAAACTACTAAACTGAACCGTTTCTATGCTCTGAACTGAACCAAACCAAGAATGAGAAAAAACTCATTACCTCCTATTAGGCATGCTCATGTTTCAATTCAACACATAAAATTGAACTAAACCAAATCAAACTAAAAATTAGTTCTTTTCGAACTGAACTAAATTGAAAAATAGTGTGCTCAAACCAAACTAAACTATTTCTTTAGTCGATACACTGTTAAAAATGGTCCGGTTTTTTAACTTTCAATTCAATTTGGTTCATGGTTCAGTTTAGTTTACTAATACTTTTTAAATAAGTCTAAGTAATGGTATGGAGTATCTCCTTAAACTTGATTCATTTACTTATGGGATTGTCTAACTTACCTTAAATAAAAATGGGGTTAAACAACCCCATCAAAAATTATTAATATAATTTTTTCTGTTATATCAACCATCTTTAAATACATTGGTAATACAGTGGTTAACCCACTGTAATATGAGGGTAATACAGTGAGTTTTTTTGGTCAGAAATTTGACCCTCGATAATTTTAAAGGAAAAGCCCTTGATAATTTTTGGGATGTATAAATAATTACCGAGGGCTAAACCTCGTGTAATATAGTGGGGTTTTTTTTTTTTTTTTTATAGTGGGCAAAACCCACTGTATGACCAACAGTTTAAAATGAAAATTCAAAAACAGTTTTTCATTTAAAACCAATTTTTAAACTAAAACTTATTTTTCAAATTTGTTTTGAATTGATTTGAAATTATTTTCAAAAATAATTTTTGTAAAATAAATTGGAGTTAAAATCTATTTTAGTTAAAAATTGGTTTAAAATCAGTTTAAAACCAAAACCAATTTTAAAATTAAAACCAACTTTTAACTAAGACCAATTTGAAAATAGACAGTCAAGCTATTTGTTAAGTAGTTAACAAGTTTGGTTTAAAAATCGGTTTACATCATTTAAAATTTTTTGTGGTTTAGTTTGAATAGTGGTTTAGTATAATTTAACCTATTTTTTGCATACTTGTCTTGTCACTTGTTTAAACAGCTATGAGTTGGTTTTGCATTATTTTATAAGGATCGAGTAGTACATAGCTTTGAGATATTGTTTTTGTACAATAAAATTATGCAAAAAACTTTTGCAATTGTGAAAGAGATAGGAGGAGAAGTCTTAGAATATGCATTTGGGCCTAACTTAATCCTAACAGTTAAATCTTAGGGTGAGGGTTGCTCTTCACTCATATATTTTATCTTGGCATCATTTCTAGTCAATGTGTGACTTGAATTTTTTTCCAATAAGAAGAGAGATAAATTAGATGATATGATGAAAAGAAATAAAAAATAATTTTATATAAAAATTGTTATAAAAATATTTTATATGAATAATACAATTCCATAGTTTTATTAACGATACAGATAAGAACCAAAATTACTGCTAAGGAAGAGTCAGTAACTCAGTATTCATATAACAGATGGCAAAAGGAACAGTTTAGATTTATAAACTAAAAAAAAGAAAACTTTGAAGTACACGATAATACATTAGGAGTTTATAACTAGTACTGCTTTATTTGCTCTTGTTTTTTTCCCTAATCATAGCTTTTCCTTCCAAAGGAGTGATAACTAGCGTGGAGTTTTAAAAAATAACAAATAAAGCACACATGTGTACACACACTAAACTCTTTATTAATTTGAATAGTGTTTTTGTTTTAATTTGGCTTAACTTTTTTGTTTTTTTATAGTTTAAAGAAATAATATATCAGATATATACCTATGTATTTTTATTTTTCGGATGCAGAAGCTTTTTTGTACAATTTTTGAAAATACATAAATGATGAAGATGAGTATAAAAAATGGGGGGCTGGAGCTGAAACTTGCCAAAAACCGAAAGCATGCTGTACGGACAAAATGGGCCTTGTTGAAGTGGGATTTGAATGGCTCTTATTGGGCTTCACTTCATGTTGTGAAGAAAGTTTGGGCTCTATATTGGTTAAGGTAGCTACGCAATTCAAAAATGTTCCCCTTCTTTACCAAAAACACAAACTATTTTCCTTACTTAATATTAGGTGAAATTTTAATTAATGATCATTTGACCAAAAAAATATTAGGTGGAAAAAAAATAGTATACAAACAATTAAATAATCATCTCATTCAAAATAAAAAAACAAATAATTTGTATTATTATACATTTGTTGAAATATTAACTATTAATTTTTCCATCATTAAGATCATTTATTTTATACTTAATTAATGAGGGTGTTTGTTAACTAGCACAAGATTATTCTATCTTAACTAGTGATTTCGAATTTGAGTCTTGGATATACTACTCATAATGTTCTTACCCAACTTAGGTAGAATTGTCTTTTTTGGAGAATACCTCTGGTATTTACCAAAAAAAATTATTTTATCCTTACTTATTTTAGAAAAGACAAATAATAAGTTTATATATTTTGGTTTTTTTATGTATCTTTTTTAAAGGCAATCTTACTCGAAACATGATCAGACACTAAATATAAACACTTCTCTCAACAAAGATTTAAATGTTAATTCACCACATTATGAAGAATTAATCCTTTTAGCTAGACCTAACTGCCATTGATTATGGTAAGTTTATATACGTTAAAGAGTCATCTTCCCAGCAGTAGTAGTATTCCATTCCATCTCCCGTGCAAAGGTGGCTAGTTGGATACCCATAAATGAATCAACCTAGCCCTTGACACAAAATATGCAATCAAAATAATTGTATTCATGATAACCTTTCGTGCTATTGTTTTTTTTATAATAACACTGATCCCGAAGTCAACCATTCCTGCTTCTTTAAGCCACTTGTTAGGGGGCTTCGGATCTGGCGCATATAATACCTCCATAAATAATAAATACTACTAATTATTTTATCTCTAAAAGAAATATTAATGAAAAATTCATATTTGAAATATTATTAGTACGCGAACACTTTTTTTAAAGTATATATAAGTTCAGTACATCTAATTCTCCTTAATGAAACTGTTTATGATTTTTTTTTAAACGCGTGGAGTTTTTCTTGGGTAAACCAAATTTATAAGTATGATTCACGTGAGGCTTGATTCATTAATGGAAAAATTATTGTGTTAATAGTATAATATAAATTTTATTTTGATATAACATTAATATAAAAAAAGCTTAAATATATTTCCAGTCTTTATAAAATATGAGTTTTGATTTTAGTCTTGTAAGAAAATTTCTTTATTTTTCATTCTCTAAAATTTGGAATTAATGTTTTTGGTCTCTATAAAATGAATAAATTTTGGTTTTGATCTCTATAATTTTTTTTCCATCTCTCTAGAATCCAAAATCACTATTTTTTATCCCGTAACATCATTTTAAGTAGATAAATAACATGCATTTTAGGGATCTAGAAAAAAATTAAAAAGTGTCATATGCTAACATGGTACCACAAACACTAGTGGGTGTAACCTAGAATGGTCACTTGACCTTCCTTAAACATATAAACAATTAGTGAGTGTCACATAACAATGGGAACCAAAAACAATAATTTCATATATTTAAGAGATGAAAATTAATTTTTTTTATAAGGACCAAAATTAAAACTTGGTCATTTTACATGAATTAAAAACATAATTTAGCTTAAAATTATTTTACTATTGTTTAATTAAGTTTTATATTTGAATTTAATTAGAATATATTAATAGTGTTAATAATTTTTACATTATCATCCAATCATAGCTTATCATGTGTGACAAGATTGATGATTTTTATAATAATTACTTTAACATCACATCTAAAGTGATTTTTAATTGATTAACAGTATAAAATTTCTTATATTGACGGTGAATGAAAATTAAATTCTTTATATTTATGCTAATGATATACTATTGCATCATTTGATGAATTTAAAATTTTGTATAATACTAATAAATATCTCATGTATTATACGAGAACTTGTGATTGCAATTAAAATGTAAAATGCAAATAAATATATCTAAAAAGAAGAAGAGGGATCAAGTTACTAGCTTTAAGAGTAACTCTCAGTAAAGTTAATCTTTTTAATAATTTTTTGTATATATTAAATTTTAAGATTAAATATGTTTTTAGTCCACTAAAATAAGGAAACATTCTTTTCTTTTTTTCCCATATAAGCACATTTGCTTTTGATTTCCCAAATTTAAAAGATAACATTTTTATCTCTCATTTTAAGAAATAGACTAGTTTTACTCCTTTGTGCTAACTCCATTAAGTTAAATGCAAATGTGACAAACAAATTGACAACTCATTGCTAGCTACATGTCATTTCCATTTCACATGATCTAATTGTGTCATGTTATATATTTGAGAGAGATTAAAACTAAACTTTTACATATTTAAAATAATTAAAACCAAACTTTAACACACACGTATATAGTAAATCAAGGCACCCATCATACAATAAACTTTCTTTCTGTTTTTGTTCTTTTAGTTGGCCTAGAATTTATGGCAATCGCAATGACTTTTTCATTTCTTCTGTCATTTTTTTCTTTTCTTTTTGTCTCTTAATCGTTAAAAATAATTGTGATGATAAAATTTCTCTCTCAAAATGTTCTGTTTTAAAAATAATTGTGATGATAAATCAAGGCACACATCATATAATAATTTTTTTTCTAGTTTTGATCTTTTAGTTGGCCTAGTATTTCTGGCAATCGCAATGACTTTTTCATTTCTTCATGTTATTCTTCTGTCATATTTTTCTTTTGTCTCTTAATTGTAAAAATAATTGTGATGATAAAATTTCTCTCTCAAAATGTTCTGTTTTAAAAATATATAATGTCTCAATACAGATTACAGAACACACCCTCCATTTATTTATATTTAATCATAACATTAATAGTCTCACCAAAAGAAAAAAAAATTACAACTATGGCATATGGATCACTGTATTGAAAATTGCATAGTTCAATGTACTTAAAACTCATTGTCACACACCATAGATATGTTTTACGGAAATTGAACTTGACACTTCCCCCATAATAATTATTGGTCGTTATGAAGCACGGTATTTGGATTCCGCAGCCAAAATTACGGAAGATTACCTACATTATGATTTAAAATTTTTGTGTCACGAAAATCCAAACAAACTCGTAAAGTCGTAATCGTAAGTCATCACAAGTTCAGAGTGCATGATGAGGTGGCGCAACCAGTTTTGTGCGTGATCATATGGTACAAGTACAATAATGGACGTCCATCGTTACTCGTGCTTGTCATATATCATTATAAAAATTAGAGTAGATGATGAAATTTTTCCTTAAACTTGCCACTCACTCTTATTTTAATTCCTAAATTTTATAAAATTAAAAAAAGACTCTCAAATTGTTCTTTGTTATTTACATTGGTCTTTCCGTCATTTTCACTTTGTTAATTTTAACACCAATGTTTGCGTGGTACGTTATTTGATGATGTGGCATTTTTTAAACAATTTAATTTTTTGCCATTTCGTCAAGGACTTATTTAAATGTTTAAAACATACTTTAAAAATTAAATTTAACTCGATATTTCAAAGTAAATCAACATGCGACTTTCTCTTTCCCTCATCTTTCGCTCTCATTCTGCTGCTTCATGTGACTACCCTCGTCCATGGCATACCTCCGTAGCTCTACACTCTCCCTTATTTTATCAAGAGAAGTTTTAAACTTTCATCAGTTTAATACCAACAGTGAGACAATTTTACAAAAGGTGGAATCATACAATTCGCAAGTGTACTCAAAGAAACCATTATTTCAATGAAACCAAACCTATGCTTTTAACCATTCACGCCACCTCCTCCAATACACCATATAACGAATTCTCAAGATCAAAACAGCAAAATGGCAAAACTTAAAATAGGAGCTACTTTGATTAGTGACTTGAAGTGCTAGGATTATGATTACCGAATCAAACCCACCATAGGGTCCAGCTTTTTCATGGTGAATAATCTAAACAAGTTAAACTTCCCTAAATTAGAATATTTATACAGTAAAGAACATCCACCGATTAGATCCAAAAGAAAACCCAAAAACCAAAAACAAAAATTAAATAAATAAATAAATAAAAAATAATCAACTCCGATAGGGAACAACAATCATAGAACCCGAAATATTAAAATCTTAATTTCAATCAAGCCGGTTACCCCCAATAACTAAAAGACTAAGATTCTAACTACAAAATGGGGGTTTTGAGTTTGGAGCAACAAACAGAGCTGGCGTGGGGATTGGAACTTAGTAGCTAGCGATTTGTATGTCTGTGGTTTGGACGCTAAACGACACTAATGTCGTTGTAGAACAACACTAATGCCGTTGTAAGAAGGCGCGATTGTAAATGGTGGTTCTGCAACACACATCAATAGGGGCGTTATTGCCTCACTGTGGGTGGAACCCCATGATGGAGAGTGTGGCGCGTGGGGTTTCCGTGGTTGCTTGGCCGTTGAACATGGGGTGGAGGATGAATGGGATGATGGAGGAAGATGTGGGAGTGGGAGTGAGAGTGAGAGTTAAGGTTGGAGGAGGTGTGGTGGGAAAGAAGCAGATAGAGATGGTGGTGAGGATAGTGATGGAAGGAGGAAGAACCCCTCTGTCAGCACCGGTCTTGGGGATGAAATCCTCGAAGGTCATCTCCTCCAATGCTGCACCGTTGCCATGGTCGTCGGCATCTTGGGTGTGGCCGTCGGTGACAATCTCCTTCTAGATGTCGTTGACGGTCTTAGCGATGGGGTCATGAACTTGAGGAGGTCATCCATGAAGTTGGGTGCAGATCGAAGGGAAGGGTGGTGGAGATACAACAGACTGGTGTAGAAGATGAAGTTTTTTTTTCTTTTTTTTCATTTCAGTCCTGTGACATGGAATCTACGTGGTAGGACAACTAGCACTTAACATGCTAGGTAAGCACCATTGACAATATTAAGTAACGGACATTCGTTTTGAGACTAAATTTAGTGACATCCTAATTATATTGTTAAGGTTAGGGTTTTTGAATGGTTATATTGGTTTTCCTTGAAATGAATTTGATGTGAATTAATTGAACCTATGACTGTTTGAAGGTAGAATGAAATTATTGTGAGGGTTTAGGTTAACTTGAGGATTTTTCTTATTTTAGATAAGGAATTAAAAGATTAGGCTTAAATGAAAACGACTTAAATTATAAGAAATCCTTGTTTTGGAATAGAGTGGACATTAGGATAATATGAATACAATCAATATTGAGGACCTTTTTTTAATTTCATTAAATTTGGGGACTTAAATGACAGTGAGTTATAATTTCAAGGACTGAATTGACCATTTACTCTAAAAATTAATATTTTAGATTGTGTATTATATAAGATAAATATTTATTTTTATATAATTAAAATTTATAATAAACAAATATTTTTGGATGTATAAATTATATTATAATTAAATTTTGATAATAAATAAATATTTTTAAATATATAACTTATATTTACCATTTATAATAAATAATTTAGATTGTAATATAAAGTTATTTTTAACTATTAATTTTTTTAGAAAAGCTTGTTGACATTTAAATTAGAAAGAGATAAAAGAAGATATATTGAAAGAGATAAGTAATTAAAAATATCAAGTATACAAATAAAAATAAAAGAATGCAACTTGATATGGTTGAGACAAAAAATTATTTGTGTGAGAATAATATATAAAATGCACATTCCAAAAAAAAAGGAAAGAGAAAATGTTTAATTTAGAAAATAGAGAGTGTGAAAGTCTCATCAGATGCATCTTATAATTATTCTAATTTATAATGTAAAAGTAAATATATATTATGAAATAAAATTGTCTTCATCTTATATTTTATGATCCAAAAATGAAGTAATGTAAAATTGATATAATAGTCATTCTGAAATTGAAATGGTGTATATATCGGTAACATGGTTCTAAATTGTGGACTGCATCTCGTGTTGCGGCCGCAATATTGCGGTTGTGGAGCTACCCACAATCACAACAAACTGTAATTGAGGTGTGATTTTAAATCACGTATTTTTCCAAAATGCAACATTGTTACATCTGCAATGGAAACCGTTATGTTTGCAATGCAATGCAAAACTCCATTCTGTTCTATTTTTTCTTCAAAAAAAAAAGAGCAAAGAATCTTTAGGAGTTGCAAAGAATCATATACTTTTTGACCAGAAAACACATTAACAAGAGTCACAAACACATTCACACAAGTATAAGATATAATTATACAAATTTTCTCACCTTATTTCTCTGTAACTTTTCTCCCATGACCCAACCCAACTTTGTAACTTCTCCACAATGTAGATTTGAAATCGACAACAAGCAACAACACTCATCGCTCATTGTAGATTACCTATATCTTTGTCTTTGAACGCCCCTTCTGATATTGTAAGCCTCCTCTGTTTTGCTCTTCTTTGCTGGAGTGTGGTTATGTGCTTGCTCTATATTTATCATTTTCTTGCCAAAATGTGGTCATAGGAATGGGTTGTTGGGGGGCTTGGGGGCGTGAAAAAAATTAGGGGTTGTTGGGGGGATATTTAGAGGGTGGGGTAAGGGGGGCATGATGAATTGATGGGGGGCTTATGAGAGAGAGAGAGAGAGAGAGAGAGAGAGAAAGGAAGGGATTCCGAGGCTACAAAGTGTTTCGTGCATATGGGGCTAGCAGGAGTAACACAAGACAAGGTGGCTTGGTTATGGTTGGAGCATACAGGGAATGAAGTAACTAAGAGAGTCCAAGTGCGAGAGAACGAATAAGAAATGTGGGGTGGTGGAGGTCTAAAAAATTAGAGGTTGGGGGGTATTTAGAGGGTGTGGAGTGGAGATGGTGATTTGGTTGGGGGGTTTTAGAAATTTAAGGGTTGACTAATTTGGAATAAGAAATATGGGGTGGGGGGGGTTTGAAAAAATTAGGGGTTGAGCGGGGGGGTATTTAGAGGGTGAGGAGTGGGGACGGTGATTTGGTTTTGGGGGGGGGGGGGATTTAGACATTTAAGGGTTGGGAATTTTAAAGGGTGGGACGATGATTTAGTCAAGAGGTGAGGTGGGTTTCATTGTGAAAAAATAGTGGGAGTGTGAAAATTTTAGGAATATGATCAATGCCATCAAGTGAGGAAGAATTTTTCGTGGGAAGACTAGAAGGTGCTCCAAGTGATGATCTTGGATTGTATTTTGGAGCACCTATAGTAGGAAATAGAAACAACGTCCAATGTAAACTTTGTCACAAAATAATAAGGGGCAACATTACTAGATTGAAGCAACACATAGCACATGATAAATGTCAAGTAGCAGGTTGTCCCAGAGTCAAGTCATTTGTTAGGGAGAATATGATGAAACTCCTCAGAGATAAAAAAGAAAAAAAATGACTCTAGAAAAAGAAAAGAAGAATTTGAAGCACGATTAAGAAGAGATGATGATGGAGATATTGATGAGCAAATAATTGTAGCTACATAAGAAAGCATTAGATCACAGCATGAATGGGAAGATAGACATTGATTTAGACAACAAACAGAGGGATCTAATAATATTTATGATTCAGGTGGAAGCTCTTGTCTGAGTGTAAGTTAAGCTGCAAAAGCGACAACGACAAAAGATGCTACTTTTGCTTTGAGATCTACAAATGTGGATCTTATGAGAAGTAAAAGCATGAAACAACCAAAAATTAGTGAAGGTTTTATGAAAACATTAAAGAAGAAACTCAAAGAAGTAGTAAGCAAGTTTGTAAATTTATGAGCATTTACCTATGAATTTAACTAATTCTCCTTGGTTACATAATTTGATCGTTGCAACTACTAAGGTAGGCCTGTTAGTTAAGTGCCCCACACCTTGTGAAAATTTTGATGTGTATTTCGAAGCTGAATATAGAACCATGCAGGAAAGGATAAATAAGTAGAAAACTACATGGAATGAAAAAGGGAGTAACAATAATGTGTGATGGTTGGACAAACAGTATACATATACATATTATGAATTTTCTGGTGTATTGTAGTAAGGGGACAATTTTCTTGAAATTTGTTGATGTTTCTAGTGTTGCTACTAGAAATACTGATTATTACTTCCAGTTATTGGATAAGGTTGTGGAAAAAGTGGGAGAAGAATATGTAGTTCAAGTTGTTACAAATAATGAAAAAGCGCTTAAAGCAGCTGGTCAAAAATTGATGGAAAAGAGGCAACATCTGTATTGGATTACATGTGCAATACATTGTTTGGATCTTTGTTTAGAGGATATAGGAAAAAAAAAATGTGCAAAAGTTATTAAGTGATGCAAAAGTAGTAACAATTTTTATCTACAACCACATATGGGTTGTAAATCTCATGAAAAAATATACCAGAGGTAGAGAAATTGTATGACCAACTATTTCTAGGTTTGCAACACAATTCTTGCAACTTCAAGCACTTGTGCAGCAAAAGCAAGCTTAGAAAAACATGTTCAACTCTGAAGAATTTAGACAATCTAAATTTGGGAGAGACAAAAATGGCTAGCATTTGAAGCAAGATAAATCGTTGTTGGCAATGATTTTTGGAGTAAGGCTAATGACATACTAAAGGTATTTGAGCCTTTAGTAAAAAAGGCGAGTTGATGGTGTGGGAAACCAATAAATGGTTTTATATATGAAGCAATTGATCAAGCAAAACAATCAAACCAAAAAAATTTCCGTTATTATTCTCAATACAAGGAAATAATTGACAAGCGTTAGAGATTCATGCATTTTGTTCTTCATTTTGCTGGTACATCATCTTACTTTTACTTTTGTTACAAAATCTATTATTCTTAAATTTATACATAAATATTGATTAACTATCTTTTTAAGTTATTTTCTCAATCCACTATTTCGATATGGAGTTGAACAGAACTGATGTATATCAAGAGACATTTGAAGGAACCAATAAGGTCATTATGAAATTGGAGAGAAATATGGATGTTCAAATTAAAGTCTTGAACCAAGTTAGTAATGGATAACTGTATTTTGATCCTATTATATATATATATATATATATATATATATATATATATATATATATATACTGACATATTATATAATGTTTATAGTTGATATTGTTCAGAGATATGGGTGACATATTTAGTTCACCTCAAGCTCAAAAAGCTTGGTCTAAAATGAATCCAAGTAAATATCATTTTTTTTTATGTATAAATAAATCTATATTTTTTGTATAACTAATAATTTATTTATTTTGCTTGTTTATTTAAAAAGCTGAATGATAGTTGGTATTTGGTTCATGCACTCCTAAACTTCAACGCTTAACTATTAAAGTTTTGAGTCAAACAACTTTAGCCACAAATTGTGAAAGAAACTGGAGCACATTTAGTTACATCTATACAAAGACAAGGAACAAAGTCAAGTATAAAAAGATACAAAAACTTGTCTTCACACATCATAACATGAAGTTGAAAATGAGACATGAAATGAGAAAAAGTCAAGAAGAAATTGAAGCAAGTTTCAATCCAATTAATCTTGACTACATATTTCAAGAAGATGATCCATTATCTTCATAGATTGAAGAAAGGGAAAATCCACTTTTAAATGGAGTACAAAATTCAGAATGGTTGCCTTGAATTGATAATGATAATGAAGATGTAAAAGTTGGCAATAATGGTAATGATGGTGATGATTTAAGTCCATCAAGTAATAATAATCGTGATAATGGTGGTGATATAGAAGTTGAAGAAAATGATGGTGAGGATGATGGGGATGAACATAGACAAAATGATCCATACCAGGAGATTCCATATAATAGCTATGACACAAATTTGGTCATTGATATCACTACTTCTAGACCAAATATAGGTTCTTCTGATCGTTCATTTCTAAATAATAGAAGAGGCAGTTCACAATTTAGGAGAGGGAGAAAAAAACAAAATGTACCACTTGAGTATTTTTCTTTTTCTTCTTCTCATATTGAACAAAGTTTTAGTAACTTTAGTATTGTTGAATCTTTTCAAAGTAGTCAAGAGTATTATCCACCATCAGGTTATCAATACCCTTATTTCAATGCATACAATCAATAGACAAGTGACTAAGCTTCCCCATACCATCAATCATCAATGAATCATCATGATCCTTACTATCAACAGCAAAGTGGTAAATTTTTTGATTATTTCTTTGGACAAGGAGCTACACAAGATGATAGCCAAAGTGAAAATGGAGGTTATGATATTCCTTGCCACTCTACCATGTGGTAACAATTATCATGTGAGTTATACTTCTATTATTTTTGTTTGATTGATTTTACTTAACTATTTTTAAAATTTTAAATTACATATAGTTCTTTATTTGTGAAAAAAAACATTGATGCTTATATAATTTTATGATATTAATTATAAGTTTTATCATGTTTTCCTTTTTAGTGACCATTATGTTTCTCTCACAGACCATTTCCTTTTTATTATATCTATTAGAGATTTGTTTAGTTTATGTACCTTTAAATTTCTTACTTTTGTGTTAATGAGACAATTTATTCTAAATTTATGTCAGACTAATTACTTTTGTATTCTTCTTGCTTTTTAGATTTGTTTAGATTTATATACCTCAATTTTTTATTATAAATCTATTCTAAATTATTCAGTAAAATGATACAAAATTTTTAAAATGAATGAAAGTCTATACAACCTTATAAATAAAAGATATACCAATAATTATAGAACTTTTTCTATGTTCGATGTAAACATATTTTAATTTCACGCCACAATGGTCGCAAGTTGCATCGCAGTAGCCACAACTGTTGTTTAGAACCATAATCGGTAACTATAATCATTCACTCACTTTTTTTCCATTTTTTTTCTTATTTTTCTCTTACTTTCTTTTCACAAAACTTATTACATCTTTTATTCTCTCTCTCCTTTTCTTTCTATTTCTCTTTTCTCTTGACTTGTCCACCCCAAAGTTAAGGTGGACTTTCAACATTTTCCATATATAATATGAAATTAAACTTGCTTTGACTCGAGGTGTTGCCTGGTGGAACTTGAATTATCAGTGAATGACCATCTCTTAGTTTTGTCTTCAACTTATACCAATATCCCTATAAATAGCTAGCCAATCCCACATTACCTTTACTCCAAATCCATTCATCAAAGTTCCAAGATAAAGATGATTTACACTCTTTTTGTCTTAGCCTTTCTATCATCCATTTCCCATGCTTCTGTCAATGATTTTTGCGTAGCAGACCTAAAAGGTCCTCATAGCCCATTAGGCTATCAGTGCAAGCCACCTAACACAGTCACGGTGGATGACTTGGTGTTCTCTGGCTTTGTAGCTAGAAACACGACAAACCCTTTCAATGTTGCATTAACCCTTGCATTTGTTACTGATTTTCCAAGTGTGAATGGCCTTGGCATATCCGCAGCATGGTTGGACATAGCCAAGGTGGATCAGTCCCAATGCACTCCCATCCGGGTGCCAATGAACTACTAATAATGGTGAAAGGTCAAATCACTGCTAGCATTATGACACCCACTGCACTTTATGAGAAGACATTGAAGTCAGGAGATATTATGGTTTTCCCACAAGGACTGTTGCATTTTCAAGTGAATTCTAGTAAGGGAAAAGCCACTGCTTTTCTCGGTTTTGGCAGCGTAAACCCTAGCGCCCAGCTGCTTGATTTTCTATTGTTTGGCAACAACTTGCCTTCTGGCTTGGTTGCACGAACTACCTTCCTTGATGTTGCCCAAGTGAAGAAGTTTAAGGCTTGTTTTGGGGGCAGAGGTTAGGATTCCTAATGTTTTTCGCTAGTCATAGTCAGTAATAATGTTGTGTATGCCCTTGCCTTTTCCATTTCCATGTTTGAAGATTTCATAAAGGAGAAAGATCGTTCAACTAACAAAAAAAAAAAAAAACCCTTTGAGGGAGTATGTTGAAAAATGGAGTAATAATTGTAGTGATCGTCTACTTAAAACTTGATAAATTTACTTATTTATGTATATTAAGGTTCATAGTATTTTTTTTCTTCTATGCATGTATCTTTAGATATAATATTACTTATATTTTTCAAGAATTATGTCTCATTACATGTACCAAGAAGTGTTTGTGTTAGTATCAATGCTCCTCGATATCTACTATTGCATTTGCAGATTAAATAAGCCAAATAAAGGCAAGAAGTCAAATTTTGAGTCCTCTATTTTCTCTGTCTATCTCTTTATTTTCTTGAGTGTTTACATGTATTCATGACAAAAAAATATTTTTGGACACTCCTTGAGTGTAGACACCTAGAGAGAGATAGAAAAAGAGGAGAATATATAATTGGTATGATTGATGATATAATATGATAAAAAAAAAAGGATAAAAAATGAAGGATGTCAATGAGGTGTTTGAAAATATTGGGTGTCCAAAAATTAAAACTCTAATGACGGAGAAAAAAAGAAGAGATGAGAAAAAAATGATAAATATAATTAGTGATGTTATAGAAAATTAAGTAAAGAAGATTAAAAAAAATGCAAGTAAGGTAATATAAGAGTTAGAGTTTAATTTTAATACATTATCAATGTTAGCATTTTACATTGTCAACTAATTAGAAATAATAATAGATGTGACTTTTAAAATAATTATGACAAAAGTCAACAATTTTAGCAAACATAATAATTTATGATTGGATAATAATATAAAAAATGTTTACGTTATCAATGTATTTTAATTAAGTTCTAAAAATTAAGGATGCGGAAAAATGAAGATTATTTCATACATAATTAACGATGTAAACATATTGCATGCACTTTTTAAATTTAAATGCATTTTTGTAAATATAAATTGAAAAATTTTAAATCATACAAAAATATGTATAATCGATTTAAAAAATATAAAATATTTAAAATTATATACAAAATATGCATAATTTATCAAAAATATAAATTTTAAAAGGTTTAAATATGTTTTTCGTCTTTGTAATCTAGTACATTTTCATTTTTTGTCCCTGTAATTTTTTTCTCGAAATCATCCTTGTAAGTTCTAAACTTTTCATTTTTAGTCCCTATCGTTAAGTTTTGTTATAAAAACATTAAATTGCTGACATCAATACATGTCATGTCAGCAAATATGACGTCATGGTGATGTTAGTATAGTGACACGTTAGCAATAGTACCACATCATCGTTATTGCAAAGGGACTAAAAATGGAAAAAAAAAAATTACAGGACTAAAAATGAAAAAAAAAAGAATTTATAAGGACGAAAAATGAAAAAAATTAAATAGATTAGAAAGAAAAAGACATATTTGGAGGCGCAAAAAAAAGAGCCTCAAATATAATTTATAAATTTAATTTAAATTTAATATAAAATAAAAAATCTTAAATACTAAAAAGATATTTTTTAATAATCATGCATTTTCTCGACATTTCTTCACTTTTTTTTTTCTCGTTCAACATTATAAGGCTTTCTCACTCACCATATACATCATTTCTTTGCTTAAAACTCACACACACTTTCATTTTACATTCTCTCTTATTTCTTTTATCATCATTCACAGTAAATAGGGGTGAAAATAGGTCAAGTGAGATGTCAAGGGCCTATGACCTAGCCTGCATGAGGCTTGGCTTATTTTCGTATAACATTCTCTCTTTCTTCACATTGCACTCACAATTGTTATTCCCTTCACACTTTTCATGCTTTGTTGATCGATGACCTGAGTAATGGGTTCTAATAAAAGTCTTAAAGTCTTGGTTAGTATGTAGGGTGTTTTGGGCCAACAAAAATTGTAGTTAAGTGATATTAATTTTAAGTGAATAAAACTAGGCCTTTTTACTTAAGAAAAGTCTTCTTAAAAACCTAAATCTAGTCTTTTTAATATATAAGTAAGGTTAGAACAAGCCTTACACAAATCAGGCTATAGGCTCCAACGAAACAAGAAAGGGTAAAGAAAAGTGAGTGTTATAAAGCTATACGTAGGCCATAAGCCATGTGTATATTTTGTTTGTGAGGCATGGATGTGTTAGAAAAGGGGAGAAATGGTGTATATGGTGAGTAAGAGAGTCTAGAGTATTTATCCAATGTGTGAATGACCTTATAGTGTTAAATAAGGACAAAAATAATGAAAAGTTGAGAAAATACATGATGATATTAAAAATAATATTTTTGTACCTACAAATATGTCTTTTTTTTACTTTTAGTGCATGTAATTTTTTTTCTCATTTTTTGTCCTTATAATTTTTTTTTCATTTTAAGTCCTTGTAACTGTTTTTTTTTTTTTTTTTCATTTTTAGTCTCTCTACAGTAACGATGAAATGACACTATTGCTAACGTGACACTTTTTTTTTGTGTCATTGCACTGACATGTCACATGTTGATGTCACCATGATGTCATATTTGCTAACATGGCACATGCTAACGTTAGTAATTTAACGTTTTTGTGACAAAATTTGATGACATGGACTAAAAATGAAAAGTTTAGAACTTATAGAAATTATTCTATTTTTTTTTATAAAAACAAAAATAAAAAAGCACTAAATTATAGAGACGAAATACATATTTAAGTCATTTTAAAATTTAAAAGAAGAAAAGTTGAGGATAATATGTATAACTTCTCAACAGATAATAATAAACCATAAGCTTAAATCACTTTAAATATGTACTTTATTTTAAAACAAACGCACACAATTACATGATACTTTATTTTAACAAACACACACATAAATTGCTTAAAAACATCAATTAACAGACACAGACACACACACAAATTGCTTAAAAACATCAATTATATGATATAATCAATTTATGCATAGTATTATCTATAAATATTTGATATTGATCAAGCAAATAAATAAGAAATTTGTTTTTGAAAGTTGTCTAGGAAAATTTAATTTGTAATTGAGAATATTAAATATAAAAGAATAATTAAAATAAACAAATAATGATAAGTATTTTTAATAAAGATGATATCATTTTTTATGACAAAAGAAAAGTATAAAGTCCAAGAATGAAACTTTTAATTTATTACATAACGGTATAAATAGTGTTAACTCTATTTTAATTTGTATTGATAATTATTGTTGAAATCAAATATGCTTCGGATCCTGAAAGATTCAGTCAATCCTTTCCTGCTTTTTTTTTTTTTTTTAATAACACTGATACTGACGTCAACCTTTCCCTCTTCTTTAGCCACTTTTTAGGGGGTTTCGGATCTAGCACATAAGCCTCAATAAATAAATAATACTTATTTTATCTGTAAAATAAATTAATGGAAAATTTATATTTAAATCAGAACATATAATTGTCCTTAATAAAAATTTTATGATTTTTTTTAATATGCATGAAGTGTATAGTAAGGATAATTCTTGGATGAATAAAATTTATGAGTTTGATTTACATAAGGCTTGATTCATTAATGGCAAAATTATCATGTTAATAATATACGATACATTTTATTTTGATATAGCCTTAATATACCATTATTTTACCTTTCGTATGATTAAGTTTTATATTTATGTCAGTGATACCATCGCATCATTTGATAGATTTAAAATTTATAATACCAATAAGTATCCGTACGAATATTGAAATGCAATTAAAATATAAAAGATGCAAATAATATATTTTATAAAACATTGATTTAATAGATTAGTTAATATTGTTACTAGTAATAAAAATATAAATTAAAATAAAAAATGCACATAGTTAAAACTTTAAATTTAAAAGTTTTATTATTTGATTTAATTAAGGAAAAACGATTTTAACGATAGTTTATAAATATCTTTATGCTTAATATTCAGGGAAGAGATTTGGATATTGATTAATGAATTTAAGTAAGGTTTTAATATCCTTTAATTGAATAATTGATTAAAAAATATTGATTTGATTTAATATCAAAGCTAAGAAGATATGTATTACAAAAGGAGAAAAACACATAACGATGTGAAAAGGAAATTATGTGTAAAACTAAAAGTTATCTCACTCTTATTAATGGAGACTCAAATTTCTCGAATTGCATTGGATATAAGAGCTTGATAAATTGAGAAAACATATGGAAGAAGTTAAAAAAGAGAAAATGATGAACTTCGTGTCACAATCACAAATAGACCCAGGCTATGGTGGACCACTGTTATATGTGGTTTATGGTGGTCCGGTGTTTATAATGATCTTTAGATATAATATTACAATATTGAAAGGTCTAGATAAGTAATTGCAACTATTTGGTAGAGTTATTATTAATTAAATTAAGTTATTATAGCTTACTTGTAGTTTACAAAATTGCCCCTTTTTAATGAATAATAATTTCAGTTATTAGAAACATGTTTCGAGAAGAATTGTGAAAATAGCCAAAGACCCAAGCGATTTGGCTTTTGCCAAAAGAAAAGTCGAATTGCGCAACGGTTTGGGCATCAATTTAGGCACAGTTGAGACGAAGAGATTGAGCACAATCAGTGATTTTGCGAGTGCAATTTCTGCACTAAGATGGAACAACAATAAAGGATTGCTTCAAAAGGTGTCAATCTTTAATGGAAGAAGAAAATTCGTTATTGGTTCTATCGCCAAAGCTAAAAGTAGCATTTCGTCGGCAACCAAACCTGCACAGAGATCGCTCTTGAAGCTTCGACGTAATTCCATAACTTCTTCCTGTGTTGGCATTGTGGCATTGTAGCCCCAACTTCAAGGACTTTCATTGCGAGTAAGTTGGAGGTTGCGAAGAAGCTATTAAGTAGGCCGACATTGTCAGCTTCGACTTCGACTTCATCGTTGTTGAGAAGGATTAGTTTTTCCTTGGTGAATAACATCGGGAGCAGTAGTGGTTCTACTTAAAGGACAGTTTTGAGGGTTTCGTCTTTGACGGTGCGCAACAGCATGAATGTCAACAACACTAGGGGTGGCAAAATGGGCTGGGCCTGTCGAGCCAGCTCATTTAGCTCATCGTTTTTTCCCGGCTAAATTAAGGTACCTCTCCTTGTCAACCCTTATAACATGAGCCATTTTGGCTTCTTTAAAAATAGGTTGAAGGGGAGTTGAGCTGGCCAACCTGTCAGGCTGAGTGAAAACTTTAATTTATAATTTTTGTTTTATGTTTAACGTTGGTCATGATGTTACTAAATTTAGAATTTCACTTCCAAGTCATCTACCCAATTTAAACTCAGTAATTATGTTCATTTTTATTGTTACTTTATATTTTCAGGACCACAGGTTACCAATAACGGATTTGACATGTTCATTAATAATAAAACAACATATATATTGGGCGTGTTTATAAACAAATGTGCAGGTTAGAGGCTCTAATAACTTTTTGGTACAATGTTAACTATATTAGCTTAATAAAAAAGAAGAAACAAATGTTATATTTGAAATAAATATACTTTACTTTATTTGTTGTGTAGCTTTTTAAATATAAATATTGGTGTTAGGTGTTTGTTTATATATTTTTTCAATTCCAGCAAATCAATGCAGATCAATTTAAGATATATCCACATATTAAGTTTTTTTTCTTTTTTTTTCCTTTTTTTTTATTATTGGCGAGCCAGTCCCCCCATAAACGGGACAGGCTATATATTCTAGCCCACTTTCTCGAAATGAATTGGGCTAGGCCATGGTGAGGCGGGTTGGCCTGTTTTACCACTTCTAACCAACACCACCTTCTACACTTTTCACAATGACTTTACCATCTAAAAAATTTAGCCATGCAAGAATCACCATTTGTTATTAGGGATTTCTAATGGGTTTGTTTTTTTTCGACAATATGAAAATCACGATTTCGTTTTAAGGATTTCTAGTTATTACTGTTCTTTTACCAAAGACAACGTCATTTCATTTTAAAATAATAATAATAATTAGGATGAGTCTGAGGTGAAGTACCTTGTTGGGTGGTATACAGGTGAGTCACTCAAAATCACCATTGGATATATTAATAAAAAAATCGATGGATGAGATTTTTTACTTGTTACCAGATAATAATTATGTAAGCCTTTTACAATGTAATTTCTATAAAATACTATTAATTTGAAATAGTGGGAAAATTTAAGTCGAGACATCTACGAAACCAAAAACCCTAGCAGAGCAACAATTCGATGCTGAGACAATCTACCCATTAATGTTGATGTTTTTGGGGGATGCGATGGGATATTGCTACGCAGATGACCAGGGAAACAATTTGGCAAATTGGAACTGTAGTACTTGTGCGATGGCGACACAATCCAAAAAGAAAATGAGCGAAAAAGTAGAACAGCAACAGTAATAAAGTCCTTGATGGCTGATTTGATTTTTCTTTGCTTTGGTTGCGCTTCGCATAGGAAGAATAATCAATGACGGTCGATTTCAGACACGCAAAATAGTAGGCGAAAACAGAGATTCAACGGGCAGCAACAGTAACAGACATCATGAACACCATCGTGGAGACCGCACATTCGCAGTGAACGCGTGGGGTCACGTTTGATCACCTCTGTGCATGATCAAGGACGTGCTCAAAGCTTTATTCGCCATCCCACACTCTTACATGGTTTTGGTAGGTTTGCATCTCCTTGTCTCTGCTTACATGATTTTGTCCATAATTTTTGGTAAATTTGTGAAAGATGTTTGAGCTATCAGTTTGTGAGAGGGGAAAATGGAGTATTTGGTCTATGACAAAATTGATTTTGGATTTATCTTGCTTGTACCTTTGTGCGTTGTTAGAGATTTTCGAAAACCAAATGCCATCATGTTGGAAAAACTTACTTATTTGTGCAGTTTAAGGATATTCACTCTATATGTTCCTTGTGCATTTCATGGATGTATATTAAATGTTAAGGTAAACTGGTATATATAGAGTGGCTCTTTGATGAATTGATAGTGTGGATTTTGGCAAAGATTGGAGAAATTCCTAAAGCAGAAGATCTTCTAAAGGGCTTAAAATGGAAATTTTGCACAGATGGTTTAGGCTTTGAAAATGGAAAGGTTGATTGCTTGGCAACATATTATTTCTCTCTGCATGCCATTGCCACCCAAGAACATTCCTCCCAATCGAATTGAATATATGCATTTGTCAACTAGATGGTTCTTACTCTGGAGAGCCCTGGGGGCAATTTGGAAGAAGTAAAATACTTGTTCTTAACCATAATAAATGGGCTCTAGGAGTCCTAACTATTGCATAGCTAATTTTAAGCTGTATAAACTTCAGTATTTCATTTTTCCCTGATGTTGATTTTGTTGATGGTTGTAGGCTTTGACCAGCTAGGCAGAAGCGGCACTGAACCCATGTTCTGCCACGCGAGTCCAAATTATGTTAATCTCATCTTTGATAACTTGTTTACCATCCCTTCTGCTGTCATGACCAAGCCAACCTGATTAAAGCCATTTGGAGTGGAAGTGCATGTTTGGGACGTGATTTCTCAAGTTTTTAGATTTTCAAGGACATACTTGACAAGAAAATTGAATTTGTAATTCCATAAGAGATTAGAGGGTATTGCAACAAGTGTTGGAATTGTTAGAGGGTATTTTTTCAAAATGTATATTAGCATCAGGAATTGAATTTCGAAATGTATATTCATGAGGACAACTATTTTTTTTGGAAAATTGGTATTCCACGAGACTTAGGGGCTGTATAGATGAATTCGACTAAATCTCTTGCTTGTATACCCAAAATATTTCAGTAGTCCTGTGATATAATGTGATGCTGATGCTGTATAAAGTTGTGACATGCAGTTCGAAAGTAGCAAGCATCAATTTGGGGGCAGGATATGAAACAGGAGTAGATTGTACATAGAATAATAGTAGTTCTTGCATAAGGTAGCATAAGAACGTTGAATGCATAATGATGTGACGAAAAGCTGAGATAGTCAAATTATGAAGTTGTTAATCTTGTAATTTCAAAGATTAACTCAAGCTTGTATATTTTCAAATGAATGATAAGAATCCGAGATTATGAATGGAAGGTTTTTTAGGCAACCGATATATAGATACTTGTTAGTTAAAGGATAAGTAATTGATGATATGTTGAATCGTTATCCTAATCGTTGTCTTACAATCTCTGTGAATTCAGCAATTATCATTATCAATTGATATTTTAGGAAACTCATTTTAAAGAAGAAACTTATTCATGCATTCTTAATTTTGGAGATGACCATCCAAATTTTAATATTATCTATAACATATCTAAGGTATTAATATAGATCAATTGTCTTTTAATTAGCTATTGCTGCCTTTAAGTCCCGAGCAATAAGTGTCACTTAAAATTTGGGTTTTTGATCTTTTAACTAGGGGAGTTTGAATGGCACCCGCAACCCCAACGGGAGCCTTATGAGCGTCGATTAAGCTTCGAAAAGAAATAGCACTGAGGCAGATGTTCTCCTCCCTGTAAAGCAACGCATGGAAACATTTGGAGAAATACTTGAAGCCTGAAGGAAGGATAAAGATCACAAACATCATAATCATATCATAATACTCCTTTAGTAATTAACCATCTGCTTATACTTCTTCCTAAGCACAGACAACCTTCTCTGCAGGGGAAGCTTTTCATCTTTTTCCCCTAGCTTATCCTAGTAGTATACAGACAACCTTGCCTCGCTAATCGTGCAAGGAACTGTCCTCATCGGCGTCTTCACCTCCGTCGTGGTTCTCGTCAATCCTCCCCGCACGCCGGCACACCAATCGGAGGCAAGGGATCAATCGGATTAGGATGCTCGTCGGAATCGTCACCATGGAAGTAGCTTTCAACGCGCCCGCGGCAAATCGACGATCGCGGTGGGATCCCGATGACAGCAAAGAACTCACGAGCGTGGAACTTGTCAAAGTACTTCACCCTAGACACCCACTAATAATTATGCTTACATGTAAATAAAATAAAAATAGAAAAACTTATTAAAACTAGTAAAAAGGACTAGTCCACCGTGAACCACATTCACAGGTGGCCCATGGGAGAATCAGTCTTACAAATATCGAGAGACTTTTTTGAGCCAAAAAAACGCAATGATATGACAATTGCTGGAAAGGATGAATTGCCCTGTTATACCACCTACTATTGGACAAACTGATGAAGATGCGACTGTCACCAAATCAATAACACTGATTTATTGGTACCTATTTATCTTTAATGTAATTAATTATATTTCATATAACAAATATGTAATTTGGATTTTAATGTATTTGTGTATTTTGTTATACATACATGTTTACAACGTTCCTTGAAAGGTCTTAGGTTCGAGTAGTATTGAGCTTGGATTTCTTAAGTAATGTTTTAGGTTCGAATCTTGTGAATAGGAAAAATGTAATTAGGAGGAGAGATCCTATTAAAGGTGATCAGTTAGGTTTTCTAACAAAAATTAGTTATCAACAAAGTTGGTGGATGCTTTATACCTGTAACATAGTTATAAAAAAAAACAAAAGGTTCTTTAAAATGTTTATATATGATATATATTTTGTTAATGTTTATATATGTACTTTGAATTTCATATAGTTTAAAAATCATTTGATATTTCATCAATCAACTTTATTTTAAGGTACATTATACTTTTCAATAACACTTAAATTAATCTTTTTTATTTTAAAGCAAATATAGTTTTTTTTTTTCCAAGAATAGGATAGCCAAAACTATCACAACTAAATATTTCTAATTATCAAAGAATATATTACATCTAAATTAACTCTTTTAAAAATTTAACAAATTAACCTAATTTAAAACATAAATAAAAAACGTGTTCAAGAATGATTACATGAATACAAGATAAAAACACGTATCTACAAACATGATATGACATGGTTGACAAATAACCTTTTTTCTTAAGCATGTGGCTAGGAGATCGATTCTCGGATCCGTGTGCATGGAAAAACATCTGTTGAGAGATGTTAGTCGCTTAAATGGATCTCAGTATCTCAAGAGATAAGTCATTCGATTCCGGCTGAAGAATACCTTAGGATTCAACAAAAAAAGAAGAAGATAAAGACACATATCTACTAATTATCCACCAAAACAGACAATGCCTCATTAAAAGTTTGATATCCTACATTTTATTTTCAGTCTTATAATTTTTGCTATTATTGATTATTTACTAAACGAGCTATCCAATATCTAGACAAATGAGACCCATGACGATCTTTTTATTTATTTATTATTATTATTAAAGACCCGCATATACTGTACAGAAGGTCTAGGTACGTAATATGTCAAGGTTCTGACTTATAACCTGTAGGCTGCAGACATTCTCCGCAACATTTTTACAAGCACAACATCCATTACATAGCACACCAATCACACAATCAATATTTACATAACAGGGCGATCACTTTTAGCAATTCATAATCAGACACCGAATGAATACAAGCACCACAAAAACCCAATCTTATATCAAAACCAAGGATGACAAATCAACAGATCTAGTTCAGATGATCAAAAACGAACCTGTATAATCAATCTGACCATTTTATTCTCCAAGCATGACAACATAACACATTAGGATCTATTTACTTACAAATGCGGGGGTATGTTAACCGAAGCAAGAAACTGATCATCAATATTTTAAAGGAAACGACACTGCAGCATACAAAAAGGGGGACTCAATTAATAAGACAAGAAAAACATTACTTATCAATTGTGCTTTTTGGGAAGATGGGTATTGAATCAACTTAGTATATGTGTCATAGGTTACGGATCTCTAGCATCTAACCCATTGGGCCAACAAGAACTAGGTCGTTGGACCATTGTACCTAGCTCCAAACCCAAAAAATGATAATAATGACACAAAATAAAATAAAACGATAAATTAATAGAGATGAAATAACAATAAAGAAATAAAAATAAAATTAATATCGTAAGGAGCTATAGTATCGTATCCCCCTCAAAATTTTGGCAAAGAGGGATCCTTCCGCAAGACCTTTTGTGTATATATTATTTATGACTGGAGGAGGAAAGCACAAGACACTTATTTTTTTGATTGCAGGCTATATAACGTTCACTCGATCGAATGATGCAAATGGTTTAGAATCACTAAATTCTATGCACAACATCTGTAAGGATCATATACAATTCGTGGCTATACCTCCAAGCAATAATGAAAAACTGGGTCTTGGCAAATCATTTAGTGCGTTGTATTTGGTTGCCAAGAAATCAAGTAATCATCAGTCCAAAATGTTTGGATTTAAAGAAAGTCATGAACTTAGTTAAACTAAGATCTTGACAATGAGCTACTGAGCTAGAGTGAAATTATTAGAATTTAGTTATGTTTTTAACAATCGATATATATGTTTGGACTTTCATTGTCTCCAGTCTCCTCTTCCAAGCATTGTAATGTTAATATTTTTGACTTATAAATCTCAAGGTTAATCCTTAAAATTATAAGTATCGGTTACTTTAATCTTTGGTTTTTTTAATTTTTATTTAGTTTTTGATTTAATAAAAATTCGTTTACTTTTATTTTTAATATTAGTAAAAATAAGATAAAAAAATAAAAGTCTTGTTGTAAATTTAGAAACTAAATGAAGATTTAAAAAAAAATTAAGAATTAAAGTGATTTGTATTTATAATATCAAAAATTAATTTAATATTTTATTTATTTTTGAGTGGTTAGAAAGAATGGCATTCAAAACCTATATTTTGCATTGGAATGCACAAACTAAATGCACATAGATTTGAAAATTCTTTATACGTAATTTTTAATTGATTTTTTTTTCTAAAAGAAAAAACTTGCCACAACTGATCATTACTGGCGTGTAAGGAACTCTGATCTCACATACACACATATATATAACTAAATAAATTAAAGGTTGATCAACAAGAAAAGACAATTATAGGAGAACGATTTGTTTGTTCAATAATCTAATTAGTAACTTTGTTGTAAGGAGTATATATACTAATATTTTGTATCAAGTGTCTTTTATATTAAATTTACATTAGGAGACATAATTTTGTATAAAAGAAGAATTTAACATGCGTGTAATATTAGTGTAAAAGTTTTTATATCATTAATTAATAAAAAAAATTTAATATGACTTTTAAGATAATTATTATAACAATTAATAAATTTATTATATATGTTGATTTGTGATTGAATAATAGTGTAAATTTTACATTGTCCAAGCATATGTTATTTATTTATAAAAGATTGAGTGTAAGTTATTTTTTCTTGATTCAAATCACCATCATTTGTAATTTATATTACTACTAGAAATTTATTAATTAGAGACTATTTTAGAGACAAAAAATGTCTGGGCACTAAACAGATTGATTTAGAGTCTAATTTAGAGACTAATAATAATCAGTCTCAAAATCAATCTCTAATGGTCATTAAAATATTTATTTACTTCTTTAGAAACCATTTTTTTTGTCTTTAATTTAAATTTAATTAGAGACAATTTTTAAGTCGTTAATGGTCTTAATTAAAAAATAAGTCAACAACTAAAATAGCTACTCTATTCTGAGTAATACACAACTGTTTTTAGAAAGTGACCACACTACTATAAATTTAAGAAAAGGCGTTGACACTTCAGATTATTTTAACTGCTTTATGGTCCTTTAATTATAATAAACAGGTAAATGACAACCTCATATATACTTGGAGTATGTCTTTGGTGAGTTAATCCATAAAAAGGCTTATCTTATAACACATCACAATGGGTAGATCGTTTCTTCAATGAGGTCAATTTGATCGGTGGTATTCATGTAAAGCTTTTAGGGAGTAGCATTACACGACCTGAAAGCCTTTTTGTTTATGCAATTTGTGCCTAATCATGGTTTTATTGGAGAACTAAAAGTCTCACATTGGACAAACAAAGTCAAGTTACTATGCTTAATATACTGTGTGATCACCTATCCAGTTGCAATTTAATACTTTTTATCTAGTCTTAAACACATTATCTTTTATTAAGTTAAATTAATTACTAATATGTCCTTTGACCTGCTCCAAGTAAAAGGAATTCTCAACAATTGACTTGGGAAGTCAGGCATAAATCACAATCATCTGATGTTTATATTCTGCAAAAGATAATGAAAGCCTGTATTTAGTTAATAGTTAATAGAATTGCTTTACGCTTTCAGTTTGTAAATAATAAATATGCTAAGATCTCTAATTTTTACAAAGGATAAATGGAATGTCCTTTATATTCCTTTATTATTATTATTATTATTAAAAATGCAACATGCGTAGCATTTTTTTTTATCCCCTTTGCCTTGTAAGTTCATATTGTTCTCTTGTATTATTTTTCTCATTTTTTGCCATTATGATTTTTATTTATAATTTACCAATTTATAACTATCTTAGTTTCATTATAAAAAATTAGTACTCCATTACATAATTAAAAATTATTTTCACCTATTTTCTTCCTTTTTTTTAACCTTTTTATAGAATATTAAAATGTTATAAAAAGTTTTACATTTTTATAACTTTCACCTTTTGAGTCATAAATTTTAACTTTGAACATAAATCCTTTAATATTTTGGCAAATGAATCTTCAAAATTGTTCAATAATATCTTCAGTTATATTAATTTTTTTTATAAAATGTAATAATAATAATAATAATAATAATGATGATGATGATGATAATAATAACAAAAATATTTAATTTAACAATCTTTAACAAATAGTAAGTGTAGCTAGAATTTTTTTATTAATTTGTGATTTTTACCTACAGTTAGAGACTATAAGTACAAGTTAATGACTTTTACTTATGCTAACTATAAATTGTAGGTATTACCTATAATAATAGACATATACAACTATAAGTAAAAGTATGTCCGCAAATAAAATTTAGAGATATATTATATATACAACAATTCATACAACAATTTGTATGACAACACTTTTTGTGTCTATCTTTTTTCACTATTATGAGATGTAATAAATAATATGCAGGAGAGAGATAGACACAAAAAAGTATTGTTATAAAAATTATTGTACAAATAATATTTCTCCAAAATTTATGTTGATAGACCAATAACCATATCAAGAATACCTCTTAAATTTGACGACAAAGTGTGCATAGATCAACATCAATCATATTTTTACTTATGAACATAGTTAGATTGAGATCTTGACTATGAGCTAGAGTGAAATTATCAGAATTTGGTTATGCTTTTATCAATTGGTTTAATAATGCCGCGATCGATATATGTTTGGACTTTTATTGTCTCCTCTTCCAAGCATTGTACTATTAATATTTTTGTGTGAGTAAATTTGGAGATTAATCTTAAAATTATAAGTATTGATTATTTTAATTTTTGACTCTTTTAAATCCTTATTTAGTTTTTGATTTAGTGAAAATTCATTTATTTTTGTTCTTAATATTAGTAAAAATGAGATTAAAGATAAATAAAATAAATGTCTTTTTTATAATGTTAAAAACTAAATGAAGGTCTGGAAAAGTTAAAAATTAAAGTGACTTATACTTATAATATCAACAATTTATTTAAGAGTTTATTCATTTTTAAATGGTTAGAAAGTGTGGCATTTGAAGCCCATTATGTTCTCTATTAATTAGAATACACAAAATAAATGCATATAGATAATTTTGTGTGTGTGTACAATGCGGCAAGCGGCAACAAGATTTAAACTTAAGACTTTGTACAAATTATCTAAACTTGTCATTACTAAGTCAACCCTAATGGATTAAATGTATCTGGATCATTTGAACATTTCTTTTACTCAAAATTTTTAACTGATTTTTTTTTCTAAAAGAAAAAACTTCCACAATTAATCATTGGCGTGTAAGGACCTCTCACATACACATATATATAACTTAATATATAACTAAATAAATTAAAGATTGTTCAACAAGACAACACAATTATAGGACAACGATTCGTTGGTCTAGTAATCTAAGTAACCTTGCTTTAAGGAGTTCACTAATATTTTATATTTTGTACCTGTAAGAGTGTTTTATATTGTATTTACAATAGGAGGCATCATTCCCTATATAAAAGATTGAGTGTAAATTATTTCTTCTCAATTCAGATCACGATCATTTGTAATTTGTGTGAATTAATGATATCATGTGGGGGCAATTATATTAATGAAACAATTACTGCTTTATAATTAAAAAGAATATAAAAGCACTCTTGGAAAAAGTCATTGTTTCATTCGATCATTATTTCATTCATTGATAACACGACTTAAATATTATCTTAATTTTAAAAAATCACAATTTGACCAATCGATCTACATATTGGAGAATAATAAATAAACAGAACGTCTTTTTTAAAAGATTTGTAAAGATAAGACCAAATTCTTCAAATCATTCTAGAGAGTAAGGGTGTTAATTTGTTCTAAATTTTAATAAAATTATTTTTTGTAAAATTAATTTTAAAATAATTAATTTTGATAAAAAATACTTTTAGGAAAAATAATTTTATTTAGAGATGACATTTTAAAAGTAAATTAAGAAGTTGATTTTATTTAATTGATAAAGTAAAATTACTTTTAGAATATAAATTAAAATATAATTTATAGATACCATGTTTAGAATTAATTTTATTTAACAAAAGTCAATTTTTTTATTTTTTAAAATCAACTTTATCCATGGTAAAATTAAGTTTAAAAATAAAAAAGTTGGCGAAAAAATCAATTATATTAAAATTGATTGTTTTGGCCTCTAATGGAGTTTTGCCTCGTAAACAATTAAACATATAATGAAAAAATTGCCCTATTTTTCTTGCACCAAAACTTTTATCAATTAATTATAAAAAAAATATTTAGTAAAAATGGGCTATATTGGTAAGAATAATAACATTAAACAACTGGATTTTATTATTTTAGAATTTTACCTTAAGCCTACTTAACACTTGTGGAAGAATATTATTTTTTTTATATAAAATGAGATAAATTGTCTTTACACTTTGTTTTACTAAAATGTTTTGAAATTAAGCATATGTTTAAGTTTATATTGAAACCAGCCTAAATCTTGATTCATTTCGAATGTCATCTCAGATAACATTAAGTGTGTGTATGTGGATAAGTAACTCATTTCACACACACATATGTTGATAAATAACTCTCTCATGCACACAGATACATGTGTTGATAAATAACTCATTTCACACACACACACACACACACAGATATTGATAAATAACTCATGTCACACACACAAACACACTCACGCATAAGTTGATAAATAACTCATATCACAGACACACACACACAAATTGATAAATAACTCGTTTCACTTAATATTGAAATTATACTCTAGAAATACCTTAATTTTTGATATTGAAATTAAACCCTAAGTTTGAAAATAAAAATCATTCATGGTCAATTTATTTATAATTATAAATTTAATATTATTTATAATTTAGCTCAAGCTATGATAATTGTATCCTTTGTCAATAATTATACATTAAAAGTTATTTTTATCAATATTATTTTATTAAGATTTAATCCATCAAAATAAAGTTTTTAGATAAATATTGCAAAACATTTACTACATTGAAATTTATTTCTGTTCAAAATTAAGTTTATTCAAGATTATGTTTTCGGTGCATATCTTATCTAAACACCCTCAAATCGTCGTAGTTGTTACAATATATAGATACTGTCCCGTCCAACAACGCCGTTTGTATTCAATCAGTACGAGATTAATCGTGAAGAGATTAGCAGAACAACAAGTGAAGCACGAGCATGGCAAATCAAGAACCATTAATCGATATCAACGTCAATTAAATATTGTTCTTTGTAAGAGAGCGTTTTTGTCATCTTCATACGCCCTTCATGCATCCTCATTTCTCTCTTTCATGAAAGCTGAGAGCAGGGCTAGTCTAAGAATAAAGCTACGAAAATTCAAGTTTTAGGTCCATTAACAAAAAATTATTTGTTATTGGTTTTTATAAAACAAAAAGGCCATATATGTTGATAAAAAGGCCATATGTATTGGCAAAAAGGCCTAACATATAGCTTTTTTATTTAAAATAAAAAAATTTCTTTGTTTTAGGCCTCACTCAACATTGGATCGGCCCTGGCTGAGAGAAGTGAGAACCAAAAAGGAGAAAGGATGAGTGTGTTTTAGCGTCTTGTAGGGGTGTGGCAGATCATCAAGGTGCAATAATGGAGAGATGTTTGTGAATAACATATTGTTGTAGATATTAGTAGCATCGTATGTAGTGGAATTGCTCGGTCAAGGGATAGCAAATCGTTTAGGAAAATCCCATGCGTGAAGGGATATCAGATTTTCAATATGTATATTTCCTTACAAATGAAATTATTTCAACGTTAACACAGTGCCCCCTTTTTTTTTTCTCTCTTTACAGAGTTTAGAGGGCCTAAGTAAGAGATAATTTTGCTCGGTAGTTAGAAAATAGGGAAAGAGGCACCCAAAATCTTAACCGCTATTTTGTAACAAGGGATCCAAATCATCAATTGGATTTCTTTTTCTTTATTACAACTTGCTGAAACGAATCACCTCAATGCAAAACACTAACAGCCCAAATGGTCCAAGGATGCTTGGACTAATAAAGTTCATTATAGGCAACTCAGTTGCAAGACAACTTCAATGAAACAAGAAAACATACGTCGCCCTAGAGCAAATTGATAGTGTTTTTCTACAAACAAGCAAAAACTCCTCACAAGAACCTGGCCTAATACATTCTAGCTCATCTCCAGGTACTTCTATAAATACAATCATAGTTAACATTGTCAAGTATATTTATTACACATAGTATAACTTTGTCAAAATTCTTGTTGAAGGTTAAAGTACCTTTACAAATATCCCAACCTCTCTCCACCAAAGCTCAACCATATAGGAAGACGAAACCAAATGTGTCTCAGAACTTGATCAAAATCGAAGTCAGACATCTCAAACTATATCAAAACTAATCATACCAGTGTGCTTAAACTTGCTTGAATTTTAGAGCTTGAGTACTTCATTAGTGTATGTTTAAATATTGATATTTTATTTTGCAAGTTACACAGGTCAATGTGGTCAAAACAGTGAAATTATTGGGTCAATAATTTTACTTTACAATCAATTAATCATATCATATAATAAAAAGGATCTTACTTAAAAGATTGATAAATAATTTTTTTTAACAATCTTGTTGAGAATACATTAAATTATAAATTACAGTAAGAGTACATTAATAATTAATGTTTTTAATATTTTTTATTTTTAATTTCTTAATAAATATTCTTTGGACACTGAAAAATTGTAGCAAGACAGTTTTAGCATCTACCAACAGTGAAACACATGTGGTTCGAAATAAATTATTGATACACACGTTATTTATATTTACGGACAGATCTAATTTTGTGGGTACATAATCAGACCTTATTGATGACATTAAGCAAGAGGGCTAAAAACTAGAGCGAAATACAATTGCATTAAAAAAAAAAAACTCGAAAAGAATATACTCCCTAATTAATAGGAACAGAATATCCACTATTCCCATGGTGGTTATCTTAATCTCCCACTATAATAAGATATTGTTAGATATTTCTAGAATTTAATTTCTTTTAGGACCAGAATTTAATTAAAATGTATTGATAGTGTATAGATCTTTTACATTATTATCTAATCATACATTATTATATATAATAAGATTGTTAATTTTGTAATAGATTTTGATTTTTATGTGTCCTCAGTGTAAGTTGATTACATAATTAATTAATTAGAAATTATTTTATATATGATTTTTAAAATAATTATTATAAAATCAACAATTTTACCATATATGAAAATATATGATTGAATGAGAATAAAAAATCTTTACAATATTATAGTACATCCTAATTAAATTCTTTAAAAGTCATATTCAAGATATTTTTTAATAGATTAATAATATTTTAAATTTTTTGATAGAAACAACATATCAAAATTAAACACATATTTCTATCTTAATTAATACAAACTTTTTAAGAACTCGATTTCGTAATCCTCAGTCTTTTCTTTTTTGAAGAAAAGAAAAAACTCCAATATAGCATAAGATGTACTGGTTTATATTCACAAATGTTGAAGTATTGAGAGTTCATATATTGAAAAAGATTTTTTTTACAAACTACATGTATTTTTTATAGATGACAATCATATTCGAATTAAGTATAATCATTATGGACGATAAAATTTTTCTTCCAAATATTTTTTTGAATAAAGTTATTATTTATCGTATAAATCTTAATATCGTGGGTGATATTAAAAATATATAAAAAATTAATAAAAATATCTTTTTAAGTTTTTATTTTCTCGTTCTAATATTCTATCTGACTTGAAAATGATATATGACCATCAGTTTTGCTTGTGGCTAATCGCGTTCCACGTCACTCTCATACATAAAAAAATGTAGATACAGTTCATAACTTCATATTCAAGTGCATATCAAAGATCTACGGGTCTAGCCAGGCCATGCAAGTCATTCCTTCAGCGTGTAAGAATAGCATTATAAATAGCTACGCCAATCCCACATTACCTTCACAACAAGTCAATTATCATCATTCATCGAAGCTCCAATTAAGATGAAGACGATTCACATTCTTTTCCTCTTGGCTCTTCTCGCGTCCACTTCCCATGCTTCTGTGAATGATTTCTGTGTAGCCACCTAACACAGTCACGGTGGATGACTTTGTGTTCTCTGGCTTTGTCGCTGGAAACACCACAAAGTCATTCAATGCTGCGTTAACCTCCGCATTTGTTACTGATTTTCCAGGCGTGAACAGTCTTGGTGTGTCCGCAGCACGGTTAGACATAGCCAAAGGTGGATCAATCCCAATGCACACACACCCTGGTGCCACTGACCTTCTCATAATGGTGGAAGGTCAAATCACTGCTGGCTTTATGACACCCACTGCACTTTTTGAGAAGACACTGAAACCGGGTGATCTTATGGTTTTCCCACAGGGGCAGTTGCATTTTCAAGTGAATTCTGGAAACGGAAAAGCCACTGCTTTTCTGGCTTTCAGTAGTGCAAACCCTGGAGCGCAACTACTTGACCTTCTGCTATTTGGCAACAGCTTGCCTTCTGATTTGGTTGCACAAACTACCTTCCTTGATGTTGCCCAAGTGAAGAAGCTTAAGGCTCGTTTCGGTGGCAGGGGCTAGGGTTGCTTGTGAATCAACTCATAGCTATTGTTTGTTCCAATCGTCAACAATAAACTTGTATACGTATGGGTATTTCGTTTTTCCATTTTTATGTCAGATCCCAAACTTTATGATTTCAAGGTTTGATGATGAATAAATAATGCTAGAGGATCGTATGAAATTTATCTACTCTATCGTTTTTACCAACTTTGCACATGTCAAGATAACAGTTGGTCAATTTAAAAAATTCTCTTGTCTACATATCTACACGCACAATTTATTTGCAGTCGGAGAATGATATGAAACACGGGAGCACTTGAGGTGGACCCTTAAATTTTAATTTTTAATTAGCATTTTAAGCCTGAAAATTCATTTTTTATATATAATTATTGAATTATATAAATTAAAATTATTTTATTATATTCTTTCGAGTTTAATTTTTATACACTGTCAATATAAAAAAATTTACATTGTCAACTAATCAGAATCATAGTAGGTATGACCTTTATAGTAACAGCCAACAAATTTATTATACATGTTAATTTGTAATTGGATAAGTGTGTAAAAACTCTTTACATTAACGAAAAAATATCCTCTCCAATTATGTGAAAACAGGATGCAATCTTAGTTTTTGATTAATTTTAATATTTAATAAATTTAATATATAAAAGATAAAAAATCATGCATTGAATGGTGGGAATTAAAAACTGCACACTCTCCAATTTTTCTCAAGTGGAGAGGATTTGTGCTTTACATTACTAGTGCATGGATTAATTTCTCTATTCTTTCAATGAATAAAATTAATATTAAAATATAAAATAATATTTGATTTAAATTTAAAGATAGTAATAATATAATTATAGCAATAATATTTTATAGACAATAGGATTTTTTTTTTCACAAAATCACAATTGCTCATAGGAGACAATCTTATTCAAACAAGTATAAAACCATTGTAAGTGGCAAGGTTTAGTATTTCATTCTTTATTTAATACATTGCACATACGATTCATGAATTTAAATAAATTTCAACTAATAAAAGATAAATATTAAAATGTTAAAAAAATGTATTATTAACTATCTTCTTATCTTGAATAAGTATGACTTATTTTCCAAATTTAAAACTTGAACTTAATATATTTATATGATATATTTCTGTTCAAAGATTTGGTCTAATCTTTTTAAAAGTGTAATTAAATCCGAAAATCTACTTGAAAAGACATTTAAATAGCCTATGAGACAGATCTTTAAATAGGTCAACAAATATATAATCAAAGGACATTATAGTGATATATATATATATATATATATATATATATATATATATATATGGGAACATATCTAGTGAGAGGGTCTTTTTTATGTGAGAGTGAGAGGAATAAAGCTAGACTATTAGATCTTACCATGAATGGTCAAAATTAAAATATACAAATTATGTGAGATTTTTAAAAGTTACATGACTTTTTTAAGTGATCACATGACATTAAATCTTGACCATCCATATATGATTATATGACCCAGATTTACTCCTCTCACATAAAAATGGTCATCTCACTAGATATGCCCCCTATGGATTGATATTTTTTAAGTTAAATAAACTTAAAAAAATGACTTAATTAACATGCATGTTTAATAAATGGGCCCTGAGTCGATCAGATGATGTAATGAGAATAAACTCCAAATAAATCACTCGACCTAATTCAATCAATATATTGAAGGAACCAAATCACCTGTTTATATTTTGGTTTCATGTCCCATTTTCCTATCTCCTTAATTAAAAAATATACTTACAAAAAAATCTAACAATTAAAAAGATAATTTTTTTTTATTCACGTGTCATTTCTTACCTAAGAGGATATAGGGAAAGAGACATAAAATATAATATTTCAATCCATAATTGCATAAATCATAGTGCCGTTGTCACCATACAATTCGCTAGCTCCGTTTCTTTCAATAATTGCTGCTCTCATATTGGCTTGTACGTTGCTTTCTTTACAATGTCGCGGGACTACATAACTAATCATGATAAAAATATTCAAAGCTAGGCTGCAACGTGTGTTTATTTTCTGCATCACTTTTGGCGTCCCGGATATTTTATTTAGGCATTACTGTGACTAGAATGGTGATTGGGAAAAAAATCTTATATAAAATGATGACTCGAGTATTCAAAGCCTAATATAATAGGTAAATATTCATGTTCCCTCGCTATTTTTATTCCGATTACCACTAACAGATATCTTCCTCACTATTTGATCGTAGTGAAAGAAAGCAAAAATATAATATAAAAATAAAATAAAATAATAGTACCTTTTTTATCAGAAAATTTCTTTATATATGTTCTTTATGAATTTTAACTGAAATTTTGTTTGTATCAGAAATGTTCTTCCATAGAACATACGTGTAATCTTCATGATACCGTACTTCAATCAAAATTAATATTTGATCTCAATATCAAGATCAATTTAGAGCATCCTTTATACTCATGAATTTTCATGCTGCTGATAAAAGAATTGTCACTACTATTTCTTTTTCAGTTATCGAGATCAAAAGACAATTTTAATTAAAACACAATATACATAGTGTTGGAGTAGTATTTCACACACTCACATGATAAATGCAAATGGGGAAGGAATGAGAATGAAGGAAGCTATATTATACTGAATTTTTTATTGCTGTAATTTTCTCTCTACATTTTTTTGAATACAAGCTATATTATTTTTAGGTTGGGTACATGTGTAACTAACATATGACAGCTAACTCCTAACTAACTTTCTGTTATTAGTTTTACAATTTGAATTATCCACAACACACCCCTTTAATTCAGATTCTTAGATCATACAACACCTAATCTCTCTCTACGAATATGAAACCTCTCATTCTTCAATGGTTTGGTCATGAGATCTGGCACCTGATCTTTTGTCTTGCAATAGATCAACTCTATCTTCCCATTTTTCACTTGGTCTCTCAAGTAGTGAAATCTAGTCTTTATGTGCTTGCTCCTTCCATGTGCTACTAGATTTTTGGCCAGGATAATTGCTAAAATATTATCAACAGCAACTTTTATTAGTTCTTCCATTTTCAAATGTATCTGCTTAAGTAAGGTTTGGAGCCACACAGCTTGGCATGCCCCTGTTGATGCAACAATGTATTCTGCCTCACATGATGAAAGAGCCACAACCAATTGCTTCTTTAAACACCATGAGAAGGCAGTGTTGCATAGCTGAAAAACATAATCACTTGTACTCTTTCTATCCTCTTTGTCTCCACACCAATTCAAGTCTGTGAACTAGCAATGATTCCCTTGATTTGGTTTCTATTATTAGTGAATAACAAACCAAAGTCAAGAGCCCTTTTCACAGACCTCTGAATCCTCTTAGCTGCACCTATGCGAGAGACCTTTGGATTCTCCATTAACATACTCACCAAACCAACGACATATGAAATATCTGGCCTACTGTTACAAAGATATCTCAAACCTACAATTTGTTTAGACAGTGTAGGATTCACAACATCTTCCTTTGCATCTTTTACTAAAAGAATTCCACATTCTACAGAAGTCTTAGCTAGATTACAATGTTGCATATTGAACCTCCTTAATACATCACATGCATACTTTTTCTGATGAAGAAATAGTCCCTTACTAGTGTGTAGAAATTCGAGGCCTAAAAGATAGGAAAGTGTTCTTAAATCTGTCATCTTAAACTCTTCTTTCGTTTGCCTCTTGAATTCTACAATCTCCTACTCCTTTTCTCTGATAATCAGCAATTCATCCACATATAGACACACCACCAAAGTTGTTTTACCCCTTCTCCTTTCATATAGATTACATACTCATTGGTGCACTTCTCAAAGCCTTTTTTAGATAGGAATGAATTAATTCTCCTATTCCATGCCCGAGGTGCTTGTTTCAACCCATAAAGTGCCTCTTCAATCTATACACCTTTTCCTTTTGATTTTGTACCTCAAAGCTTGGTGGTTGTAGCACATATACTTCCTCTTCAAGTGATCCATTTAAGAAGGTAGATTTCACATCAAGTTGGTATATAGACCAACCTTTGTAACTTGCAATGGCTACTATTAACCTAATGGTCTTAATCCTTACCATAGGTGAAAACACTTTGTAATCAAGTTCAACTTTCTGCATAAATCCCTTGGCCACAAGTCTGGCCTTATACCTAGAAATTGATCCATTTGGATTCACCTTAATCTTATAGATACATTTCATAGGTATAGGTTTCTTTTGTGGAGGTAATGATACCAACTCCCATGTCTTGTTCTTCTCAATTGACTTAAATTCCTCCTCCATGGCAATCACCCATTTTTGATATTTAATTAGCTTCCTCAAAATAAATTGGTTCAACATTTGCAAAAAGAGACATGTGAACCAACTCTCCTTCACTTGTCATTGCACTATCCGAGAATATTTCATAATCAGTCAATCTCCTTGGTGGCACCCTATTTCTTTGCGATCTTACACAAGATGGTTGTTGTCTAATGCGTCAATCACAATTCTCTATAGCATCCTCCTCTTGTTCACCAAGAATAGAGTCTAAATATTCTCCAAATTGGATTGGATTGTAGACTTTTTGCTTATTGCTGGCTGCTGTATTCCAGTTCCAGTTTGTGATTCATCTACTATCACGTCTCTATTGTACACAACCTCTTTGTCAATGGATTATACAATTTGTAGGCACCGCTAGGATGATATTTGTAACACCCTCACTTTTACTTAATTAATTGTTTTATTTATTTATTTATTCTATAATTCTGAAAAATTGAGAAGGAATATAAAAATTCTGATCTCCACGGTTAAACTCAGAATATCAAAAACTATCTAATTGTGATTTTTAATAATTTTTCCAAACCAAAGTCCGAAGAAATTAGAAAATAACGATTTTGTCCTTATTTGTCAATATTAAGGGCTGATATGAGAAAAAGATTCAATTGATATTAAATGTCAATTTGAGTTTAAAATCATGTCATATGTATTAAAATATAATTTTGAAAATATTTTGGGAATTTTCTGAAATTCCTATACAAAATGACCAAAATACCCCTAATTGTCAAATAACCAACTCATTATTGGTTTGACATCCAAAAATGGTGAAAATAATATTTTTAGTACATTTCTAGGTAAAATATGTAATTTTAGAACTTTCATAAAAATTTGAGCATTTATTGAATTAAAATGAATTTAATATGAATTTTCTAAGCTTAAAATATACAAATTTATAATTCGAAAAAAATAAAAATAAAATAAAAATATATTTTTGATGAAAAATATTACATTTTTTCATATTTGTATTTAAATTAATTATTTTGATATTAAAAGTTCTTTTTTTTTCAAGTTTAGACGATTTTATCGGTATCGGCTAACCCAATTACAGGTAAAATTTACACTGCCAATATTTGGGACAGCTGCTATCCCACATTGCAGCTCTAAAGGGAGGTGATTCACCACCTAATGGGATATGTGTCCCTAATTTTCAATTAAAAACAAATCAAAAATTGTATTTTTGACATAATGGCTTATGCAATCAATGGATACCTAAGCTCCAAATTTTTCCTATAAATAGCCATCAAATTGAATTGATTTCTCATTCCTCTCCTCTTCTCTTTCGTGAGTCTCCATAGAGAAATTCTCTCTCTTTAGAAAAAATTCTTTTACTTTGTTTTTATGCTAAAATTCTACTAGTTTTCCAATAACTAGCAAAAATCCTCTTCCTAGGAGCTTTGCACCAACAACTTCACCAACTTTTTGAGGTAATGGGGGGAGTAGGGATTGGGTCTAATTTTCAATTACTTTGCATGTTGGTAAGAAAGGTTTTTCCTAAACTTTCAATGTTTAAGTTTATTAAGTTTTATAAATATTATAATGTTTAGTATTAAATTCAAGCTTTTACTAAGTTGTTATGCTGCTCAGTTTTAGATCATTAAAATACATTTATTAAGTAGTTATGTTGTTTAAATTTGGACAACTATAGTATAATTATTAAGTTGTTATACTGCTTAAATTCAAACAACTATAGTAGAATTATTAAGCTGTTATACTGCTCAAATTTAGAAAAAATATTTTTAGCTGTTATAATAGATAATTAAATTATTATATTATCAAATTTTAGTAATACTCAATTAGTTTAGCAAAAATAGTAGAAGAAATAAACCATAAATCTCATAATATGAAACTAAATATAGAAATTATTTTATGAGCTATTTATGAATTTATTTTTAGAAAACTACTGTAGAAATGTCAGTTTAAGTTTTTATTGTTCAAGTAAGGTCTAGACACACTAATAGACCATCTGTAAAAATTTCATAAATTTTAAAGCTTATTTAGTACTTCTAATTGTGTTCTATAAGTGTCTGTGGATACAGTTTTCTTGAAAATACTAAATTTCAAAAATTTCAAAAATTTTAAAAATTCATGATAAAATTCTAATTATTTTTCTAAGCTTAAAAATTATTTTTATGAAATTTTTGACCATTCTATGATTTATTTCTTAATTATTTTAATTTGTATATCTTTATTTTTATTGAATTATTGCTTATGTGCTTTAATTTGAATTATGAATTATATGAATGATATGTATGAATCAAATCTTTGTAATATAAGGCTGAGATATTAGTAGAAATTGTACTAGTGCTCAAATTTTTGAGACTAGAGTGGACTTTTAGAAATTAATAGATTAGTGAGTAATATAAAGCAAGGGACATGCAGTGGCATGACACCCTGTTAGGGAAGCTACAGTTTGGTATACTGAGAAATGAAAGACAGGGACCCATTTGGGGAGGTCTCGAGGGTAGGCATTGAGTGGTGAAAGTCCTAATAGCCAGGGTAGCGCCCATGAGCTGGGATATTCACCTAACCAAGCTCGATAACCCCGACAACTACTCAGCATTTCGGGATTGGTTTGAGAGTATACCTCTATAAATGGATGTCCTGACTAATATTGGTTCCTCATTGATGATGAGGACTGTACTATGTGATAATGTTGATGAGGTATATGTACTCCCAGTCACTTCCTAGGTTTTGTTGAGAACTATTACTCACTGATGGGAAGTATGGATCCATACCAAGTCAAGAATAGTGTATTATAACTTAGAATAAACCCTAGGTTCCCTTCATTAATTGTATTTAAATTCTACCATACATGTGAAAGTGATTTAGAACAAATCACCTCACTCCATTATTTTTGTTATGCATGTTCAATCGTGATCATTGAAGATGACAGCAATGCCTAATGATGCTGAGGATGAGCCAGAGGATACTCCTCCAGATTGTAGACCTAGTTTATAATATTTTCTTACGGGATAGGGTAGATAAATACTGCTCTGTATAGGATCTTTTTTATGTATATTTTGGGTAAGGTAGTATATGTCTTTTGGTGTACTTTTGTTTTCTCTTTGACTATTATGTATTATCCAAACCATGATGTACAGTTGGATATATATATATACATAAGCAGTTTTTATCATTTCACTTCTATTTCTAAATTCTATTTTTTTCTATTATAGAATAAAAAATAAAATAAAATTTACTCACGTTTTCATCAACTTAAAGTAATAATTAAATTAATATGAATTATATTTATAATTAAAGGAGTGTTACAGTATCCCAACAAAATTGTATGTTCACTTCTATCATCCAACTTCTCCCTTTTCTCTTTAGGTATATGCTTAAAGCAAAGAGATCAAAACACCCTCAAGTGGCTCACACTTGGTCTTCTCCCAGTCCATACTTCTTTTGGAATTGTCCACTTCAATCTCCTGGTTGGACTTTTATTCAAGATATAGACAACTGTGTTCACAGCTTCTCCCCAAAACTAATTAGGTAATGACTTACTTTTCAACATACCCCTCACCATGTTCATCATAGTTCTATTCATCCTTTCGGCTACATCATTGTGTTGGGATGTTTATGGAGTTATTACCTTATGAGAAATGAACTATTGATCACAAACCTTTTGAAATTCAATTGAGTTATATTCACCACCACCATTTGTCCTTAGTACTTTTATTTTCTTTCCCCATTATTTCTCTACCAACACCTCAAATTTCCTAAATACATCCAACACCTCATCCTCCTTCTTGATTAAGTAAACCCACATTTTTCTATTGTAATCATACACAAATGAGACAAAGTAATTGTTTTCTCCATTTGTTATAGCATTCACAAGCCCACATACATCGGAGTACACCAATTCCAGTGGGTCAAAAGTTTTGGATTAAACTTCTGAATTAAAGGATCTCCTTGATTGTTTTGCCTGAACACAACTTTGACAAATTTCATGTGGTTGTTGAATTAATGGTAAACTATATACCATCTCCTTTCTGCTCATTTCTTCAAGACTTCTCCAATTTAAGTGTTCGTATCTCAAATGCCACAACCAACTTTCATCATTTATAGCTGCTGCAAACATTTATATGTTAATCTTGAATGTTCTATTTTTAGACAAAGGAACTGTTAAGACTAACCTTCCCTTGATATCAAACAAAATCAAATTTCCCTGTTCTAACTTCATTGAATAACCCTTTTCCAGCAATTGACCCAAACTTAAAAGATTGTTCTTCATACTAGGAACATAAAGAACATAATGAACATAAGCTTGCTTACCATTTTTCTATCTAATCAGAATTCTGCCAACCACTTTTGTAGAAACAAAGCTGTCATCCGCAAACTTCACCTTGCTCTTAACGCTTACATCTAATTCAACAAACCAATCTCTCCTCCCAGTCATGTGGTTTGAACATCTTGAATCAAGACACCAAAAATTGACATTTGACTCATTAGTTGGTGTTGTGACTGTAAGCAGAACTTCATCTGAATTGTCTTCATCTTGAATAAACCTAGCTTATTCCCCAATATTTTTAGAGCCTTTATTATGCCAACACTCATCTACAAAGTGACCATAATTGTTATACACGTAACACTGAATTTTGCTCTTGTTACACTTCTTTCCTCTCCCTCTTCCTCTATATGCCCCTCTTCTTGAGCCATTGTCTGCATGGTTCTAATTAGAATTATGTATTTTTTTTTTATTAGAATCTTGATTTCTTTTATCTACTCTACCTCTTCCTCTTCCTCATGTCTTAACTCTACCACTACCCCTTTTCTTTCTTCCACTACTCTTTTCTCCTTTCTTGAATTCTTAACCTTGGAGGGCTTAGGCATGCTGTTTGCCACTAGCCCTAGTTTCCAACCATAGTTCATGGGTTTTTAATGAGCTCTAGAGTTCTTTAATAGTCATCTCATCCTGGTTCTTTGATTCCTTAATAGCAACAATAGTATGATCAAATCTTGGTGATAGGGATTGAAGAATCTTCTCCATAATTTTTGGATCTTTCACCTCCTCTCCATTTGACTTCATTTGATTGGAAAATGACTAAATCTTTGTGAAGAAATCAGCCACAGTTTCATTGCACTCCATTTAAATAGTTCAATTTGTTTCCTCAAGTCTTCTAGTTTCACCTTTAAGACTTTTGCACCCCTTTTATAGTTGTTCTCCAAGATGTCCTAAGCTTCCTTTGCAAATGTTGTAGCAGCAATCTTCTCTAAATTTGCAGCATCAAGACTGTGATGGATGAAGAACAAAGCCTTATAGTCTTTCTTCTTGGATTCCCTATGCGCAACCCTCTATGCAACAGTTAGGTTCTCTCCCAATTCAAAAACTTCATTCTTGACTATCTCCAATACTTCTTAATAGCCAAATACCACCTTCATTTGAATGGTCCACTTCTCATAGTTTTTTGGGTCAAGAATTGGAAGAGAGACAAGAACACTTCCTCCTGAATTAGCCATGGATCATAGACTTTGGATACCAATTCTATTAGGGCAGTATTTCACACACTCACACGATGAATGCAAATGGGGAGGAAATGAGAATAAAGGAAGCTATATCATACTGATTTTTTATTGCTTTAACTTTCTCTCTACATTTTTCTGAATACAAGCTATTTTATTTATAGGTTAGGTACATGTGTAACTAACATATGACAACTAACTCCTAACTAACTTCTTGTTATTAGTTTCACAATTTGAATTATCTACAACACATAGCACACCTATAGTACTTTACCCAAGCTTGATGGCATATATAAGACATGTTTGACAAAATAAGTTTATAATCTACCTGAAAACTTACAAGCTAGAAGTTAAGAGTTGAAAAGCATAAGCCTTATAAACTAACTGATTGAATTGGAAGTATTTAATGATATTAGCTAATAAGCTAATTGATAAATGTAAAGTGAGATAAATTAAAGGACATGTTTAATTATTTGGTTATAACTATGTGAGTGTGTGTGTGGTGTGTGAATATATATATATATATATATATATATATATATATATATATATATATATATATATATATATATTACACACACACGCACATATAGGTTGAGGATCAAGTTACTTCAAGAGTAATTCTTGGTAGAGTTATTCCACTCAATAACTCTTGATATATATTGAATTTCAACGAATTCAACCATTAAATTAATCGATTTTATTGAGTAGATCAAGTATACAAATTTTTATAAAGTTTGAAAACTATTTGATACTTCATTAGATAAATTTAAATTAACGTATAATATACTTTTTTAAATTATAAATAAATGTCATCTATAAGATTAACTAGTTACAAATGTCTAATTTACTTAAAATTTGGTATGCAAGATTGTTGACATAATATCAAAATATTCAATGGTTAGATTGTCGGAATTCAATATATATATATATATATGGGTAGGTATCAAGTTACTTCACTTAATAATTCTTGATATATATTGAATTTCAATGATCTAACTGTTAAATTAAGAGATTTTATTGAATAGATTAAGTTTACAATTTTTATAAAGTTTAAAAATTATTTGATATATAAATTCAAATTAACATATAATATACTTTTCGAATCTATAAGTAAATGTTGCTTATAAGATTAACTAGTTACAAATATCTAATTTATTTGAAATTTGGTGTGCATGATCATTGACATAATATCAAAATATTCAATAGTTAGATCGTTGAAATTCAATATATATCATGAGTTATTGAGTAGAGTAACTCTTTGAAGTAACTTGAATCTCATCCAATACACACACACACACACACATATAAATTCAATATTTAAATTTATTTTTAATAACTTTTCATCTTAAAATTGAGACAGTAATTTTTAAATTTTATATTATAAAAGAATGGTGAAAATTTGATGATTTTGCTTAATCTTCCTTGTAGCGATCTATTAGTTTTTAAAGTAATAAACAATCATAGTTTTTTTTTTTGCAATGTTTTTTCTTCTTTTTCACCAAAGAAATTATAATTTAATTAAATGTACTTTTTATATCATTTAAAATAATTTTTTTAATAATATTATTTTGAAAAAAAGAACCATTATTTTTTCTTTATAATTTTGATTTTTTTTCAACTTTTGTTTGGTGACCAAATATTTTAATTAAAAATAAAAATAAATAATGTAATAATTAATTAATAAAAAATAAAGTAACTTACCAAACATACTCATACAATATTTCAAACTGAAGTCCGAATCATGACTTTAAGTGAGATAAGAAAATCTTGACCATTCAATTATATATTAATAATTAAGATTAAATAATACTTAAAATTATATAATTACTTTAAAAAAATTGCATAACTTTAATGTTTTAGTCTTAAGTATTCATATATTTTTTTCCAAAGGTAAAATAGGTGGGCTGAAATTAAAGTACAAGATGTACACAATCTAATACTCATAAGAAAATAAAGAAATGATACAAGATAAGAAAAAGCTTAAACATAATAAGTATTGACCCGATCCCCAAATTATAGCAATCAAGTGCAGAGGATTAAAACAATTACATAAAATCACAATAGTGACAATGCTGAGCTGCAACCCCGGTACTAAAATCTAGTGGTATACATATTCTCACCTATTTTTTAAAAACCGTTTAAAAAGGCAGTTTAAAAACAAGTTATACCTTACGTTTACTACGGATCTCCCATTTCGTAGGCGAGAGCGAGATTCTTAAGTTAACCTTTGGGATGATTTTATAGAGATTGGAATTTCAAATATAGGTATTGCATAATTACAAAATGAATGTAGGTATTGCACGATTTTCCTTTTTCCCAAAACTTTTGATATTAATTTAGAAGTCATGTTAGACTCCAACTAAATTGAGTCAAATTAGGTGAAGTCGCTTAAGGTAGTAAAGTTCTTCGAATACCAATTTTTCCATTTACCAAAATGTGAGATTTTACTTAAGAGGATTAGTATCACATGAATTCAAATTTATATTATTCTAAATAATATAAAAGATACTATTTATATTTTTCAAAACTAAAATACATTTAAAAATTAAAAAATTTATATTTTAAAAAATACAACAATAATTTTTTTACTGTTTTCATATAATTTAAAATAATAATTTAAAAAAAAAATCTAAAAGTTATATTTGTCAAGAAACAATGCAAATATAGAAAATACGTAAAATCATATTTTTATCAAGAAGAATCAAATCAATTTAATAAATGGTAAACATTTCATACAATAATGATTTTCATAACAATATTATATAACTAGTTCTTTAAAATTTAAACAAATTAAAAGTACAATAGCACACATGCCGTGGTTTAAAAAGAATTATGTTATTAATTTTATCCATACTTTCTATAAAACTTTTTACGTTTATTTTTTCTCTCTATTTTCTCCATCATCTCCTATCTAGGTATGGCAATGGGACAGGTGTGAGACAGATTTTGCTCTCCTCATCCCCACCTCCTCTATGGAAAAGGCAAGGTTGGGTTTAGGAGAAACAAGAATGAAAAATCTAAACTTAATTTCGTTTCTATTAAAGTTAGGAAATCATATGGAACCCATTCCACTTCCTTTAAAAATAATAATTCACTTATATATTTTTAAAAATAAATCATATATTAACTACATTTTAATTCAAATAATATATAAAAATTAATAAATGATGAGAATTTTAAAAGTAAGAAACTTAATAACTAAATTATATTATAGTAAAATGTGTAATTTTAATTTTATTATTGAGTTATTATTATAATTTCAATTAATTAATTAATATAATAATTAATTTATATTTTTAATAATTATAAATAAATAAGAATGTAAATACACACAGCAAGACATTTTTGGGGGCATAACACGCACAAAGCAGGACGAGTTTTAATTTATATTTTTAATAATTATAACAAATAAGAGTGAATAAAATTCGCACAAAACACACACAATAGGACCAATTTAGGCATAACACACACAGCAACAAGATGAGTTTTGGGGTTATTACAAAACACAAATAATTACAGCCCCAAATTCAATCTCGATCCTGCCCTCACTTATACCAATTGGAAAAAATAAAAAAATGAATTCGAGCTTGAATCCAGTCAAACAGGTCTCTTCTGTCAATGTTGGGTTGGGATTGAAGGAGTATTCATGAGTTCAATTTTTTTTGTCATACATACTTATCTCTCATTATTCTTCCTCTTCTTTTTCTTTCCCTTTCTTCGCTGAGAAAGTAATTGTAAAAATATATTTTCTCTCTAAAAATGTATTGTTTTAAAAACATATAATTATCTCAATTCAGGACATACCTCCGTTTATTTATATTTAATCATAACTTTGGTATTCTTACTAAAAGAAGAAAAAAAATCATATATAACTGGCACGTGGGCCACTGGACTGATTATGGCAGCATAACACGTGAAGCACGGTATGATCGAGGGGAAAAGCCCAATTATTGCTCGTTATGAAGCTATCTGAATCTTTTGCGTATATATTCAACTGTGAGATTAAGAAGTAAGATCTATGAAGATACGATACGCGTATCAAATATGATACATATCTGATATGCGAATACGATTATTCTAAAATTATATAGTATAAGATATGTGTGAGACACATGTATAAATATGTATAAAAATTTATAAAACATAATAAATATATAATTACAATTCTGGAAATCCTATTTAAAAACATACTTCTTGAACATTAATTAAAACAAAAAATTATAAATCGTTGTCATCATAAATTACTTCCAATTATTTACAAATAGAAATAGTACCAATCACATTCTTTCTTGAAATCATTTATAAAGAGGACAATTTCTATTTTGATTCATCAAGGGAGAATGCTTCGATGTTTCTATATTATAGATGCTTATAAGTCCCATGTAGTTATATTAGATTTTCAATTTGTTTAAAGGCTTGAAAACTTCACCCTATGCATATTGTGAAATATCTAATAATACTCGGATATGTAAAGCAAATTGAAGTATTAATTGTTGCTTTATAGAGTAAGATAGAAAAAAGGAAGAAGGATATGCAGCGTATTTGGATTCCAAGTGGAAACATCGAAACTATTATTTTATCCAAAATTACGGAAGATAGGCTTTTACCTAAATCATCATGTTCTAAGATTTTATTTTTTGTAACGAAAAAAACAAAAAAAAAAAAGTCGAAATAAGTTCAGAGTGATGAGGTGGCGCGCCAGGTTGCGTGCGTGATCATGAAGGTGCAATAATGGAGAGAGGGTAGTGATATGGTAGCAGCGTCGTGTAGTGGTGGATGGAAGGACTGATTATTGCTGTTCAAGGGCTGACAGATCGTTGCTGTCCAATTCCTTAACCCAAATAACTCGTCTTCAATTTTTTTTATAGGCAAAAATATTTTATTGAAAAAAGAATCCAAAACTTGCACAAGATGTACATGATTGATCGTGGGTGGCACGAAGTTTAGTAACAAAATAAACCCCACTACTACAATATTAACCCCGCTCTAAAGCCTCGTATAGAACTGGATATATGACTGCATGTATTTATCAATCTTCTATGCACCTATACCAAAGCTAAAACGGCAGCAAGACTAGAAAGAAAACATCAGCCCCTGGGATTAATATAAAGGAAAACATAAGTCCAAGGAAATCCTTCAGTTAATAGTTATTATTGTGTAGTAGTATAAAGTAATATAAAGACATCAATTACCCATCTAATAATTCATAAAAAAAAAACTACGAAGAAATAAAAAAAAAAAAAAGTTCTAATTGACTGCATGTATATCATTCTTCTTCCTCTATTGACAGAAATAAAAAATTAAACTATGAAGAAATAAAAAAAAAACTAGTGCGTTGTATAATTGAATATGAAAAATATAATTTAAATATGTAAAAAGTATGTGAAAATATGAAGTATTTATTAATTTATATTTATTATAAATGATTAATTGTAAATAATCACATTTTATTTAAATTTAATAAATATATGGTGCATGTCTAATAAATATCATAATTAATATATTACAAGTAAAATTAACTGTCCAACGACATTAAATATGATATTTATTAAATATAATATGCAGTCAATTATTAAGGGTAAAAATTAAAAGATAAATTATTATATATTTATATATTATATTATTATATATTTCAATTTTCTTTTTTAAAATATGTTTTATCAAATAATTCTTTTAAACATTAAGAAATAGTAAAAATTTTAATGTATTAAAACATTAAAACATATATTACATTTATTGAATTTAATAAATAGATTTTATTTAAAAATTTTCAAATTTAATATATTATAGGTAAAATTAACTATTCAATAATATTAAATACTATATTTTCTTAAATATAATATGTAGTCAAATTATTAAGTATATAAGAAAACAACAAAATTTTTAATCTATTAAAACATATGTTACATTTTTTTAAAATTTAAAAAATAAAAGTTTAATTGGCATACATTATTAGAGTAAAAAGTTTTATATTATCAACTAATAAGAAATCATCACTTGTATGACTTTAAGATAATTATTATAAAAGTTACTAAACTTATCATAAATGACAGTTTAACCATTTGTGATTGAATAATAATGCAATTAAAAAAAACTTAATTTATGATTAATTTCAACACATGCATGATTTATTCATAAATATATTATATTTGATAAATATCATAATTAATATATTATAAGTAAAATTGACTGCCTAAAAGCATTAAATATAATATACGTAGTCAAATTATTAAATATAAAAGTTAAGAGATAACAGATCGATAGATAGATATAAAAATCCTAAACAAATAATATAAGTAAAATTGATTACCTAAAAGCGTTAAATATTATATTTATTAAATATAATACTAGTCAAATTATTAAATATAAAAATTAAGAGATAAATTATCACACACATACACAGATAGATCGATAGTAAATAGACATAAAAATCCAAAACATATATTATATTTAATTAATATAATATTTAAAATTATCATTTAATTTAATTGTATATTATATTGAATAAATGCAGTAATTAATATATTATAAGTAAAATTGATTGTCTAATAGCAATAAACAATATATTTATTAGATATAATATACAGTGAAATTAAATAACATGTTTAAATATTTAAATGTTATATTTATTAAATCTAATATATTTTCAATATTTTACTAAATATAGTATATATTTAAATGAATTAATTTTAATATTCATCAATTTTTTTAAACATTATATTTATTAAATATAATATATAATCAAATTAAATAATATGGTTATATATTATATTCATTAAATATAATATATTTATTATTTTTTAAAATGTAATAAATTAGAAAATTTGAATATAGATGACAATAATTAATACAAATATAAAACTAAAATTAAAATTAAATTTCACGTTTAATACTTGTGGTCAAGTCTATATATATATAACGCAACTAAAATCAATACTAACTGTATGCATGCATGTAACCTAAAGCTAAAGGGGAATTGAAACATGTTGTATCCGTTTCAGAGAAAAAGACAAAATGCAATATCCTCCATTTTACATAATCAAGTTCATATAGACCCTTTGATCATGTCGGTTACGTTAATCTCACATTATCAGATATGATAACACCTAAACAGCTTCGCCTGTCGTGCACGTCCATGTTCCACGTGCTTGTCATATATATCATCATAGAAACATATAATTGTAGAAATATATATTTTTGAATAAAAGGTGTCCTCATCTTATACTTTATATATTATCAGAAAAAGAATAATGTAAAAATGATATAATAGACAAGTCATGCTGAAATAGATATGGTGTGCAATTATATATTATGAAACTAAACTCGCTCTGACTCAAGCTCTTGCCTTGGGGAACTTGAATTCTTAGGTACTGCATATTAATTCGGTCTCCAACTAATACGAATAGCCCTATAAATAGCTAGCCAATCCCACATTACCTTCACACCAATCCATTCATCGAAGTTCCATGATGAAGATGATTTACACTCTTTCTTCGTCACTCTTCTCTCATTCACTTCCCATGCTTCTGTGAATGATTTCTGTGTAGCAGACCTAAAAGGTCCAGATAGCCCTTCAGGCTATCACTGCAAGCCACCAAACACAGTCACAGTGGATGACTTTGTGTTCACTGGCTTTGTAGCTGGAAACACCACAAACTCATTCAATGCTGCGTTAACCTCCGCATTTGTTACTGATTTTCCAGGTGTGAATGGTCTTGGAGTATCTGCAGCACGGTTAGACATAGCCAAAGGTGGATCAATCCCAATGCACACACACCCTGGTGCCACTGAACTTCTCATAATGGTGGAAGGTCACATCACTGCTGGCTTTATGACACCCACTGCTCTTTATGAGAAGACACTGAAACCGGGAGATATTATGGTTTTCCCACAAGGACAGTTGCATTTTCAAGTGAATTCTGGAAACGGAAAAGCCACTGCGTTTCTGGCTTTCAGTAGCGCAAACCCTGGAGCACAACTACTTGACCTTCTACTATTTGGCAACAGCTTGCCTTCTGACTTGGTTGCACAAACTACCTTCCTTGATATTGCCCAAGTGAAGAAGCTCAAGGCTCGCTTTGGTGGCAGAGGCTAGGGTTGCTCATGAATCAACTCATGGCTAGTGTTTGTTCTAATAATAATCGTCGACGATAAATTCGTGCGTATGCGTGTTTTGTTTTTGAATTTTTATGTTTGATCCCAAAGTTTATGATTTAAGGGTTTGATCATGAATAAATAATGCTAGAGGGTTGTATGATTTTTGTCTACTCTTGATGTACAGGTTTTTTTTTTTTTTTTTTAATTCCTTACTTCTTACGGTTTTACCAACTTTGCATATATATAGTGTGCATTTCGTGCAAACATTTTTCGTACTAAATAGCAGTTCTCTATCTTAAATAAGTATCACTTATTTTCCAAATTTTAAACTTTACCTTAATGTATTTATGGGATATATGCCTTTTCCAAAGGTTTGGTCAGTGTTTTTACAAGTGTAATCTATCCTTAAAACTAATTTAAAACCTTACTTTATAATAAGTGTAGTGACAGGAAAAATAAAAATTAGAAAAAAAAAATTGAAAACAAAAGGAGTTGTCATTAAAATTTATTTTTTTTGGAAAATATTAGGAAAACCTTTTAAATAAGAAAATGTTTTGAAACCAAATTAAATTTCAGAAGTGGATTATGTATAAGGGAAGTATTAACATTCTACGGTGTTTTTATAAAATGATTAAATGTGTAAAATTATGATAACTTTGAAAATATTTATTTTATTCCCTTAAGAAAACCAAGGAAATATTTTATATGAAAATCTTAACAACATATTTTATTATTTTTTGAAACAATAAAAGCAAATTTTTTTAAAAGTATTATTATTTATTTTAACTCCACAAGTATGATTCCTTATTCCTATGTATCTTTAGATACAATAAAAAATCAAATTATGCACTTCTTAACTGATATTTGTTATTAATACTTTTTTTAAAAGTCAATGGGATTTAAGGATTGTGTTTTTCAAGATAATTAAAATGTTTATCTCACACAGACACACACACATGTAGACACACAAAGACACACACACAAGGAGAGAGAGATAAACATGTGAGTTGTTTATGTTATGTTAAATTTTGAAATTTAAATACTAATAACCTATTTTGATAGTTACCCAGAATAGTCAAACAAGAAGTAGATTGAAAGTGACTATTGCTAATAGCCTAATTTTAATTTTTAAATGTTGCTCATGATAACCAAGTTATTCTAATTAATTAAATAATTTACCTATTAATCTTATTCATTGCAAAATAATATTTAATTTAAATGAAATAAATGTATATTATATTAATTTAAATTAGATAATTATTGTACTACATTTATTCAATTTGTAAGTAATATTTAAATTGTTAATATTATGAATGTATATTATTTTAATTTTAAAATTTATTTTTAACAAATTCATTTCATTTTTAGTCAAGACTAATATATAAATTTATTAAATTTAAATACTAAAATATTATTCCTAATCTAAACTAATTATAACAATAAAAATACAAAAATTCTTCGGCAATTTATCACTCCATCCACTTTGTAGTATATACATTAATATTAAAAGAGTTAATAAATCCATAAAGCAAAAGGCATTCACGTACATGCAAATTGATGTCTAGTTTCAAATCTGAATTCTGAATGGTGGGCACTATAATGACATGATAAAACAAGCTAATCCAATCCAACAGAGATAAACAAACACAAATGGGCATGAAGATGATACTGGGCATATAGTTTTTGTCTCCAAAAAATATAAATATTCACCAAATATAGTCACTTATATATTAATACACTTTCATATAACATGTTTCTATAATATATTTATTTTAAATTTCATTTCCTTGTAGTGTATCAAGAAAAAATATTAAGTAATTTTAAAAAAATCAATAACATTATAATTCATGATTCTTTTTTTCCTTTTTTATTTTCATCCTTTTATTATCAGACTTATCTTTTCTTTTTATGTCCAAATAATCAATAAGGAGTAAAATTACTATTTGCAAGCAATCCTCTCACGTGATCAATATTTTGATGTCTTAATTATAATGATTTGTTACTTATATGTTTTAAATTTAAATTAAAAAAAATTGTAAAAAATTGATATCTTTTGAATTTATCAAGAACATTTTAAAAAATGAAATAAAAACATGAGCTTGTATTATTAAAATTCATTACAAATAATTAAACATTTGTTGTACATCACAACAATCAAAAATATTTAAATTCACTTTTATTAAGATGAGGTTTAGTTCATTACACATGACACTTGTCTCCCATTATTTAGTGCATGATTTTATCTTTTCATGTTTGATTTCTTCACCTTTTATGTCTTGAACTGATCCTTGAAACATCAATGAGACTTGTTCAATTACGGAGAAAAAATTGAAAATAAAGCAATATGTAGTTTTTATTTATTTTTTCTCACATGAATGTCAAAACGATAACTACCTTTATCACAACATATAATTACTGCATTACCAAGTAAGAAGTATAAACATTAATAATGTATAAATAATAATAAAAAATAGTTGAGAAAAAGTTTTATAAGATGAGAAAAATTTGAAGTGTGAGAAATTTGATGAGACAAATATTAATTAAGAATGTATAAATAACAATTAGAAAGTAACAAAAAATTTGAGAGATTTTAACAATGTCCTTATTCTATCTATGATACACAAAAGAGTCTCGTATACTTGCAGATGTATATCAACCAACAATGATTAACTCGATTACAAATAACATTAAAAAAAAAAGAAATATAAAAAGGAATTACAATTGCATGAATATGAGGATTACCAACAAAAGAAACTAATTTATAAAAGAAAAAAAAAGACAAATCAAAACATAGAGGAAGGAAGAAAGTCAATTTAATAATAAAAAAATTATAAAGAGTCAACTTGAAGAGATAATGAAAGAAGAAAAATTATGATCAATCAAATAATGAAAGATAATAGGAAAAGAAGTGTACCGAAGAAGGAAGAGTCTTCGTAAATAAGAATTGAAAAAGTAAATTATACAAAATTGTTATCCACACACAGGTATATATAAATATTTTTTAAATTACCAATTATATATTGTACGAGTTTAATAGTCATGCACTGTCAATGTAAAAAGTTTTACATTGTCAAGTATCAAACAATCAGAAATCACCGCTGATATGACTTTTAAAGTATTTATTATAAAAGTCAACAAACTTACAATAAATAATAGCTTGTGATTGGATGACAATGTAAAACTATTTTACACTGTTAGTGCATAGTCTGTTTTCTCATATTATATTATGAAATTATGAAATGAAAATAAATCTTGCATGATTCATTTATTTATAAATTTGAATTTGTATTAGAATATATATTTGTTAGAGTTGTGAATTAATTGATTAATTTAAATTATCGTAATTATAAAGAACGTTACCATATTTACAAGGAACATTACCATTATTATAAATCATATATTAATGTAATTATAAAAAAATTATATAAATTTAATAAACCAATTTCCATATTATATAAAATCAAAATTCATATAAGATTTAATTATTTATTATTTAATTAGAATATATAGTCATTGTAATCACTTTAATTATGAATAAACATAAATTTTGCACGATTTCTTTATTTAAATTTGTTATAAATTTGAATTTGAATAAGAATATATATATTTGTTAGTGTAATCAATTAATTTAAATCAATAAATTACTGTAATTATAAACAACATTACTATATTTATAAAGAACATTACCATTATTATAAATAAAATTTAATAAATTGATTACTGTATTATATATAAAAAATTCATATAAAATTTAATTATTTAATTAATTGATTTAATTATAATATATGCTTGTTGTAATCACCTTAATTACTACTTTTATGTATTTTTATGTATAATTAGAATATATACTCGTATGTTTATATATTTAATTGATTAATTTAATCAGAATTACTTGTTATAATCATCTTAATTATAAAATTTGAAAAAATAATTTTTTTGTTTTAAAAAATCAAAATCAATTTAAGATTTAATTATTTAATTGATGAATTTAAATAGAATATATAATAGATTATAAATTCCTTAATTAATAATGTCTTAATTATAATCATCTTAATTACTATAATTAAATTATGTATTTTTATGTATAATTAGAATATATACTCGTATTTTTATATATTTAATTGATTAATTTAATTAAAATATGTACTTGTTATAATCACCTTAATTATAAAATTTGAAAAATTAATTTTTTTGTTATATAAAATCAAAATTAATTTAAGATTTAATTATTTAATTAATGAATTTAAGTAGAATATATAATAGATTATAAACGCTTTAATTATAATGTCTTAATTATAATTATCTTAATTACTATAATTAAATATAATAATGTATAATGTATTTATATGAATCAAAAAAACAAAAACAAAAATTCAGGAGTTTAGACGAAAAAAGAATGAATATGGTGTTGTCATGTAACATCTTTCGATGTTATAAAACATTCTTTTATAATATGTAATAGATTCCTATACATACACACACATGTGTCGTGAACTTCTCATTCAATATCCGTTTGGTTTCACGTGCTGCTCCTCCCAGATTTTCATCTGGGTTTGCCTGATTTAACATGCTTCTGTCCTGTTTTATTCAAATAACGCAACCCCGTTAAGGAGAGAGAGAGAATTCAAGGGTGAAAGAAATTAAAAGTGGATGAGAGAGAGAAAGGTACCATTAAAGAGGACGAGGAAAAAGGGGATGGGAGATTTCTATTAGACAAAGGAAAAAACTTAGGTGCAACTCTTTAGATGTTTTTAATGCTATTATCCAATTAAAATTAGAGTTTCATCTTGGTAATTTGTATGCATTAATGATTAATGCAGATTACTGAGGTAAAACTCTAATTTGGATTGGAGAACAGCACCTAAAACACCTAAGAAACTGTACCTAAGTTTTGTCCTTAGACAAACAGGAAGAGCGGGTGGTGGAATCATGAGTGGGCACAGACTATGAGAGGTGAGAGAGAAATTTTTATTTTTTAAAAAAATTAAATACTAAATTACTATATTATCCTTAAAATAAACGAATTAAGGTCAAATTTTTTTGGTGTAGGCTACTGATGTGCTCTAACTAAAAAACAGGTGTGGGTACATTAGCAATTTCCTATATATATATATATGGAGATCAAGTTACTTTAAGAGTAATTCTTGATAAAGTTACTCACTTAATAACTTTCGGTATATATTAAATTTCAACGATCTAACTATTAAATTAAAAGATTTTATTGAGTAGATTAAGTCTATAAATTTTTATAAAATTTGAAAACTATTTGATACTTTGTTAAATAAATTCAAAGTAACATATAATATACTTTTCTAAATTATAAGTAAATAAAGAATATAAGATTAACTAATTACAAATGTCTGATTTATCTAAAACTAAAATTTTAGCCTGTGCATTGCACAGAATAAATATTTATTTTATATAACTAAAATTTATAATAAATAAATACTTATAAATATATAAATTATATTATAATAAAATTTATAATAAATAAATATTTTAAAACATAAAAATTATATTTTAGATTTATGATAAATATTTTATATTGTAATATAATATTATTTTTAATTATTGATATTTAAGAAAAACATTGAAATTCAAGTTAAAACTAAAGATATTGAAAATAATAGATTGAAAGAGATAAAAGATTAAGAAAAATCCATAAAAACATTCTCGTTCAAGATAATTCCAATTTATATATAGAGAGAGGGAAGAAGGATATTATATGCATGTTAGGAGCATATTTGAATTTTGAAGATAATATATATATATATATATATATATATATATATATATATATTCGAAATTGGTTTCTAATATTTAGTTATAGCTTGTTAAATCATTCAATTGACATTAAAAACATAAGATGATATATCAGATGCATATTAGGAGTGTATTTAATTTTGAAGATAAAACATATATATTTAAAATTGGTTTCTAATATTCAGTTACAACTTGTTAAACAATTTAGTTGATATTAAAAACACAAGATGATATATCAAATGCATGTTAAAAGAGTGAAGTCTACCTCTTTATGAAAGGAAAATATTTAAATGAAAGTGAATGTGAGGGAGAGTGGAGAAAGTGAAGGCCTGTGGAAGCAAATAGTTTTTCACGTTTATATATAGCGAGGGATTTAGTGTGCATGATCGTTGAGATAATATCAAAATATTCAATGGTTGGATTATTATAATTTAATATATATCAAGAGTTATTGAATGGAATAACTCTTGGAGTAACTTGATTCCTATCCTATATATATATATATATATATATATGGGAGAGATCAAATTATATTGGTATAACTTTAACCAACTATTACACAATTACTAACTTTATATAAAAGATGGATTTTGTCAATCTAACTGTTGAATTATAACTTTATATTATCATGATTATTTGTGTCAAATTTTATGAAAATTAAAGAACAATAAGAAAGTAATCAAATTATTCATATTTTAGTACATTTTAAAAAGTATATATTACGTCGATTTTGATCAATGTTTTGAAAACTGGATCGGTCATTAAACCGGTGATAGCACCGATTCAATGTTTAGTGGTCTAACCGTGGTTAAATTGGTAATAATTTAATAATATATTTTAAAATTTTAATATATTACATTAAGTAATCCTAAAAAAATAACATAATATTAATATTCATTTCATAACATAATATTATGTATATTTTTAAATGTGTTTATATTATTAAGATTTTTAATTATTTTTTTATTTTTAAAGTTCCAGTCCTACAACGATAGAATTTTCATCAAAATGTTACCGCTTTCTGTGAAAATGTTTAACATTGGTTTTATGTCACTCCCACATCGATAACATTGTTTTTAAGTGAATTTAACATGCTATTGCAATGCTGCTTCCTACTTAAGCTATTTATTCCACTGATGGAGCTTGGGTCCCACATCGCTAGAGTGGGCATAGCAAAAAGCACTTCTCGGCTTATAAAAATAGGCAGTTACTCCACTGTTGACCGAGTCCCACATCAATGGAATGGACATAGTGATGAGTTATTCCTGCCTTTTTAAATGGCACTTGTTTCCGAACTTAGCAGCGGGTGACGTGTGGCAGATACGTACACCCTATGTAACTAATTACAAAAATTAAATAATATTTACCAGTTCAAGACTTTCTAAATCTTTTTACTAATGATTTAAAAGCTCGCTCAAAGTGGCTGATCAGATTGGCTGAACTGAAAATCTGTAATGTAATTGGTTTGAGTTGATAATTGGATTGGACATATTAATGACTCAGCATTAACTAGTTTGATTCAGTTTTGCAATTGAACCAGTAAATAGACAAGGTATTTCGGACCATTCAAAGAAATTTGTTTATTTTTTTTTTAAGTGTGAATTACAATTATTAGAAAAATAGAAATCTCAACTTAAAACATAATTTATATATTTAAAAATATTTATTTACTATGAATTTTAATTATTAAAAATAAATATTTATATGTGAAATGATAATAATTACCAAAATTGTAAAATTGAATATACATATGCATACGACATAAATGTTTTTTGTATTGACTTAAATGTGTAACCTTTATTTACTCACTCTTATTTATTTGACTTGAATGCGTAACTTTCAGTCCTTTTTTTTCACCCTCGTCTCAAATATCATTGTTGATTTTTTATTTATTTTTGGACTACACATCATTAAAATTTAATTTAATAAATTTTATAGGTATGAAATTTATATATCATGAATATTTTTAAATTTTTTAATTGAGATCGAGTCATATCGTTCAATTAGTAACCCTACGATTCAACTACTGACCTAGTGCCCTGACCGAGTCGATGATTAGTTCAAGTTTTAAAACATTGCTTTTTACGAATCGATTAAATCTAGAGAACCACCGTTTTGAGCAGTTGGCAACCGATTTTATCGGTTTCACACCGGTTTAATTTTAGAACAGTTTTTTAGTTTTTTTAAAATGGACAACTGACCGGTTCACGGTTTGATCGATTGAACTAACTGATCTAGTCTGGTTTTAATAACTATGATTTTGATCCGTATGAATAAGATATCAAATAATTTTGGATTAATATAAAATTTTGTATATAATCTATGTAAAAAAAACTTTTAATCTAACGATAGATTTTGAAAAAAATTATCTAATTGATAGTTATTGAATAGTACAATAATTGGTAAAAGTTACACCAATCTCTTATATAGTGAGTGTAATAGTTAGTATCTGTAGGAATATTAGGGCTATACATAGTCAAACCGTAGACCTTCTCGATAAAACAAATTAAACTGATTATTATTAAAATGATTTAAATTGTTTTAAAAACCAAACGTGATTCAAAGAGGAGGGGTGGGCTGGTTCTGCATAAAGGTTGCCTAGCCTGGTACCCCAAAAAAGGGTCCTTGATCTTGATCTTTATTGCTTACCTACCATCAGCAATTTGCTTTTTGCTATTTGCAGGACCATTCCTGTTGTTCTTTATTTTTTTCCCTTTGTAGCTTTACATCAACATTCTACTTTTGCCTAATGGTTTTTTCTTGTCCAACAAATAACAATTAACAAAGAACAAATGTAATAAGGAACTAGCGTTTTCAAATATATTATGTAAATTTTATGATTATAATTAATTATTATAAAAAATTTAATAATAATTAAATTAATTAAAATTAGATATATTTTAATATTATATAATATATTAAACAAAAATTACAAAAAATTATAAAAATAAAATAAGCTAAAAATTTAAATAAAATAGTCATATTAAAAATCATGTGGTAAAAAAATTTATAATATGATATAGAATAACAATTACACCCAATCCTTTTATTGTAAGAAGAATAACAATTCAACTATTATTCACCGTTAGGCTAACTTTAATTGATTTTAGTATAATTAGTATTTTAACCTATGCATTGTATAAAACAAATATTTATTTCATATAATATAAATTTATAATAAATAAATACTTTTGAGTATATAATATAAATTATATTATAATTAAAATTCGTAAAAAATAAATATTTTTAACATATAAATTATATTTTAAATTTATAATATATAATTTATATTGTGATACAATGTCATTCTAATTATTGATAATTTATTTTAAAAATATTAAAATTTAATTTAGAACTAAATATATTGAAAATGATAGATTAAAAGATATGAGAGGTTAAAAAAATTCCTAAAAATACTCTCATTGAAAAATGACAGCTAAAAACACTTTCATTAAAAAATGATAGCTAAAAACACTCTCGTGAGAGATAGAAGTTCTAATTTAATATATAGGGGTGGATAGGGTGAATAAATATGGTGTTAGGACAAAGGACGAATTTATAACCCTCAAATATTTTGATAATAACAAATAGTTAAAATATATGTTTTTACGCAATTGTCTGTTCATCCGTAACAGGTTTATAAGCAATTGTCTGATATCTTTAAATATATATATATATATATATATATATATCGTCTTTAACCTTTGACTAAATCAGTAACAGATCTTACAGACGATGACACCGTTCTAAAAATGATCTACACATCAATCAAAGCAAAAACTACCTCGAAACTTATAAAGCCTATATACCTACTCTCGAGGAAAGTCAGCGAAAAGAAGGAATATGTGTGCGAATGTCAGAACGGGAAAGTAGACATGACAACTGCTACAAGATTGAGTACAAGAATAGAAAAGATAAGCAGATTACTTTATCTCATCATATGACAAGTTGGTGAAAGGCATTAAATGCTGCATTTAATGCTCTAACAACTCTCTTCATTAGACGCAGGCCATCTTCTGCAAAGCACTCAATGAATACTTTTGGAGAAACCTATAAATAGAAGGAGAGATCTCTTTCGAATAGCGATTATTGTCATAGTGGCTAACATCTTTAAGAAAAGAAAAAGTTGTAGTATACTCTAATTGTGAAATTCTTTTTTGTACTTTATTATATATTTGTCTGTTAAGACGTTAAACTCAATGAGGTAACTCACGTGCAAACCTTTTTCTAAACGAGATTGGTGGAAGCCTAAAGAGGCTTTGATTCAAAGAATACTTGGGTTTTTGCTTGGAGAGGCAAGTAAAAGACTACTTGGTTGAGCCTGAAGAGGTTTGCCCTTGTAACTTGAGAAAGTTAGTGGAACTTGGTTGTTGCCAAGAATTGGACATAGTTTCTGGGGTGAGACGAACTAGTATAAATTTTGTGTGATGTCCAATGTGACTTTAAGCTTTCGTCTGTCCTATAAAACTTTTTTTTTAAATCTCTTTGATCATATCTTTCAGACGATACGTCATTAAAAAAAAGGTTTTGCGAAAATTTTACTATAACACAATTCAACCCCCCCCCCCCTTCTTCTTGTGTTATCTTTGTGTTTTACATATGGTGACATGTATGATAGAAAAGTTAAGTTTTTGTTCATTGGTGCACAAAGCATCTTGCTTTTTAGTATTTCTTAGGTGTACAATAGCAACAATAAAATTATAACTTAAGAACTTGTGCAACTATTATTCATTGTTAGTCTAACTCTAATTGATTTTTAGTATAATTAGTATTTTAACTTATGCATTGCACAAAATAAATATTTCATAATATAAATTTCTAATAAATAAATACTTCTAAATATATAATATAAATTATATTATAATTAAAGTTCATAATAAATAAATATTTTTGAACATATAGATTATATTTTAAATTTACAATATATAATTTATATTGTGATACAATGTCATTCTAATTATTGATAATTTCTTTTAAAAAATATTAAAATTTAATTTAGAAATAAAGATATTAAAAATGATAGATTAAAAGATATAAGAGGTTAAAAATATTCCTAAAAATACTCTCGTTGAAGAATGACAACTAAAAATACTTTCGTTAAAGAATGATAGCTAAAAATGTTCTTGTGAGATATAGAAGTTCTAATTTAATATATAAGATGGGTAATTGAGTTATTTTATTTTTATAACTTATTTCATTTCATATTCCTTTTTTTCCTTCTTATCTCTCCCCTAGGTATAAAGAATAATAATAAATAAAATGAATAAGAATAAAATTTCTATCTTAACCAAAAGTGCAAGCCTTGTGTATGTGTGGCTTATTATTACTTTCCTTTACATTTCTTTTACTTCTTTTTATATGCTAAATTGCACTTTTGGTTTTCCTATAATATTCAATCCACAATTTTAGTCTCCTAATTTTTAATTTCACAATTTTAACCCACTAATTTTGTAAAATCCACAATTTTGGTCCGACTGTTAAAATTAATTGTAACGTTGACCATGACCTAACATTAAGTAGATGATGTGTCATAATATTTAGGCTAAATTGCACTTATGGTCCTTTTATAATATCCAGCAATTTGGCCCCCCAATATTTTAATTACACGAGTTTAGTCCTCAACGAAATTTAAGATTTAGAAAATGGTAAAAATAATTGAATGGGAATTTGATCCCATAACCTTTCCCTTCTTTTTCACCACCTAAACCACTAAGCCATTTAGCTTATTTAAGTCATAATATAAACACTATATTATATATAACAAAAATAAATATAAAATTTTTTAATAAATAAATTATATAATTTATTATTAATATTTTTTTCTTACAATAAATATAAATATAAACATACAATCACTTTTGTCTTTCATCTCTTTTTTTATCCCATTTTCTTCTCATCTTTTTCTACACATCACTAGTGTTATTTATTTTAGGCTACAATTATCTTTTTAACAATTAGTACTTTGTTAGAAAACATTTGAATTTACTATCCCCTTTTTAAGAACTCATCATGTTTTTTAAAGTTAGGAAGAACTAAATTCACATGTTTTTTTAAATTTGAGGACCAAATTCATTAATATAAAAATACAGGGACCTTGACCACATTTGAACAAAAGTATGAAAACTAAAAACACATTTTTATTCTTTATTCTTTTATTTTTTTTTATCATTCCTTACACATAACTTAACTCTCAACTTTCATTGTTGAGAGAGAAAAAGAAAAACTTTACTTGATATACGTTAAAGAAGACTCAAATCCCATCTCAAGTATTTAGATCAATTCTTTATAGAAATATTTGACTTTTTATTTAAATTAAAATTAACGATGTTTCTATATTTGATTTTTATTTAAATATTATTTTGTCATTTAGTTGCAAATACCAATTATGATGTATAGAAAAAGATTAAAGTAATACCAGAGAAAATATGTTTTAATATAATATTTTGATTTTTTTGCATCTATCTTTTCTTACATTCTTTTTACATCATCTCTTTCTTACAGATGATGACACCGTTCTAAAAATGATCTGCACATCAATCAGAGCGAAAGCTACCTCGAAACTTATAAAGCCTATATACCTACTCTCGAGGAAAGTCAACGAAAAAGAAGGAATATGTGTGCAAATGTCAGAACGGGAAAGTAGACATGACAACTGCTACAAGATTGAGTACAAGAATAGAAAAAATAAGCAGACTACTTTATCTCATCATATGACAAGTTGGTGAAAGGTATTAAATGCTGCATTTAATGCTCCAACGACTCTTTTCATTAGACGAAGGCCGTCTTTTGCAAAGCACTCAACGAATACTTTTGGATAAACCTATAAATAGAAGGAAAGACTTCTTTCGAATAGCAATTATTGTCATAGTGGCTAACATCTTTAAGAAAAGAAAAAGCTGTAGTGTACTCTAATTGTGAAATTCTTTTTTGTACTTTATTATATATTCGTCTGTTAAGACGTTAAACTCAATGAGGTAACTCATGTGTAAACCTTTTTCTAAACGAGATTGGTGAAAGCTTGAAGAGGCTTTGATTCAAAGAATACTTGGGTTTTTCCTTGGAGAGGCAAGTAAAAGACTGCTTAGGTTAAGCCTGAAGAGGTTTGCGGAAAGAATACTTGTAACTTGAGAAAGTTAGTGGAACTTGGTTGTTGCCAAGAATTGGACATAGTCTTTGAGGTGAGACAAACTAGTATAAATTTTGTGTAATTTCCAATGTGACTTTAAGCTTTCGCCTGTCCTATAAAACGTTTTTTTTTTAAATCTCTTTGATCATATCTTTCAGACAATACGTCATTTAAAAAAAAAGGTTTGGCGAAAATTTTACTATAACACAATTCAACCCCCCCCCCCCCCCCCCCCCCCCCCCTTTTCTTGTGTTATCTTTGTGTTTTAGTTAAGTTTAGTTTTTGTTCATTGGTGCACAAAGCATCTTGCTTTTTAGTATTTTTTGGGTGTACAATAGCAACAATAAAATTATAACTTAAGAACTTGTGCAAACTATTATTCACTGTTAGTCTAACTCTAATTGATTTTTAGTATAATTAGTATTTTAACTTATGCGTTGCACAAAATAAATATTTATTTCATAACATAATTTCTAATAAATAAATACTTCTAAATATATAATATAAATTATATTATAATTAAAGTTCATAATAAATAAATATTTTTGAACATATAGATTATATTTTAAATTTATAATATATAATTTATATTGTGATACAATGTCATTCTAATTATTGATAATTTCTTTTAAAAATATTAAAATTTAATTTAGAAATAAAGATATTGAAAATGATAGATTAAAAGATATAAGAGGTTAAAAATATTCCTAAAAATACTCTCGTTGAAGAATGACAACTAAAAATATTTTCGTTAAAGAATGACAGCTAAAAATGTTCTCGTGAGATATAGAAGTTCTAATTTAATATATAAGATGAGTAATTGAGTTATTTTATTTTTATAACTTATTTCATTTCATATTCCTTTTTTTCCTTCTTATCTCTCCCTTAGGTATAAAGAATAATAATAAATAAAATGAATAAGAATAAAATTTCTATCTTAACCAAAAGTGCAAGCCTTGTGTATGTGTGGCTTATTATTACTTTCCTTTACATTTCTTTTACTTCTTTTTATACGCTAAATTGCACTTTTGGTTTTTCTATAATATTCAATCCACAATTTTAGTCTCCTAATTTTTAATTTCACGATTTTAACCCACTAATTTTGTAAAATCCACAATTTTGGTCCAACTGTTAAAATTAATTGTAATGTTGACCATGACCTAACATTAAGTAGATGATGTGTCATAATATTTAGGCTAAATTGTACTTATGGTCCTTTTATAATATCCAGCAATTTTGGTCCCCCAATATTTTAATTACACGAGTTTAGTCCTCAACGAAATTTAAGATTTAGAAAATGGTAAAAATAACTGAAGGGGAATTTGATCCCATAACCTTTCCCTTCTTTTTCACCACCTAAACCACTAAGCCATTTAGCTTGTTTTAGTCATAATATAAACACTATATTATATATAACAAAAATAAATATAAATTTTTTAATAAATAAATTATTTAATTTATTTAATATATTTTTTCTTACAATAAATATAAATATAAACATACAATCATTTTTGTCTTTCATCTCTTTTTTTATCCCATTTTCTTCTCATCTTTTTCTACACATCACTAGTGTTATTTATTTTAGGCTACAATTATCTTTTTAACAATTAGTACTTTGTTAGAAAACATTTGAATTTACTATCCCTTTTTAAGAATTCATCATGTTTTTTAAAGTTAGGAAGAACTAAATTCACATGTTTTTTAAATTTGAGGACCAAATTCATCAATATAAAAATACAAGGACCAGAGAAAATATGTTTTAATATAATATTTTAATTTTTTTTGCATCTATTTTTTCTTACATTCTTTTTACATCATCTCTTTCTTTTTATTTTTTTATCACATTGATCATATCTTTTATTTTCTCTTTTTCCTTTCTAGCTCTATCATCTTTCTGCCCGTATCACGTCATGGAGTGTGAAAAAAACAGAAGAAAATTATATATCCATAGATGTGTTTAATTCTTGTCGAAGAAGGCATTACTAATTAAATTAACTGTTGTCATTATCAACTTAGGCATTTGAGAATCAATATATATATAGTCTTATGAATATTGATTGAAAGAATACTTAGAGCCATAGTTGCATTGAAATTGTGGTCATGTAGTGTTAGGCGCCGCTCATCTATAACATGACTCTCGGAGTGTTATTAATCGATGATGGAAAACTTACCTAACTAGGCTATTGTCAACTGCCAAGTACATACGCTAGGATTTACCAAAAAAAAAGAAAAAAAAGTAACATTGAATTTAAATTGAAACTCCACAATTAGTTAAAATATCAGATTAATTAGTTTTTTTTTAAGTTCTTAGACATTAAATTACTTATTAATAGTAACAAATAAATATTAATATAAGGACTAAATTGATGTCAAAAGATGTATAAAGAAACTAATTCGATGTTCATCTTAAACATTAAAATAATAAATTGATATTGAAAACACATTTTAAAGTATCGTAGTGTCTCCGTGTATACATTTGAAGGACCAATTGTACCATTCAATCCGGGGTAAAAGTACGATACTGCTAAAGGTGTGTTTGGAAGTGAATATATTCTTGAAGTTCCTTTTACGTTTCGTGCTTTGAAAGCTGCAAACCTTGGTTCAATGTGATTAATTCAATGTGGTTTTCAAACACATCCTAAAAACAAGAAGAATGCAAACGGAATTAAAACATAGCTACAGCTAGTGAAGAAAGGAAAAAAAAAAGGGTATATTTAAAATCTCTGAACTCAGAAATTGAATAATATCTTCTTCTTAAGTAGGTTTAAGACTACTTTTTTTTTTTTAGTATATAATGGTCACACTGAGGTTAGAATTTATGACTTTATACATACTATCCAACCTCCTACTAGGTTAACTCTAGTGGGTTTTGATACTAACAAATTTAGAAACTTATTTATAACCAAAAAAAAAAATTACTTACAAAGACATAAAATAAACATAATTCTGTTTTAAAATCTTAAATTGGGCATTAGTTGCAAAAATTGGGTCAAATTAATATATAGTGGTTCTTAAACTGATTTGATTTCTGTTTTAATTATTTCAATTTACAATATTATGTATTTAATCATTTAATCATTTTCTTTATGTATTTATTAAGATAGTTGAAATGAATAAATTATGTCTGCATTTATAGTATATGTTACTTAGTTTCGATTTTATCATGTTTTATAATATCATAACATTTTTTTTCATTTGCTAACTGAAAAAAATAGATATTAGAAATGCATCAGTTTGTATAGTCTTTATTTAACAAAAATTAAACAATCTACACTAATAATATAATTAATGCATTATACGAATATTTGATACATTGATATATAGTATATATTAAGTTTCAATACTAACAAAATTAACTATCAGTATTAATAGAATGATACCAATATTAAGTTTAGTTTGTGTTAAGTTTTAATACACAAAATTATCAATCAGTATTAAGTTTCAATACTAACAAAGTTTAATTTGTGTTAAATAAATATGAAGATTCTACCAATAGGATGATCCAACTTCAAACTGTTAATTAGTATATGACATTTTTTTGTAGTGTAAATTTTAACCATAAAGATTTATTTTCAAAATTAATGAAATAAAATTTGTTTGAATGATTTTGAAGAAAAAGAAGAAGCTCATTATTATTTCACTTGTTCTTTATAAACCTATGCTTAAATACCATGGTCTTAAGTTATAAAGACCCTTTAAAAAAAGGAAATTGATTGACGCTAACTGAAGAAGCTTATTGATTATAAGTTTGTAAAGAAAAGGTTATGGAAAAAATGAATGATGAGTTGATCCTAATCTTCCTTGTAGACATGCACAGAATAAATTCATATATTATCATCAATTTCTTTACTTGATGCACAGAATTTTCCTTTTGGCCTTTATTGACAACCTTTACAAACTAAGCTCGATCAGAGTTATGTTGTCCTAATAGAAGCCTTTATATATTTGATTTCTAATTCACGATTCTTTACATTACCAAAAAAAAAAAAAAAACAACAACGGAATATATATTAACGTTAATCATTTGACTTATTTTCATTGGGATAGAATTATTCGAATAAAAAATAAATTATTAATATAAATATTGTAAATCTACACTAATAATATTATATAGCTATCATATCATATTAATAATATGATATATTAATGGTATATATCAATTTCTTACTCTATACGATATAGTAGTATAATATTATTAACATAAGCCTAAAAAGTTCTCTATTCCCCCATTGTAGGTGAAACCAAAAATGATATGATATATAACCCACTAAGGTTGGCCTAGTGGTGAGGAGTTGAAATAATATGTACAAGTCTTAAGTTCTAACCTTATTGCCACCATTGTACACAAAAAAAAATGATGATATAAATAAAATAATTTATTTACTTTTCATCTAAATTTATATATATCTCTTCTTGATATTAATTTGTTAATTACGAATAAAAATATTCAAATTACCTTCCTTTCGGAGTTTCCCTCTTATCTTTCTCTTTCTTTTTTCCCATTTTAAAAATAATAAATGTAAAATATCTTAAATAATAACATTTCTAAAGTAAAAAGACCCACTATTCCGGCTTAATGGTGGAAAGTTTAGATTTTAGATAGTTTGCATGAAATCTTAGGTTCAATCTTCTATTACCATAATGCATTAAAAAAAAAAATTTAAGCAAAAAGAAGTATTTACTAACTATGTATGTCAGCCTTCTTGCTAGCCTTGGAAATTTTTCCACTATTAGTTAAAAGAAAAAAAATATGTTTTTAGCCTCTATACTTTTAACCAAATGTGATTAAGGTTCCTGTGCTTTCATATTCATGAATTTGATCTTCAAATTTTAAAAAACATATAAATTTAGTCTTTTTTCTATAAAAATTCATCATGTTTTTTAAAGTTAAGAAAAACTAAATCTACATATTTTTTAAAATTTGAATATTAAATTCATTAATATGAAAATACAAGGACCTAAACTACGTTTAACCGAAAGTATGAGGATTTAAAACACGTTTTTCCCTTAGAGTTAAAATGTTGCCTTAAAGGACTAACATTTATAGCTTCTGCATAACTTTTGTCTTCGGCTTATAAGAATGTATATGCTTATAAATAGCTAGTCAATCCCACATTTCTTTGCAAGTGCTAAATCCATTCATACATCGATCCGAAATGAAGAATATGTTTCTCGTTGTTTTATTTTCCGCTCTTCTTTCATCTACCTCCCATGCTAATTTTAATGTGAATGATTTCTGCGTAGCAGACCTCAATGGTCCAAATAGCCCTTCAGGCTATCACTGCAAGCCACCTCATACAGCAACAGCAAATGACTTTGTATACACTTTTCCACCTGCAAACTCCTCAAACCCTTTCAAAGTTGCATTTAGCCCTGCATCTGTTCATGAGTTTCCCGGTGTCAATGGTCTTGGCATCTCCGCATCACGTTTAGAGATCGATAGAGGTGGATTTGTTCCAATGCACACGCATCCTGGTGGCACTGAATTACTATTCGTGGTTGAAGGTGAACTGATTGCTGGATTCGTGACACCTACGGATGCTTACGTGAAGACACTGAAAGCGGGAGATATTATGGTTTTCCCAATAGGACAGTTGCATTTTCAAGTAAATTCTGGTAAGGGGAAAGCCATTGCTTTTGCCGCTTATAATAGCGCAAACGCTCGTCTCCAACTACTTGTTGATCTATTATTTGCCAACAATTTATCTTCTGTCTTAATTTCACAAACTACCCTCCTTGATGTTGCCCAAGTGAAGAAGCTTAAGGCTTTTCTCAGTGGCAGCGGCTAGGATTGCTAGCTTGCTTACTAATGTCTTCGTTCCAATAATCACGTCAGCAGTAATCTTGTTTGTGTACGTTTATGTCTTCGTTCCAATAATCATCGTCAGCAATAAACTTGTTTGTGCATGTGTTTCACTTTTCCATTTTTATGTCCAATCTCAAATCTTAATACTTGTTGGCTAGCTCACTGTTTGCGAATGAAATAACTACGGGAATATAATAACAACGGAAAGGTGGAGAAGGGAAAGAAAAAACATAAAAAATACTTTTCTTAAAAGCTCACTTCATTTTAATTCTTAGCTATTGTGGATTTCTTTTGCTTACTTAGAAATGCTGTAATACATGAATATTTACAAATTCATAAGGCACTTTGGTATAATATGGACACAATATTCAAATAACATATAATTCTTTAAATTATAAGATTTTAAATATAAGATATATGTGTAAGAAAAATAATTTTTTATATGTAAACATATTTATTAATAACTTGCTATCGCCTAAGCATAAGGCATGCTTAACATGACAAAAATTATTATCACGATACAATTCCCTCCGTCCACTCACTACTACATAAAATGGATTTTAAAGCAAGAATTTAAATCGGTTAATATCAAACTGGTTTAAAAAAGAAACGCGATGGCATTTTTGAAATTATAACAAACTTTTTTAAATCGGTTCAAATCCAACCGATTTAAAAAGTCAATTTTAAAAAGAAAATAATACTCACGCCAACTTTTTAAACCGGTTCCACTGGAACCGGTTTAAAAAGTCAGTTTTTCTACCTTCGCAGCGCCTCTATTTTTCATTTCCTACAGCCTTCTTCTTCCCCAGTTCCTCCTTTTAGCTTTCTTCTGCTCCATCCGCTCCTCATTTGCTCCATTGAAGCTCTCTTCTTCTCCATCCGCTCCGTCATCGTTGCCGTCGTGCCTGCCTTGTGCTTTGTCACCATCGCGCCTGCCGCGTGCTCCATCGCTGTCGTTGGAGTGCGAGCTTGGTGCCAAGCTTGCTTTGGTTGGAGGTAGCTTGCTCCATTGCTGCTAGTGTAGTGGAGGTCTCTACTGTTGTTGAACATGCTCCATTGCTGAGTTTGGAGGTCCACAAACTGGTTAGTCATTTTAATTTCATTTGGTTTATAATGTTTATATTGGTTAATTTGGTTCATTATGATTTACATTAGTTTACATTGGTTCATTAATTATGTGAATATGATTGTTTCATTTTTAATATTAATTTGAAATTAATCTTTTATGTTAATTATATTGTTACATGAAATTAATTAATAAAGGTTATATATAGTTGAAAATGTTTATTAATATATATAGGAAAAGTGTAATTCTTTATGTCTTTATAAATTTATAAATCTTTAAAGAACTAGATAAATTGTTTAAGTTAATTATTAACTTATATAAATATGTGGTAAGAATTTTAAGTATTGAGGATTATATTACATAAGATAGAATTAAGTGAAGTTGATTATTTTGGGCAAGTTAATAATAAGTAATGAAAAAAAATAAAAGTAAGAAGTTAATTTAATTATATGTTAGCAATTAATTAATTGTCACTAAATATGATTTAACAAGTTATATGTTTTAAAACATTTATTTATTATAAATTTTAATTATAATATAGCTTGTATATTTATGAGTATTTATTTATTATAAATTTTAATTATATAAAATAAACATTTATCCTGTGCAATGCACAGGCTAAAATACTAGTATAATTAATGTAATTATATTTTGTTTTAAACCCAAAGTTCTATAATTAATTGTGTGTTGTTTTTCTATTGAAGTTATGCATTACGAGCAAACCTTAGTTTCCCATTTGAGATTCAATACAATGATTAAAGTGGTAATGGTTGTATTGAATCTTGAATTGTCTAGTTGGACAGTTTAGAAAGATCCATTTTTTTATACTTTATTAATACGTAATGGTTAAATCTCATCGTAAATTTGATTAAATTTCGGTTTACTCATTTCGTGTTGTGTCTCCGGATGCATACTTGATTGCGATGAACTTGATGTCACCACTTTCATTTCGTGTACTTGGAGACCAATGCGAAATGCTGTTGAAATTTTGTCAAATTTAAAATGAGACTAAACCAATACGTATTAATCAAGTTAAAAAAAAATGACTTTCTGAATAAGATGGGACCACACCTTGTATTAAAAGAGTGAGATTTACATGCATTAAGATATGGTTTGTGGATCACAAAAAGAAGTTATGGATCATAGTTGGATTAATTCTAGACGCACAACTGATAAGTATCAAAATGGAATGGAAGAGTTTATCCAATTCGCTGAAAGAAATCTTCCTGATAGTGGTGGGTTCTTTTATTGTCCTTGTGTTAATTGTCTGAATGAGAGACAATTGCAACATGAGCAAATACGAGAGCATCTCCTTTGTGATGGCTTTTGCAAGAGTTATACAACATGGATATGGCATGGTGAATTGTTAGACATGCCAAGTATGTCTCACACGGATCAATTTGATGTACCTATGGATGATCAACTAGAGGACATGATCCATGATATTGGACCAGAGTTTTTTTAGCGAGCTCAAGTGTACGACACTTTGTGCAGTGATGCGGATAAGCCTTTATATCCATGGTGCACTAAATTCACACGGTTGTCATCGGTGTTAAGATTAGTGAATGTCAAGGCAAGAAATGGGTGGAGTGATAAGAGTTTCACTGAATTACTTGAGTTGTTGAATGAAATGCTTCCAAAAGGTAACACATGACCAAGACGTAACTATGAAGCAAAGAAGATGATGCGTCTGATGGGATTGGAATACAAGAAAATACACTGCGTGTCCTAATGATTGCATATTGTATAGAGAAGAGTTTGAAGAGTTGCACAAGTGTCCCAGGTGTAGGGTATCACGGTATAAAGTGAAGGGTGATGATATTGATGAGAGCACAAAGGAGGGTCCCCCTACTAAGGTATTATAGTATCTTCTAATAATTCCAAGGTTTAAGCGATTATTTGCCAATGCAGATGACGCGAAGAACCTTACGTGGCATATAGATGGGAGAAAATGTGATGGACAGCTTCGTCATCCTGCAGATTCTTCGCAATGGAAGAAAATTGATCGTTTGTTTCCAGTTTTTAGGACTGAGGCAAGAAACCTTAGGCTAGGACTTGCTACGGATGGAATGAATCCTTATGGGAACTTATCCAGTAAACACAGTTCATGACCTGTTCTTATAATTATTTATAATTTGCCTCCTTTGTTGTGCATGAAGCGAAAATATGTTATGCTATCTATGATGATTGCGGACCCAAGACAGCCAGGAAATGACATAGATGTCTACTTACGTCCCTTGATTGAAGATTTGAGAATACTGTGGGATGAAGGTGTTCATGTGTATGACGATTATCGTCGTGAAAATTTCATGTTGCGTGTAATGTTGTTCTGTACCATCAATGACTTTCCAGCATATGGGAACTTGAGTGGATATAGTGTTAAGGGGCATAACGCTTGTCCTATTTGTGAAGAAGACACATGTTACGTACAACTAAAACATGGAAAGAAAATAATTTACACTAGGCATCAAAAATTTCTCAAGCCTAATCACCCATATCGTAGACTTAAAAAAGCCTTCAATGGATGTCAGGAGGATGGTATTGCATCACCTATTTTAACTGGTGAGCAAGTTTATGAACAGGTGAAGGACATCAACATCCAATTTGGAAAGATTGATAAGAGAGTTACTAAAAAAACCTTGTGGAAAAAGAGGTCAATATTCTTTAATCTTCCATACTAGTGCGATCTAGACGTTAGATATTGTGTAGATGTCATGCATGTTGAGAAAAATGTGTGTGACAATGTAATTGGCACTCTTTTAAACATTAAAGGCAAGACGAAGGATGGTTTGAATGCTCGTCAAGATCTAGTTGAGATGGGTATTCGCCTCTAGTTAGGTCCACAGTTAGTGAGTAAACGGACATATTTGCCTCCAGCATGTCATACCTCGTCAAGAGAAGAGAAAACAAGTTTCTGTAAGTGTCTATAGGGAGTCAAGGTGCCACAAGGATACTCTTCAAATATCAAGAGCCTTGTGTCACTAAAAGATCTCAAATTAGTTGTGTTAAAGTCACATGATTGCCATGTTTTGATGGAACAATTCCTACCAATGGCTATTCGTGACATATTGCCCAAAAAGTTAGAGAGACCATTACGCGACTGTGCCTATTCTTTAATGCCATATGTAGCAAAAGTCATTGATCCTATGAAGTTGGATGAGTTAGAAAATGAAGCTGCTATTATATTGTTCCAGTTAGAGATATATTTTCCTCCTTCATTTTTTGACATCATGGTTCACTTAATCGTGCATCTAGTGAGAGAGATTAAAATTTGTGGTTCGGTTTATTTAAGGTGGATGTATCCTGTTGAACGATATATGAAGATCCTGAAAGGGTATAGTAAGAATCCATACCGTCTAGAAGCATTTATTGTTGAAAGGTACATTGCTAAAGAAGCCATTGAGTTTTGTATAGAATACTTGTCACAAGCTGAACTTGTAGGGCTTCCAACATCTCGTCATGGAGGAAGATTTTCCGGTAAGGGTACTCGAGGTGTAAACGTTAAACAAATGAGTCGGGAGGAAGTTCTGCAAGCACATTTCTACATATTGAATAACACTAATGAAGTTGAACCTTATTTTTCTGCTCACAAAAACATTGTCAAGAAAAATAATCCTAGAATGCTAGAGAAATGGCAATTAACTGAGCATAACAAAACATTCTTAAACTGGTTTACAAAACAAGTTGTGAATGATGATAATGCTTCTGAAGCATTAAAATGGCTAGCACATGGACCTAACTTTGATGTCATATGTTGGACAGGATATGATATCAACAACTTCTCCTTCTATACAAAGTCATTGGATGAGAAAAGTACTGTGCAAAATAGCGGGGTTATGGTTATAGCTGAGTCCACGCACTTCTCTAGTCCAAAAGATAAAAACCCTGTTATGGCATCCATGTGTTACTTTGGAGTTATCGAAGACATATGGGAAGCTGACTACACAAAATTCAGAGTACCTGTGTTTAAATGTAAGTGGGTTGACAGTAACATGGGGGTGCAAACCGATGAGTTAGGGTTCACATTGGTTGATCTTAGCAAGGTAGGTTATAAGGAAGAGCCTTTTATTATGGCATACCAAGCAAAACAAAATTTTTATGTTAGCGATCCTTCCAACAAAAGATGGTTAGTGGTTCTCCAAGGAAGAAGTGTGCATGCTAGTCATGAAAAAGAAGACTCAAATTCCAATTTTATTGTGATTCCTTCTTTCTCAACACGAATCCCGACTTTTATTGATGAAAATGAAGTGGATGATGTACATGTCACACGTGATGATCATCACGAAGGAATATGGGAAAACATTCATACTTGACAATGTTAGTAACTTATTTATGTTTATATTGTATATTCTTGTTGACATTATATAATTTTTATTATATTGTTTAATTCTTTTTATCGTTATGTTTATCTTTGAAAATTTAAAACTTCTCCAATGACGGTACTGACAATTTTTTTTCTTTTCCAATCAAGTCATGGCTGATTCTTCTGGTAATCCATCTTATAAGTCTACTAGAAAAAAGGGTAGACAAGGTACACATCTAAAAGAACTAACTCTCAGTCGAGCTAGTGACCATCTGATACCAATTCAGTTTAACATGCTTAGTGGGGCACCTGAAGCAAAAAACACCACAAAATTCATTAGTTTTGTGGGCGTTCTTGCTCGAAGTAAAGGTCTCTATCCTTTATGAGGATTGGGACCATGTGGAAGAGAGCGTAAAGAACCAAATATGGCAAACTATCACGGTATTTTATTTCTACAAGCTTAAATATATAAATTATATTTAACCATATTATTATTAGATATTAACTGTTTAATTTTTTTATAGTTGACTTATAATGTTCCACATAATGCCATGTTGAGAAAGAAGATGCTCTCACTTACGGCTGAGCGTTGGAGGGCATTTAAGACAGCTCACCACGATACATATATGGAAGTTGAAGACACTTCTCCTTGTGAGAAGTATGCATTTTTGGATGAGGATACGTGGACAAAGTTTGTTGAAAGCCGGGAGGATTCTGTCTTCCGGGTTCAATTGTAATCATATTTTTCTAATCATACAATAATATTTGATTAATTTTTATTCAATTTAATAGTGTCTTATTATACATAGGAGAAGAGAAAAAAAAAGGACAAGCAATTGCATCCAAGAATGTCCACCCCCACAGATTGTCTCATGGGAGATATAAGTTACTTGAGGAGAAGATGATGACGAAGAAGGTGAGGCAACGTCAA